>OZ008371.1:176662135-177862135 GCA_963931995.1 Phaonia tiefii | reverse complement strand
CCGAACGGTATTTTTGAGTAGCTTTTTCATGACTAAGTACTGGATAGTCTCGCCATCACTAAGCGAGGTGACCGTCATCCAATGAAATGTAAGGTGGTTAGACCAGGGCTCGGACCCACGTACTCATGTACAATAACCGCGCACACTAACCATTGCACCACCGACGGCTTTATATAGTGCAGACTAATTCAAAGCTGAAGTGCAGTGGAAGTACATTTTCCACTCTACCGTGCTTGGTTATGAAAAACCGCCTAATGACAAACCATGGTGCGATGAAGAGCATCGCATTGCAAGTCTCGCAAGGAAAGTGGTCGCATAGCAAGTCAACGCTGCACGTATGGCAATGTTTTAGGCAGTTGCAATGCGAGCCAGTACGGTATAAGAAGTAGAGGAGAGAGGAATTATAAACGGCTGTGGAGAAAGCGAGAATGTGTGCTAATTGAATCTTGCAGAGGAAAGAATGAGGCCCCTATATTCTACCGGAAAGTACAAAGCCAAAACAACGGCCATAGATCAGGGTGCCCTATTGTAGAGATAAGGACGAGAATCTTGTCCCAAATGTGAAGGGTATGTCGGGAACATTGAGAGATCATTTTTCTGCCTTACTTGTCCCAGGAGGCTTCAATATAAATGAGCGTGTTGAGAACATACGGGACCAAGGCGTCGACTGTCCGCTCCTACCCAAAGCGAAGGCAGAATTACAATTTCTCAGCGTAAGAACAACAAAGTAGATGGTGCAGATGGACTCCCGGCTGAGCTGTTTAAGGCCAGAAACTATGAGTTGGAAAGGTGCATGGATTAGCCCATATACATTTTCTATACCATTTTCAATTCAAATTTGACAAAAATCATTTTAATTTTTAAATTTAAAAATTCTAATTGAAGTTTGAAATACATCAATTGAAATTTAAAAAAACATCAATTGAAATTTCGAAAGACATCATTTGAAATTTGAAAGAACACAATTGAAATTTAAAACACACATCAATTGATTTTCTGTTGTTTGGATGCAAATAAAAAGTGTGTTTGGTGTTTGTCGCAATTATAATATACTTGTGTTCAAACACATTGTTTGCTATTCAATATTACATGTTTGAAACACGAGGATTAATATGTTTTTGAGACCCACATATATCTTCGTTTGTGATACAAATGCAGCTGTGTTTGTTGCACTGTTTAAGCTCTCTCGAGAGCAAGAGAATAAACGATGGACAACGAGAGAGTCTATCTTGTAAGTGTGAATCTGTATTTTTGCATTATTCTCTCAGTCAGTGGCACATAAATATTCCTAAAAGTGGGTGTAAATGGTAAATGCAATCAGGTTTCTTATTGTGGCTGATGTATTGCGTTTAAGTTTTATGTATTCAGTCGTCAATGGTTCATCGGACAAAATATATCAAAACTGCTTTATCAGTGAAAAAAGAATACACGAAGGCTTCGGTTTTTGTGTATGTGTTTCGTATATATTTTGTGCTACCAAAGTGAGAAACGATTTTGAGGAAATAAACTGGAGGGGCTTAGGCTGTCCGAGCCTTTACTGAGAAAATCGGAACGGCGGTTTGAATGAACTTTATATGTATATAAATATCTTGTTTGTGTTCCAACGCATAGTGATAACCAACGCATAGCTGAAACCTTCTGAAAACAAAAACGTGAGAGACAACAAAGAAAGGAGAAGCAAAATAACAGCATATTCTCATTTCATAAAAATTAACCAATAGTGCATTCAAATGTAAGTAAATGTTAGAAGGACCGTTTTAAATCGTTAAATTTTTTGTATTAATTATTTCAAAATGTGGATTTATATTGATGAAATTAATTTTATTAAATAATACAAATATATTGCAATCAAAGAATAATTCTTTTCTAAATATTATTATAGTTGGGAGGAAATACGCCTATGTTTCCACGTAAGTATATGCAGGTTTGGGGGTAACACGCGAATGCTTCCACTTAAGTACAGGGTGTTTCAAAAGTGACCACCCTATTGGAAGATGCTCTTATTTTTGCAAAGTCAAAATCTGTTTTGACATTTGTGGACCAGACAGATGTAGAATACAAATAAACAAGTCATGGAGCGATACACTCCCCAAGAGCGCGGAATAATCGTGTCTATTTTTTTGCGTAACAATTCGGCTGTGGTGTTGGCGCACCGCGAATACCGACGCCGATTCGCCCGCCGTCCGACACCGACTGCGCAAACACTGTGCCGTTTGGCCACTAACCTTGAAGAGTATGGGACCACCCGAGATGTTGACTAGAGTGGCCGGCCCCGGAGCGCCCGTTCTGCCGAGAATTTAGCCGCTGTTGCCGAGGATGTCAAGCTGTTGCCAGAAACATCGACCAGATGCCGTGCCTCGTAATTAGCCATCAGCCGGTCGTCCCTATGCGAATTTTGGTCAAAGACCTGCGAATGTTCCCATACAAAGTCCAGTCCGTGCATCAGCTGCTGCCTGTCGACCGCCAAACGCGTGTAACCTACGCCCAACCCATCCTCAATCTCGTGGACGAAGTGGACGATTTTTCCACCAAAATCATAATGAGCGATGAGGCTCATTTCCACCTTAGCGGGTACATGAACTAGCAAACCTATCGCTTCTGGGGCACCTAAAATCCAGTAGGCGCCATAACATCTGCTCAAAGTGACTGCATGGTGCGCTGTTCACGTTGGAGGAGTCATCGGGCCATTTTTTTCGAGAACGCCGCTGGTCAAACGACAACAGTGGACGGTGCGCACTATACGGCCATGGTAACCGAGTTTTTTCTGCTACAATTCGAGGAATTAGGACTGGAGGGCATGTGGTTCCAACAGGACGGAGCAACGGCACACAACCGATATTCTGAATTCGGCGTTCCCGGGTCGCCTCATCTCTCGTTTTGGCGATTTGCACTGGCCCGCAAGATCGCCCGATTTAACCGTTCCAGACTTTTTTGTGGGGTTTTTTGAAGTTCCGTGTTTACGTGCACAAGCCCGAGACCCTGGAAGCGCTCAAGGTCAACCATCGACACGAGTGCGAGAATCTGTCGCCCGAAGTTCTCGCCGAAGTGATGAAAAATGCCATAAAACGAGCCCGTATGGTAATAAATTGTGACGACGCCTATTTAACCGATATCATCTTCTCAACTTAACTAATAAAATTCTCAAGGTTCAAATAAACATAATTCAAAAACAGAATCGAAGTTTTTCATTTAGAAAAAAAATGAGAGCCAAACAACATCGGATGACTTCTTTCGAAACAACTTTATATGGATGTTTGGGATGAAGAACGCGTATGTTTCCACGTATGTTGTCAGTAAACATAATACTGTTTGCATTTAAAAACAAGTAAGTTTGCGACTTGCAACCATATGAATATTTTAAGTGTGTTCCAAACATATACATGGTTCTTGCAGAATATGTTTTGGGAGAATATGCTAGAGAGGCCGTTATTTTTCAGCCGTGATTCACAAGATTTTGAGTTTATCTTTATTATGTTGAATGTGAAACTAGCTATCTAAATAGTTCGCAAATATGATGACGGAGCCATACAACTTGATGAAGTTCATGATAAGAACTAATGCAATCATCTTCATTCCTATGAATCTAGCTTCATTGAAGTAATGATGAAAGCATATCAATTAACATTTACTGCATTCAGGATACCGTCAGTAAACAAAACTTATTTTTTTCTATTTAAAAAACAACAAATGCCCTAACGACAAAACAATACTCAGCTCCTTTAATTTATTGCAAACGAAATTTCAACTTTGATCTATACATCGCGTAGTGTTTTATGAAGAATTCAATTAGTAGGTTTTCCAAACCACTGTGTAAAATAATACAAGTTCTAACATACAAATGTACTTGGGTTCTAACATACTTTTACCAATTACATGCATAGCAGCACCATAGCCGCATTGCAGTCAAGTAGTCTTAACCATCTCTAACCAATCCCATCATCATTCAATGGATGGATATGTGATTTCAATCTGCCTGAGTTATGCCTCAAGATTAACCAAACTTTATTTCTACATATGTATTGTATTCCCCTCTTCATACGGGAAAAGTTTAAGAAAATTGGATAATACGAGTAGTATCGTATGTACGAACATGAGCTTTGTAATTCTAAATGCCACACACAGTTTTCCATGTGCAATACACTCAATTGTCATTGTGTTGAAACTCTTGTTGGCGCTCGAATTGTACTTGGTCGTCCTAATAATATTTATACAATAGCACATCCATGATGCAAATGGTCCAGATGATTGCTGAAATGTATGGAAATTCTTTATTTCTTTAACACAAAAGAAATAGATGTTACAATAATTGAAATTCTATGAATTGTTTTATTTTCAAAGTGAAATTGCAAATTTATCATTTGGCTGAAAGGAAATTTATAAGTGTTATGATAGTTTTTATTGTGCGTAATTTTCAAAAGATCTATAAATTACAGTGTGCATGGAAAGTATGCGCACATACAGTCTTGCATGTGGATACATTTAAATGAGGGACAAATATAACTCAGTAAAACATGACGCATTACAACTGATACAAATTACATATGTATTTAGACATTTATGAAGTTGTTGTAATAGTGTACTTTGTAAAAAGTAGTAGCAGTTTTCATTACATATGCGTTTTCATTACAAGTACGAGGGATTTCAGTTATACAGGGTGATCGAGGAAGTTCCGGACAAATTTCTCCAGCGTATACCTTGGCTCATTTCATGAAGAAAAGTCCACTAGGACCATGTCCGAAAATGCAAGGGTGCGAAATGGCAGCGGGTTCAAAATTTCCGGATTGCGGGTCGGTGGGTACTAGGGTAAAATTGCTAACAAAACAATCCGACCACTGGTTCAGAAGAAGACTTCACTTTTTAAATTTAGTGTAATTTTTTTGTGGAAGTGGCAACTCTGAAATTTGGCAGCTGTCATATATGTTTATTCCGATTATTAAAAATGGGACGCTTTATGAAAGAACAACGCGTTATAATTGTGAAAACTTTTTACAAAATTTTGAAAAGTTATGGTGAGTTATAGCCGTCGGTGGTGCAATAGGTAGTGTGCGCGCCTCTTGTACATGAGATCCTGGGTTCGATCCCTGCTCTGACCACCTTAAAAAAAATTCTTTCGGCGGCGGTCACCTCGCATAGTGACGGCGACACTATCGAGAATTTAGCCATGAAAAAGCTGTGAGTGAAAAATTAGAAAGCGCACAGCTCACTGGTTGTGAGAAGCTCTCCCCAATCCCTTCATGGGATGTAATGGGAAACGGGGTTTTTTTTATGGTGAGACCGACCGCTTGCAAAATTCGAAGAATTTTCAGTCCAGAAAATGCACCTAATGTGTCAACGATTCGAAGAGTTGTCAAAAAATTTGAAAAAACTGGATCTCTTATGGACAGTAAGACTCCAGTATGTCAAAACTGGATCTCTTATGGACAGTAAGACTCCAGTATGTCAATGCACCGGTCGGTCTCTTGTAAACATTGCTGCTGTAAACGAGAGTGTCGCCAAAATCCCGAAGACATCAATTCGGTATCGTTCTCTACAACTCCCAATTTCACTAAGCACTACGCAGCGAATTTTAAGAAAAAACCTCGACGTTCATCAGTACATAAGTCAGCTTACTCAGGAGCTCAAACCAGCAGACCATGACAAGCGCGGCCAATTCGTTCAATGGATAATGGAGAGCAAAGCGTAGTCGACGCCAATTTTTTAAAAAAAAATACACCTTCTCCGATGAAACGCATTTCCATCTGAATGGCTTCGTGAGTACTCAAAGTTGTCGAATTTTGGGCTCACACAATGCTCATGCACCCACAACGAGCACCTCTCTGGATGTTGGTCAGGCGGCGTAATTGGGCCTTACTTTTTTGAAGCTGATGCAGAAACTTCAGTGACTGTGAACAGCATTCGTTACAGGAACATGATAACGCAGTTCTTGTGACCTCAACTGAACCGCGTGGATCTAGCCGACACGTGGTTTCAACCATTCGGAGCCACCTGCCACACCGCGCATGAAACAACTGATTTATTGCAGCAACGATTTCCAGAACAAATTATCTCAAGAAACTGTGATGTCAACTGGCCACCAAGATCATGCGATTTAACACCGTGCGATTTCTTTCTTTTGGGATTTGTGTAATCTCGGATTTATGCGAATAAACCAGAAACAATTCCTGAGCTCAAAGCCGAGATCCAACGCGTCATACGTGAGATACAGCCAAATCTCTGTGCAAAATTCATGGAAAATTTCATGAAGAAAGTAATGACCTGCCATCAGAGCCGTGGTGCCATTTGACGGATATTTTATTCCATACTTAATCGGAACATGTGTTCTTTGCGATCCAATAAAAAAACCAGAACTATCTCAAAAAGTACGTGTTTTTATTTTAAAACGAAAAGGTGCATGGTTATTGAGACACGCTTTATAACTTAAATTCGCTCGGTATAGCACCGAGTCAAAAGACATTTTGGTTACAAAGCACAAACACAGAAGTATATTAAAATTACAGCATTTTTGTCAAGTTTTTTCAGTTACAATTGTTACAACATGATTTTGCAATTCAGCTCTAACCTCCTAAACCATCTCATCATTTATTTAGACGTGTCAGTATATGAGTGTTTGCATTTTGCATGGGATTTCCGTTTCCGTGATTGTTCCCTGTCATACCGGCATTTTTTTTTTTGCATTATTTTCTGCTCAGTAATAAATTTTATTATTCCCTGAGAGCGAACGGAAATAGATTTTCAAAGTGCATCATCACATAATAAAAAGTCATTTAGCTGAATGTGTAGCAGCCATATGCAGACATACATCCACCTTCATATCATCCTTTATCCTTGAGTATATAAGCTGTGATTGCCGACACTTTCGAGAGATGGTGGCAATGGGTTTGGAGGTAGATACTCCTTTGTGAGTCCTATGTGTATCCTGTATAATAAGGTATATGATTCTAACAATGTGTGTCTATGTCTCTGTAATATTGAGCATCACATCATGTGTTATTAAAATGTCACACAATTGTTAAGCAGGATCTCTTAAAGCTGGCGTTCATAAATCATGCGCCAATAGTTTTTATTCTTTTATAATTCTCATGTTCTATTTTTACCATCATCATCTTCTACATTATACACGTAATAGAAAATGTAATTTATGTTGCATATTGTGTAGCATTATACAAGACACATCATGCAACACATAATACACATTCCCTGTTGAAAAATACATTCCTCCGACCCATATTCCATCTGAAAGCGGAACGAGAAATGATAAACTTAGCTTAGCATTTACGTTAAATGGTGCAACATTATATGTGAAGATATGTGAGAAGCAAATCAAAAGGATAACGCTACAGGACTCGAAGCACAAAAATGTGATAAAAATTAAGGAATAATAGAATAGAGAGAATCGCAAAGAATCCATTGTTGAAGTCTGTGTATTTAGGTAAGTAGGTCTAACAACGAAGTTTCGAATTAATGTGGGGTGACTCTCTTTGTAAGCCACTGCACTGTGGGCCATCCTATCCTACATTTAAGCGATATTTAATTCAAATGCTGTGCATTTTGTCAATAAATGTGTAAGAATGCCTTCAAACATATTTTCGGCATGCTGTCATGATCCATACCTGGTGGCATAAGTAAGCCTGTTCCTGAACTCGTCCACACATCAGCTGCAACGTCTCCTGGATTTTTTCTGTGACCCGGCAACCACACGCTGAAAAATCTGAAGTTTTATGTTGTTTAGATGCAAATATAACATGTTTTTGGAGCTTGTTGCAAATATAATATACTTGTGCCCAAACGCATTGTGTTTGCTATTCAATATTACATGTCTGAAACGCAATGATTAATATGTTATAACATATGTGTTTGCGACCGAAATATATTTGTGTTTGGATATAAATTCAACCGTGTTTGTTGCACTGTCTATGCTCTCTCGAGAGCAAGAAAATAAAAGAGGGACAACGAGAGAGTCTATCTTGTAAATGTGTGTCTGTATTTTTGCATTATTCTCTCATTTTCAGTGAGTCATAAAAATTCCTGAATGTACGTGTAACTTGCAGATGAATGGTTTCTTATTTTGCCTGATGTATTGCGAAAAAAGAATAAACGAAGGCTCGGACGGTTAAAATGTTTGTGATGTTGCTTTGGTTTTTGTGTATGTGTTTTATATACATATATGTGTGTGAGCTACCAAAGTGAGAAACATCTGGAAAGGATAACAACGTCAATCCCTTTATCTGTCCGAGCCTCTACTGAAAAACTCGGAATAGCGGACCATTTGTGAAATATAATAAAAAAACATAAGTAATTAATACACGCTTGTCTGTCATTTAGCAAGCAAATGCACGCAGAAAATTTTTTAATTTTATATTGTTTGGATGCAAATATAACGTGTTTGTAGCTTGTCGCAAATGTAAATACTATGATTGTGCTCAAACACATTGTGTTTGCGATTCAATGTAACATGTTTGAGGCACAATGATTAATAGGCTATAATTTAAGCTTTTGAGACCCAAATGTGGTTTTTTTTTGTTGAAACCCGCCAAAAATATAAACGAGGCAGATAATAGAGAGATAGTAAACCAGCAGATCTTCATTTCATGTAACCAATGCTTGCAAACAAGCACATGTTTCCTGCAATATGTTGCTGGTGCCATTATTTTTCAGCGTGTGTAAAAGGATCATTTTAAATATTTAAATTTTTTGTATTAATTATTTATTTTAATTATAATAAATAAAAAAAAAGAAAGAATAAATCGTTTCTAAATATTATTATGTTCGGGAGAAACTATGCATGTGTTTCCACGTAATTATATGGAGGTTTGGGGAAACACGCGAATGCTTCGACGTAAGTATATGGGTGTTTGGGATGAAGCACGCATATCTTTCCAAGTAAAAACATACATATTTGTCAGTAAACATGCTAATGTTTGCATTTAAACACACCTGAAATTCAAATTCATTAAATGTTTCAAGTGTGTTCCAAGCATATACATGGTTCCTGCAGACTATGTTTGGGAGAATATATTACAGGGGCCGTTTTTTTCAGCGTGCTTATAAAGGGGATATCAAACTGAATAGCAAGAATACAAATTAAAGAAATTTCCCAGTAGCGAGACATTCAGAGTAGATGCTGACACTCCTGGTTCTGAGACCGCTCGCAAACTTCGTGGAATTTTCGATCGTGGATCTGCACCTAATGTGTCAGGAATTTGAAGAGTGATCACAATATTTTAAGAATCGATTATGGAAAACAACAGCTCATTTCTGTAACTCAAGCGAACGAATTTGGTCCCGTAACACTTCAAGGACGACAAGGTGAATGAAGGTCAACGCGTTCATGGTTCATGCTTGTTGTTCGTTTTGTCGCTCTTGTCAGTGTTACGGGAAACCAAATCAGACGATTAGCGTTTATCCAGAAAACGAATTCGTTCGCCTGAGTTACAGGAATTAGCTATATGTCTCCTGTTCGTAGATGTAACGGCTGGTGTCTCGAAAACATTGCTGCTGTACACGAGAGTGTCGTCGAAAAGCTGTGAATATCAATTCGTCATCTTTCACAACATTATGAAATTTCGCGAAACACCGCGCAGCGAATTTTAACAAAAGACCTCCCCATTCAACCGCACATGATTCAACGCTCGCTGTAGATCAGACCAGCAGAGCCATGCTCAGCACCGGCAATTAGATCAATGGCTGACGGAGCTAATTGAAATGATTACTAATTTTTCGAAGCAAATCATCTTCACCGATGAGGCGGGATTTCATGTGAGTGGTTTCATCAATAATTGAAATTAACAAATTTGGGGCTCACCAAATCCGCACATGATTCATTGAAACGATTGCATCCCCAACGAACAGCTATCAGGTGCCTGCTCGTACTACTTTGAAAACGAGGCCAGAAATGGAATGACTGTACATTTGAATCGTCACAGGAGCATGCACGCTGAAAAATATAGGTCCAGCAAAATTTTTCAGGAACCATGTATATGTTTGCAAATATTGTTTTCATTAATTGAAGAAGTGCTCCTCTTTGGTTTCATAGCTGGCTGTTACGCTTTTGTTTCAGTCGTTTTCAACAAACAAACTCACAGTTTGGTCACAAAAACATATATTATATCCTATTAATCATTGTGTCTCCAACGTGTAATTATACACAGCAATCAAAATGTGTTTGGACGCAAGTATTCTATATTTGCGACGAGCTACAAACACATTATATTTGCATCCAAACAACAACAACACACAGATCGAGTGGTAACCGAGGATGAAACAGTCGACCTACGATTTCTAGACGGAAATATATATCGAAATTCCGATGTCAACACGCTGAAAAATTTATCTTGTCGCTTGTCGCAAATATAGAATACTTGTGTCCAAACACACTGTGTTTGCTATTCAATACGACATGTTTGGAACACAGTGATTACTAGATTATAATATATGTACTTGTGACCCAAATGTGGCATTGTTTCTTGAAAACAGCTAAAAACAAAAACGTGACAGACAGTAAAGAAACAGAAAGCAGCAGATCTTCAATTCACGAAAACAGTGCTTGCAAACATGTAAGTGGTTCCTGCAATATGTTGGTGGGGCCATTATTTTTCAGCGTGAACTGGCCACCAAGATCTTGCGATTTATTTCTTGGGAGTTTTTGAAATCTCGGGTCTATGTGAATAAACCACAAACAATTCCTTAGCTCAAGGCTGAAATACAACGCGTCATCGGCGAGATATAGCCACATTCCTGTCAAACTGTCATCGACAATTTGTCAAATGCCAAAGAAAATATCAATGACGTGTGATCAGAGCCGCCAGAATCAATTGATGGATATCTTATACTTAATCAGTTCGTTTGTTCGGTTGCTGATCTGATCACCTCACATTCCTTTCGACGACGGTCAACAACTCAACTTACTGATGGCGACACTATCGCCTACTTGTATCCAAACACATTGTGTTTGCCATTCAATATTATATGTTGGAGACACAATGATTAAGACGTTATAATATATGTTTCTGTGACCCAAAAAGGATTTGATTCTTGATAACTGCGGAAAACAAAAACGTCGCAGACAACAACGATACGAAAACGCAGTAGATCTTCAATTCACGAAAGCAATGCTTGCAAACAAATATATGGTTCCTGCAATATGTTGCTAGGCCATTTCTTTCATCGTGACTACCACGCATGAAACAATCAATTTATTGGTGCAACGATTTCCAAACCAAATCATCTCCCGGAATTCCGATGCCAACGCCTTGGTATAACATTGGGCAAAATGTTATCAGATGACCACCAGATAATACCATGATTGAGCGCGTGTGGTAAGACAGAACTTTTGACAAAATGTGTTAAATTATAGCAAGAATATATTTTCGATTCATTTGATATCTAATTATTATCAACTCACAAGAAAATGAACTGAAACATTTCGGGTTTCTGAAACTAAATTATTTTTTTCTAAATCCGTGGCTTATGCGAAACCCCCACAAATAATTCCTGAGCTCAAGGCTGTGATCCAAAGGGTGATCGATGAGATTGAGCCACATCTTTGTCAAAAGGTCATCGTAAATTTCATGAAAGGTAAGCAACTGTGATCAGAGTCACGGGTACCATGTGTAGGAAATTTTATTCCATACTTAATCAATCGTGGCCGTCGGTCAGTGTGCGTATCTCTTGTACATGAGAGCGTGGGTTTGACCCTGCTCCGACCACCTCACATTTCTTTCGACAGCGGTCACCTCGCTTAGTAACGGCGACACTATCGAATACTATATGCTGAAAAATCTGTCGTTAGTTGTTGTTTGGAAGCAAATCAAACGTGTTTGTAGTTTGTCGCAAATAGAGTATACTTGTGTCCAAACATATTGTGCTTGCCATTCAATATTAGATACAAGTCAATGCTTAAAAAATTATAATATATTTGTTTGTGATCCGAAGTGTATTTATTCCTTAAAATCTGCAGAAAAAGTAAAACGTGACAGACCAGAAGGAAACAAAAATGCAGCAGATCTTCAGTTTATGAAAACAATGCTTGCAGACATATACATTGTTCCTGAAATATTTTGCTGGGGCGCCTTTTAGCGTAAGGGCCAAGAAAAAGCTTTCCAAAATACCTTTCGGAACCGGTGTATACCCGTAGTTCCTAATCAGAGTGTGAAAACTAGAAACCGCACAGGTCTCTTAATGCGAGAAACTCTCCCGTATCCCTTTGTGGGATGTAAGGGGAAACTATTATTTTTAATCAGATAATTTCAACAACAGTGAAAACATCCCCACTGGGTCAAGAATATGCAATTTGTTTTTAAATTGAATTATGCTCTGTTATTGGGAAGGCATTTAACGGTAGCCTGGTCAACAGACAGTGTTTCTAGAGTAATTGTCATCAATCACAATAAAATCAGTATTTGAAATTGCTTGACTATTTTCAATACCTTTTCCACTACTTGCATAGCTACGACTAAGGAAAAGAAATCAGCAAGAGCAAGCAGCAATTCCAATTCATTTTCCTAATCTAACTGCGCAGTTGGGGTTTGCTTACGCAGTCAAGCAAAGCAATAGATTTTCTCCGAATTGCTGTTGCAGCAATCGGTCAGTTGTTGTGTATACTTACTAGGCTTTTGCTTATCTGATTTACTGTAACATTAAAGCAAAGTTCGAAAACTGTGGAACTGCTTGAAATCCTTAAGGCTGTCGTTGGTGTAGTGGTTAGTGTGTGCGGCTTTTGTGCCCGAAAACGTGGGTTCGATTCCTGCTCTGAGAACCCTACATTCTTTCAACGAGGGCCACCTCGCTGAGTGCCGCCTACAAAACTAGATAATGCACAGCTCTTTGATTGCACTGTGTGTAATTTTTTAAGTCATGGTAATATAACCATATACGGACACCACTACGTGATAAAAGACAAAAAAAAACGAACCGTGTCGCCCAGTTTTCCCCAAAGTCATGCACTTTTTTGTTTATGGGCCCCCGAAGATTTGTGGCCTCGGTGTCATTTTTGCACTAAAGTGATCATTTTTTCAGGCTCATATCTTGCAATTAACTACAAAAATTTACCTAAGATATCAATAAACAACTGTCTAGAACATATGAACTTCCTAGGAATGATTCTTATATTGTGTGCCTGTGCTGCTGCGGTCGGTGAGATTTCATAGTATCTCAATATTTAAGTAAACGGCGTTAAGAATCAATTCTATGTTCTAGAAAGTTGTTTATTGAAATCTTAAGTAAAGTTTTGTATTTGATTGTTTCCTGTTTCCATGAATTGAATTTTGTTATCTATGAACCTGAACAAGGGAAAAAAGGTAAAAAAAAAATCGAATTTTTTAAAGATTTTGACCTTGAAGATGAAGGTTTTTTTGGTTTTATATGTCCACAATTTTTGTTCTTTATGACAAGAGCTAAAACTTTCCCTCAGAGAGTAAATCAAAATTCTGAACTGTTTGCAAGATATGAGCCTGACAAAATGATTAATTTTGTTTGGTTTTATATGTTCAAAATTTTTGTTCTTTATGACAAGAGCTAAAACTTTCCCTCAGAGAGTAAATCAAAATTCTGAACTATTTGCAAGATATGAGCCTGACAAAATGATCACTTTTTTGCAAACATTGCACCGAGACCCCAAATCTTTGGGGGGCCATAAAAAAAGTGCATGACTTTGGGCAAAACTGGGAGACACGAGTCTTTTTTTTTTTGGTCTTTTATCACGTAGTGGTAGCGGTATATGGTTATATTTTTTCGTGTTGCACTGTTTTATAAAAAGCTCTCAACAATCCCTTAATGGGCTATAATGGGAACTATCACTATTTTATTCAATGTCTATCAGGGACGACAACCGCACCGATTATTTTGCTTGGAAAAATTTCGTTTGTATTAATTCTATGGTAGAAAAATAGATATTTTCCAAAAAATGTATTTGATGATCACGAATTTTGTGCCATGAAAACACTGTACAGCAAAGTGACTAACATACTGCGCCTCCGCATACATTATGCCGTAGAATATGTACAATGTTATGTCACACATGCATGCAAATGTTTGTGTGGCCCCACATAGTTACAGGATATTAATGTTTGATCTAACAGGATTTTAAGGTCTGAGACTACCAGCACATGCTTTGTCATTTGATTTAATGTTCTTTGTTTTGTTCAACATTCAGCCACCAACATTTTAAAATCAGCATCCACATTTAATCCACCGCTCCATCTACCGATTTTTCATTCACGTCATTCCTGCCTGAACCAAAACTGGTGACCTACTTAAGATGGAGCAGTCAGTAACAAGAACTGAATTAAAGAAAATTCTTAGTTTTCACTCAGCACAGGCAGCCACACAAAAAAGGACGAAATGCTAAAAGCCCGGAGTGTTGATTTTGCTCCCCTTCCTCTGTTCGAAAAGAGCATCAACTCTGCAACAACTGGATTAAAATTCATTTGACTTTTAGTTTTGTATGCTCCTCTTTCAGCCTTTGTCAAACCTTTCAAGTTTTCTCCTATATGCAGTTACACTACTCGTATTCGGATACGCTTTTGGTGGAAGAGGGAACTAAAAGGGACGGAAAGGGAAAAAATAAGAGAATTGCAAAAAAATATCGTGCAATTTTTCATACCATGCAATTTGCAGAAATATCAAAACCCTTTTTTGGTGAGAAGCAACGAATTGAATTGTCACTTATTATATGGAAAAAGGGCTATACCTATGCAAGCAAGGACGAAATGCACAAGCCTATTCACAATAGATTTCATTTGCGTGTATTCTTACGAGCGCTTCCGAAATACAGCTGATGCAGAGCTTGAAACTTTGAAATTTGACAGAGCGCACAGAATTCATAGTTAGTAAAGGAATTTGGGAGCAAGTAGAGAAAATATGCTTTCATCCTCGTTTAAGCAAACACCTGAAACAGTAAAGATTACCTGTTATCCGGGCTTAGAAGAAATGTTTTTTAAAATAAAAAATAATTGAAGCCCTATTCAAAATGTTTTGTATAAGAATCATCATCTAATTTTCTTTCGCTATAACTTTTGTTTAAATTGAAAACACATTCGATTTTAACTGAATATATTTATTCGCCCTTAAGGATTTTGGTTCAATTAATTGTAGAACTTTATGTCCGACAAATGGCAACCATAGGCGTTGTTGCAAAATTTTGTCACTTCTGACTATATTATGCACAACTGTGGGCAGTATTTGTGGTGGCACCTTGTAGATTTCAGCTCAAATGTTGTTATTTAACTCACTCAACATGCGGGGCTTCTTATCGTACTCCAACGAGTTCTAATATCCCAAGAAGAAGATGGCTCCAAGACCTCCGTGAAGACTTTGTAAAAACACACACTGGGAAAGCATCCTTCAAAATACGCATTGTGTCACGAGCAATATGGCAAGTGGACAATTCCCGTTGGAGCCACATGTCTTTCAAAACCAGATCGTCAGCTTCCGATTACAAAAATGCAGTGAACATTGTTCTATATCTGTCACCGTTCACCGAAATAGTGTTACCGTCGGCTCCTTCGAAAGAATAAGGTTCAAACACCTTTTCCGACATAACTGCACACCACTCGGTGACCTTGAGATGTATTTTCAGATCCGAGTATTTGCCTAATTGACGTGGTAGCTAAAATAAAAATGAGCCCCGTTGCTCATCATTAATTTTGATGGAAACCCATCCACTTTGTCATTGAGTTCCAAATTCTTACGGCGGGCGTCACAGTCGTTTGGTAGCAACAGTTGGCAGAAAGCTTTTTATTAAGACAAAGTCTTCAAGGAGGTCTTGGAGCCATTTCTGCGAAGACATTGAAAATACGTCTGAGTTCTCAAGTGAGTCCAAAGTCCTCTGGACAAGTCCCAAATCTCTGGGATATCTGAAACAGCAAAACGTGCGATGGACAATAGGAAATTTTAAGCCCCACCAACGGCCACGAGCTGCATAAAGGTGTCCAATATTTCCGTTAAACGGAGAGAGTGGTATTCATTCCGGAGGCACACAAATTATCGCACATTATTCCAAGTCTCATCTTTTCTTCTGAATACATTGGAGAGAGGATGATTGGACCATTGGATTGGAGAGGATAAAATGACCATGGGGGCTCGATGAGGCCTATCACCGAGAACAGTTTATTGGATATACAAAGCTGTTGTCTGAACGATAATGCTCCACGGCATTGTTGTTTGGTGGCCGATACTGGAAACCACCACTTAACTAAGTATGTTGACAAAAGTCCGGAGAATGGCAATGGTGTGTATCACGGGTGCCCTTCACACAATCCCTACCTTGGGTTTGTGGGTATTCTCGACTTGTTACCAATAGATTTGCTCGGAGGGCAAATGGCTGCAACGTCAGCAATTCGCCCAAGGCATTCCTTGCAAAGGCTCACCAGCCCATATGGCCATGCGTCGATTTTAAGGGGCTTGCGGCAATCCACAATATATGACACATGCCTAAAATTTTGAGAGAAACTTATCCACTCTCATCTCGGGCAGGCAGGAGTTGGAGGGAGGCTTATCAGGTTATAAAAGGAATTTCGGCTTCTACACTGGTGGGTCCAAACTAGATGGCAAGGTACAGTTTTGAGTCTATTCTGAAGAGCTGGAACTAGGTCTTGCAAAAATGCTACCAGACTATTCTAGCGTCTTTTACGCAGAAGTCATGGCAATCGCTGTGACGAAACGTCATCACCGCCTTGGGTATCAATATCTACTCTGTCATCTTTATTCCTGACTTTAACAACTGCCCAAAACTCCCGCGCATCGCTAAATGAGATGTCCAATCAGTTCGACGTTCACGTTATATGGGTGCCGGGGCACAGGAACATTCCAGGGAATCATAGGGCAGATGAACTGGCAAAATTAGGGACCTTTCTTCTTGTTGAATCTGACAGACATTCAGGAAGTTGAACTGAATGAATTTCGGCCCTTACTGCAAAGTAATAACTTTGTTCACCAGGGACCAATGTACGTCTCTCTTCAGCCACGTACTGTATTATCGGGATGTGGTATCACATGGCTTGAATGCCTCATGATCATACCGGGTTCAGCTATGGGGACAGAATATGACGTCCCGTGGTATCACAACGCACTCATTGGACTAAGTATTTCAATAGTGACAGCCGCTTCTACACGTTGAAAAAAACGGCCTCTGTAACATATTCTCCCAAACATATCCTGCAGGAACCATGTATATGTTTGGCACACACTTCAAACATTTATATGTTTGCAAGTCTCAAACTCAGGTGTATTAAAATGCAAACATTAACATGTTTACTGACAAATATGTATGCTTTTACGTGGAAACATATCCGTGCTTCATCGCAAACATCCATAAACTTACGTGAAAACATATACCTATTTTCTCCCACACACAATAATATTTAGAAACGAATTATACTTTAATTATAATTAAAATAAATAATTAATACAAAAAATTCAAATATTTAAAATGACCCTCCTTACATTTACTTGCTGAATACATTACTTTTTTATGAAATGAGAATCTGCTGCTCTTTTGCTTCTCCTTTCTTCGGTGTCTCTCACGTTTTTTGTTTTCAGAAGGTTTCAGCTATACCTTGGTTATCACTATGCGTTGGTACACTAACAATACACTTATATGCAACTCAAGTTCATGCAATACAAGCGTGGATTAATTACTTGTGTTTTTTTTCATTATATTTCACAAATCGTCCGCCATTCCGATTTTTTCAGTAGAGCCTCGGGCAGAAAAAGGGATTCATGTTGTTACCCTTTCCAGTTTCTTTCCTCAAAATATTTTTCTGACTTTGGTAGCACACAAAAATATATGCGAATCACATACACAAAAACCAATACAACATCACAAACAATTTAACTGTCCGAGCCTTCGTTTATCCCTTTTCCACTGATCAATCGCTTTTGATATCCTCTGTCCGATGAACCATTGACGACGGAATACATGAAATTAAAACGCAATACATCAGCCGAAATAAGAAACACTGACTTCATCTGAAATTTGCACGCACATTCAGGAATATTTATGAATCACTCACTGAGAGAATAATGGCAAAATACAGATCCACACTTACAAAATATACGCACTCGGTTCCCCTCTTTTATTCTCTTGCTCTCGAGACAGCATAAACAGTGCAACAAACACGGCTGTATTTATATCCAAACACAAGTATATTTGGGTCGCAAACACATATCTTATAACATATCAATCATTTTGTCTCAAACATGTAATATTGAATAGCAAACACAATGCGTTTGGGCACAAGTATACTATATTTGCGACAAGCTCAAAACGAATGTTATATTTGTATCCAAACAATAAAAAACTACAGATTTTTCAGATTGTATATAACCTAACCTATCTGTTAGACCAACTGAATATTGTATGGGAACGTTTTCAAGTCCAATGTCAAAATACAGCCCAGGGAACACCCCGAAGTATGTAATTGTTGTGAACGTTTTCTTGTGGATGTTTCGGACCCTCTATCACATTTTCACCCACTGCTTCGGTGTTTTAAGCGGAGTGGCCGGTTTGGGGCCTTCCGGGGCTTCGGTTGTCCCATGTTGTGCCACTCTCTTCAAATCAAGTCACCAGACGTCAAATTGTTTGCGTTGTGATATTTTCGCGAAACTCTCGATACGTCACCACCATTGATTATATTTATATTATTCAGTATAAATTTTGGATATTTTCTACGTCACGAATGTTAATACCAAACTGACAGACACTGCCGTTTGCTAACATGGCTGCACAATCCAGCAAGGTGATAGTTTTTGCTCCACCTTGTACAGGGGTTCGGTACAATTTGAATCTAAACTTTCCTGACCTACCTATAAAATATTTAGATTAATTCTCACAGTAAACAGTAATTACCACATTGGGCATTCCTCGGCACACCAGTGCATATTCATTGCACTTCAACACGACTTGATATAGAGTGCACTGGCTGCATTTGATTCACTCACATTTGTCTTGCGGGTTGAAATTCATCCTTTCATTCCTTTGATTTCCAGATGAAGGTTTTTAATTTATTTTTAAAGTTTTTGCGCAGCAGATAAAAAAAACGTTTGCAGAATACTCGTAATTGTTTCAGCACTAAGTGGCGTCTGCAGTTACTCCTCCATATTCTGCAATTCTGGCAGTGAATGTGACAATGATAAAAGTAAAATATTTGTCTTTAACATAAAACTCAAAGCAAACGGCCTCAACTCAAATAACAGAGCGCGGAGAAGCACTTTCACTAGCTTGTCATGAGAATGACAGCAGCAGCGGCGAACGAGGAAACCGGAACGAAAGCGAAAAAGTAAATACTGCGTATTTTGCAGATCCTTTTATTCCCACAAACATTAAATTTATTGCGGCGATAATAAAAAAAAATGCCCTGATATCATATCACATGACTTTATTATAAACAATAAATATCTTATTTATGACCGAGAGTCATAGTGATGAAAATGTCCCAGAAAATGTAAATTCATTTCGGGAACAAACAATTCATGGGTTTGTTTATTTTACAATGGATGATTTGACGTTAGAAAGGGTGGGAGGGGGTAGATGGTAGATGTAAGTGTTTGCCATAATTTCTGTTCATTTTATTGCGCTAAGGAAGTACAGTGGTTTGAAAGGAAATTTCGGGTACTAATTCAAATATTTGATTATATGACATATAATAATTTGATATGTATGTAACGGGTTTTTCAAAAAGAGCGCTACAAAAGTTTTTTTCAAATAAAACAAAACCGGTTTTAGATACCAATGAAATTCTTTATTCCTGTGAAAGTACGTTCGATACCATTATGTATGGAACTCGATTTCTTTTTCATGGCCACCACGGGCACGCTTGCAGAAGTCCAGACGCTGAACCCATTTTTCGACGGTTTTCAAGCACAAATCGGCCGATACTGCTGCAATTTCACGTTCGATATTCGTACGAAGTTCATCAATCGTCGCTGGCTTGTTGGCATAGACCATAGACTTGACGTAGCCCCACAGGAAATAATCTAACGGCGTCAAATCACACGACCGAGGCGGCCAATCGACTGGGCCATTTCGTGAGATAACATGTTCACCAAACTTGGTTTACAATGGTTCCGTCCTGTTGGAACCACATGTCCTCCAAGTCCATATTATCCAATTGGAGCCAAAAATATTCGGTTATCATTGAACGGTAGCGATTCGCATTCACAGGAATGTGCCGGTCTCGATCATAACGGAAGAAGAACGGCCAAATGACGCCGCCGGCCCATAAACCACACCAAACCGTAATTTTTTTCGGGATGCAATGATGACTCATGGATTACGTGTGGATTGCTGTCTGACCAACAACGCATATATTGCTTATTGACGAAGCCATTCAGCCAGAAATGAGCCTCGTCGCTGATTGTTGAGGCCTCTTAAAGTTGAGGCCACTGACTCCAAATTTTGGTAGTAAATTTTAATAATTTCGACTCGTTGTTGGCTCGTATATCTTTCCCTGATGAAATGGCAAACCTTACTGAAGAGAAATGTCAAAAGAGCGGGCAAAAATATGGCGTCGTTTGCTGTCGCTATCGATTTACTTTTGTAGCGTCTCTGTTGAAAAACCCTTTAATTGGTAAAAGACTGTGACATTTAGTCACGGTATTTAGCTGTTTAACACCGATTGTCTAATATCTCCATCAACAGTTGGCATCTACACGTACATGAAAGTGTTGATGAGCAAACTCACGTATACTTTTCTTTGACACATATGCTGCCTCGAAACTCACGCATTTGACTATTCACTGAAATTTATGAGCACCGTTAAATACTCATTCGAAATTTGTCCACGATTGCATTTGTGACAGGCATCGTAACCGCACTCGCGCAACTCGCTCACTCATAGTAGAAAAACGTACCTACTCATTATTCGTGAGATTTAAACAAATTCCAAACTATACGGCTCGCCGGCTCGTGAGAATAAAAAAGCTAGTATTTAGAAAGGTAGAAAAAAATGGATCCAATAAATGAATATTGAACTGTGTTGTCGTTATTATCATTACTTGTACTAAAAAGAACATTATTATCATTAACAATAGGCACATTACATACTCAGGAAAGTACATAAAGTGTTACAGAAGGTACCCAACTTTACATAAATTTCACAAGCAGTACACAAAGTGCACCTCACGTGTATAGTGAGTAGCAAGAGGTACATAAAGTGTAAGATAAATTACATTAAGTGTATAAAAGAGTACATAGAATTTACCACGAAGTACGGAAAGTCTACCGAGTGCAAAGTCTACATAATGTGTGCTAAAAATCACATAAAATGTATTTAAAAGTGAACCACAAAGTAAAGGGTGTCTCAGTAAGAATGGACTTTTTCGTTTTAAAACAAAAACACGTATTTTTTGAGGTAGTTGTGATTCTTATTGGATTCTCGGGAAGATATGTTCCAATTAAATATTCAATAAAATATCCATCATATGGCCCCCATGGCTCTGATGACAGGCCATTACCTTTTTAATGAAATTTTCCATGACTTATTCACAGAGATGTGGCTGTATCTCACTGATGGCATGTTGGATCTCGGATTTGAGTCCAGGAATTATTTCTGGTTTATTCGTATAAACCGGAGAATTTTTCAAAACCACAAAAAAAGAAACTGAACGAAGTTAAATTGCATGAGCTTGGTGGCCTGTTGACATAAGAATTTCTTGAGACAATTTGTTCTGGAAATCGTTGCTGCACTAAATGGATCGTTTCATGCGCGGTGTGGAGGTGGCGCCGTCTTGCTGAAACCACATGTCATCCAGATCCATGCCGTCCCCTTGAGATCACAAGATCCTGTAACGAATGCCGTTCACCTGTTGACATAAGAATTTCTTGAGACAATTTGTTCTGGAAATCGTTGCTGCACTAAATGGATCGTTTCATGCACGGTGTGGAGGTGGCGCCGTCTTGCTGAAACCACATGTCAATCAGATCCATGCCGTCCCCTTGAGATCACAAGATCTCCGTTAATGCCGTTCACTTTCACTTTCACTTTCACTTTCTTCAAAAAAATATGGCCAATCACGCCCCCTGACCAAAATCCATCCCCGACAGTTACTGGTTGTGTTTATTTCTCATGGATTGCATGAGGATTTTCTGAGCCTGAAATTCGAAAATTTTCTTTATTCACGAAGCCACTCAGATGGAAATGCGCTTCATCGGAGAAGATGATTTGTCATATGTATTTTGTTTTTATACTTGATTTTATTCTTGTATTGTTGGTATATATTTGTGTAGCGTTTGGCAACAGAAATAAATGAACAAAAAGTAAAATGTCTGTTCCCTGCAGTTTCAAAAGTAGCTAGTGGCTCTATGTGATCAGTTATTTCGTTAGCGAAAAGCCTGACTAGCTACTTGACTGGCTACAGGTAATGCTAGAGTTCGCCTTTTGATTATCATAAGTATGAAAACAAGGGAAAAAAGCAATGCACTGAACCGTTATCCCGTTATGATTTGTTGGTTGCTTTGTTATTTTTGTGTGTTGGCGTCAGTTGCTATTAATCGTTCGTAGAAGTGTCATCGTGACAGCGTACCTGGATTAGAAGTATAAAAAATTAATTTTAATATTTAGAAAGGTAAAATGACTAGCAAGAGGCAAATGAAACGCTTATTGTCCAAAAGTTTGAAAATGTTGAAAAAGAATGTGGTGAAGATATTGAAAAAGATTTATTCATAGCATTCATCATTGTACCTAGCTAGTACAATGTTATTAGATATTTCGGCAATTCCATGAAACTAGCGATCTGCATGGTACATGATAGTGCAGAGGGTAGCCACTGACTACCGTCAATGACATCCCCTTGTTAAATTTGTCAGTCTAAAGCATTGCCGGTAGTCTGGCGGGTAGTTAATGGTAATTATTGGTAGTTAGGGAAATAACTAAAAATTCATTAGCTACGTCGACTGCAGGGTTGTTGCTGCCTACAACTACAACTACATCTGCTGCTACCGTGTATTTGTTGGCACTGGGTGCAAACCTGTTGCCGTATAGCATTTTTTCGTCGTATTAAGTGTGAATCGTTTTTTGGAAAGTCATAAGTGATATCACAGCATAATGGAATAAGAAACAACCCCGTTATTTGTTATTTTACTTGTGTTGTTTTTATGTCCAACTTCTAACTGCAACTCGAACTCTATCAAATCCCCAACTGCGTCGATGAAGAGAACGTAAACCAAGTGATGTCATGTTGTTGGGTAAACTCCGTCGTGACAACGTCAATTCGGTTGTGGCTACTTCAATTCGGTGGCAATAGCCGAATTTAAGGTTGACACAACATCTTTCCCATCCACTAGTTCTGTGAATGTTTTCTCCATAGAGTAATGACGTATAGAGGAGCCACCTCTCTCAGTAAATTTATGATATTTGGTGTGTTGCAGATAGGCGATTGGATGTTGGAAAGTATTGCTTTAATAATGCCAGATAGAGGCAATGACTGAAACCAACCCACAATAAATCAGCAACGACATTTCGTTAAAATTTTTGTGTAAATACACCACAAATATATAGAGGGCGGATCAATAAGTCCGTGACTTTTCGAACTTCCCTCGAAGTTATATGAAATGCAAGACTGCTCCCATCAAGTAACACCTCTTGAAAGACCAAGTTCCGTCAGTTACTTTGCGTTTAACAGCTGTTCAAAACAAACAACCTGGTACATTTTTTTAAAAATGGAAAAAGTGAATTTCGTTTTGTCATTAAACATTATTTTTTGCGAAAAAAAAACAGTCAATCAAACCAAGGAAAAGCTTGATAAATACTATGGGGACTCTGCACCATCGATTTCATTGGTAAAAAAGTGGTTTACTGACTTTCGTTGTGCTCGCACAAGTACAAATGACGCTGAACGTTCTGGACGGCCAATTGAGGTCAATACACCCGAAAGTGTCAAAAAAAAATCCACGATATGGTGTTGGCCGAACGAAGAGTAAAAGTTCGTGAGATTGTTGATGCCAAAGGCATTTCATATGGCAGTGTGGTTTCTATTCTAAATGATCAGTTGGGTTTAAGAAAGCTATCTGCAAGATGGGTGCCGCGTGTGCTCTCAATTGACCATACACGTAATCGTGGGACAACTTCAACTTCAGAGTATTGTTTGGAGTTGTTTAACCGCAATTCGAAAGAGTTTTTGCGGCGTTTTGTAACTGTGGATGGAACATGGATCATGGATCTAAACAATGGGTTTCTCCGAGTAAACCGGCTCCTAAGAAGGCCAAGCTAAGTTTGTCGGCCAATAAGGTGATGGAAATAGTTTTTTGGGATTTACGTGGGATAATCCACATCGATTACTTTCAAAAGGGAAAACAATAAACGGCGAATATTACGCCAACTTATTGGACCGATTTAACGAGGATTTAAAAAAAACGACCCATATGGCCAAGAAAAAATTTATTTTTCATCAAGATAATGCACGGGTGCACACGTGTGTAGTCTAAATAGCAAAATTCCATGAATTTGGCTACGAATTGGTACCTCATCCGCCATATTCTCCGGATTTAGCCCCCAGTGACTGTTTCCTATTTCCAAACCTACAAAATGGCTCGGTGGAAACAGATTTAGCTCCAACGTTGAAATTATTGCTCAAACAAATGCCTATTTTATGGACCTCGAAAAATCGTATTTTTTGGAAGGGATACAGAAATTGGAGAAACGTTGAACTAAGTGAATTGAGCTAACAGGACATTATGTTGAAAAATAATTTTGTTAGCAAAAAAAACTGTATTTCATTCAAAAAGTCACGGACCTATTGATCCGCCTCGTACTAACAATAAAATATAACACAAATGTTCAAAATACGATACGTTTACACAGGGTGTTTCAAAAGTGACCACCCTATTGGAAGATGCTCTTATTTTTGCAAATGGCCGCCAGTGTCAAATCTGTTTTGACATTTGTAGACAAGACCGATGTAGAATAAAAGTAAACAAGCCATGGAGCGATACACTCCCCAAGAACGCGGAGTAATCGTGTCTATTTTTGTGCGTAGCAATTCGTCCGTGGTGTTGGCGCAGCGAGAATACCGTCGCCGATTCCCCGGCCGTCCGACACCGACTGCGCAAACACTGCGCCGTTTGGCCACTAACCTTGAAGAGTATGGGACCACACGAGACGTTGCCAGGAGTGGCCGGCCCCGGAGCGCCCGTTCTGCTGAGAATATCGCCGCTGTTGCCGAGGATGTCGAGCTGTCGCCGGAAACATCGATCAGACGCCGTGCCTCGGAATTAGCCATCAGCCGGTCGTCCCTATGGTGAATTTTGGTCAAAGACCTGCGCATGTTCCCATACAAAGTTCAGTCCGTGCATCAGCTGCTGCCTGTCGACCGCCAAACGCGTGTAACCTACGCCCAAGCCATCCTCAAACTCGTGGACGAAGTGGACGATTTTTCCACCAATATCATAATGAGCGATGAGGCTCATTTCCACCTCAGCGGGTACGTGAACAAGCAAAACTATCGCTTCTGGGGCACCGAAAATCCACGAGTGATGCACGAGGAGCCATTACACCCGCTCAAAGTGACTGCATGGTGCGCTGTTCACGCTGGAAGAGTCATCGGGCAATTTTTTTCTAAAACGCCGCCGGTTAAACGACAACAGTGGACGGTTTGCGCTAGAGGGTCATGTTAACCGAGTATTTGCTGCCGCCATTCGACGAATTAGGACTGGAGGACATGTAGTTCCAACAGGACGGAGCCACGGCACACACTGCGCGAGCCACAACCGATATTCTGAAGGCGGCGTTCCCGGGTCACCTCATGTCTCGTGTCGACGATTTGCGCTGGCCCGCAAGATCGCGCGATTTAACCGTTCCGGACTTTTTTTTGTGGTTTTTTTTGAAGTCCCGTGTTTACGTGAACAAGCCCGAAACCCTGGAAGCGCTCAAGGTCAACATTCGACACGAGTGCGAGAATCTGTCGCCCGAAGTTCTCGCCGCAGTGATGAAAAATGCCATAAAACGAGGCCGTATGGTAATCAATTGTGACGGCGCCCATTTAACCGATATCATCTCCTCAACTTAACCAATAAAATTCTAAAGCTTCAACTAAACATAATCAAAAAACAGAATCGAAGTTTTTCATTTACAAAAAAAAATGAGAGCCAAACAACATCGGGTGACTTCTTTTGAAACACCTTGTATTTCACAGTGTTTCGTCAAAACGACATGAAAAATTTTAGTCAACAATTTTTGTAATTCCTCCTGGTGTAAGTCAATTTACGTCAAATAACACCCTATCGCACAGACCGCAACACGAATGGTGTGAAATGAACTGTTAGCTGAGAAGATTGGCAGCTCTATATGACATTACTCTATGGTTTTCTCATTATTAACACCTGTCGTATTCAGCCGAAAGAAATGTAGTTGTGGCTAACAACCTCAAAAAGTCATGTTTTCCTATGCGTGCTCTGAATTAACCTTAGGAATAATTTGATTGCTCTTATGAAGTTTTGCTAGAGGCAATAAACTTCTGTATTATTCCTCAATTATAGTTTCGAAAATCTTTTACAGGATATGAAACTCAAATAAACCCCTTTTGGACTACAGTACAATGTAGGCACAATCGTGGACCACTTACAGTTTATTCATTTAGCAAATGGTGTCATCATGTGATATCACAAGACATTTAATGACTACAGGCCATTATTCCAGTAGATGAATGAATAAATGTTGGCGTATCAATGTTTACCACCATTTCGTCTCTAATATTTGTTTCATATGGTGAATCCTGATACCATCGTTAAAAAGTATGTTTGATTTCTGCACTTTGCCCCCTTGTCCCAGTGAGGAACAGAGCAGCATCAACAATAATTCGCAACGACAAAGGAACTAGAAGAGGTCCTTTTGCCCCCAATTACCATTCAGTTGGCGGTGGGTATAGGCTGAGTCTGTGATCTGTAATGAATGTCTGTCCTGGATAGGAACACAAAAATGATGTGTTAATCGATTTTACGCTTTTAACGAATGTCTGCACACACAATACATAAGCATGTGTTTACACACATATGTACCAAACACAAACATTGCAGGATATTTATGTCTACATGGCGCACACATACTGTTGCGTGAGTGATAAGTGTGTGTTGGGGTGCATGCGTTGAATACATATCGTACCTATACTATGGCACTGCTACATGCAACATCTGGTGTTTATGTGTTTGATGTTTTATTTTATTGCTCACAAGGTTGATAATTGTTATCGATGCTGATGATGTTGTGCATTTTTTTATACAGCGTGTTTGCAACACCATGTGACACCATGGTGTGAGGGAGAGGTTGATTCAATCATTTCGTTTGTATTGCGCCTATCGAATATGAACATTTCGGAGAACAGTGCTGATTTATTTGAACAATTAGTGCATCGATTATCACAGAAAAGGGGAGTGCATTAACACACTTGAGTACAATTGAATTTGAATACGAATAATGAAACGATAGAGAGAAGGGCAACGACCTAGTAAGAACTTGATAAATGCTTACGTTGACTTAGACATATTTAGATGTAATTCAAGTTAAATTGACTTAAGTTGTTCTTTTTTGATTATGCAGATAAAAATTTAAAATTGGCAGAGAGCAATAAATTTTGTATATTAAAAAAAATATAATTGTGATACTGGAAAAATTCCTAAGCTGATCACACTATCACACTATTCCTAAGCTGATTCCACAATAAGGATAAGTATACAATGGTAAGGTCATCAGTCCCGTGTCTGAAATGTACACGCTGAAAAAAACAGCCTCTGTAATATATACTCCCAACATACTTCAACATTCATATGTTTGCAAGTACCAAACGCACTTGTATTTAAATGCAAACAAAAGTATATTTACTGGCAAGCATGTATGATTTTAGGTGGACACATTTGCGCTTTTCACCCCAAACATTTATATACTTACGTGGAAACATATGCGTATTTCCTCCCAAACATAGTAATATTTAGAAACGAATTATTCTTTGATTTCAATATATGTGTATTATTTATTATAATTAATTTTAACAATAAAAAATTAATAAATGGTTTCCCATTACATCCCATGAAGGGACCGGGGAGAACTTCTCACAATCACTGAGCTGTGCGCTTTCCAGTTTTCACTCACTGACTGGGACCTACAGTTTTACACCGATTCCAAACGGTATTTTGAGAAGCTTTTTCATGGCTATATGCTCGATAGTGTCGCCGTCACTAAGCGAGGTGACCGTCGTCGAAAGAAAAATTAACAATATAAATCCATATTTATAAGTATAAATAATTAATACAAAAAATTAAAAGATTTAAAATGGCCCCTTTCACATTTAGTTGCACAGAATGCATTATTTGTTTTTTTTTGTGAAATGAGAATCTGCTGCTTGGTTGTTTCTCATTTCTTTGTTGTCTCCCACTTTTTTGATTTCAGAAGGTTTCAACTATGCGTTGGTACACAAACAATATAAAAGAAAATAAATGATTCCCCATTACATTCCATGAAGGAATTTGAGAGAGCTTCTCACAATCAGAGAGATGTGGGCTTTCTAGTTTTACACTCACTGCTTGGGACCTACATTTTTACGCAGGTTATGAGCGGTATTTTGAGAAGCTTTTTCATGGCTAAGCACTCGATAGTGTCGACATCACTAAGCGATCTGACCGTCGTCGAAAGTAATGTAAGGTGGTCTGGTCATGTACAAGAGCCCCGCACACTAGCCACTGCATCAAAGTTACAGAGCTTCAAACTCTGCTGATTATGCGGTTTTCGAACACCGTGCGTCAAACATCAATTGTAACGTTGGCTATGTATCACGTAGAGCCGTTCTGTTCAATGTCATCGTCTTCAACTTTTGTGGGGGGGGGGGGGGGGAAATTGCTGAGCATGCGCTCGCCATAGGCAGCAACGGCAACTCGTTGCTCATTTTCGAAGAAAAATGGCCGCCATGCCAAAAACCGCCCCAACACTGTCACTCGTGGATGCATAGGTTTTTCCTCGACGACGCTTCCGAGCCCCAAATACGACAATTTTTTTGTTAACGTAGCCACCGAGGTGAAAATTAGCTTCACCCGAAAATAAGATTTTTCGGTAAAAATGCTCATCTTGAACCCAGCGCTCTTCAGCCCATTTGGCGAATCGAAAACGCATCGGATGGCCACCAGGCTTCACCTCTTTGTCTAAAGGGACTTTATCAGTCTTCATACCGATGTTTTTATGCAAAATTCTGCGACAAGGAGTGCCACAAATGTTCAATTGCTGCGAACGGGGGCGAGATGATGTTGATGGCTGTTTGAGCTCACTTTCAGCTACCGCGGCAATATTTGCCACTGAACGCACTGGGCGAGCACACTATTATTTTGCCCAATAAGGATCCGGATTGGCAAACTCGTTTCACAAATTGATCCATAAACTGCGTTTATGTCAGTCTATTTCTATCGAATTTATTTCATAGATTTCTTACAGTTTGTGTTGAAGACTCAGATGTTGGAAAAAAGCTTTCAATATTTTCTACACACTGAAAAATTTGTCTTTTTTTATTTTTTGGATGCAAATATGATGTGTTTGTAGCTTGCCGCAAATATAGTATACTTGTGTCCAAACGCATTGTGTTTACTATCGAATATAACATGTTTTATACACAATGATCAATAGGTTGTAATATATTTATTTGTAACCCAAATGAGAAAAAGCAGCAGATCATCAAGTCACGACAACAATGCTTGCAAACATGTACATATTTCCTGCAATATATTTGTGGGGCCGTTACACGCTGAAAAATAACGGCCTATCTAATATGAATATTATCCCAAACATACTCTGTAGGAACCATGCATATGTTTGGAACACACTTCAAACATTCATGTGTTTGCAACTCCTAAATTCACTTGTATTTAAATGTAAACAGTATCATGTTTACTGGCAATCATGTATGCTTCTACGTGGCAACATATGCGTGTTTCCCCCCAAACATAATAATATTTAGAAACGAAATATTCTTTGATTTTGGTTCTCAAGGTTTTGTTTTCAGAAGGTTTCAGCTATGGGTTATCACAATGCGTTGGTAACCAAACAATATATTTATATACAAATCTAGTTCAAGCAGCCCAAGCGTGGATTGATTGCTTGTGTTTTTTTTATTGTACTAATTTCACAAATGGTCCGCCGTTCTGATTTTCTCAGTAAAGGCTCGGACAGACAAAGGGCCTCGCGATGTTGCCCTTTCCAATTTCTTTCCTCAAAATCGTTTCTCACTTTGGTAGCACACATACATATATTCGAAAATCATGCACAAAAACCGAACCAACATCACAAACAATTTAACCGTCGGAGCTTTCGTTTACTCCTTTTTCACTCATCAAGCGCTTTTGACATCCTCTGTCCGATGAATCATTGACGACTGAATTCTTGAAATTGAATACTTGAAAATTTCAGGAATATTTATGGCATTCAGGAATATTTATGAATCACTGACTGAGAGAATAATGCAAAAATACCGATGCACCCTTACAAGATATTCTCCCGTTGTTTCTCTTTTATTATCATGCTCTCGAGAGAGCATAAACTGCAACAAACACAGGTGTATTTCTATCCAAACAAAGATATATTTGGGTGGCAAACACATATATATTAACATGTTAATAATTGTGTCTCAAACGTGTAATATTGAATAGCAAACACAATGTGTTTGGACACAAGTGTATTATAATTGTGACAAACTCCAAACACATTATATATTTGCATCCAAACACAAAAAAAATACAGATTTTTCAGCGTGTAGCATAGAGCGACCCATTTTGTGAATTTCTAACCATTAACTAATAAGATGTCACTTCATAAATGTCAAATTATGCATTTGCTTCAGAAGTACGGGAGTTTCAATTTCCAAATTTTACATATCCCACCTTTTATATCTACACGCAGTAAAATAACGGCCCCAGCACCATATTGCAGGAACCATGTACACGTTTACAAGCATTGTTTTTGTAAATAGACGATCTGCTGATTTATACTTCTTTATTGTCTTTCACTGTTTTGTTGTCAGCAGTTTTCCAAAAACCAAACCACATTTGGGTCTCAAATATATGTATTATAACCTATTAACCATTGTGTTCCAAACATGTTATATTGAATAGCAAACACAATGTGTTTGGACACAAATATTGTATATTTACGATAAGCTACAAACACGTTATAGTTCCATCCAAACAACAAAAAATTACCGATTTTTCAGCGTATATGTTCCCATCATGAAAATATCGACATACGCTCAGAAAATATTACTTTTTTATTGTTGGGATTCAAATATAACTTGATTGTAGTTTGTCGCAAATATAGTATACTTGTGTCCAAACACATTGTGTTCACTGCTCAATATTACATGTTTTAGAAACAATAAGTAATAGGTTATAATATATGTTGTTGTGACCAAAATTGTGACTTTGATAGTTGAATACTGCTGAAAACAATAGCCTGACAGACAAAAAAGGAAAAAAGAAAGCAGCAGTTTTTCAATTCTTGAAAACAATTGTTGTACACATATACGTGGTTTCTGCAGTATGTTGCATGGGTCAATGTTTTTCAGCGTGTAGTTAGAAATGTGTATAAAGGTCGATATAAATTTTCTGTGAAATACAACACCTTACAAAATATGTCCCTTTAAAACACACATTACACCTAATATTTCCGGTCTACAAATAGAGCTAGTTTTACCCAAAGTCATGTACTTTTTTTATGGGCCCCCAAAGAGTGATCATTTTGTCAGGCTAATATTTTGCAAACCGTTCGGAATTTTGATTTACTCTCTGAGGGAAAGTTGTAGCTCTTGCCATAAAGAAATATAGGTCAAAATCGAAAAAACCTTTAAAAAATTAGATTTTTTTACCTCTTTTCCCCTGTTCAGGTCCATAGGTAGCAAACCGTTCAAAATTCAAGGAAACAATCAACTACAAAAATGTATCTAAGATCTCAATAAACAACTTTCTAGATCATATAAACTTCCCAGAAATGATTATTAACACCGTTTAGGTAGCGCTTAAGTAGCGTTTAGGTAGCCGCAAAAGTGGAAAAATTCCCAAAAATTTTTTAATTTCATTTGTTTTTTCTTTACTTCAACATAGAGATACTATGCCATCTATTACAAAAATAATTAAAAAGAAAATATTCGTATTATGTTTATAATGCTGATGGCCCTGATGGCAAATCGCACTCTCTTAAGTTGTGGATCCAAATCGTCGTCCGAATCTGACTCTGATTAAGAACTTATGGTGTCCACAGGCACGTTGCTTCCAGACTGCCAACATACCTGAAATGACTCCACCAACATACCTGAAATGAATTAGAAAAGAAATCAAAAAAGGAATGCAAACCAATGCATCAGAAAATTTATATTACCTCTGCAAGCAATTCGTCGAGGTTTTGCCTATGTACCGTTTTTCCATGGGCATTGTGGTTTGGTGAAACTATTCTCTTTGCTCACCGGATCCTGTAGGGAGTTGTTTGATAAAATCGTCAAAATAAAAATGAAGGAAATGCAACTTTAATATCATCGATGTGAAGATTTTCTCAAAATAATAATAATAATGGACCTGAACAGGGGGAAAAGGTAAAAAAATAGAATTTGACCTTGAAGATGCAGTTTTTTTGATTTTATATGTTCACCATTTTTGTTCTTTATGACAAGAGCTACAACTTTCCCTCCGAATGTAAATCAAAATTCCGAACGGTTTGCAAGATATGAGCCTGACAAAATGATCACTTTTGTTGCAAAAATGACACCGAGGCCCCAAATCTTTGGGGGACTATAAAAAAGTGCTTAACCTTGGGCAAAACTGGGAGATACTGTTTTTTTGTTTGTCTTTTATCACGTAGTGGTGTCCGTATATGGTTATATTTCCATGTAGTTATTAAAAAATTACTCACAGTGTAGTTTTAAGGATATGAAATTTTGGGTTAATCTAACTATTTTTCTTAAACTTGTAATTCGGAAGATCTAGAGGTCCAATTTGTTGTTGCATTATATTTCTTAGAGGATCCATCATTACAACAATTATTTGGGAAATTTAAAGGTGGATTAAAACGTTGGAACCTAAATGTGGCAGAGAAATTTGAATTTATTTTCGCTTATACTACTGGGAGCCAAAGAATCATGGTCGTAAAGTTCGAACTTACATTCACAGCTCCGCTTAAAGGTGTCACTTAAAATCCCTGCAAAATGTAAAATACTTTTGTTAACACGAACATGAATAAATTAACACATAATCTATATCTTTTCCCCTTGGACATATGCCAATTGCATATATAATACTCCTTCTACTTTTTCTTTTTACTCTTTTTCTAGCATTTTAATCAATTCAAACATTGCAGATTATATCTCAATTTCATTCAATCACCATCATTTATTTTTCATATCTTTAACTTTAAAGGTCAATATCATTGACTTGAACATCTTTAAAATTCACTCGGCATTCAAAATGATCCCAGACTTCAATATGCTAATATTCTTTCAACATAGATAAATAAAATGCAGTCTTTCACTTATACATTTGTATGTGTATATTTGGTTACATGGTTCCCGATGATGTATGCTTTGGCCAAAAAAAACCAAGAAAGCACTAGATGAAGGAGTATTCTCTCAGCAAGATGGAAAAAGGAATACGAAACGAAAAGAAAGGAAAGGAACAAATGAAAGGATCCAGCTATTCAAGTACATAATGCACAATTTATGCAAATTTTGGAAATATTCTACCAGTGTCTTATGCATCATCATATTCTTGACAGTTTTGTCTGGTATCAAAATTCACTTGGGCACCAAAATACTTCAAACCCCACTACCCTTTTCAAAAATATGTTGTATTTCATAAGACGAAATCAATTTTTTACTTGGTGGCTTGTCTTCATGCAAAAAGAGACTAAGTTTTTGGGAGTATTAGTAGTGACGCTGGTGGAGTTAAGAATGCCAAAGGGTGTTGTGGAATGTGGGAAAATAAATGTTGTTCTAGTTGCGAAATGACTTAAGGCTGGTATTAGCTTCGTTCGCACGAAAAATATTATATATCGTCACCTAAAATGCAAAAGGCCGTAACTACACTTTTTAGTTTTTTTTTTTACAGGAGGCGGAATAAACGTTAAAAATATTTCCTAAAAACTACTTTTTTTCCATTAATTTGTTTTTCAGAAGCAAATCCGTCTTTGTGTTCTAAGCCTGAATCTAACATTTGGATATTAAATTTTAAGTAGTCTTTAATTTATAACGTTTATTCCTTCTCCTGTTAAAAACTGAAGTGTAGTTACGGCCTTTTGCATTTTAGGTGACGATATGTCTTATATTTATTTAAACAAAATGACAATATAAAACAATATTATAATACAAATGTTAAATATAAATCTCACTAAGAATATAGGGCATCAATGGATTCTCTTCATCGATATAGGTCTCTACACGCTAAAAAATCTGTATTTTTTTGTTGTTTGTTTGCAAATATAAAGTGTGTTTGGAGCTTGTTCTAAATATAATATACTTGTATCCAAACACATTGTGTTTGCTCTTCAATATTACATGTTTGTGAAACAATTATTAATATGTTATAATACATGTGTTTGCCACCCACATATATTTCTGTTTGTGATACAAAAACAGCTGTGTTTGTTGCACTATCTATGCTCTCTCGAGAGCAAGAGAATAAAAGAGGGACAACGAGAGAGTCTATCTTGTAAGTGTATATCTTTATTTTTGCATTACTCTGTCAGTCAGTGAGTCATAAATATTCCTGAATGTGCGTGAAAATTCCAGATGAAGTGTTTCTTATTTTGCCTGATGTATTGCGTTGTAGTTGCTTCGTAGGACAGAGGATTTCAAAAGCGCTTGATCAGTAAAAAAGAATAAACGAGGGCTCGGACGGTTAAATGGTTCGTGATGTTACTTTGTTTTTTGTGTATGTGTTTCGTATATATATATGTGTGCTACCAAATTGTGATAAAATTTTGAAGAAAGAAACTGGAAAGGGAATTAACTGTTCCACAGGTTCTTGTTCCAAGTAAATGAACTAATTCATAGATTCGTTGTGACAAAATACAAAATTATTTATTTCTATCAATTATTGTTATATTGATTCTAGAACCAGAACCTCTGTTGTTGAAAAGTAAAATCGTAATAATCATAATATTTGAAAAATTGGGAAGCATGATAGAATTATTCTTCAATGAGTGTTTTATGAATTTGTTAAAAACAAAGTATTTTTGTTTCAAGGTGTCTACAACAGAACTAGTGTTATTGCTTATTAGAGTAAAATGTGTTAATTTTTTTATGTCATATTTGCTTTCTGCTTCCGTTGTTCCAAATGCGGCTATTGCTGTTATTATTGTCTCGGCGGTTTCGGTGGGGTTGATGTGGTAACATAACTAGGGCAACAACATGAAGCCCTTTGTCTGTCCGAGCCTTTACTGAGAAAATCAGAACGGAGGACCATTTATGACAAAAGTGTAATAAAGATCACAAGTAATTAATCCATGCTTGACTTGCATGAACTTGATTTGTACATACATGTCTTGTTTGTGTACCAACGCATAGTGATAGCAAAAGCATAGCTGAAACCTTCTGAAAACAAAAACGTGAGAGACAACAAGGAAGGAGAAGCAAAAGAACAGCAGATTCTCATTTCATGAAAAAAAAAACAACTAATGCATTCAATGCAAAGAAATGTAAAAGGGCCGTTTTAAATCTATTAATTTTTTGTATTAATTATTTATAAATGTGGATTTATATTTTTAAAATTAATTATAATAAATAATACATATATACTGAAATCGAAAAATAATTCGTTTCTAAATATTTTTATATTTGGGAGAAAATACGCATATGTTTCCACGTAAGTAGATTTAGGTTTGGGGGAAACACGGGAATGCTTCCACGTAAGTACATTAGGGTGGGTAAAATCCCATACAAACAAAAAATCACTTTTAGGTCAAAATGGTAAAAATTAAGTTCAGAGTGGTTAATGACTATTTGCAAAATATTGCGATTTTGGGTTGTGAGCTATTTTGCTTTAAAAACACATCTAATTATCAGGTTTTTTGGGTGTAACTTTTAAGATGTTGCAGATATTTGGAAAATTTATTATGGGTACGTAGACCTTTAGGAGTTCTTGCATTGCACATATTGTTTTTATTTGTATTTTTGAAGTTGATTGAGTTGTAGAAGTTTAAATGCCGTTTTCAGTGGATTTTCGTGGAGTCCTAAGAAAAAATCACAATAACTCCGTCATTTTTACTCGTATATTAACACCGAAGATGTCATTGAGAAGGTTAAAAACTCAGCTTCGTAGCTCGGTATAATTCTTTGGAACATAACGTTAAATTATACAGCTTATTTTTATTTTTGTCGGTGGTATTTCAGAATTTTTCGAAAGTTATCATTTAAAACTACATTGATCGCAAAAAATGTTGCAAATTTTTACCCGCAGTAAAAAGCGCTATTTAATACCTTTGAAATGATATATAAACTATGTGTATCCGAAAAGAAATGGTCGTAATATTTGCATTTTTGTAAAACAACTTTGAAGCTTTCAGGTCTATAAAACAGTTTAATATTGAATGTGAATGCATTAAATGTTTCATTTCCAAATATCTGCAACATCTTAAAAGTTACACCCAAAAAACCTGATAATTAGAGATGTTTTTAAAGCAAATTAGCTCACAATTTGCGGAACCCAGAATCGCAATTTTTTGCAAATAGTCGTTAAACACTCTGAACTTAATGTTTGGGTGGTGACAGGAGCAATTTTTTTTTACCCACCCTAAAGTACATGGATGTTTGGGATGAAGAACGCACATGTTTTCACGTAAAAGCGTGCATGTTCGTGAGTAAACATGATACTATTTGCATTTAAATACAAGTAAGTTTGGGACTTGCAAACATATGAATATTTGAAGTGTGTTCCAAACATATACATGGTTCCTGCATAATATAAAACATGAACCGTGGGGAGATTCGACCTAAAATAAACGTCCTTGGAAAGGCAGCAATGACCAGACTATATGCGTGAAATTTCATCAAAATCTAAGCGTATCAAGTTTCACAAGATGGCTTTTGGGTCGATTTTTTACATTAATATACAAATTTTCAAGTGAAAAATCGCGGGCTCGATTTTGATTTTAGAACCACGGTTTCTTGAGAACATTTTCTTAGTATTTGCCGTAGAATACGTTTCTGCTATACTCTTCGTCAAGTTTTTTTGGTCCCATACAAATTGACCCACCCTAATGTACCTGTTTGCAAGCATAGTTTCGTGAATTGAATATCTGCTCCTTTTTTTCTTTAGTATCGCGTTTTTGATTTCAGCAATTTAAGCCAAACAAAGCCACATTGGGTCATACATTATAACCTACTAATCATTGTGTCCCAAACAGGTTATATTGAATAGCAAACACAGTGTGTTAGGGCACAAGTATAATATATTTGCGACAAGCTACAAACACATTATATTTGCATCCAAGCAATAAAAAAAGATAAATTTTTTCAGCATGTAGCAAGTGATTTAAGTAGGTTCCATGGTAGTCGAGTTTGTTTATATTCCTCTTCAAGGCACCACTTCCATGTATTTGGTGGTCTTTCTGGCAATCGCTACCCCTGCGGGTTCCACTCAAGTGCCGCTTTAGCACTATAGGCTGTTGTGCGCCTAAGTTCCAAGTCCATTTCAATATATACTTATATCCAATTCAATAGGTCTGTTACATATACGCTTACAGAGTACTCCATTAGAAATTGTCTTGGGCATGTAGATACGCAGTCTTTGTCTCAGACAACCATTGAGAAACGTTTCATTGTCAGTTTCATCAAGCTCCAAATAGTACACACCGTACAACAGTACAGACACTGGAATTGAATATTCGTAATTTCCGATTCATTTCCGATATTCTCTAATTGCTCCAGATTTTGTGCATGTTTAGAAATGCAACAAATCTCACCGTAATATGAATATGTTCCTACCGAAATTTGAGAATATTTGGTTGACATGGAATATAATTGAAGATTCAGTTTTCACAACCGAATCAATTACGAAATGAGGTTACTACAACAGAATTTCGGATGTGGAGACTAAATTTGGTCGTAACAACTTTAATAATTAAAAAGTAAAAACACTTGAAATTAAAACACTTGAATACAAACATAAGTACAATTTACTATTGAGATTGTTAATAAATTGAAGAAATTATTGTATAATCTCCCGCAGACAAGCCTGCGTGGGTTTTCACATCATAAATTTTTGTAAATTAATTAATGATCAAATCAATCAATCAAAAAAAAAAAAATAAAAAATTCGATTATGGCAACCTCAATACGTTGGTAACAACCGAATTTACGGTTTCCACAACCTCTTTTCAAACAGTTGGTGCAGTTTTACAATCACTGAATGGGACCTACAGTTTTATGCCGGCTCTGAACTGTGTTTTGAGTAGCTTGATCATGGCTAAGTACTCGATAGTGTCGCCAACATTAAACGAGATGACCGTCGTCGAAAGAAATGTAAGGTGGTCACAGTTACCATTGCACCATCGACGGCCTTTATATATGTATATGTAACGAAAAAGTGGCCAATTTTGATAATTCACATAATAATTTTTCAATCAAGGACTAACATTCTGTGCTTGAAATTAGATTCTCGAAAAGTTTCCTTGCACTATCAAGGAATCTGTATTAAAGATCTCCATCGATATTTCACTATTAACAGTTTCAGTTCAATCAATCACCCCACTATCGCAGACCATATCATATTATATTTTGAAGATAGTCACTTTTGTATAATATATGTTGTAGCATACATGTTTTTTTTTTCTTGATCAACTTTATGGCAATAAACAAAATTGTTTGGCCACTAGCCAAAAGTGCAGATGGAAAAACGCCACCAGGAACATAACTAAAAGCCAAGTGAAGTTGTAACTGGAGTAGCATTATTGTCTATTATCATCATCATCATCATCTAGCATTTTACAAACAACTGGTTTGAGTAAAAATCTTAATACAGTTTGAAATCGACATCAGTTAGAGCGGAAAAAAATCTTGATATTTTTGTAATCTCTTTCATAACCTGAGGTTAATCTCTTCGAGACGTCTTCCAATTTTGTCTGGCATTGAGGGGATTCATTACAGATGATAAGCAGTTGTCAATGCCAATACACAACGAAAAAAATAAAATAAAGAAAAAAATAAATAAAGGCTATTATATCTCAGCCTGTCAAAGGACGAAACCTAAATACAAATAGAAATGGTAAATAAAAAAAAATGATAATATTCATGTCCATTTGAGCTTGGAGTTGCTTTGATGTTGGGATAGTTTGCCGAATAAAACGGCACCAGAGAGTAGCAAACAACTTAATGAGATTCAGTTGAAAGATATTAAATGGATTTGATGAAAGTTTCTGTAATTTGGATATCAATCGAAATTATTTATAAAGGGTGTTTTGTTTAGAGGTACAGAATTTTAAAATAAAGTAAAACATATGTGGAATGTAAAGGTATTGTATTTAGTTTTTATTCGAGGATGACTTCTAGCATATAGGGCCGGCGCACAGTGGATCAGAGTAGATTTTCTTCGGCCAAAATGACAATCACTCTTGATCTAACACTCATTTTGGAGTTTAGTAAAAACTCAATTGTAGAAAATGATTTTCCTTTCCGAGCCCGTGAAAAAGAACCAAAATCGTTTCTTTTTCGTAGTTTTTTTTTTGTTTGTGGCTCGATCGTAATATACAAGATCTCGTTGAATAGGTTTCGACGAGTACTACATTTGTGCGGTAGATGTCGCTGACGTACGACATTATTTTCAAATGAAAGCCTCAGTTAATGCAGTTTCTACCCGTACACTTTAAAAATATTTCTTTGGGATTAAAGCCCTTTAAAAAACCAAGAACAGATTGTTTTGGAAGTTTACAGTTTTATTCAAAACAAAAAAGTTCCGTATGACAAGATATTCTTACAGCATTAATGGTCGTGTTCTGGTTACAAGCAAGCGATCATCGTTGCAAAGAAACCGGAGTTTTAGCGCGAAATGACTTAATGAAAAAATATGAAAAATGGTTAAAAACGGTAAAAGATGACAAAAGTTTTTTGTTTTAAACTTAGCGAAAATGAATCTCGTCGCTAAGTTCTCGCTAAGTCTTCGCTAAGTGCTTCATACAAAACAAGCGAATATATAAGCAAGCGGTGTAACCAAAACACGCTTATTATTTACCACAATTATTATTTATTACCGCAAATTATTGCATACTTTTAAGCGGTATCAAATTTAATATTTTATATGGAGGTCGACCCGGTCTATTATTGTACTCAAATAAAAAAAATGGTTCCCCATTACATCCCAATAAGGGATTGGGGAGAACACTCATAACGCGCTTTTAGTTTTGACACTCACTGATTGGGCCCTACATTTTTACACCGGTCCGGAACGAAATTTTGAAAGATTTGGCATGGCTCAATACTCAATAGTGCCGCCATCAAATCAAACCCACGATATCATGTCAAGAGCCTACCACACTACGACGGCCAATATGTTTCATCATTTATCATATCATCATTTATCATTCAACAGTAATCATTACTCATTATTAATTTATCAATTATCATTTATCATTTTTCACTAACCATACATAATATTGTAGCCATCTTTTTCAATTGTCATATTTGGTTTATCATTTTATCAATTTATCACTAATCATCTATCATGTAATCAATTGACCAGTAATTTATCGTTCATCATGTAGAATTTTTCATTTATCGCACATCATTTTTCACTTTGTAATTTTATTATTTTATACTACTACATTTACCATTCATTTTACCATTCAGACATTTTGTAATTTCTTCGTTTTATCACTTTATAATTTTATCATTTTATCAATTTATAATATTATTATTTTGTCATTTTAACAGTTATTTATTTTTCAGTGTATCAGTTTATTAGTGTATCAGTCTTTCAGTTTATTAGCGTATCAGTTTACCATGTTATCATTGAATCAGTTTATTATTTTGTCATTTTATCACTTAATCATTTTGTACATTTGTCAGTTTATCATTGTCTCGGTTTTTTAGTTGATCATTGTATGAGTTTATCAGTATATTATTTTGATATTCTATCATTTTATAGATTTTTCTTTCTGTCCTTTTATCAGTTTATGAGTGTATTAGTTTATCATTATATCATATTAAAATTTAAAATTTTAACATGTTCCCATTTTATCATGTTATAATTTTATCATTTTGTCAGTTTATCCGTGTATCAGTTTGTAAGCTCATCGACTTATGAGGTTCGCCTTTTATCATTTCACCAGTTTATCATTTTAGAATTTTTTTAATTACATTATTTTGTCATTACATCATTTTACCCCATTGCATTTTTATAATTTTGTCAGTTTATCATTTTATCGTTTTATCATTTTAAAATTTTATCATTTTGTAATCATAATTTTTAATGTATAAGTACAATATATCATTTTGTCATTATATCATTTCTTCTTTATATCATTTTATCCTTTCGCCTTTTTATAATTTTCTCATTCAGCATTTTATCAATTATCATTTTATAATTTTCTCAGTATATCATTTTATCGTTTTATAATTTAATCCATTTGCCATTGTATCAATCAGCAATCAAAAATCAAAATGCCGTTCTGAACAGGTGTAAAGCTGTAGGTCCCAATCAGTGAGTGTAAAACTAGAACGCACACAGCTCACTGGCTGTGAGAAGCTCTCCCTAATCCCTACTTGGGATGTAACGGGAAACCATTTATACATTTATTCATTGTATCAATTTGTGTTTTCTTCATTGTATCACGTTATCAATTAACCATTTTGCCATTTTATCATTAATCATTAATCATTTATCATTTCTCACTTATAATTTATCATTTATCAGTTTATCACTTCATCATTTTATCGGTAACGGGAAACTATGGTTTTTTTTCTAATTTATCATTTATGATTTATCATTTTATCGGTTTATAAATTTATCATTTTGCCATTTCATCACGGTAGCATTTTATCATTTATCTGTTATCATTCATTATTTATGATTTATGATTTATCACTGTATCGTCTTTTAATTTTATCTTTGTATCATTGGATAATTTTGTCATATTATCAATTTATCAGTTTAGCATTCTATCATTTTATCATTAATAATTTTCTCATTTTATAATGTTATCAGTTTATCATTTATCATTTATCATTTATCATTTATCATTTATCATTTATCACTTATCATTTATCATTTATCATATATCATTTATCATTTATTGTTCATTATTCATAATTTATCATTTACCATTTATCATTCATCATTCATAATTTTTATCACTTATCATTTATAATTTAACATTTTGACATTTTATCATTTTATCAGGTTATTATTTTCTAAGTTTATCTTTTATAATTTTATCATTATGCCATTTCATCACTCTACCATTTTGCTATTTTATCCTTTATCATATACATATAATTTACCATTTATTACCATTATACTATTTATCATTTACCATTTTTCATTTATCATTTACCATTTTCCATTTATCATTTATTATTTATCAATTTACTAACTCAACGATATATCAATTCATCAATCTTGCAATTCATTTATTAAACTATTTATCACCCTATCAATTTGTCAGGTTAACAATTTTTCAGTTAATCAATTTATCAATTTATCAGTTGTGAATTCACTACTTTACATTTATTTTAATAAATCAGTTCATCGATTTACAAATGTATCGCTTCTGAAATTAAACAAAAAGTCAATTTATCAATTTTGTAATTTATCAATTAATCAATATATTACATTATTAATTTGTTCACTATATAAAGGAATATATATCGTTTCATTATCGTTTTATCGTTTCATTATCGTTTTAAATTGATCAGTTTATCATTTTTCGAATTTGTCAATTCATCAGTTTAGCAATTAATAAGATGATCAACTTATCAATTAATTAATAAAACAATTTGTCAGTTGCAATGTTTTTAAAAAAATTTTCATTGCAAACAATTATTATATATTCTTAATCGTGAATAAGAAGAAAAAATATTTTGTATATTGTGAAAAACAATCTTTATCATATTGATAATACTAGAGTGCTCGATTAAGAGACATTGTATATAATAAAATTGTTATTGTTATCTAGTGTTTATTATAGTTTAAACATAATATTTACAAATAAATAAACATTAAAAAAAAAAAAAAAAAAAAAAACAATTTGTCAGTTTGTCAACTTATGATTTTATCAATAATATGACTGATATTAGTTTATCAATTAGCCGATTCACAGATTTTTCTACTTTTTCAATACTATGTAACAATATACTTTATAAAATTTTCTACTCATTAATATATTACTTAACCATTGCAACTCTAATAAATTTATTAAATCCATAATCCATAAATTTATTAAATATATTTTTGCTCAATTATTCAATTAATTAATCGCTCAATTGTAATCAATTAATCAAATAATCAGTTCATCAATTAATCAGTTATGCAATTGTTAAATTAATCAATTATTGAATTAATCAATGAATTTGTTAATCAGTTTAGCAGTTAGTCAATTTATAAATTTATTCATTATCCAAATTTTTGATTGATAATTTTATCAATTTAACAATTTACCATAATACCAATATTCAATTATTCAATTAATCAATTAATAAGATACTCAATTATTAAATTAATCAATTATTCAATTAATCAATGAATTAATTAATAAGTTTAGCAGTTATAAATTTATTCATTAAATAAATAAATAAATGGTTTCCCGTTACATCCCACGAGGGGATTCATTATCATTATTCATTAAAAAAAAAAATAAATGGTTTCCCATTACATCCCATGAAGGGACTGGGGAGAACTTCTCACAATCACTGAGCTGTGCGCTTTCCAGTTTTCACTCATTGATTGGGACCTACAGTTTTACACCGATTCCGAACGGTAATTTGAGAAGCTTTTTCATGGCTAGATACTCGATAGTGTCGCCGTCACTATGCGAGGTGACCGCCGCCGAAAGAAATTTTTTTTTTTGAAGGTGGTCAGAGCCGGATTCGAACCCAGGATCTCATGTACAAGAGCCGCGCACACTAACCATTGCACCACCGACGGCCACATTATTCATTACCAAACTTTTAATTTTTAATTTTATCAATTCAGTCGAATCTATCAATAATCAATTACTCAATTATTCAATTAATCAATTAGTCAATTAATCAATTATTCAATTAATCAATTAATCAATTAATCAGTTTACCAGTTTGTCAATTTAAAAATTTATTCTTTATCCAAATTTTTAATTTATAATTTTATCAATTCAACAATTTACCAGTCTATCAATAACCAATTAGTCAATTAATAAATTAATAAGTTAATCACTTTATTCAATTTATAAGTTTGGCAGTTTGTCAATTTAGAAATTTATTCATTATCCAAACTTTTAATTTTATTATTTCAACAATTTACCAGTTTACCAGTTTATCATTAATCAATTATTTAATTATTCAATTAATCAATTAATTAATTAATCAGTTTAGCAGTTTTTCAATTTAAAAATTTATTCATTATCCAGATTTTTAATTTGTAATTTTATCAATCAAGAATTTCCCTTCATTCCAATTTAATGATTTATCCGATCTTTCGTATTATATTCAAAAATTAAATTGTTCGACAGTTTGGTCGTGTTTTTAATTAATTTTATTCCTCGATATTTCACTACCCTTTGGGTAGCATCATCAGGAAGATAAACACAATTACCAAACTTACCAATTACCCAACTTCGATTTAATTTCAAAATCATTGCTAGTTAAATGCACAAAGGTTTATTGAATATTTAAAATTTTTTTGGTGAAAACATCCTACACTAGATCATTTCACAAGTGTCTGAAGTTGTCCCTATTTCGTAGCCACGTGATAACCTTAGCGACCTTAAAATATTTGGCTTAACACTTTAAAAATCCCCCTGAATTCTAGGAACCATCTTCTTCTTTCTAGATTCCTTGAAACGCGAAAAGAAATCATTTCAAAACCACAAATTTCTGTTAAAATTTCCAGCATATGTCAATGAACTTTTTGTCACTTTGACAGATCTCATATGTGTTGCCAAAAACAAAATCCATTAAAAGTTTAAAAATACATTTTAAAGGACCACAAATGCTGTCACTGCACGGGGAAAAGTGCAAAAATAACAACAACAGAACCGAAATGTTGCTAAGAGGATTTGATTGTTTTTATGTTATTCTAATGAAAAATTACTTTACTTAAGGGAAACCATGACAGAATCGCTCGTTGACATTGTGGCATCATCACTTTTAGCTAAAAACACATATTGTGTCACACACACAACACACTCATGTGTACTGCATACGCTTGTAGATGGGTGTAAGTCCTGACATGTAAACAAACAACATTTCATCTGATCTAGGGTTTTACACACACACACACACACACACAGCCACCCGCACACAAACATATATGTATAACCAACAATAACAATAAATTGCAATCGTTTTACAAATACTCTCTCACAAGTATGAACAACCCGAAGAAACATGAGGTCTCCCTGTTGACAAAACGTTAAAAACATAAAGGCTCATTAATCAAAATGTATACGAGATGAGAGTTATGTATGTGTTTATGTATGGATGTATGTAAGAATTCGGCATAGACAGATTACGGTAGCGTGTTGTAATACAAGAATGTGCGAGGGCGGGATTATAAGTGTGACTAATGACACTTTGCTTTTCAATCGTAAATTGGATCAGGTGGTAGATATGTAGGTTATACATTTACGAACACGCATCTAGTAAAATCGTGTTAGCAAATTATTCATCTCCTTTGCTTCGGTATCAATGTGTGTTCGAAGACTTGCAACGAATTTATTATGCATCTTTAGCAGAATATTGTTGAGTTACGAAATTTCATTGCATTTTAGGACAGCGGAATATATGGAACATTAAAATATTTTTGAATATATAGAATATATCTTTGAACTATTCGTCTTTATCATAGGTACATGAGGGAAATAATTATATGACAATCGTAATTTGTAGTTTAATAAGAATTGCCTGTCCAAATCCAAATTTGAGAAAAATGCAATACCATTGGCAATTGTACTTATTTTCAAAGTATTTCCTTCATATCTGGCACTTTTGGTTTTCAAATCTTTTATACAGTACAGGTTTACGAATTTGAAAGTACTACGAAGCAATACCTATCAAAGCCACAAACCCCTACCTATGAAATATTTTAAAAACAGAATTGCCAGCAGTCAAGTTCAAAAACAAATTCAAATCATTTAAAAGCATTCCCATTTTTATTTACAGTTGGCATACGATTCCACAACCTGCATTTGTATTCCCTAAGCAAATGCAAATTTAAATTTTGTATTTGGCATTGCGGACAATGCTAATTCTTTTGAATTTGCATTAGATAAAGTAATGCAAATTAAAATCCAATGCAAATTAAAAAACCCCGTGCATGGTCTTTATGTATCCGTCGTGGCATGTACACAAATAAACGAAATGTGGAAATGTATTAGCAATAATAGAAACGTATTGCATTGAATTTTAATTTGCATTAATTTTTCTAGTGCAAATGAAGAAGAATTATCATTGTTCGCAGTGCCAATTAAATATTTTGAATTTCCATTTGCTCAGGCAATGCAAATGCAGGTTGTGGAATAGGATGCCAATTGTACTGAAATTTTGGAAATACTTTTAATTATTTTGAATTTGTTTGACTGCTGGCAATTCTGTATTTAAGGTATTTTATGTGTAGAAGTTTTGTGGCTCCAATTGGTGTTGTCTCGCAGTGCCTTCAAATTCATATGAACTATTTGGAAAACAAAACTGCCAGATATGAAGCAAATGCTTTGATAATTTTGCAATTGCCCGGTATTTAAATTTTTTTTGAATTTGCATTTGTAGAGGTAATTCCAATTAAACTACAAATTATAATTGTCATATAATTAATTTGACCCATGTACGGTTGAAGCAAGTAACTAATGCAACCACTTTTTAAACAAATGGATTTGTGAGCGTAGTTGGAGAAAAAAAGAAGAACAGCAAATCAGAAAAAGTTTGATCACTCGGTATTTGATGGAAGACACTGCTCCGGTCTTGTGGACGATTCTAGGCGTTAATGTCGACTCGGAACATTATCTGGTTTCACCGAGGGTGCGAAGCAGGATAAAAAACCCATAAAGTACGACACAGAAAAAGTTATTCCTCTCAAAGCTGCGTTTATCAGAGGTAGCCACAGCCTACGCAATTGAACTCACTTACATTACTCACATCTCTTCCGGTATTCCTGAATTACACACCCAGAAAAATCTATGTTATTTTCATGTTTGGTTGCACATATAGCGTGTGTTTGGAGCTTGTAGCAAATATAATATGCTTGTGTCCAAACACATTGTGTTTCCTATTCAATATTACATATTTGAGACGCAATGATTAATATGTTATAATATATGTGTTTGCGACCCAAACATATCTGTGTTTGTAATACAAATACAGCTGTGTTTGTTTCACTGTTTATGCTCCCTGGAGAGTAAGAGAACAAATGAGGGACAACGAGAGAGTCTACCTTGCAAGTGTGTATCTGTATTTTTGCATTATTCTCTCAGTCCATGATTCATAAATATTCCTGAATGTGCATGCAAATTGCAGATGAAGTCACTGTTTCTTATTTTGGCTAATGTATTGCGTTTTATAAAATAAATGGTTTCCCATTACATCCCTTGAAGGAATCGGGGAGAGCTTCTCACATCCAGTGAGCTGTGCGCTTTCTAGTTTTATTCTCACTGATTGGGACCTACAGTTTTACACCGGTTCCGAACAGTATTTTTGAGAAGCATTTGCATGGCTAAATACTCGATAATGTCGCCGTCACTAAGCGAGGTGACCGTATTGAGTCGTCAATGGTTCATCGGACAGAGGATACCAAAAGCTCTTGATTAGTGAAAAAAAGCATAAACGAAAGCTCTCACGGTTAAATGGTTTGTGATGTTGGTTTTGGTTTTTGAGTATGTGATGCATATATGTATATGTTTGTGAGCTACCAAGGTGAGAAACGATTTTGAGGAAAGAAACTGGAACGGGCAAAAACGTGAAGCCCTTTATCTGTACGAGCCTTTTCCGAGAAGTTCGGAACGGCGGACCAGTATAATAAAAAAATCACAAATAATTTATCAACGCCTGGCTTGCATGAACTAGATTTGTATATAAATATATTGTCTGTGTACCAACGCATAGTAGAAACCTTCTGAAATCAACAACGTGAGAGACAACAAGGAAAGAGAAGCAAAAGAACAGCAGATTCTGAGAAACAAAACAAAATACTGCATTCAATGCAAGCAAATGTAAAAATGGTCGTTTTAAATCTTTTAATGTTTTGCATTAATTATTTAAAATTGTGGATTTTATATTGATAAAATTAATTATAACACATATAAATTGAAATCAAAGATTAATTCATTTCTAAATATTATTATGTTTGGGTGGAAATACGCCTATGTTTCCACGTAAGTATATGCAGGTTTAGGGGAAACACGCAAATGCTTCCACATAAGTATATTGATGTTTGGGATGAAGAACGCATATGTTTCCACGTAAAGGTATACATGTTTGACAGTAAACATGATACGGTTACCCACTTGTATTTGGGTTTGGGACTTCCAAACATATGAATGTTTGAAGTGTGTTCCAAACATATATATGGTTCCTGCCGAATATTTTTGGGAGAATGTGTTAGAGATACTGTTATTTTTCAGCGTGCATAAACAAGGCCAAGGCTTCTGCCGAACCGTACTTTTTATTTTGTGCGTTTGGGGGCGTAAATTATAACGTAGTAACTTAGTAAACTTAAATTATAGTTCATATGTTAGTAAATATACACAACAATAATATTTTTTTATTGAATTTTTTACTACGCTGGTCCATAGTTCCAACAAGTGTAGACGAATATCAACAATTTTTTATAAAACAAATAATTTTTTATAATAATTTTATAATTTTTTATAATATAATTTCTTTGCAAATTACAAAAAGTGGCTTTTGACCGGAAATTGGGTTTTCTGTCCCAGTGTGCAGTGTACGAAAACTATAAAAAAAAACACGTTTCCCATTACATCCCAGGAAGGGATTGGGGAGATTGGGAATTGGGTACGCTTTCTAATTTTTGACTCACTGGTATTTTGAGAAGATTTTTCATGGCCAAGTACTCGATAGTATCGCCATCAAGTACTCGATAGTGTCGCCGAGGTGGCCTTCGTCGAAGGAAATGTAAAGTGATCAGCGCAGAGATCGAACCCACGTTCCCGTGCACAAGAGCTGCGCACACTAGCCATTGCACCACCGACGGTTGCCACTGGCGAAACACTAAACATACAAAGTGAAATCTTACTAAAACACCCTTTACGTCCAGGTATGCCAATCAAAATGGTATATAATTGTTTTTCAAATTACAGAAAGTTACTTTTGCCGGAAATTTTTTGGTTATCTGTCCCAGTGTGCAGTTTAAGAAAACTATTGTTTCTTTTTTCTGAAATACTCTTTCAGTTTTTTGTAATCAGCTCCTTAAATCCTTGCCATTTAAGATCCCCTTTCAATATTTTTCCCGCACACCCTAATAAAACTTGCAGAATATTTCTTGAATATTTAAACAGAGGTATGAATGTTTTTCTTAAAACTCATATGACTTAGAAAAACATAAGAAATCACTTCAACTTTTTTTTGCAAGAGTGATGGGTGTAATAAATTGCTGCCGGTTGTTAAAACAAAACCGTAAAACTGTCCAACTCTTGATGTGATAACAATGTAGCGATGCCAACGTAACTGACTGACTGACAACCAATGGTCAAATATGGGCACACATTCCCCCCAAAAAATGTCAAACGGAAAGAAAAACGTCTCAAATGTCATTTGATTTATTGATCAATTTGGAAATGGCCAATGGAATTTAAGGAAAGCAGTGCCAACATACATTTATTTCGGGATAAAGAACGAATAAATGATTACAAGTCATCAAACTCGTGATTGATTGATGGGTACATTAGAGTGAATAGTGTAAAGGCAAAAAATACTGGAGGCAGAATTCAGCGGAAAGTCATTAAATACAGATTAATAAACAACAGGAGCATCACTTGGATTATCCCCCAGATTGTCCCCATAATAATAATAAACGGTTGCGCGAAAGTTTCTGTGAACATCAAGTGGATAAATGTTATTTAATGATGTTCTGTTTTTGAAAATCTTGTCGCCCTTAGCTGCCGTATAAATTCGTTCATTGTTATATGATTTTTTTTATTAATGTTGCCTACAATAGCTGTTCTTTTCCACCGATATCAAAAAACTCCTCCTCCGCGATGTCATAAATTATTGATACAATTCTTATCGATTTCTGTTTAAATTTATCAAAAATGAATTCATAAATCTGTTCATATGAGTGCGAACGTCATATGCACATCCTGGTATTGAAACGAATCTGAAATAATGGTTTTCATTTCTTTAGTGCATACAGTGCTCTATATCTTCCGCCTCCTTTCTCCCGTGGTTTGCTGAATTCAATTCAGTTTGGTATCGGGCCAGAGAAAATAATCCTCACAATATTCCCCAAAAACTGTTATCGAATACGCTTACACGTGGGTAGATAGATCTACATGTTCATTCCATGGAGGGATGTGTGATGTGTGCATCGAACATGAAAACAAATACGTTTTCTTTAATATTTTATGGTATAGATGTCACGAGCATTCATAGCCGTGTACACAGTACCGCACACATAGCCAACCCACGGGAGCAGGATTGCTCAATAAAGTAGCACAAAAATGATATGAGGCAAACTCGGTCAGAACCCAATAAGCACATCGGATCCGAATCGGCTCCGGATCGGATCCGGATTGGACTTCTCTGAATTGATTTCGAGATCGGGTCCGATCTCGATTCGAGAATGGAATCAGCAAAAGCGGATCTGTACCGAATCCGAACGTAACAGGGAAAGCAAAATCTGACGCGTCGGACAAAAACCGGATCCGAATCGGATCCGCGAAAACGAAATCCGATGTTCCGGACTCAAACGGGATCCGAATCGGATCAGAGAAAACGAAATCCGATGTTCCGGACTCAAACCGGATTCGAATCGGAACAGCGTAAACGGAATCCGACGCGTCTGACTCAAATCGGATCCGATTCGGATCCGAGTCCGACTTTATGCTTGTTGGGAAGACACATAAAAACAGGTTCCACGCAGTTTAGCCCAGACTAATCTCATGTAAAATTATATAAGTTTGACGGGAAATGGTTAAGATACCAGATGGTTAATGCGTCCTTGTGTACCATAAAACCAGTTAGTTGCCAGAGGCATACAGGTGACAAGTTTATGCATGGTATTGGTTGTTCATAGTGTCGGTCTAATTTCTTTACATTTCGCAGTCAATGACGAAAAATGTACCACAAGACTCGTGGCAATTTTCACCTCTTAATATTCGAAATGAAAAAAAGTTGTCTTCGGAATAATAACGGGTCCACCAAATAACTTTTTTTTTTGAAAATGCTATAAAAAAGAAACTACTGAATATGTTCTCAAATTTCTTTTTTTATTTGAAAGTACAATCCTTCCGGTTAATAATGGAAAATAATTTCATTCAAATGGCTGCCTCGGTTGCCCATGCAGTAGCCTACACGAGCGGTCCAATTTTTAAGCACATTATCGATTGTGTTCAGCTGTATTTCACCAATGGCTTCACGAATATTGTCTTTTAAAGCGTCATTTGTCTCTGGCTTGTCCGCGTAACACTTATCTTTGAGGGCACCCCACAAATAATAGTCCAACGGTGTCAAATCGCAGCTCCGAGGTGGCCAAACAACATCAGCTCTGCTGCTGATAATGCGATCTTCAAAAATTTACGCCATTTTCGCACACATTCTGAAACATTACCATGATTTTCAAAGTAATGTCGCAATATGTCCCAGCGTTGTTCAAGCGTATACACAACCACATTTGTTCAGCGGAAGGATAAAACTAATTATCTGTCAAATCAGACATGAGCTAAGTGTTACCATACACGAAATAAGCACTAGTTGAAAAAAAACGTTAGATGGCGGACCCTTTATAACGTGAGGAGTAAATTTCGGCGTAAATTTGATACATAATTTAAATGTCATGACCCTTTACCATTTCTTGAAGGTAACTTTTGCCCGCCTGAAAATACACCTTCAGAAGATAGCGTCGATTAAGTGGAAAAGTCACATACGAGGGCGTTCCCAAAACTAGCCGACCTGATGTATAGATGATGGTGCCAGTAGTTCGAAAAAAAAAAGATTTTGGTGAAAACCGGCAACCTCATAAAACATATGCTTTCAGCCGCATTCACAATGCAAGCGACAGTTTCGTTTTTCATGCTATCTCGTTCTCACACACAGAATTCCACATAATGCCTTTCGTTTTTTTACAAAAATGTAACTCAAATTTGTCGCTGAAGTTGGTCTATTTCTACTACAGCAACATATTTGTTCGAATAAATAATATACTATTAAGCGGTAGATGGCGCTGTACTTCGAATTTCATTTTCAAACTTAAAAACATCAATGAAATTTAACGCATTTGTGTTAAAAGATGCATTATAAAACGTAATTTTATCTATAGAATCTTTGAATAGCAAATATGTTTAAATACATTAAAATTTTTTAATATTCAAAATACAACCCTGGGTGTGACAGTTATGACATTTGAATCATGATGCAACTAATAGAGGTTGTGTTATAAGACCAACTAAAATTATTTGTTTTTCTTCTGTTCATTACATGAACAATCAAATTCAAATGTATTTGGTTTTTGTAATTTCTGGCTTACTTTTATTCTAGACATACATTTGTGTTAACTTTCACACGTAAACAGAATATATTTTATTGTAGCCTTGAAATATTCACCGTAATACTGGTATCACCTGTTAGAACAAATATTCCGATTCGAAGTAAACTGTTGCTTACATTGCGAACGCCTATTGAAAATGTTGCTCGCATTGTGATTCCGGCTTTATTTCTACTCCAGCAACATATTTGTTCGAATAAAAAATATACGGTAAAATAAGCGGTACATGGCGCTGTACTTCGATTTTTATTTTCAAACTTAAAACCAGCAATGAAAATTGAACCCATTTGCGTAAAAGATGCATTATAAAACGTAATTTTATCTGTCGAATTTTTTAATAGCAAATATATTGAAATTCATTATCATTTTTGGATATTCAAAATACAAACCTGGAAACGGCATTTGTGACATTCGAATCATGATGCAACTAATAGAGGTTGTGTTGAAAGAACAACTTAAATGGTTTGCTTTTTCTTCTATTCATTACATGAACAATTTGGTTTTTGTAATTTCTGGTTTAATTATATTCTTGACATACATTTGTGTTAACCTGGACACGAAAACAAAATATATTTTATTGTTGCCTTGAATATTGACCGTAATACTGGTGTCACCTGTTAGAAGAAACACCTCGATTCGAAGTAAACTGTTGCTTACATTGCGAACGCCTCTTGAAAATGATGCTTGCATTGTGATGCCGGCTTTAAGTTTCAAGGTGCCACGATGTTTACTATTTTTATTTGAGCCATCAAAAGAAAACGATCTCCGTGAATTTTTTATCATGGGAAAAATTGGTCACCGTTATGTAAGTCAATAATTCCATTAGAAAGGTCTCCGTCCAAGCAATAGTAAAGCCGAGCTAGATTCTTCTCTGCAGTGTCTGCTTCTTCGTTTACGACTGTACAATTTTGGGTAGCAGAGCTTAAACGAGGTCGTACGAGCTGCCAAGACGAACAACATTGTGGTCGACCAATTGAGGTGACCACGCCATACACGGTTAAGAAAATCCACAAAATGTTATGGGATGATCATTGGCTGAAGGTAAGTGAGCCCGCTGAAATTATAGGCATTTGAAAAAGTGTTATAAGTCTTATATTGACCGAAGATTTGAAGATGAGAAAGCTATGCGCAAGATGGGTGCCGCGCTTGCTTTCAATACAGCAAAGACAGCGTCATAAATATATTTTGATATATATTAGCGCAATAAAGCCGAATTTTTGCGCCAATTTATAACCATGGATGAGACATGGGTCCACCATTTCACAGCTGTGACAAACGAATAGTCAAAACATTGGACTGGATTGGGAGAATCGTGTCCCAAGAAGGCGATGACGGTTCCATCTGGAGGCAAGATCATGGCGTGTGCTTTTTTTGGGATGTGCAAGGGCTAATTTTCATTGATTATCTTCAGGAAGGAAAATCCATCAACGGCGAATACTATGTATATTTATTACTGCGTTTAAGTTATTAAGTTGGAAAAAAGGCCACATTTGGCGAAAAAGAACGTGTTCTTACATCAAGACAATGATCAAGTTCACAGTTTGGGGTGGCCAAAATTAATGAACTAAAGTTCGAATTGCTTCTGTATGCCAGATTTAGGTCGCCAGATTTATATATCGCTGGTAAAAGTGTATCGAGCTAAAAGGAGATTATGTTGAAAAATTAAGAAAAGTTTTCCAAAGTGTTTTGTGTCTTGTTTGTTAAGCCGGAATCACAATGCAAGCAACATTTTCAATAGGCGTTCGCAATGTAAGCAACAGTTTACTTCGAATCGAGATGTTTGTTCTAACAGGTGATACCAGTATTACGGCCAATATATCAAGGCAACAATAAAATATATTTTGTGTTCATGTCAGAGTTAAAACAAATGTATGTCAAGAATAAAAGTAAGCCAGAAATTACAAAAACCAAATACATTTGAATTTTATGTATTTTAGGAAAAGCAAATCATTTAAGTTGTTTTTATAACACAACCTCTATTAGCTGCACCATGATTCAAATGTCACATCCAGGTTTGTATTTCGAATATTAAAAAATGTTAATGTATTTAAACATATTTGGTATTAAAAGATTCTACAGATAAAATAACGTTTTATAATGCATCTATTAACACAAATGGGTTCAATTTTCATTGATGTTTTTAAGTTTGAAAAGGAAATTCACAGTACGGCGCCATCTACCGCTTAATAGTATATTATTTATTCGAACAAATATGTTGCTGTAGTAGAAATAGACCAAGTTCAGCGACAAATTTGGTTAAATTTTTGTAAAAAAAACGAAAAGACATTATGTGAAATTCTGTGTGTGAGAACGAGTTGGCATGAGAAACGAAACTGTCGCTTGCATTGTGAATGCGGCTTTATGTCGGCTAGTTCTGGGATCCTCCTCGTATTTTGGATTTAAAAAATCTATTGTGCGTTCTCAACAACTTTAAAAAAAATTAGTACGCAGCTGGAAGTATGAGGAAATTTTAATAGCAATAGGAGTTTTAATTCACGATGTAGGTCGAATTCATTTAACAGTATGTATCCAATTACGAAAATGGTTCCAAAAAGGCATGGCTATTTTAATTTCTGGCTATTGGAAATGAATGGGAACCACTGCAAAAAGTTACGATAATACTACGTGCTTCACATATTACATCTAAAAAAATGGTTTCCCATTACATCCCACGAAGGGCTTGAGGAGGAGAGCTTCTCACAACCATTGTATTGTACACTCACCGATTGGGACCTACAGTTTCACACCGGTTCCGCATGGTAGTTTTATAAACTTTTTCATGGGTAGTTACTCTATAGTTACGCCATCACTAACCGAGGTGACCGGCGTCGGAGGAAATGTAAGGTGGTAAGAGCAGGGATCAAACCCACATTCTCATGTACAAGAGCCGCGCACGCTAACCATTGCACATCCGCTGGCCACATAATATAAAGTAGAACAGCCAATGAAAAATAGTTTGTCTATCGTATTTGTCCTCAACGATATATCTACCACTGAGATATACATTTTAACTAAAATGGGCAAGAGTTTCAGATGCATATTGATTCCCTATGCGTTGAAAAAGAATTGCAACTGTTGCGGACCAAAACCTCATAATAATGATAATGACGACTAAATTCATGTTTTCCTTCCGGTGCTATAATTTGTGACATCACTGTATTTGGGCATCCTCCATATGTACTCGTATACTGTGGCGTATTAGCAATATGCTACGGTTTCTTCTGTGTGTACCATTTTTATGGAACTGGAAACCTCCAAAACTTGTATGAGGGAAGAACAATACATGCCGCATTCGCTGTCGCCTTCACTTCACTACATACATATGTACATTAACTTCACACGGGCAACCCTCCACGCCAACAACAACCACAATTGACAATATTGTTGCGGGGAGCTGTGAGATTTGAAGCGACATGGGCCATGGAGTAGCAATGGCTACAACATCAGACCAGGGAGTTGTGCGTCTTTTGGCCGTAATTCATTTTTGTCACATTCACAATTTTCATTACATTGTCCCGTACATCCATACATACATCGAGACCAACACCAACACGGAGACACGGAGTCTTATGGCCATACGAACACCCGGTTGTGTTGTACGTTTTACCACAACAAGTACAAGGTGGCGCCATTTTACGTTGAACCGGCTAACCAACAACAAAAAAGGTAAAAAATTACATTTTCTTGACTTTGTTGGCCTTTTTTTCTCACTGTTGCCCCATTCGAACAATTTCAGCGTCCATAGTGCAAAATGTTGAATGAAAAAATTTTTATGATTGCGTTCACATTTTTCGTAATAAATGAGTCAAAGGCGGTTGGGAGACAATAATGCACAGTGGGTGAATATTATTGTAACTCGAATGGGTAAATGGGTTTCATGTGATTGCTAAAAATATAGCTTCTGCCTAGAATATCAGATATCACGATACTGTCATTCAGCTTCCATGCAATTTAGAAAAATATTTTTCAAGTTATGGTAATTGTACTACACACAAAATATTCCGATGCTTCTATATGGTTACCTTGGAGCATTTCATTTCTTCAGTATTGTTTTCGCGACTAATACAGTTACAATTGGGTGGTTTCCCAATGTCAGATGAGTTCGAATGACATATCGTCTTTTCTCTTCCTTTCTTTTCCCGACCGAGCTTTAGACTTTTGATGTAATTTTATGCTCTTCAGGCTTTACCTTGAGGATAAAGTTTTGCCGTTGTTTTGCTTCATCATCATAAAAATATTCCAGCCGTCGCTGCCAACAAATTGAGGTCGGATTTGTACACTGATCCCAAGGCAGTGTGTTGTTTGCCACTAACGACTTACGAGCTGCGTTTTGGGTGAGTAAATATACACGCTGAAAAGAAACTGACTCTGTAACATATTCTCCCCAACAAATTCTGCAGGAACCACTTCTATATTTGTTATTTGTTTGAAAGCCCCAAACTCACTTTTATTTAAATAGAAACATTAGAATGTTTAGAGGCAAACATAAAAGCTTTTACGTGGAAACATATGCCTGCTTCATCCCAAGCATCCATATACTTCCGTGGAAACATGTGCCTATTTCCTCCCAAACATAATAGAAAAAAATTATTTTTTGATTTAAATACGTTTGTATTAATTATTATAAATAATGTTTCTAATATAAATCTACATTTATAATCAATTAATAGAAATATTAAATGATTTCAAACGTCCCTTTTTAAATGTACTTCTTTTTTATGAAATGAGAATCTGCTGCTCTTTTGCTTCTCATTTCTATCTTGTCTCTCAGCTTTGTTTTCAGAAGGTTTCAACTTCGCTAAACCCTGCATTTTAAATCGCGATTATCACTATGCGTTGGTACTCGTACACAAATAAATACTGGTATTCAAATACTGATATAAATACTGTGTTTTTTTTATTAAATTTCACAAATGCACGCCGCTCCGATTTTCGCAGTAAATACTAGGGCACGCAAAAAAGGGCTTCACGTTGATTCTCTTTTCAATCTCTTTCATCAAAATCGTTGAACATTGTAATAGCACGAATGCCATATACAAAAACCTCACCGATGAACCATTGACAACTGAATGCAATAAACTAAAACGCAATACATCAGCAAAAATAAGAAACACTCACTTCATCTGCAATCTACATACACATTCAGAAATATTTATGAATCACTGACTGAAAGAACAATGGAAAAATACAGTTACACACATTTACTGTGAATAATCTCTCCTTGTTCTTCTTGAATGCTCTTGCTCTCGAAAGAGTATAAGCAGCGCAATAAACACAGCTGTATTTATGTCGTAAACACGGATATATTTGGATCACAAACACATATGTTACAATATTTTAATCATTGTGTCTCCAACATGTTATATTGGATAGCAAACACGTTGTGTTTGGACACAAGTATACTATACTTGCTCAAGTTTCAGAAACACGTATATTTGCATCCAAACGACAAAAACCAGATTTTTCAGCGTGTACGGCTCGAGATATATTTTGGGCAACGAGACGGATTTTTGTGTGTTTCAGATATCTGGATAAAATTTTCTGTAATGTTATATATAGTAAATAATCCGATAACAAAAAAATAGAAATTTTAATATTTACACACGCTGAAAAATATCGGCCCCAGCCACATATTGCAGGAAACATGTACATATTTGCAAGCATTGTTTTCATGAATTTATAATCAGCTGCCTTTTTGTTTCTTTGTTGTCTGTACCGTTTTTGGTTTTAACGGTTTTCAACAAGGAAACCAACATTTGGGTCCCAGAAACATATATTATAGACTATTAATCATTGTGTCTCAAACGTGTTATTTTGAGTAGCAAACACAATGTGTTTGGACACAAGTATAGTATATTTGCGGAAAGCTACAAATACGATATATTTGCATCCAAACATAAAAAAAATTCAGATTTTTCAGCGTGCACAGTTACTTATTTCAATGATGAATTTCCTAAAACAGCTGCGTCACCAATGCAACCAAAAACCAGTCAAAAATCTTGAATGACATGTGTAATTCCAGGCAAAACTAAATTATCAGATGAATGCGAGATTTCATTATACACGCTGAAAACTCTGCTTTTATTGTTGTTTGGATGCAAATATAACGTGTTTGCAGCTTGTCGGAAATATAGTTTACTTGTGTCCAAACAAATTGTGTTTGGTACTCAATATTACAAGTTGAGTACCCAAAGATTAATATATTATAATATACGATTTTCAGGCCCAAAAATGGTTTTGTTTGTCGAAAACTGCTGAAAAAAGGATTACATATAACAAAGAAACAAAAAAAGGAGCAGATCTTCAACTGACGATAACAATGCTTGCACGTAAGATTATGGAAGTTGCAAACATATGCATGATTTCATCATAAAGTTACAGGCAAGGATTTTTTCAGCGTGTAGCAATGTAAACACAAGAAATCATATATTTCCTCCCTAAAACGAAGTTTTTTATGGTGTACTGAAAAACGCTTTTTATGGAATTTAAAATTGTGGGAGGGGGCTCTCAAACGACGCGTATTAAAGATGTGTTTTCGGGAACGTCAAGCTTTTATTTATACGTGGGTACTTATATTCCCCTACCGGCCGTTGAATCCTCGATTCCTAGTACATTTTCGAAAAAAAAAATTTTTTTGTTGGACAATATGGGGCTTAAACGGCGTGTCATGATGAACATAAGCAGAAAAAAATATTTTAAAAATTGTTAAAGAGCATTTTATTTTTCAAGACTTCATTTTGAAATCTTTATCATGCATATATTGTCTTCCCCATTTCGCTGTATTTTACATAAATATATCATCTATCTATACTATATCTAGATGGTATATTTATTTAAATCTACTATATTAAATAAAAACATTTGATGGAAATATAATATTGTAATGAAAACATCAATATACTTTATTGTGTTTGAAAAATTTCAAGCTCTTTTAAACATTAATAAATTCATTTAATTTTATATGATGCCCAGAAAGCAGTCAATTTCAAAATCCATTATACTAAATGTACTTACTTCCATTATACTTAAAATTTAGTTTAAAATTGGTTTGTTGTGGTTTGAAACCTTCTTTTATTTTTCTGAAGGTTCTTTTGCTGTTGCACTTTCTTGTTATTTACTTCTGCTTTAACACTAGATATAATGTTGTTAAAATAAATAAAGCAATATTTAGCTCACTGCATTAATTGTTTTTGTTTTGTCATAAACAGAGCGACCACAAAAAGTATCGAATAGTATAGAGAACTTATTACACTCATTTTGTGGTCTGACGTAGAGAGTCTAAGTAAAAGAGCATAAATGAGTCTTGTTCTCTTAATAGTATATTTCTATATAAATTCAACATTTCGACAATGTTCTTACATAAAACAATACAAAAAACATAAATGTTTCAAAAGGCATCAAGGCTCCACATCAAAATGATGAATGGATCGAGTTACAATTCAATTCGTTCCTTGAGTTCTCTATACTATTCAATACTCTTTGGCAACGACGACCTGTTTGTTTGTTCGCTGCCGCTACATCAATACCATCATACTTGTTTTCAGGCAGAGACTTCTGTTGTACAACAACCATGTATGTGAAGCTAACGCTATGTGTTGTTTGCATGTGTTCACTTTGATAGATTGCCATACCCGTGCCTATAGATGTTAATACATAAAAAAAAGTTTTCAGTTTCAGTGTATATGTACTCGATCTTGCAAATCGACGCGATAATAGGGAAATCACTCTGTTATCACCTACATTTTTGTACCCAAGATCGAGTAAATTAACCTCGATAATGTTGTTAATATGTCACAACTTCATTTCAATCGCAGATTTGTATACGCACTTTCAGTATAATACTATGTGGAGAGGAAATCGAAATGGAAAAGTAAATGAAATGTACTTCACTGAACATGTACATTAATGACAACACATCCAAACATGATTAATATAAGAGGTAGTGTTATAAGGACAGCTTATATTTCTTCCTTTCTTTATTTTCTAAATACTAACAAAATTTTAAATAAATTCCACATACAAATAGTTTTAATTACATAAAACAGTTATTTCCACAAATAAAGAAGTAAGCAAAAAATTACTGACTGACAGAATTGTATGATACTAAACGTGCAAATACTCCTGCCATCACCTGGTATCATTCCATAATGGCATCATGAAACGTAGATAAAGTAAACTAATAGATGAAGCACAAGTGTTGGGAAAATTTTAGTGTAATGGGTAATTTTCTAGATGGCTTTGAAAGAAAATAATGGGATATATATTCAATGAGAATTATGGGAAACTTCAGTGAAAGTGACACTAGTACAGGACAGCACCTAGTGAACAAAATTGACAATGGGCGCGCTATATCTATTATTTCCTTTATCTATGTCATAAAATACAAAAATGCCCAAACGAAATCGAGTAAAAATGCATATAAACACCCTTTTTGCGGTAGAATGATAACACAGTGCAACACGAAAAAAAATAACCATATGGGCAATTTTTTGAAAAGGTCAACCGGCTCGAAAATTTTTTTGTGTGTAAAACTTGCGGAATTCGGTTTCAAATGTACTCAGTACATGACAAACCATCTGAAATCAAAAATTTTTTGCAGCACTGGGTTATTTTTCATTAAAATTTTACTATTTTTGTTCGCGTGCGTGAAACAGAGCAAACATGGAAAAAAACGAGGCTGGCAAAACAAAGGTGAATAAAAGTGTTTGGCAACAATAATATTAGATTCTTATGTTTACACATACTGAAAATATTTGGCTTTAACGTAATTTTATACGAACTTGTGCAAAAACTATTTTTTTCGGCCCATTTGACCGCAATGAAATATGTCGCAATTTGAGATGTAACGAAGCCAGCAAAAAAGCACAAAATTTTTTTTGCTTCGGTGTCTAGCGATTTTTTAAAATAACCAATAACACACTTTTTTAGCGTTTTGAGTCTACTTTCAAAGAAAAAAAAGAAAAAGGTAATATTGTTTTCCATTGAGGTTTAAATGGGTCGCAAAATATTGTAACGAAGCCAGTCATTTTTGCTGCTATTTTTTGTGTCCTGCGTTGCCTTCTAAAAATTTATTATTTTTCAGGCCCAGATAAGGAAAGTTCAATATAACAAAAATTATATGATAAAGCTTAAAGCGCAGCCAAAATACGAAGATTATAAAAAAAGAAAGTCCGCTGTATTGAGGAAGTGTCGAGAAAAGAAAAAGGCGGACGAGAAAAATATGTCAGTGACTTTGCGAAAGCGTTTGGAAGATGAGCTCCGTGATGCGGTACGTGAACGAGTTAGGCTGTGTAGAGAGAGAAAACGATTGGCTCAAGGCGAAATGTTTTCTCAAAATTCGGAATCTAACGGCTACGAATCAAAACAATCGCTTGGAAAGGCAGTGAGCAAAGTTACCCGTGCACTTCCTCAATCTCCGAGAAAAAGGGAAACTGTAATCAGGAAAATCGTCGCGCTTAATAAGATTTCTGGCGCAAGTGTACAAAATTCAACGATGAGCAAGAACGATTCAGCTTTAGATAAGGCCATTCGAGAATTTTATGAAAAGGATGATATTTCACGTGTCTCGCCAAAGATGCGTGACGTTAAGCAATTTCGAAATGAAAATGGAGAAAAAATACTTTTGCCGACAAGACACATGCTGCTTACTCTTAAGGAGTGCTTTGGTAGGTTTCGGGATGAGCAAAACAGTTCAGGAAAAGGTACGGAAAAAAATGTTGGCGTATATTCTCTTTATTTAAGGGTTTCCCTTCATTTTAATTTTTAGATACTTGTAGTCTGAGTTATTTTATTAGCCAGCGACCAGAGCACGTTAAATTAAATAACAAGCTGCCACATAATGTCTGTTTATGTTCTTACCATGAAAATTTCATTGAAGCTGTTTCAGTTCTTAAAAAAATATGCTCACAATTGCCAGGCTATGCTGATGGCTTTGTTGAGCATTTTTTGTGCAAGCCAACCACAATGGATTGCTGGCATAGCAGCTGCAGCTCCTGTGCTAATAAATTGGCAACAGAATTAAACCAAATTGCGCAAAATACAGCATCACCCTCGACAGTTTCATGGTACGTATGGAAGCAGAGTACAAGTGCTAATCGCACCGAAAAGTGCAAGGAGAGTGGCTCGTTAGATAAACTTGTTGCGCACGTTATCTCTTTATGGCCAAAGTTTATAAGGCACAGCTTTGCAAAACGGGAGCAGTCCACAATATTTGATATGCATGATCGGCGACGAGCTTTGAGTGGCGAGTTTCCCGAGGAGGGCCTACTCCAAATAGATTTTGCAGAGAATTTCGTTTGTGAAAACCAAGACGAAGTCCAAAACGCGCATTGGAATCAACGCCAGCTTTCACTATTCACGTCGGGTTTTCATTTTAACGGCACGTTCGAAGGAAAGGTATTTGTGTCCAACAACCTATGCCATACTAAGGACACCATTGTCACTTATTTATGGAAGCTAATCTCAACGGTGCCAGCTTCTTTAAAGATTTTAAAAATTTGGAGCGACGGTCCGTCTTCCCAATTTAAAAATAAATTCATGGCCGCATTGATAGAACGCTTAGAGGATTGCTTTAAAATAAAAATATACTGGAATTATTTTGCAGCCTCACACGGCAAAGGATGCGTTGATGGGATAGGCGCAACAGCAAAAATCGTTGTACGCAAGCACATCAAAGCGCGTAATGCTATAGTCAATAGTGCATCTGATTTTGTCGCAGCTTTTAATTTGACGAACTCAGAAATCAAAGTCATCGAAATACCAAATGATGAATTCGATCAAGTTAATAACAAACTGCAAGTGTCAGAGCTTTTTTCAAGCTGTAAAAATATAAGAAATATTTCAAACAGTCACCAAATACAAGTTATCAATGGCAAAATTGTAACTTTTTACACCTCCAAAGAAGGGTATAACTTAGCTTAAAGCCAAGAAAAAAGAGCCTTTACCAAAGCTTTATTGAAAAATGTGATACGTAATAAACTAATCACGAAGAAAATAAAATACGCATTTTTATTCTTTTTCTTCTGTGTCTTCTTGTTCTTCTGTTCTGATATTGCAATATTTTTTCAAGTAATGAAAAAATAGAACTAGATAGTGTTTAAGTTAAGCATACGGCCGTTTTTTGAAATTTTGAAACCCTCTTTGCATAAGGGACACCCCTATTTGAGAAAGATGTCTTCTAGTACTGCTCAATTGCCAGCTTTCAGGAAGATAAATGCGTTTTTGATAGTTTAACGTCCCTTTCTGTGATATTTTGAGTCCCCCTTTATATGGAGGGTACCTCTAGTAGATGTCCGGCTCCCATCATTCTTAGATGAGTGAAAGACATCGCCCAGCATTGCTTACTCACCAATTTTCTGGAAAGTACATACATATTTGCAGTTTTTATGCCGAATTTTGTGAAATTTTGAACCCCCCTCTATGTGGGGGGTACCCATAAAATGGTCCGATCGGGTTCATATTCAAACTTGATCTGCTTGCCATCCCAAAAAGTATTTTTGCAAAGTTTGGTTCAGATAGCTCAACTATTTCGATAAGAAAAGTGACAAGTAACGAAGCCAGCAAATCATGTAACGAAGCCAGTACACAAACTTTTGCCCTAATAATAGGAAAACTATAATTTTGACACAAACTAAGTATGCCAGTTTCTTCTGACATCCTTTCCACATAATATATGTATATAACAGAAATGTGATCCTTGCTGATTCGCAGAAATCATCTCAAATTTGCTCATTCCTACAAAAGTAGTTCCAAAAAATGTAACGAAGCCAGCAGTCTTTTGCGCAGCAATAACTTTTAAACCGTCGAAGTTATTGCAAACATTGCTTTAGACGAAATTCTGAACGGTTTGCAAGATATGAGCTTGAGAAAATGATCACATTTTTACGAAAATGATACCGAGGCCCTAAATCTTTGGCGGCCCATAAAAAAAAAGTGCATGACTTTGGGAAAAATTGGGAAACACGGGTCTTTTTTTTTTAGTCTTTTATCACGTAGTGGTGTCCGTATATGGTTATTTTGCCATGACTTAAAAAATTACACACAGTGTAATCACGACTATATCATGATAAAAGAATGCATATAAACGCGCTATTAGTGCTTCTTCAAAATGCAAGGACATGCAGGACAATATAATTGTATTAACCAATATCACCCAATGTGCCGCCGTTAATTTTGTGTAGTGATGGAAATGTGCGTGAACATTGTAGAAGAATGGGGGTTGGAAAGTGTGAAATGACGTAGCAGCACAATGTGTTACAACAGTTGTTTGATATTGGCAGCTATAACATTTCTTAACATTTATTTCGTTTATTTGCCGCCGGCGACCTTTTTTAATACCCGCCGTGTTTCATTCCTGGTTTCTTTACGTTTCCTCTGAAACTTTCTCGTTCTTTATAAACGACAAAAAAAAAACAATAAACCTCAATAGTACAAACAAAAAATAAAAAAAAGAAGCCCAGGATGTTACACATCTCTAGTGGAATGCGTCAGACTGCGTTGGCTGGCCGTCTTAAGGCATAAGGAGACTTCGACTGAATTCGAATGATGATGACGGAGGGGGGAGGGGGCCGCGAATTGGGGGCGAGATTGAGCTAACGCGAAATCCTTGCACATTTGCCAATATAGTAAATTATGACTTAAAAGTTCAAAACGTTTTATTGTTACGCTTAAGAACAACCGAAATTTCTTTTTATTGTTCTTTTTACCCAACAGTCTGTGCCTTTTTTTTTGCTTGTCTCAAGTTTATTTGCCTGAGGTTTGGCTTTTTATGTTTAGCATGATGTAAAGAATAAGGAAATTTTATATAAATTCTTTTGTGTTAATACAATAATAACATTTGTGATTTTCCAACACTTGCTTTGATTTAAAATAACTTTTGGGGAAAAGATTAAAGCAAATGTTGTGAAAGTTGTAAAGGATATCCTTGAGAATCAACAACTAAGGAATGAAAGATGTTCTGTTAGTTATATGAAATTTCAAAATTTCAATTGACCACCTAATATTCACAGGACGAAAGTTGCCGTCTCAGTAAGTCTTAGTACGAAAGGAAGTTGCAAAGGATATCCTTAAAATGAAAACACTTCCACTATGAAATGTTAGTGTATAATTGAAGTGGTCAATTGAACAGTCCTCCATAAACCCACAAGGTTAGAGTTGCCTGATCGTGAAGGTGCTACCACCTTGCCTTACTAAATCTTCCTAATGCTTTATGGTAATAATAACAGAACGAACACAAAAACTTCGACACAACTGCATGTAAGTAAGAAAGAAAAACGTGTTTGTAATGGAATAAAGCCGTTCACATGAGAGATAGACACAGGAGATTAACGCCGAAAAAATATAACAAACACAAATTATATGCTTGTGAAATAATTTTTCGTTTATTTTTAACCGTGCAAATTTGTTTTGATGACTTGTGGAATATGAAATCGCGTAAATGGTCGCCACCAAAGCGAATGGCGCAATGTGCTCATTTTTCCGCATTATCCATAACATTTCGTAATGTGCCTTAAACTTTGGCCGTCTAATATCCCCAAAGGAAGATTCTGGTATGGTTAAGCAAGGCCGGTCATAATAGCCATTTTTCGAAATTAGGCGATCGAGGATCAAATGCCGCAGTCAATCTATCGGGGCCCAGGCTGTGTGAGCCGTGACGCCATACTGTTGTATGGCCAATGTCGTCCATGCAGTTAGAAGTCAGATTTGACATATCAAAATCCGTTATCCTAGCCCGATATCATCGACGATTTCTGCAACTATGAATCTAAATCTAATGTAGCAACAATGTTCTGATTTCCACCAAAATTTCACCACGGACAAAACCTTTTGCGCTGAGTCGGAAAAGTGTTTTGTTCTGTGAACGGTCCAACTTCTTGGGATATAAACCTTTGAAGGTATGACCTATTACCAGTCATATCTCAGGTATTTATAATCCGATCTGCCTAGAATGGGTATCATTACAAAGGTCTTTCTAAACTATATAAATCTGTGTAGAAATATATTGTTTTTTATTAACCCATTGGGGTTAATTTAAAAAAAATTTACCTCACTTTTTTAATAAAAATTTACTATTTTCAAAAAACTTTCTAGTAAATTTATTGTTGTGGTAGAGAAGACTCACACCTTTTTTTAAGGTGTAATAATCAATTACCTATAAACTTTGAAAGACAAAATAAAAAATTATATATAAATTTATATAATAATTTTTTGCCTGTGGCGATTTTTCCCCAAAATAAAAAAAAATATTTCATAAACTTTTCGCTTTTCCACTCCACTTTAAATAAATGGTTTCCCATTACATCCCATGAAGGGACAGGGGAGAACTTCTCACAATCACTGAGCTGTGCGCTTTCCAGTTTTCACTCACTGATTGGGACCTACAGTTTTACACCGATTCCGAACGGTATTTTGGGAAGCCTTTTCATGGCTATATACTCGATAGTGTCGCCGTCACTATGCGAGGTGACCGACGTCGAAAGGAATATTTTTTTTTTTGAAGATGGTCACCGCAGGGTTCGAACCCAGGTTCTCATGTACAAGAGCCGTGCACACTAACCATTGCACCACCGACGGCTCCACTCCACTTTACTTTAAGAAAAAAAACAAACTCATTCAAAAAAAAAAAAAAAGTCTTTAAAAACATAATTTTATTTTCTTCCAAATAAGACGGAAAAAATTAAATAACTTTTTTCGATAACTAGCTTAGTTATCGAGTTATCGACTGTTAAAGAACCTGTGAAAAAATAAACACTACCGAAATTTACATTTTATGACATTTTCTTATGCAAATCTTAAAAATAATCGAAAAAAACTTAAATAACTTTTTGCGATAACTAGCGTAGTTATCGAGTTATCGGTTGCTAGAAAACGTATAAAAGAAAATAAAGGTTGACCTGTCGGAATTTTTTTTTTCGTTTGAACTATCATATCTCCGGTCTTTGAAGGGCTGCAGGTGAGAATTATACCGTTATCGGAGTCAACCAAGAAAATAAGTTTACTAGGGATTATTTTTTTGACAATAGTAAATTTTTCTGAAAAAAGTGAGGATTACAAATTTTTTTAATAAGCTCCCCCAATGGGTCAATAAATATAAACATGTCTATACACAGATTTATAGAGTTTAGAAAGACCTTTATACTGAAATCTATTCCGACACGATCGGGTAATAAATGGCTGAGTTATGCCCGATTATACATTCAAGCTTTGGTGGCCTATATTTCGAAAAATATGGAGCGCCGCGAAAAATTTTTGTATTTTATTTATCAACGTTTACTGCCCTATCAGGCAAGAAAAAGTTAAAAATAGGGCAATTGTTGATACACTAGAGTTGTGCGCATGTCACAAATTCACTTGGACTGCCATTTCGAACAAGGGCTGTCATAAGCCGATTTGAAGACGAAACAAAAGGTTATAGGGTTGCCGGATACAGCAGGTTTAAATATTCTACCCTGTAGTATTTAAAATGTAATAGGGAGTAAACTTATTATACTTTGACTGACCAAATCCCCAGGTAAAGTTCAAAAATTCCTTACCCAGTACTTTTTAGCATCTAAAGGTCTACGGTTATTAAATAATCTAAGAGGGCGGTCCCAAAACTAGCCGACCTGACGTATAGATGATGCCAGTAGTTTGAAAAAAAAAAGATTTTGGTGAAAAGTGGCAACCCTATAAAACATATGTTTTAAATTTCAGGCCGCCAAGTTGTTTAGTATTTTTATTTGAGCCATCACAAGGACACGATCTCAGTGAATTAGTAAACATGGAACAATTGATCACAGTTTTGTAATGCAATATTTCCAGTAGAAAGGTCTCAGGCCAACCCGAACTAGATTCTACTTTGGGGGAGTCTGCTCCTTCGTTTACGACAGTAAAATATTGGGTAGCAGAGCTTAAACGAGGACTTACGAGCACCGAATGAACACCGTAGTGGTCGACCAATTGAGGTGTCCACGCCAGACACGGTTAAGAAAATCCACAAAATGGTATTGGGTGATCGTCGGCTGAAGGTATGTGAGCTCGCTGAAATGATAGACATTTAAAAAAGTGTTATACGTCGTAGATTGACCGAAGATTTGCATTTGAGAAAGCTGTGCCCAAGATAGGTGCCGCGCTTGTTTTCAATAGAGCAAAACCAGCAGCGTTTCCCATTACATTCCATGAAGGGAGCTGGAGAGCTTCTCCCAACCAACCTTCCGACAAAAGACTTCGAAGCATGTTGATGATTTCAGGACGGGGTAATCATTCGGATAACCCAGGGGTAAATGCTATGATAAACAAAAAGGGTTTCTATTATATCCCATGAAGGGATTAGGGAGAGCTTCTCACAAACCAGTGAGATGTGCGCGTTCTAGTTTTACACTCACTGGTTGGCACTAACAGATGTACACCGGTTCCAAACGGTATTTCTAGAAGCTTTTTCATCGCTAAATACTCCATATTGTTTTTCATCGCTATATACTCGATAGTGTCGTCGGCAATAAGCGATATGACCGTCGTCGAAAGAAATTTAACGTGGTCAGAGCAGGGATGGGACCAATGTTCTCATACACAAGAATGTCGTGGGGATAGTATTGTTTACGTACGTGTTCATCATGGTAGTATTGGGTTGCCATTTTCACGTGATGCACATGTTGCTCGATGCTGTAGCTTGCCATGGTGATTTGTCATTTTGTCTAAAAACTAAAAACAGCAGGAAATTAACAAAAACACTAAGACAACCGAAACGCCAAGAACTGTCAAAATCTACCCGTCCCTATTGAAAACCCCTTATATACACTATGTACGAGTTTCTACACACAAACACTAAGTTCTGAGTCAATGCGTTGAGGATTACATACATACGATAGCTCTTCAGAATAGGTGGATAACTGTACGCTGGTTTTTTTGTAATGAATTCCAAGCATAGATGAAGACGTACCAACACAAAGGGTTTTCGAAACCGAACTCGAAGGAAGATGAAAACAGGAAGACCAACACTCCGCTTGAGGGATCAGGTTGACGAATCCCTGCGTATACTTGGTATTGCCAACTGGAGAGATAAGGCAAAAGATCGAACAGGTTGGCGAAATATGTTGTCTTCGTTTTGTAAGGTCCCTGACCCCCGGGGATGTTCGTGACCGGATAAGTAATTAAAGGGTTTTTCAAGAGAGACGCTACAAAAGTAAATCGATAGGGCCAGCAAACGACGCCATATTTTTTCCCGCTCTTTTGACATTTCTCTTCAGTAAGGTTTGCCATTTCATCAGGGAAAGATATACGAGCCAACAACGAGTCGAAATTATTAAAATTTACTACTGAAATTTGGAGTCAGTGGCCTCAACTTTAAGAGCGCTACCTCCAATTTATGGTCGTCATAATCGTCCTACCAGATCAACAATTGAGCGTCTAGTGGAAAAATTTGAATCCACAGGCACAGTACAAAATGTTCCCGTGCCAGTGAGACAAAGAAGTGCCCGTAGTGTCGAGATTATTGCTGCCGCTGAGGCTTCAGTTCAAGAAAGCCCAAATGTGTCTCTCACACGTCGTTCTCAAGCGTTGAGCATCTCTGTGACGTCGTTGTGGCGAATTTTGCGAAAAGATCTTGGCCTACATCCTTACAAGATCAAATTGACGCAAGAACTGAAGCCGCTTGACCACCATAAGCGTCGTATGTTCGTGAATGGGGCTGAGCAACAACTTGAAAATGCTTCGGATTTTCATCGGAAAATCATCTTCAGCGATGAGGCTCATTTCTGGATGAATGGCTTCGTCAATAAGCAAAATATGCGTTATTGGTCAGACAGCAATCCATACGTAATCCATGAGTCATCATTGCATCCCGAAAAAATTACGGTTTGGTGCGGTTTATGGGCCGGCGGCGTCATTGGGCCGTACTTCTTCCGTGATGATCAAGACCGGCACATTACTGTGAATGCGAATCGCTACCGTTCAATGATAACTGAATATTTTTGGCCCTAATTGGATAATATAGACTTGGAGGACATGTGGTTCCAACAGGACGGCGCCACAATAGAAATAGCGCTCTTATTGAAAAACCCGTTATATACAAATTTGAAGATCAAATTGAAATATGATGCAAGATAATTGATCAGAAAATTTATTTCAGATCGCATGTACATATTTTTAATAGAACTATGTATGTAGTTTATAACGAAAATATATGCCCCATTTATAGAGGAAGTTTGTGATTTGTTGAACGTACAAAAAGTAAATTTATCTTTTGAATCAACCGAATTATCTATAAAAGTGTTATTTTTTTCAGTCGTCTTGTTTCATGATTCATGAAACGCATCACATTTTTCTTTTGTACCCATCGGGCTTAAAATCAAGTTAATATGCATGCATACATAAATTTAACATTCTTCGTCCTTTACGAGTTGATAAAGTTATCCACTTCAATCCACTCCTTGGGGCCAGTGCACAGGAGCGAGTAATGGCTATCAGCACTTCCGCTCATCATCGTACGCATTTAACAACTTCATAAAAATCCACTGCCATTGTCGTCGTATACATTTAATAAATACAATTTCTCCTTTGGAACACAGTAGGTGGAATGGCGAGGTAGGTGTTGGAAAGTATAAAAAAAGATTGAGGGCGAAATGCACGGGAAAACAACAACGTAACAAACAACGTCAACGACAGCGATACGGTGCAAATGGGAAAAGAAGTTATAAACTATAAACAACGCTGGCAGTGCCATCAATGTCGATGAAGCGGACGGCTATGATGACGTTGATGTTGACGACGAGCAGGGTTTGAATTTTGATGCGGTAAAAGTGCTCAAAGTACGTGAAATAAAAATGGGTTACGTCCAAACGAAATTAGACAAATGAAATTCGTTGGGGAATGTAATTGCGGAAAATGGACTTTTGTTGAATCAAAGACATAATTTCATTAGAGGTAAATAAACAAATCGTTTATGACAAGTCAAAAACGCCTACGACGAACGACATATCGTCACCTCAACACTAGAGTGACACATATGCAAGTAAAATTGTATGGCTTTAAATCAACCTAATACGGAAGCGACGATATGGTAATTCTAACCTCAAAAACCGTTTACGAGAAACGAATAACGTTTCCATTTACTGTTCTTTCGTTTGCTGCAATATTTGCGACAAATTTCTTAACAAATTTCATTGAAAGTGTATCTTCATTAATAGAAGTATTTCATTGAATTTTAAATAAAAAATCATTTTAGTGCGTGCACTCTCCCTGAGTTGCCACATAAATAAATAAATGGTTTCCCATTACATACCATGAAGGGACCGGGGAGAACTTCTCACAATCACTGAGGTGTGCGCTTTCCAGTTTTCACTCATTGATTGGGACCTACAGTTTTACACCGATTCCGAACGGTATTTTGAGAAGCTTTTTCATGGCTATATACTCGATAGTGTCGCCGTCACTGTGCAAGGTGCCCGCCGCCGAAAGAAATTTTTTTTGAAGGTGGTCAGAGCAGGGTTCGAAGCCAGGATCTCATGTACAAGAGCCGCGCACACTAACCATTGCACCACCGACGGCCACATATGTTGCGAAAATATATTAGGATTTACTTGTTTGTTTTTGTTGAAAGAAGACAGAATCAAGTCAGGAGACATTGTAGTAAATATCTTTATATGTATGTATGTTTGTATAACTTTCTTTTGGTTCCAAAGAAATAAGCAGCCATTCATGAGACAGTTCATATTTTAGTGTATGATCACAACTTTTTTTTTATTGTTACGAATTATCTAATTGTTATTTCTAGCCCTGTTTTATTTCACTTTTATAAAGGAAAGTTGTTTTTAAAGAACCTGGAGATACTCCTCGGTGCCTCCTGCGCCAAAACAAAGGAAATTGCTTTAGCAAAAGTAGCTTCCTGAATACACAAAATTGTCGAATTTTGGGCTCACAATCCTCATTCAGTCAATGAGAAACAAATTCACCCCCAACGAGCAACTGTCTGGTGCGGATTTTGGTTAGGCGACATGATTGGCCGACATAGCAGTGACTGTGAACCGCACTCGTTACAGGAACATGATAACGGAGTTCATGTAACCTCAACTGGACGGCATTGCTCTGGACGACATGTGGTTTCAGCAAGATGGCGCCATCTGCTACACCGCGCATGAAACAATCGATTTATTGCAGCAACGATTTCCAGAACAAATTACCTGAAGAAATTCTGATGTCAACTGGCCACCCAGAACATGTTATATAACGCAGTGCGATTTATTTCTTTGGAGTTTTATGAAATCTCAGGTTTATGCAAATAATCCAGAAAAAATTCCTAAGCCCAAATCCAATATCCAGATAGATACAGCCACATGTCTGCGAAAAAATCATGGAAAATTTCATGAAAAGATTAATGGCCAGTCATCAGAGCCGTGGGGGCCATTTGACGGATATTTAATTCCAAACTTTATCGGAACATGCGTTCTTTATGGTCCGAAAAGAAAAACCATAACTATCTCCGAAAATACGTGTTTTTATTATAAAATTACAAAGTGCATTCTTACTGAGACATCCTTTATAATACAAGGTGGCGCAAAAGTAATCCTCCTATCAGAAAATGCTATAAATTTTGCGATTGGCCCCTAATGTCAGTTCTGTTTTGCCATTTGTGTACTAAACACATGCGAAATACACGTTAATAAACAATGTTACGCTACACTGCTCCAGAACGCGGAATATTGCTGACTATTTATTTGACCAATAATCGGTCGGTGACTTTGGCACAACGTGAATTTCGTCGCAGATTTCCTGGCCGTCCAACGCCTACTGGTGAAACACTGCGACGTTTAGCCGCTCGCCTCGAAGAGACTGGCACAACACGAGATGCTGCCAGGCGTGGCAGACCCCGGAGTAGCCGTTCTGCAGAGAATATTGCTGCTGTAGCCGAGGATGTCATGGATGCGCCGTCGACATCGACCAGACGACGTGCCACGCAAATGGGTATCAGTCGACGGTCTTTACGGCGAATTTTGGTACAAGATTTGAAGATGTTTCCGTACAAAGTCCAGACGGTGCATCAGCTGTTAGCTGCTGACCGCCAATCGCGTCTAACATACGCTCAAGCCATCCTTAATCACCACCAAGAGGAAGATGTGATGGAAAATGCCATAAAAAGGGCTCAAATGACAATCAACTGTGGCGGCTGCCATTTACATGACATCATATTCTCGACTTGATGTAAAAAAAATTAAAAGACCAAATAAAAATAATCCACAAGAAGAATCAAAGTTTTTCATTTTTTTTTTAATTACAGCCAAAAAACATCGGAAGTTTACTTTTGCGCCATCTTGTATAAGGGTCGTGAATCCTGTACCGTTTAATTATACGTCAGCACTTTCCCTTTTAATTGTGTGTGGTATAAATCTTTGTTATAAACGGCATCGCACTTGCGTTGAAGTGCTGTCAGCATTTCGCCGTAGTTGTTTCAGGAACTAACGGGAGCACTATGAAGAGTTTCTAATTCGCTGCCTTACAATGTGAAATCCATTGTTGGAATTCGAATTGAAATTTAAAGACATCAAACTCTGATATCCCTTCGAAACCAAAAAACTTTAAATTTATTTGAAACTTTGGGAATAACTAGCACTGGTCACTCCTGTAAAATAATTAACCATTATTTTTTCTTTGCAATTCAGTCACGTCATTTTTACATTTCAGCCCGAGTTCTCTGAAGTTTTGTTCAATTTTCTCGAATTTGTGTTCAACCTTCTCAAATTTCTCGCTATCTCCACTATCTATTGTTTTCTTGTCTGGATGCAAATATTACGTGTGAGTGGAGTTATCGTAAATATAGTATTCTTAAGTCCAAATATATAAGTAGTATTTGCTATGCAATATCACGTGTTTCAGACACAATGACTAATACGTTATAATATATATGTTTGTGATCCAAATACAGCTCGATTGTGATACAAAAGCAACTATGTTTGCTGCACTGTTTACTTACTTTTTTTGTCGCTATATTCTGTCAGAGAAAAATAATTAAAGAGGGGCAAAGATAAATTGTTATCATCCTAAATTAAAGTTATTGCAAATGTATACACGCTGAAAATCTGTAGTTTTGTTGTTATTTTGTTAGTTCACTGGTTATGTTAATGAGATGTTCTTTCCGTTCAATTATTAATTCGCTATAATTTTATTATACTCGACAATGTATACTTTTGCATGTTTGAAATTAGATTGACTCGACCTGGTGCAACGTCATTTTGAATTTTCCAGATCTTTCTGGCTGCATCGACATTTCTTACTCGATTTGTCAAAAACATTATTGGCTAATCAACAATAATACAAATACTCAGACGGTGGATTCGATTATTCATCATTTTTACAAGAGGGGAAAGACTGTTTCCGTAGGATCGTATTTCTATCGGAAGCGATTATCATTTTAATTTCCATTCTGTTGTTTGAATTCTAAAATAAGCTATAGGCATATAATGGTATAGAAAGGTTAATTGCTTTTCTTATTTTTTGCCAATACAAAAGGCAAAAAATTCATATTTAAATAGATTTTTCAATAGTTTTTGTTTTCAGGAAAATTTCCACCATTTCTAAGCCTTCTAGAAAATGTCCCTTCACTTTCGACTCCACCACTTATATTTCACCATCTAGGGTTTTCTATTACCTTTGGCTATATCATCCATAGATAAAGGAAGAAATAGATATAGATAGAACGGAAGAATAGATATAGGAAGAAATAGACCTTTGGCTATATCATCCATAGATAAAGGAAGAAATAGATATAGCGGTACCATTGTCAACTCTTTTCACTAGGTGGTGTCCTATATTACAGTCACTTTCATTGAAGTTTCTCATAATTCACATTGACGTTTATTCAGAATTGTGGGAAATTTTGTATAAATAAAATTAAGCAAGGGAAAATGTGGCAAACCTTAATTTACTACGCAGAAGGTTTTATAAACAATATGGAGTTATGACCAGCAGATAGTCCTTTAGCCCGGCCAAAGTCTAAACACGTAGGAATACGTTTTCTATCTAAAAACTTCCACCATTCAAAAATTGCAGCAACGTCTGTGGACGTGGATTCCAAAACTATTTGAGTCTCTGAAGACTTCCAATCATGAATGGTGACTCAACTGGAGGAAGAACTACTTTATAGATGATGGCCGCATGGATTTGGAATTCGATTGCCATCAAAAAATCGATTTTAAGCTGCGTGTTGTATTCTTCGTTCTAAATGATTTTTGCGTATGATTTGAAATCCATATTTTAAAATTCTAATAAATGTCTTTTTTTTACTTGTTTGGGAACAAAAAATCCAAGTTATTACTTTCAGCGACACCTAGAAAATTTCCCATTACACTAAATATTTCCCAACACTTGTGCTTCATCTATCATAATTGGGTGCTTTCAGAGATAAATAAAAAGCAATAGATGGTGAAAGATAAGTGGTGGATTTGAAAGTAAAGGAGAGGTGGATATGGGTAAATTTCCCTGGAAACAAAAACTATTGAAAAAGCTATATAACCATGCATTTTTGCCATTTGTATTGTGAACAAATATCAAAAGCTATAAGCTTTCCTATTATTTATATTCTAATTTCAAATTTAAACAACAGAATTGAAATACAAATGATGTTAGAGTGCATTTTCATCGCATCCGAGTGAAAAATGGTCGTACGCGAACAGAATGTGACCACTGATGAAAATTGTTATTTAGAAAATGAATCATCTATAGTTTTTTTTTTTATCAAACATCCGTGGTGAGTTAGTAATTGGCTGCTTTTCAATTCACAATGACTGCATTCGTTTAGGCTTAATTAGCATTAAGGTTCAAACTGTTAGACAATCAACCTACACTATGTACCACAAACTGTCTGTTGACATTCTAATGTTATTTTGTCATACTGCGTATGGGAAGGTTAGAAAAGCACAAAATGTAAACCATGTTTATCATAGCAATATTTGTACACGTTTTCGTTTATAGTAAACGGGTTTCCTTATGGCAATTATGGCAATGTTAGAGAAAGTGAAAGTTCGTTTACAGCGAAGGAAACCAATTGTACGATGAGCACGCATATTTGCCGTCCCCATTTCTGCAGTCCGTTCTGCTTAATATAGGAACATTTTCTTTCAGTGCATACTCTCCATAAATCTAACAATTTGCTAAAAACAAAAACCCGATTTTTTTTTGATTTTTAGGCACCTTTTCTACAAACTATCCACAATGCGACGCCGCCTCGTTCTAAAATAAAATTTTGCATCAAAATCCGAGACCATATCTCATGTTTGTTATTGCTAGCGATGATGGTAGTTCTGATGTGAAAGGAAATTTTATATCTGGTGGCACCCCGCAACTGTAACGACGACAACCGCCATTAAGAAGAAGAAAACCCCATATAAATGAATAAAGCAAAAAAATAATCAAATTTAAAAAAAAACGTAACTTTAACAAAAAGGATAAATTTAATTTACACTAATAAATGCGGCATTGTCAAAGTACGAGTATAACGTAGATAACGTAGTTGATCAGGTGTGTGAAGTTTAGAAAATGAGTCAAGAAGGATTAGGTAAATTTTCCCCGGAAGTCTTCAACAATAACTCTAGTGTTTTCGAGCAAACACCCTGTGTGCAATTGAATAAACGTACAATAAATATTTTGCAAAAATTCCGACGATGGCATTTCCCCTTACACTCACTGATTGACCTACAATTTTACACTGGTTTCAAATGGTTTTTTCGAAGCTTTTTCATAACGAATTTTTTTCATAAAGAAAATCTTCTTTATATTTATTTTTCAAAAAATTCTTGTCAACTATGGCTAACATAGTGTAGATGCACAGAAAATTTCGGTTGATACAGCTGAATCGCCCGTAATCGAATTTAGAGTTTGTCGCAAATGCACTAGAGGTCATCACTGCTAAATAAGAGGTTGCCTCAATTGCATTAGAGGTGGTCACAACCGAAATCGAGGTTGTCACAACCAAATTAGAGGTTGTCAGAGCCGAATTTATATTGAGTCGCAATTCAAATTTAAATAATTACACAGCGAGGAAATACAATTTATATGGGGTAATCTCTAGTTATTCAAATTAATTTTACATGGCACACCTGGCAGTTTTTGAAGTGGCGGCCATAATGGGTCACCGCATCAATTCTGACGTGTTTTATATGTTGACTTAGGTCCTAAACCCTTCTATATATAGCCCGGTCAAAATAGACATTTCAACTAACAAAAATTCCGACAGAGCTGAATTTTGGTGGAGACCTTGGGTACGCCAAAGGTCAAAGTTTGAGTTTTTTTTGGATTTTTTTTCGAAAACGGTAAGTTTTATCAAAAAGAAGCCTAAACAAAAATTATAGATCTTAAGTTTGTCTACAAAAATGGTCCTCATACTTTTTTTTCTAAGAACTACCATTCCTCAATGGGGACTTTTGACACTTTATTTCTAATGGTGTATCTAAGGTCTCCACCAAAATTTAGCTCTATCGGAATTTTTGTATTTTGACCACCATTTTTATGACTAATTTGACCGGACTAATACTGACGAATGCAGCACATATTACACCACCGACTTTAGAACAGTTCAGAACTGTTAATATCCCCAACAGAATTCATGAGAAATTTGGTTACAGTAACCGAACTGGCTTCAAACTCAGTCGTTGCAACCGATATAAGTCTAAATTCTCATCGAATTGGCTCAAAATTCGGTTATTGGGTCTGAATTGATAGCACATTCGGTTATTGCAACCGAATTTGGTTCCATGTTCCGTTGTTGTATCCGAATTAATTCCAAATTCAATTGTTAGAACAGAAATGATAGAAAATGTAATTGATAGAGCGAATATAATGGAAGATTCAGTTGTTACAGCCGAATCAGTAATAAAACGAATTTGCCTTAACCGAATCTTAGTTGTGGGGACTAAATTCAAGCGTAACAACCTCAATTTGATTGTGGCAACCGCAATTTGATGGCAGCAGCCGAATTTATGGATATTACAACCTCATTTCCATTAATTAGTACCCTAAGTTCATTCTAAAGATCCAGTTTTCGATGACGTGTTTATCGAATGACCAACGTAATGTTGTTCTCCAATTCCCAAATAGTAATAGTACAATTCCTAAGTAGTAATAGTATCCTAATAGTACTTGTGCCCCAAACATGTTATATTGAATAGCAAACACAATGTGTTTGGGCACAAGTGTAATATATTTGAGACAAGCTACAAATACGTTATATTTGGACCCAAACAACAACAAAAAGACAAAATTTTCAGCGTATATTACGTCCAAATTCTGGCAGAAAAAAACTGTATCAAAATTGTCGTTAGCCCAGTAACTTTCGACGAGAATTTGGTGGAACCAGGGGGATTCTATGGCACAGCTGATCGAAAAGGTTCTAGGCCGATGATGGAGAATGAGAGAGCAAAGAAAACAGGAACTAATTTTAAATAGTGTTTATTGATGCTAAAGACAGCGAAATTGTGGCCGTCGGTGGTGCAATGGTTAGTGTGCGCGGCTCTTGTACATGAGATCCTGGGTTCGAACCCTGCTCTGACCACCTTCAAAAAAAATTTCTTTCGGCGGCGGTCACCTCGCATAGTGGCGGCGACACTATCGAGTATATAGCCATGAAAAAGCTTCTCAAAATACCGTTCGGAATCGGTGTAAAACTGTAGGTCCCAATCAATGAGTGAAAACTGGAAAGCGCACAGCTCAGTGATTGTGAGAAGTTCTCCCCGGTCCCTTCATGGGATGTAATGGGAAACCATTTATTTATTTTATTTTTAAAGACAGCGAAATTATGTTTTATGTTGTTTGTATTGATCGAAAATACGCATTCCCTTTGATTTCTGCCCATTTTATGTCCAACGAAAGTGTATAATTGGTAATATATTGCAGCAAATACAACTCTATGAAATGGCCTACTACCTCGTCGTCATAATGAGCCAACGAAGAGAGTAATAGAAACTCTTAAGTATTTCTCTATGGTGGAACTGAAACACACATGCACACTCTTTATATCTTACTCTATGCAATAAGGCAACAGCTCGGAATTGTAGGCACTCTTAAAATAATCTAATAGTAAACATTGATGTGGCCATCGGTGGTGCAATGGTTAGTGTGCGCGGCTCTTGTACCTGAGATCCTGAGTTCGAACCCTGCTCTGACCCCACCTTTAAAAAAAAAATTCTTTCGGCGGCGGTCACCTCGCATAGTGACGGCGACACTATCGAGTATATAGCCATGATAAAGCTTCTCAAAATAACGTTCGGAATCGGTGTAAAACTGTAGGTCGCAATCAGTGAGTGAAAGCTGGAAAGCGCACAGATCAGTGATTGTGAGAAGTTCTCCCCGGTCCCTTCATGGGATGTAATGGGAAACCATTTATTTATTACTCTCCCCAATGACTTGACTAGATATAATGGGTAAATAAGTTTTAAGTTCAAGAGTCTTGTGTCCTTCAACTTCTTTTAAAATTGATTTGAAATATTATTCAGTAAAAACAATTTAACAAAAAACGCTGATTAGATGATTCACTGCACTTTTGAAAGGAAAGTTCATTCAACCCTCACCTCATCTAATTCCTACTTAGAGAAATCACAAACACAATACACAATTACACAGAATACACAATTTTCCTTTCCACTAATAAGAATTTCTATTTCCTGAAATCAAACAACAATTGTTTTCACACCCATCTAAGAGGAAGTTGTCTCTTTGTACTCCTTAAAACGTCAGTTCTGTTTCATATCATCTGTTGTACTCCATCAAAATCTATATGCATCGTATGCAACCCACTATCGATGTCTAAATATAGACGTATGTTTCCATAACTTAGTTCCGTTTTTTACGCTTAGGCGGCGGCGTTGAACTTCCCTTTTCAATGGGCCTTCTAAGTATAGTCAATGAGAAAGAACCAGGGTTCTGTTTCCACACAAGAAAACTATTCATAGTTCTCTCGAATTTTGTATAAGTACATGTACATACATAGATTGGTGTTTCTTATAAGAACTATTCTCAGTGGAAATCTCATAAGATCTTCTGTTCTTTCACAAATGGGAGCGGATGCAGCCAACCACTACAATATGTTGGTGTGGCACGCGTCTTGAGGCAGGAATGGTTGAGTTGTGTCTAAAAATAGTTATATTTTCGGTTGCAATAAAAACTGTCTGGCATGTGGGGCTGTGTATTTTGTTTGTCGTGTGTGAGAGTTGTGATATGAATGTTTGGGGATATTTTTAGAACTCAGTGTCATCACAATATAATTTTTGAAACGACTTCTAATGTGAAAAAGATGCACCCTACAGTAAGAACATAATAATTTAGAATTCAGATCACGATTAATTTCTTAGTCAACTTTTGATTGGCACTTCGTGGTAATGGTTGGAAGGAGAGGTGACTATTTGTTTGACAAAGTTTGACGAATTCAGATTACAATTAATGTCTTAGTCAACTTTTGATTAACACTTCATCGTAATGGGTTGAAGGAGGGTGAGTATTTGTTTGACAAATAAAGAAAACTTAAAAAACAAACACTCTTTACATTTATTTTCTACGATTATTGCTTTCAAATAATGACCCTAACTGCGACCAAAATGGTCCTTTCTGAGTTTCCAATTTTTAATAACGCGTTCGAGCATTTTTTTGTGGTATTTGGCGAATGATTCAAATAATATCCAAATCACAGCCGGGCTTGTCCATGTAGACTTTGGTCTTTATGCAGCCCCAACGGAAGGACTTTTAAAATATGATATCAAATGACCTAGGCGACAAAATTCACCATTACGAAGCTCGAAATTAACTGTTCACCGAAATGTACTTGCACTATCAAGTTCCTCATGTAAAGTAGTTCATGTTATTTCATCCGACTCATCACTATAATTTCTTCAGTAGATGCTGTGGGTTTCCTATGATGAAATCTCCAAAAAAATTGAACAAAAATATAATGCCAGCTTGACGGGTTGATCCGTCATTGAACACGTACTGGAAAACGTTAATTCCGTTTGCTGCAATGAAAAGTTTCGTAAATCTGATGATTTGGTTGTTGCTGCAATGAAAAATTGTATCCATTATTAATTCTTCGTTTCATTGATGCAACAACTTATTTTTCCTCTTTAAAGATAAGACAAACTGATAACTACTCGACCAGAAAATAGCTAATCCAGTAATTGAATTGCTTCTTGGACTGTTTGGCATGTGACATGTGACAGCACATATCTTTAACATTCATATCTTGAACAAAATACTGGACTATCATGTCCAGACATCGAGCACCATTACCTGATATGGTCTGATCAGCCGCATTATTCTTACATATTAAGAATGGACCTATGATGACTCCAGCAGAAAATTATCCTAAAAGATTGGCTCGTTGAAATGTATGTATTTGGTTTTCAGCAATCAGTCATAGATAAATTCAATCAGTGATACAATCAGTCCTGGAGAAAAACGACACTTTCGACGATTAACGAAACCATGAAGAATGAAATGAGCCTCAACGCTGAAGATGACGATCTGCGAACTGTAGCTGCCAAACCATCATTATTTTTAAAATATTGTTCAATATCGAAACCGCGCTGTTAATTTCTTGTAGCGCTCCATATATAATATCTCTGACCTTCCAACTGTCACGGTGCCCTTTTTTATCAACAAGAACACTTTACCGCAAATATGACACGAAATCTTTGCAGAATTTTTGGATACCCATTATGTGTGGAACAGGCCTTGGGTACTTGAATAGTTAGCACGATTTTCGAAAGGTGCTGGTGCTGGCAAAGGTGAGTGAGATAGCCTGTAATTCACGAAGACACTCCCACACGCTTAAGCCCCCACATCGGGGATAAATGGTTAACGCAGGGGGTGGGGGAGAGGTTAAGTAAATAGGCATTGCATCAACAAAATGTACTATTCATTGCTGCAATGAGATACATTTATTGCAGCTAGGAAACATGTTCATTGTAATATTAAAATATATACATTATAGTAATGATACATATTCATGACAGCAAGGAACCATATTCACGACAGCAAATAAACATATTCCTGACCGCCGAATTCCGTGCATCCATGAAACATATTCCCCCCAGCAATGAAACGCATTCACTGCAATAACGAAACGTATTCATTGCAGAAACGAAACATATTCATCGCAGCAACGACATATCTTCATAGCAGTAACAAATCATACTCATTGCAGCAATGAAACATATTCCGTGCATCAGTGTAATATATTCCCCGCAGCAATGAAATGCATGCACTGCAACAACGAAACGAATTCATTGCAGCAACGAAACATATTCATCGCAGCAACGACACATCTTCATGGCAGCAAGAAAACATACCCATTGCAGAAATGAAACATATTCCGTGCATCAATGAAACATATTCCCCCCAGCAATGAAACGCATTCACTGCAACAACGAAACGTATTCATTGCAGAAACGAAACATATTCATCGCAGCAACGACATATCTTCATAGCGGTAACAAATCATACTCATTGCAGCAATGAAACATATTCCGTGCATCAGTGTAATATATTCCCTGCAGCAATGAAACGCATTCACTGAAATAACGAAACGAATTCATTGCAGTAACGCAACATATTTATTTGCGCAATGTAACACATCCTCTGCAGACTGAAACATATTCATTGCAGCACTGAAACATATTCATGTCAGCAATGGAACATATTTTTTTGCAGCAATGACACATATTACTTGCAAAAATGAGACACATTCATTGCAACAATGAAATATATTCATTGCGGCAAGAAAATCATTGTAATAACGAAATATATTCATTGCAGCATTCAAAACTATTCAAGGCAGCAATGAAATATATTCGTGAGAACAACGAAACATATTCAATGCAGCAATGAAACATATTCATGGCGGCAATGAAAAATATTTATTACTGCAAAGAAACATATTCATGGCAGGAATGACAAATATTCATTACAACAACGAAACATATTAATGGCCGACATGAATCATGCTATTTGCAGTAACGAAACATATTCTTTGCAGCAATAAATATAATAATTCCAGCAATGATTCCAGTAATGGGACACGCTTTAGCAATGAACATCCATTTAAGCAGCATTTAACATATAGAACAGTTCATTTCAACGTCACAGTGATGAAATATTATCAGTTTTTGAACATAGTTTCCCTGCGCCAAATAATTTCTAGGTTTGCTCACTCCCGATGACAGTAATTGTTGGAGCAACGTATACTTTCAACCCTGTTACGAAGCTTTCCCGTCCTCCTTGTAGTGTTTTCCAATCAATCTGTGGTTTGGGTTACTTTTTTTACCGAAAAACCCAGAAAGTTACTATATTTTATGAGGTTGTCAATGAATCCACGTTGCTATCTGCTTTCAATGGCTGTTACATCCGAACAAAATGACATAGCTTGCATAAAACTTGACAGTAACTTATTGACAGTCGTTAGCTAAGTCCCGCATTCAGTTCTGGCGAAATATTCCTAAAAAATTGTCCCAGTGTAAACGGCAAATCCCTTCAATGGAAAAATATAATGGGAAAATATTTATTTATTTGAACGGAAATAGTGGTGACTTGTCATAACGTCCTCAAAAAGTGTTGTAAGGTCCAGGGACATTACGAGATTTTCTAAAGTGTCACAACGTCCTTGAACATTGCGATACTTTTACAGCAGAAAAAATGTACGGCGGTATTAAAATAACGGTATTTTACATTTAAAGTTGTTGTAAAGAAATATTGTAGACATTATGACTCTTCAAAAAGTGTCACTATGGTCTTGGACGCAGTGACACCGATTTTATGGTTATTGAGATACTTTTAAAAGTGACGTGGTCCTCACGACACTTTTTGTGGACATGATGTCCCTGGAAGTTGCCAGCTATCTCCGATTTTCCTCACAAATATTTCGTAAATAATTCCCCTTCGAACTCCACTTTCATTTTAATTCATTTGGGGGTTACCTTTTTCAAAATAATCGAACGTCAAAATTTTGGACGCAAACAATTGTTTTCGTACGAAATAACTTTTTGATAACAACCCTGTAATTGGTTTTGTTTACGACATTTTCGCCAAGTGTAAAAGTGGACGGAACTTTCCGCTCGATGTTTTTTATACACATATTTCATGTGGCAATGAAAATGTCTTATAAGCTGAAGTATTTCTTAAATCAAAATTGTCTATAATTTAAACTTGAAATATAATCAAGTTTTAATATGCATAAATCCCAAGCCAAGTCAACATCCAAAATATCCACACACATGTGAAAAAAGGAACATCCTCCCTAAGCGTAGGGTATAAATAGCGACAGACTTGTAAACAAATTACAGCAGCAGCACAGTAGGACGCACGTACCCATCATGTAATTGGGGAGAATTGGAGAAACATTAGTTTTGAACAACTCATCATGGAAGAAAGTCGTGCCGCTGCTGTTCTACCCACCTATGATCAGTCATGGTGTGTATTAGTGAATCGAAATTGAGAGTTTTAAATAATTTCATCACAAAATGTAACAAATACATTAAGTTAGAAGAATTTTACATAAGGAAGTTTCAAATAAAATAATAAATAAAGTGGAAATAAATAATATGAATAAAATAAATAAAATAAAAAATAAATAAAATAAAAACTAAATAAAATAAATTATAAATAAATAAAAATTTTATGAAATATAATGAAGAATGACTTACTGTGCATATTATTTACTGAATTTCCGCGTCATCTTATTCCACGAGTGATCAAAACAAATTTGCACGGTTCAAAATAAACGAACAATTTCATTTTTAATAACTCAAGCTAACTGGAGCCAAATTTTGTAAAATCAAAATACCTTTATATTTAATTAATTGTTCTAAAAACCCATTTCGAAGGTTCCAATGGTCCACCCTGTACAAAGAATTGCATGTTAATGTGTAAAGAAATGATTCAAACAAAACTATAATAATTACAATAAAGCAACAATTCAAATTACGAACTGAATAAAAAATCTTGAAAATAATTCCAACAATTATTTAAACGCTTAAAGAAAATAAATTTAATAAATATATTTCTAAAATAATTCCCAGTAAAAATATTTCCTTCAAAATATTTGATTTTTTTCTAGTGGTCCTCCTCCAAAACCTTTGTGTTCCTCATTCCTCAATGATGCACTTAAGGACCCCATTCTCATACTCATTACAATTGCAGTGGTTATTGGTTCCTTTTGTCTGTTAAGTGGTTTGTTCCTGTTGTGCTTGGTATCCAAAACGATACAGGATGAAACTTCGGAAGCGATTCTGTTAATTGGTAAGAATTTATTAATTTGATACGGATTAAATAGATATTAGCTGTGATCCCGTAGTTACAGGTATTATTTTTTGAATTTTGTAGAATTTTCAATAATTTGTCTATTTGTGTATTTCAAAGTTGGAAAATTAGTAACGAGGGTGAAAAATATTTCGTAGGAGGAGGAACATATTTTTTTGATGTGGTTTCCTCTCATGATCACGATAGTGAAAATACAAACAATATTAATGGTTGATTCTTCAACGATTTAATTTTAGTTATTTTTTCAATTTTCAAAATATAAATCAAGATACACAGTGCGAAAAAATGTTGTAATAAATCCACTGATTTATTAGTTATATGATCAATCGGTGTCTATATTAATAGATTTTCGCAAACTATAACCCAATTTATTGAGGAATATCAGATCCATTTACTCAAATGTTAAAAAATTTAAAAAAATATTTATATCACACAAATTTAACAATTTAACAAAAGAAAATATTTTCGAAAAGTAAACGTTAATTTTTTTCCAAATCAATCAACCGATTAACAGAGTTTATGATATATATCTTTGATTTTGATCCCTGCCCGAACATCTTAAAATTTCTTTCTTCGACGGTCACCTCGCTTAGTGACGGTAACACTATCAATTCAATACAAGTCAACTCAATTCAATTCAGTTTAGTAAAATTCAATGCAGTTCAATTTAATTCAACTCAATTAAATTATATTTCATTTCAATTAAACTAACTCAATTCAGTTCAATTCAATTCAATGCAATGCAATTCAATTTATTTCAACGGAATTCATTTCAATTCAATTCCATTCAATTCAATTCAATGCACTTCAATTCAATTCAATTCAAATCAATGCAATTCAGTTTAGTTCAGTAAAGTTTAATTCAATTCAATTTATTTCAATTTCAATTCAATGAAATTCAGTGCAATTGAATTCAATTCAATTCAATGCGACTCCATTCAATTCACTCCACTTTAATTGAAATCAACTAAAGTCAGTTCGGTTCTATTCAATTCAACTGAATTCAATTCAATTCAGTTCAAAGTATTTAATTTCAGTTCAAATTAATTCAATTCAATTAAATTCAATTCAATTCAATTCAATTCAATTCATTTCATTTCATTTCAATTCAATTCAATTCTTTTGATTTCAATTCAATTCAATTCAGTTCAATTCCACTAAATTTAATTCTATTCAATTCCATTCCATTCAATTCAATTCAATTCAATTCAATTCAATTCAATTCAATTCAATTCAGATCAATTCAATTCAATTCAATTCAATTCAGATCAATTCAATCCAATTCAATTCTGTTCAATTCAGTTCGATTCAATTAAACTAAACTCAATTCAGTTCATTTAATTTCAATAAAATGCAATTTACTTCAATTCAATTACCGGAATTTATTTGAATTCAATTCAGTTCAACTTAATTCAATTCAATTTAATTCAATTCAATTAAATTAAATTAGATTCAATTCTATTCAATTCAATTTAATTCAATTCAATTTAACTCATTTGAATTCAATTCAATTCAATTTAGTTCAGTTCAATTCAATTCAATTCGATTCAACTCAATTCACTCCACTTCAATTCACTTCAACTCAAGTCAATTCGGCTCAACTCAATTCGACTCATTTCAATTCAACGGAATTCATTTCAATTCAATTTAATTCAGTTTAGTTCAATGCAATTCAGTTCAATTCAATTAAATTGAATTCAACTCAATTCAATTCAATTTAATTCAATTCGGTTCAGTTCAATTCAATTCAATTCAATTCACTTCAAATCATCTCATTTCACTTCAATTCAATTCAATTCAATTCAATTCAATTCAATTCAATTCAATTCAATTCAATTCATTTCATTTCATTTCCATTTCCATTCAATTCAATTCAATTCAGTTCAATTAAATTCAATTCAATTCAATTCAATTCACTTCAATCCAATTCAATTTAATTCATTTCAATTCAATTCACTTCAATCCAATTCAATTTAATTCATTTCAATTCAATTTAATTCAGTTTAGTTCAATGCAATTCAGTTCAATTCAATTAAATTTAATTCAACTCAATTCAATTCAATTTAATTCAATTCGGTTCAGTTCAATTCAATTCAATTCAATTCACTTCAAATCATCTCATTTCACTTCAATTCAATTCAATTCAATTCAATTCACTCCACTTTAATTCAATTCAACTCAAGTCAGTCGGTTCAATTCAATTCAATTCAACGGAATTCATTTCAATTCAATTCAATTTAATACAGTTTAGTTCAATTCAAGTCAATGCAATTCAGTTCAATTCAATTAAATTCAATTAAACTTAATTCAATTCAATTCAATACAATTTAATTCAATGCAGTTCAGTTCAATTCAGTTCAACTCAATTCAATTCAATTTAATTCAATTCGGTTCAGTTCAATTAAATTCAATTCACTTCAAATCATCTCATTTCACTTCAATTCAATTCATTTCAATTCAATTCAATTCAATTCAATTCACTTCAATCCAATTCAATTTAATTCATTTCAATTCAATTTAGTTCAGTTCAATTCAAATAATTTAATTCAGTTCAATTCAATTCAACTCAATTCGATTCGATCGAATTAAACCCAATTCAATTCAATTCACTCCACTTTAATTCAATTCAACTCAAGTCAGTCGGTTCAATTCAATTCAATTCAACGGAATTCATTTCAATTCAATTCAATTTAATACAGTTTAGTTCAATTCAAGTCAATGCAATTCAGTTCAATTCAATTAAATTCCATTAATTTTAATTCAATTCAATTCCATTCACTTCACTTCAAATCAACTCACTTCAATTCAATTCAATTCAATTCCATTCAATTCTATTCAGTTGAATTCAGTTCAATTAAATTAAATTAAATTCAGTTCAATTCAATTCAATTCAATTCAATTCAATTCAATTCAATTCAATTCAATTCAATTCAATTCAATTCAATTCAATTCAATTCAATTCAATTCAATTCAATTCAATTCAATTCAATTCAATTCAAATCAATTCAAATCAATTCAATTCAATTCTATTCAATTCAAGTCAACTAAAATCATTCAGTTCAATTGAATTCAATTCAAATTAATGCAATTCAATTCAGTTCAGTTAATTTCATTTCAATTCAATACTATTCTGTTCAATCCAATTCAATTCAACTCAGTTCAATTCAATTAAATTCAATTCAGTTCAGTTGAGTTCAATTCAATGCAATTTAATTCAATTCAATTCAACTCCAATTCGATTCAATTGATTTCAATTAAATTCAATTCAGTTCAATTCAATTCATTTCAATTAAATTCAATTCAGTTCAATTCATTTCATTTCATTTCATTTCATTTCATTTCATTTCATTTCATTTCATTTCATTTCAATTCAATTCAATTCAATTCAATTCAATTCAATTCAATTCAATTTAATTCAATTCAATTCAGTTCAAATAATTTAATTCAGTTCAGTTCAATTCAACTCAATTCGATTCGATCGAATTAAATCCAATTCAATTCACTCCACTTCAATTCAATTTTGTTTATTACAAGTCAGTATTTCGACTAAAATGTAAGCGTTTTTTTCATTTAAAATTAAGAAACCGTAAATAAAAACCATTCTGTTCCATTTCTAGGCTGTGAAACCGAAAACCGGTTTTCTATAGAAATGATTTTTCGAAGAAACTTAAACCCGGTTTCCCGTATATTTCGATTCTTTTAACACTCTAGTCGTGACATAAAACAAAATGTTGCCTAGTGAATTGTTAGCTACCTAAATCTTTGGGCTAACAGTTTCTACAATAATATTATATTCAATGCAACTATGGGCGAGAAAGCGGCATGTTTTCTGGATATTCATGGCAGATTAACTCTTAATTGTTTTCATTGATTTAGTTTTATTTTTACCCTGATTCAAAGAATCACGAAATTTTGGATTCTGAGAAAAATATATTAATACTTCAATTAAACTGTACTCGAACCCTACTTATTATTGATTTAAAAATAGCTTGATGCATTTACTATTTACCAAGTACCCTGTTGTGGAATATTTTTAAACGAGAACTCGTTTAATATATTTTGTTTGATAAATTTTTTATTACGAGTACAATTCGGTATAAAGTCTATAGATAGTTTTTATATCAAATGTATTTACTTCAGTTAATATATATTTAGTTTATATTTACTAAACTTTTTCATTTGATGTTCATTACCATTTCTCTTTTATAGGTATTGGTTTCTTTATCTCGTCGGTGGCTTGTGTTTCCTGGAAACTGACCACACGACGCCAAATATCCCATTTCATTGAGGCCATCAAAGAAGAGACTGTTTGAACAGCATTTAATCCGACCGATATTTAATTTTATTTTAATTAAATAATTTGTTTAGTTTTTAAGTAGAAAGATTTGTACAGATTTTTAATTAAATAGAATATTGTTAGCTCCTATTTATGTATTAAATTAATTTATTGAAAATGCATATATATTTCATTTTTATTTTTGTTTAATTCTTTTCTTTTTTTATTGGAGTTCACTTCTGGTGACCACAATAAAATTTGAGTAATGCATGTTCGAACTGTGTACAAATCATATACATATATACATACATACATTCGGATTGGTTTAAATTGAAAAAAAAATTATTCAATTAAGCAAATTTGTGATGGAAAAAAACTACAAAAAAATGGGGGATACACTCGAACATATAAGGCATGCCAAATGCTAAACATATAAATAACCAACCGTTAGCATGCATTTCTAAACACTTCAGTGCTGAAAATCTAAGGTGTATACACGCTGAAAAAAATATCCCCAGCAACATACTGCTGGAATAATGTATATGTTTGCAAGTATTATTCTCATGAATTGGACGTCTGATGCTTTTTTGTTTCTTGGTTGTCTGTCACGTATTTGTTTTCAGCAGTTTTCAACAAACAATATCACATTTGGGTTACAAATCATATATTTTAACCTATTAATCATTGTGTCTTAAACATGTAATATTGAATAGCAAACACAATGTGTTTCGACTCAAGTATACTAAATTTTCGGCAAGCTACAAACACGTTATATTTGGATCTTAACAAAAAATTACAGATTTTTCAGCGTGTAGCTGAAGATGTATAAAACTCCTTGAATTTCCAGTATCTTGTTTCTTGAAATTATTTTCTGATAAATTGAAATTACCCAATTATTTCGAAAGTCTAGGTACATTTATTTAAGATATCGTGGATATCAAATTTACACAAGACTCAAACATTGTTTTATCTGTTAAATATCAATATGCAATTCTAAGACACAATTCCAAGCATCCAAACATGTCGATACGTTTCGAAGATTTCGCAATCCTTTAGTTTAGCTCGAAATTTGACTGCAAGTTTTACGTGGTTTCTAAATAACAATGTTTTAAAAAGATTTGCAAGCCTTACTACCCTACCAGTTGCACTATTATTGGAGACATATTAGTATAAATTTCGAACAATCAAATATTTCATTCAAAAAATGCAACTGCATCAAGGAGGTACTTTGTTATTGTGCACGTCTTTTTTATCCCCTGGGACAATAGTTGCCAAGACATATTCTGCAGGAACCATGTAGGGGAAAAAGTTAAAATAAATCGAATTTTTCAAAGTTTTTTGCTTTTTTGACCTTGAAGACGAAGTTTTTTTGAACTTATATGTTGACAATATTTATTCTTTGTGGCAACAGCTACGACTTTCCCTCAGACAGTAAATCAAAATTCCGAACAAATTGCAAGACATGAGCCAAATCTTTGGGGCCCATAAAAAAAGTCCATGACTTGGGTAAAACTGGGAGACACGGGTCTTTTTTTTTTTGTCTTTTATGACGTAGTGGTGTCCGTATATGGTTATATTTCCATGACTTAAAAAACTATACACAGTGAAATTAAAAAATTTTCGGGAAATTTTTCACTTTTGCTGCTACCTAAGCGCTACCTACACGGGGTTAAGAATCATTCCTATGAAGTTAATATGTTTTAGAAAGATGTTTAGTGCGATCTTAGGTAAATTTCTGTAATTGATTGTTTCCTTGAATTTTGAACGGTTTGCTACCTATGGACCTGAACAAGGGGAAAAAGGTAAACAAAATTGAATTTTTTTAAAGTGTTTTTGTTGCGATTTTGACCTTGAAGATTAAGTTTTTTTTGATTTCATATGTTTAAAATTTTTGTTCCTTATGACAAGAGCTAAAACTTTCTCTCAGAGAGTAAATCAAAATTCCGAGCGAATTGCAAGATATGAGCCAAATCTTTGGGGCCCATAAAAAAAAGTGCATGACTTTGGGCAATACTGTGAAACACGGGTCTTTTTTTTTGTTCTTTTATCACGTAGTGGTGTCCGTATATGGTTACATTTTTTCGTGTTGCCCTGTGTAAGTAGGAAGTGGTCACTTTAAGTTGAAAGTTACCATATACGATCTCACCTCTAAAGGTTGATGACTTCACTAGGAACTTTAGAACTCTGTGAAAAGACTAACAGATGGCGTTACGAGTACAATGCGATACCACCAAAAACGATGTACAAGTAGACAGTCAAAATTTCACTTCACTCGAATGCCAACAAACAAAACGAGTGAAACCTTAGCCATACCCGTCTCTCTCTCTCACTTTCTTCATTGAATATTTCAGTACATGAGCAATACAAATTCCAACCATGTTGAAGTAAAACATAACGCAACTATTGTATAGAGACGAAAATTTACTCATGGAGTGGAAAGCCAACTAAGAAAACTAGTGAAGCGTGTCGTTTCTGTGCTCGCTCTCGTACTCTCTTCGTTGAATATGTCAATACACGAGCAGTTCTCTTATGATGTTATTCTATCTAACTATAGATATTCCAACCATATTTAAATAAAAAGTATGAAATAATCAAGTTATGATGCGGGAAAGTAATGCGTTTGAATGAATCTCGTCGATTTGATTCTCTTAGACTGGGGTTGCCAAATTGCGGGGATTTTTTCTTTTCTAACTGTATATCGTTTTTGAGTAAAATTACATAAACTATGCAAAAACTATGAAATAATCAAGATATGATGCGAGAGAGAAATGCGTTTGAATGAAATAAGTAGCGGATTGGGAGCCTTTTCAGTCAGTCAGTATGTTGGAACGTATAAATTTATGGAACGTCGAGTAATTGTAATAAGTTAAAGACAGTGTAATTTCGAATGTTATGTTTGTGTTAATAAAGAGAACTGTACAATTAGAATGTTCGTAGCAATATCTTAGCCACAAGTTGTGATGTAGTCAGTTTGGAAACCAAGCTGTGTTTTATTAATTTCAGATGATGGGAGTCATGGGAAATGTCTGTGTTAGAAGTATATTATGTACACGCTGAAAAAAATAGTATCTGTAAAATATTTTCCTAAACATATTCTGCAGGAACCATGTATATGTTTGGAACACGCTTCAAACATTCATATAATTAGAAAGTTCCAAACTCACTTGCATTTCAAAAATATGCATGATTTTACGTGGACAACATATATGCGTTCTTCAACCCAAACATTCACATGTGTTTCCCCAAACCTCCATTTCGCGTGTTTCCCCAAACCTCCATATACTTACGTGGCAACATAGGTGTATTTCCTCCCAAACGTTATAGTATTTAGAAACGAATTGTTCCTTGAATTCAATATGGCTTTATTTATTATAATTAATTTGAATTATTATTAATTTTTTCATTATAAATCCACATTTATAAATAATTATTACAAAAATTTAAAACGGTCCTTTTTACATTTACTTGCATTGAACGCATTATTTGTTTTTGTTTTTTAATGAAATGGTAATCTGTCATGGCTTTCGACATTTTACTTACAAATTATTTAATTTTTCTTTGAGTGTAAATATTATAAATTTCACATAAATAAATTCAAATAATGAAACCATAATTTATACCACAAAAAAATCATATCATAAATTTGAATGAAACTATAAAGAAGTAAGTCACCACACTGCACTGAAAATTGACAAATTTTGTGGTTGTGCCCTATTCGATGAGTAAAAAGTTTGAAATTTGTTTACACATTAAAAAATTTCGAGAAAAAAAATTAACCATCATATTATGTATTTCACAAAAATGCATAGCGTAAAAAAAATCATTCAATGAATTCATAACTTTAAAAGAAGAGGGGTTAAAAGGGTGGGGCTAGTACGAAGGGTACGGCTAATGGGAGCCGTACATGCTCATTTGGCGGAAAATGAAAACTTTCCCCCATAAATAGTTCATTTACTATTTAGTCCCATGATTGACAGAAAAAGGTGGTATTTCGGATTTGCAGAATTTAAAATTCAATAAAATTCTTCTATTTAAACACTTCTACACCTTCATTCAAAATAGAGCAAATTTTTATTTGTACACGGCGGGGGGGGGGGGGGATTTAACCCCCAAAACCCCCTGCGCACGGATCTGTGTATCACATCTTGTAATGTATCAAAGCTTGTATGTAGTATGAACTTCTCATACAGTAAACTTCAAAAATAACTTGTTTTTGGTAAACGAAAAATATGTTTGTTGCAAACGGTTCCCGTAAAAGCTTTACTGTGGTTCGAGTTGGATAGCTGTGAAGTATCTATGTTTGTACGAATATATGTGTCAATCACCCTTTCCAATGATTTCAGTTTATTTGTATTTTTCGTAAGTGTTTAAATGTGGCAAAAATGGTTTCAAAAATAGAAACATTTCGTTCCCTACAAACGAAGGTATAAAAAATCTGGTTTCGGCGACTCCGTACGTCTATATACCGATCTATCGCAAGAATTGCGCTAGATGAACAGTCCTTATCACTCGGATTGCTTACCCGTTATGGTTCGAAGGATATAGAAGTATTGATTTACGTAGAATATAATATATAGGATATGGAAATAGAATATGCACAAACATTTTTATATGTTTGCCGTCAAAGTAAATTCTACCAATTTGTACAGCACTACAAAAAGCATTCGCAATTTTTTTTGAAACGAAGTTCCTTTTCACACATTGCGGGATGGGGGCTAAATGAAAAAAATTAAAAAACTATTTTTTAACACTATTATGCTACAACACAGTATTATCAACTATATTGGGTAATTTTGCTTTGGTTTGTGTCTAAACTAACATATGTTGGGGAATTTCTTTTTCAATGGGAAGTTTTCTAGGTGGAGCCTGTAACCAATATTTACAGCCCGCTTCGGTGTACTTGATAAGTTCACCACATTGAGTATTTATCAACTTTTGAATATTTATCAAGATTTGGTATTCTACTACAAAAAATTAATGCTTTTTAGTTGATAATTTGTCAAAGTCTCATGTGGTATTGATAACTCTAATTTATTGTGTGTGTGTATTCAAATTCGGTAAATAGTGCACGATTCATGTAAATATCAACATAATGGATTATTTTTTAAAATAAATGTATAAATTTGCGTATCCTTTTAGAAAAATGGAAAAAGAAATAATTGTGTTAATGCTGATTTGTGAAGACGAAGAAAATGCGGAAAAAAGAAGGCGTAGGTGTGACTTACGAAGATTACGCGACTCAAGCGATCCTTTTCAGTTGTCGGAGGCAGAACTTATGTATCCATATTTTTGCTTTGTGCCAATAATTTGATAACAATAAACAAAATCAGCTGTCAATAGAAATTCACCACACTGGTGAATTTCAAAAGCTTTTTATTTATCAATGTTGCCACAGAATACCAACGGAACTTTTGGTTGATAAAAATCTTGACAAAATATCTTGATAAAAAATTTATCAAGAATTCACAGAATCGGGCTGTTAGTATATATTGTAGTTTTGAATCCAATAAAAATTAAATTTCGAAAAGCCAAAGTCAGTCAAAGAAGTTTAAAAACAAAATTTCTTAAATGATTGCCTTTTTTTTAAAAAAAATAAATTTTCTTAAAAAAAATACCTATTAATATTCTTAAACAAAGTACCATTTCTTAGAAAAAATACCTTATCTTAAAGAAGTAGCTTTGCTTAAAAAAAGTAAATTTTCTTACAAAAATTACCTTTTCTTAAAAAATTTATTTTTTTAAATAAGTTCCTTTTCTTAAGAAAGTACATTTTCTTACAAATTGCCTTTCATAAAAAACTAAATTTTCTTTAAAAAGAACTTTTTTGTGAAACAAAATAAATTTTCTTGAGAAAAGTACCTACTCTTAAAAATTTACCTATTCTTGAAAAAATTACCATTTTTCTAAATATTCCCATTTATTAAAAAAATACCTTTTCGTCAAAAAAAAATACATTCTCTTAAAAAGTCCTTTTCTTACAAAAATAAATTTTCTTAAAAGTACATTTTCTTAACAATAAAATAATACCTTTTCTGGAGATATGTAGCCTTTCTGAAAAGAAGTAAATTTTCTTAAAAAAATAACCTTTTCCTAAAAAAAGTACCACTTCTTTAAAAAGTCCATGTTCTTAAAAAGAGTTCTTCTTTGTAAAAAAATTTATACTCTTATGGCCTTTTCTTCTCGAAAGTACGTATTGTTCAAAAAAGTGCCTTTCTTAAAGAAACATTAAATTTTAATAAAAAATTAATTAATTAATATAAAATAAAATTCCTTAAAAAAACTTTATCAAAAGTAAATTCTTAAAGATCCATTTAAATTATCGTATTTTTCAACTGGCGCCTTAGGCGTGTTGGAACTAACTAGTACACAATGTATAGCGAAAGGAACTTCGTTCCAACCGGGTGCCCCCTTACACCTTAAGTTATTTTTTTTCTTTGCAGGGGATGGTGAAACTTAGTAACTTTTAATATAATATATGTTTTTAGAATTTTAAACGTCAAGTTTAAAATACATAGAATTATGTTGTGGTAACCGAATTGAAAATGAAAGTGCAATTAGTGACACAATTGAACAAGACGGTCACTGGCCTAGAACGCTCATGAGAAAACTCACAATCTTCGAAACGGTCGTCCGCCAATGTGAGTTCAAAGCCCAGTTCCGATTGTTTAATTTTTGCATTTTTTTTTTGCAGAAAACCCTGACCTGTTAGCTCGTAGGAAAACACAAATCTCTAATAAACACAATTGCAGATCGAATCATATACTTAGGTTAAAGAAGCCCATTGTGATACCTGCAGTTTCCTCCATAGCAACTATTGACTAGTCGTCCAGCCAATTTGCCCTTTCCATAAATTTGTCTATAAGACCTACAGGAATATCCTGTAGGCCTACGATGCTAACTAAATGTGTTCCGAATATCCTACTTATCAGTCCTGCCAGAGCAGGGCAATCCAAGATCGTTGTTTCCTCGTCCTCTTCCATGCAGCATCTACAGAGAGTGGAGTTTCAAAGTCTCAATCTTAGGGCGTGTTTTCCTACAAGACAATGTCCCGTAAGTGTTCCTATCATTGTGGATAACCTGCCTCTCGGCAAGTTAAGTAGTTGCCTAGTCCTCTTCCTGTCCACCTGTGGCCACAGGACCCTTGCTTGTTTGCAAGTTGAAGTAAGTCTCCACTTTTCCTTGAACATATTGTCAGCCCACTACCTGATCTGCAAACGGCAGGTAGAGATTGTCATACTAACACCTTCTTTTGCCGGAAGAACCTGTACCGTTGTGCCCTGTCTAGCTAACGCATCCGCTAAGCAATTGCCTGGAATGTCGCTGTGTCCCGGTACCCAGATGAGCCTGATGTCAAAATACTCTGCCATCACCCTAAGTGATGAGTGGCATTATTTCACCGTCAGGGACGTAGCACGACTTTTCAGTAGTTCAACAACCTCCAGTGTGTCGGTAATTTCCGCTTGAAGGAGATATTTATATTTAGGTTCGGCTAATGGACCCCACAGACCACTGACTCGTCCAACTTCCATCTACTTGCTCGTCCAACTTCCATCCATGAAAAATCTGATACTACTGGTGTCCCCTTCCAATGACATTTCCCAGGTATTCTTGTTCGGAATAGAAGTCCTTAGATTTGTCGCTGGTAGAAGGTAGGGGATACAGTAGTCCGTTTTTACGGGAATAGAGTTGATCCGGTGTAGTAATTCAGCGTGTCCGGAATGCCCCGATATCAAAACGCCACAATCTCTGATTCTCACCAGGGTGTGGCGGCTGCCGATTCGGCCATGATATCAGCAGTACAGATGTTCAGAATAGCACTAAGTGTAGTACCTGACGTCGTGCCCATTGCCCCGCTAACGCTAATCAGTGCTGATCTTTGAATTTTCATCAAGGAATTCAGGAGGGACCTCCACCAAACTACGATGCCATAGAGAAGTATTGCCGTATAAATCCACATGGTGATCTTAGGAGACAGTCCCCAGCGCTTTCCTATCGCCCCTTTACAGCAGTAAAGAGCAACAGACGCATTTTTCACCCTCTCCTCCACATTCGGTTTCCAAGACAGTTTTCTGTCGAGAATTATCCCCAGATAGTTGACCTTTTTCGTCAACTGTAATTGCACCCCATCAACTGACGGCAGTTCAAATGCGGGTATTTTATATTTCCGAGAGAACAAGATGAGCTCGTCTTTAAGTGGGTTAAATGATAGTCCGTTGTTAGCGGTCCAGTTCGAAATCAGACTAAGTAGGCTGGTTGTACGAATGCTAAATAAATTGAGGTTTCTACTCGTACAGCTGATAGCAATATCATCGGCATAGGCAAAGACCTGGCTTTCGGCCCTGTCCAATTCAAGAAGCAGTTCATTGACAGAAGTTAACCATAATAGTGGAGACGGAACTCCTCCCTGCGGTGTCCCCCTGTTAACGTTCCTAGCAATTGTAACACCATCCTATTCAGCGTTGACGGATCTATCCACCAGAAGCGACCGAATTAATACAAAATTCGGTAGTTGCAACCGAATTGATACCAAATTTGGTAGTGACAACCGAATTGGTGCCAAATTCGGTTGTAGCACTTGAATTGAATTTTTCAACCGAATATGGTACCAATTTCGGTTGCCTGCATCCGAATTAATTCCAAATTCGGTTGTTTCAACCGAAATTTTGGAAAATTTGGTGACAAATCGAATATAATTCAAGATTCAGTTGTCACAACTGATTCAATTATGAAACAAGGTTGCTGCTTCAATCGAATTTCCGTTGTGACGACAAAATTCGGTCTTGACAACCTCAATTCGGTTGTGGCAACCGCAATTCGGTGGTAAAGGCCGAATTTACGGTTCTTGTCAATCAATTAGTTCTCTGGGTATACATTTGAGCGTACTGAATTCGTGTTTTTCTTTTGGAATTTCAATTGTGGAGGGTCTCAAAAGATTCGTATTGGAGAGAATATCACAGGAACGTCAAACTTACTAACTAGTCCCCTAGCGACCGTTGAAGTTTTGATTACTAGAATATTTAGGGGAATTTATTTTTCTTTGTCAATGTGAGGCTCAAACGACGTGCTCCTGACCATAATTAGAAAAATATATTTTTAAAATTTTGACAGATCATTTCCTGTTTACACCAGTATTTTGAAGTCTAGTTCGCGAATTAGCTTTTAATTATATTTATTATAAAATTTTATATTATAAAAAGGTCTTGAGCTTGAATAAGTTTAGGAAATTGTAAGTTTGGAAAACAGACTGAGTAAAAACTCCCGCAAGGGAAATGAAAATATAGTCATTATATTTATTTGTATTGTATTTTCATGAAAAATTAAAAAAAAAAGGAAACTGAAAAAAAAATCAAATAGTGTTCGAACTCACGGGCGATGTGTTAACTGCTTTTTGTTACACGGTACCTGTTCGATTTCTATGAACACAGTAGTAAATGTTACATAGGAAAATAAAAAAAATTTTTGTGCTGAAAGCTCCTTTGGTATTTCACTTTTTTTCTGACATCTGCTTTAACATTCTATGTAATATTTGTTTTGTTTTGTTTTTGTTTATCCATAAACAGAGCGACGACAAAAAGTATTGAATAGTATAGAGAACTTATTGCACTCTTGTTTCGCTCTCACATAGAGAGTCTGAGGATACACGAGTCTTATTCTATTTACAGAATATTTCAACATAAATGCACCATTTCGACAATGTTATCACATAAAACAATACAAAAAGCCTAAATGTTTCAAAAGACATCAATGTTTATATTCTATACTATTGTTTCGCTGCCGGTACATCAATACTTTACTTACTTACTTATCCGGTCACGAACAACCCCGAGGGGTCAGGGACCTTACAAAACGAAGATAACATATTTCGACAACCAGTTCGATCTTTTGCCTTATCTCTCCAGTTGGCAATACCAAGTGTACGCAGGGATTCGTCGACTTGATCCTTCCAGCGGAGTCTTGGTCTTCCTATTTTTCATTTTCCTTCGAGTTTGGTTTCGAAACCTTCGTACTGGTTCGTCTTCATCCATTCTACTGACATGGCCTAGCCAGCGCAATCGCGATATTTTCATCCGCTTAACTATGCCAATGTCGGGATATAGCTCATACAGCTCATGGTTCATGCGTCGCCGATACTTGCCGTTGTGCACTATAGGGCCATACATTTTTCGGAGTATTTTTCTCTCGAAGACTCCTATAGATGTATCGTCTGCTTGCGATAAGACCCAGGATTCTGAGCCATAAAGCAAGACAGGTTGCACGAGAGTCTGGTATAGCTGGATTTTCGTCATTCGAGAGAGGACCTTATCCCCAAAGTGCTTGCTTAGCGCAAAATAACATCTATTCGCAGGCAGAATTCTCCGCTTGATCCTGACTCCTTCTCAATTCTCGAAAACACCGCAGTAACTTCTCTAATTGTGCGTCCAATGATATCTATATCATCAGCATACGCGAGCAGCATGTTACTTTTGCTGCTGATGGTTTTATTCATGTTGACTGCAGCTTTTCTCAGAATAATCTCTATTAAGATGTTAAAGAGATCGCACGATAGGGCGTCACCTTGTCTGAGGCCTCGCTAAGTTTCAAAAGGTTCGGTAAGATCCTTACCAACTTTCACTTCGGATTTGGTGTTCGTCAGGGTCATCCTGCAAAGGCGTATGAGTTTTGCAGGAATACCAAGCTCAGACATTGCTTCGTAGAGTTTCTTCCGTCTTATAATCGACAAATAGATAATAGGTGTCGATTTGTTTTTCATGGGTCTTCTCCAGGATTTGGCGTACCGTGAAAATCTGGTCGGTTGTCGATTTTCCAGGCCTAAAGCCACACTGGTATGTCCAATCAGGTCAACGATAATCGGTTTTAGTCTTTCGTACATCTCACTGGATAGAACCATATATGCTATGGATAAAAGGCTTATTTACGGTAGTTGGCACAGAGACTCGGGTCACCTTTTTTAAATATTGGGCATAGTACACTGAGACTCCAATCGCTGGGCATGCATTCATCTAACCCATTTTTGGTAATGAGCTGATGAATGCACCTTATCAGCTCATCGCCGCCAGACTTAAACAGCTCCGCCGGCAATCCATCGGCTCCTGCAGCTTTATTGTTCTTAAGGCGGGCAATAGCTGTTCTGACCTCGTCTTGGTTATGAGGGAGGCAATCGACGTCGTCGTCCAAATTTAGATCGATTGTCTCGTCATTGGATATCTTAGGTACCAATAGCGCAGAGAATTGATCTCTCCATATTCCCAACATACTCAGCACATCTGCGATGAGATTTCCGTCCTTGTCTTTACTGAAGGGGGCCCTGAACCATGTCTATTAGTTCCGTTTTTCACTTTTCGGTAGAATTTTCGGGCTTGGTTCTTCTTTCTGTATGACTCAATTTTCTCACTCTCGCGCTTTCTCCACTGTCGTTTCTTACGCCTAAAGAGACGGTTTACCTCCTTTCTTTTCTCCCTATGCCGCTCAGTTGCAGCTCGTGTTGCAATTGACTGAAGCATTACCATACGTGCAGCGTTCTTTTCATCATTTGCAGTGCGACACTCTTCATCGTACCATGGTTTGCTGCGAAGCGGTTTTTCAAAACCAAGTTCGGTTGTTGCGGCGGTTTTTATAGAGTCGGAAATGGGTTTCCACTGCGCTTCAGGATCGTTATCGGGAGGGGTGGGTTCTGTGCCAAAAGTTGCGAGAGCTTCCTTGAGTAGGCTGTGGCTACCTCTGGTAATTGCAGCTTTCCGATGTCCAGCTTCCTCTGCGTCTGGTTTCGTACGATTTTCGCTGTACTTAATCTTGTGCGAGAACCTATGCTGCTACCAGGTAGTGATTAGAATCAAGCTACACCAATACAAATAATATGAAAATAAGTATAAGCATCAATACCATCATACTTATTTTCAGTCAGAGACTATTATTGTATATCAACCACGTATGTGATGCTAACACTGTCACTTTGATGGTAACACCTCAAAAAATTTTCCAAATATATAGCGCGTCATGACATTTCGTTTTGACAAAAGTGAAATTTTTTTTACCCAACTACACTATGAATCAAAACTTCCGGTAGACCGGTAGAGGAGTATGAGGGCCGGTAGAGGAGTATGAGGACCCTCGTATAACATAGTTTGGATTTCCGCAATTAGTTCTTCAATATTATATATTACTGCTGCAAACCACTTCTAAATGGCGTTCTTCTTTGCGTGTATGTTGAGTGGGCTTGGGACTTGAACGGTATCGATCAAGGATGTAATGAAAGGTAATTTTTTAAAGGGATTAGTTTTTCTCATTGAACCGGTTTCCTTCCCCCATTTAAATACCACATGACATGGAAATTTAACATATACGTAGTATGTCCGGAAAGTTTAAACCATTTGTCTCCATCACGAGGGTTTTCAACAGACATTTTGGGACACAGATATTTCTTACAGAAAAAAATATTTCTACGATCCTACATGAATATTTCCATATGTTGCACCCACTTAAGAAATTAAATCATAGACATTTCCTTTAAAATTTTCTCAAGGTAGGTTTACTTAGTAAATGAACTTTTTTCGCCAAATCACCCGATGTACTTTGTCTCTTTGAAATCTCATACTCCAAACGCACAATAAAAATCATTTTTCACATACCTCTGGCTGTAATTCCGGCAAATACTCCGACACAACTACAAATGCTCGAAATAATTTGCAAAGTGTTTTCAAAAGTCCATGCCATCCATACATTCCAGTTTGTCATTGATATTTTCCACAAATCTTTTGCATTCCGAGGTGTAAATATCGAATCTGAAGGAGCAACAACAACAACAGTGACAGAAACAAGAAAACAACATCACTGGGAATACTGATGTTTTCAGCAAATAGAGGTAAAATAACGTCTGTCGATTGTTTGTTTATGGACGGAACGTGACAGGATTACGAAACAAGGATATACATGATGCCAGTCTGGTGTCTACCTTTTTGTGTTTGTGTTGGGGGGGGGGGGGGGGGGAGGTAGAGAAACGAAAAATTTACGTACAAATCACTACACAACATCTCGTAATGACCACCGTAAAATTGAGCTGGAAGGATGAAGGATGAAAATGAAAAAACATTAGCAATACTCGCTGTTAGCAAACAAAATAGCCAAAAACAACGAAAAGCAAATGCGGCGAACGAAAGTGATTAATTTCACATTTTTTCCGAGTTTTTGACACAGGACGCGTATTTACACACAGCACAGTGCTAAGGAATTGGAATTTTGTAGGAAAAAAATGGGAGAAATCAAATTCTACGCAACAACACTTACGAGCTAAAAATCGAATACACAGTGTTCGTCAAAAACGTACCTTTTACATTAAAAAACATATCAGCTGCATTGTGTTAAGACAATGTACACTGATAAAAAATTCTAATATTTCTCAGACTTTCTTTTTCAATTCTTCAATACACCTATGCTATTCGTCAATAATCATATGAAGTTTTCCGTAAATTTCCTAGATGTCATGAATAACTTTCATTAAAACCTTACGAATTGGCGACACGTTTTCTAAAAACAATTTCATAAAATATTCTTCATTAATTGAATGATGCATATTTTTCGAGGAGACGTGTTCTAACGACTTGTTATTGCATTTACAGTTGTTGTTACATATATTAGGTATTCCAATAGGGACGTGTAGAGTTTTACAGTTCTTGGCAGTTATGTTTTTTTATCTTTTGTTATTTTTCATGCTATTTATCTTTCAGAAAATGAAAACAAAACGTCACGCCAAGTTGCAGCTAATAGCAAATTAATGTTCTCTTGATGCGGCTATTTTGCGACGAGGCCCATTTTTGGATGAAAGTGAAATTCAAAAAGTAAACGGTATCTCAGTCAGAATGCACTTTTTCATTTTAAACCAAAAACACGTATTTCTTGAGATAGTTGTGATTTTTTCATTGGATGAGGAAGCCGAAATGTTCCGATTAAGTATGGAATAAAATATCCGTCAAGTCGCCCCCACGTCTTTAATGTAGGCCATTACAATCCATGAGAAACAAATTCACCCACAACGAGCAACTGTATGGTGCGGATTTTGGTCAGGCGGCGTGATTGGGCGTTACTATTTTGAAGATGAGGCCGAAATTGCAGTGACTGTGAACGGCAATCGTTGCAGGAACCTGATAACCCAATTGTTGTGGCCTCATTTGAACGGCATGGTTCTGAACGACATGTGGTTTCAGCAAGACGGCGCCACCTGCCACACCGCGTATGAATCAATCGATTTATTGTCGCAACGATTTCCGGAACAAAATATCGCAAGTAATTCTGATGCTAGCCGGCCACAAAGGTCATGCGATTTAGCACCGTGCGATTTCTTTCTATGGGGTTTTGTGAAATCTCGGTTTTATGCGAATTAACCAGAAACAGTTCCCACACGCTGAAAAATAACGGCCTCTCTAACATATTCTGCAGGAACCATGTATATATTTGGAGCACACTTCAAACATTCATATTTTTGCAAGTCCCAAACTAAACGTAAACAGTATCATGTTTACTGGCAAACATGTATACTTTTACGTGGGAACATGCGTATTTAATCCCAAACATCCATATACGTACGTGGAAGCATTCGCCTGTTTCCCCCAAACCTACATATACTTACGTGGAAACATATACATAAGTATTTCTTCCCAAACATAATAATATTTAGAGACGAATTATTGTTTGATTTCAATATATATGTATTATTTTTTATAATTAATTTTATAAATATAAATCCATATTTATAAATAATTAACACAAACAATTAAGATTTAAAATGCACCATTTTACGTTTATTTGCACTGAATGCATTATTTGTTTTTTTTTTCTTCATGAAATAGGAAACTGCTGTGCTTTTGCTTCTCCTTTCTTTGTTGTCTCTCACGTTTTTGTTTTCAGAAGGTTTCAGTTATGCGTTGGTTATCACTATGCGTTGGTACACAAACAATATACAAATCTAGTTCATGCAAGTCAAGCGTGGATTATTTGCTTGTGTTTTTCAAAAATGATCCGCCGTTCCGAGTTTATCAGTAAAAGCTCGGAGAGACAAAAGGCTTCACGTTGTTAACCTTCCAGTTTCTTTCTTCAAAATCGGTTCTCATTTTGGAAGCACACATACATATATACGAAACACATACACAAAAACCAAAGTAACATCACAAACAATTTAAGCGTCCGAACCTTCGTTTATTCTTTTTTCATTGATCAAGTGCTTTTGATATCATCTGTCCGATGAAGCATTTACGACTGAATACATGAAACTAAAACGCAATACATCAGCCAAAATAAGAAACACTAACTTCATCTGCAATTTGCACGCACATACAGGAATATTTATGACTCACTGACTGGGAGAATAATGCAAAAATAGAGATACACACTTACAAGATACACTCTCTCGTTGTCCCTCTTTTATTCTCTTGCTCTCGAGAAGCATAATAAACAGTGCAACAAACACAACTGTAAATGCATCTCAAACACAGGCATATTTGAGTCGCAAACACATATATTATAACATATTAATGATTGCGTCTCAAACATGTAATATTGAATAGCAAACATAATGTGTTTGGGCACAAACATATTATATTTGCAACGAGCTTCAACTACATTTTATAGTTGCATTCAAACAACAACAAAATACAGATTTTTCAGCGCGTGAGCTCAAAACCAAGATCCAACGCGTCGTCGGTGAGATCCAGTCACATTTCTGTGAAAAATTCATGGCAAATTTCATGAGAAGAGTAATGGCCTGTCATCAGAGCCGTCGGGGCCATTTGACGGATATTTTACTTTATACTTAATCGGAACATGCCTTCTTTAAAATCCAATATACGAAATCAGAAAAATATCAAAAAATACGTGTTTTTATATAAACACGAAAAATTGTATTCTTACTGAGACGCCCTTTATGTACAAACATGTGAAATTCGTTAAAAAAAAAAAGAAGTAACACCAGTTAAACAATTTCTAAAAAATTTAAATTCGAAACAAAACATGAAAAACACATCCATTCATTTGTATTGTCCATAGATATAGATAATACAAACCATAGATGATTTTTTTGCTTAATCACCATTTTCACCAGAGTGCATATGCTGTTTCCGTACGACCATTTTTCACTCGGATGCGACGAAAAAGCACTCAAACATCATTTTTGTTTAGATTTTGTTATTCAAATTTGAAAATGGAATATAAATAATAGAAAAGCATATCGCTTTTGATATTTGTTAACAGTAAATAAATAAATGGTTTCCCATTACATCCCAGGAAGGAATTGGGGAGGGCTTCTCACAACCAGTGAGCTGTGCTCTTCATTGTTTTTATACTCACTGATTGGGACCTACAGTTTTACACCGGTTCCGAACGGTATGTTGAGAAGCTTTTTCATGGCTAAGTACTCGATAGTGTCGCCGTCACTAAGCGAGGTGACCGTCGTCGAAAGAAATTTTAAGGTGGTCGGAGCAGGAATCGAACCCCGGATCTCCTGTACAAGAGGCGCGCACACTAACCATTGCACCACCAACGGCCAATACAAAAGGCAAAAAAGCATGGTTATATAGATTTTTCAATTTCTTTTTCTTTGAAATTTGCCCATATCCACAACTCCGGCGCCATCTAGAGAATTTCCCTTTACTTTCATATCCACCACTTATCTTTCGCCATCTAGGTTTTTTATTTATCTATGTATTGTCTCATTCGCACTGCAAAATATTTTCCGGATTTCGTATTAAATGTCCTAACAAAATCTGAAGTTTTCGCATTGGGATTTTTCCTGATTTGATTGAAAGTCAAGGCGCATTGACGAGACAGTGTTACTACGACAACAAACACAACAATAAGAATTTTGCTGTGTCTCGTGTTTTTCCACAATCAAATTCAAAACAAATGTACTCCAAAAATAAAAGAAAACAAAAAAGTATAAAAAATATGTTTGAGAAACAAGAAATACCTATGAAACTACAAAAGTAAATAACTCGACTATTCCAGTAGTACCACCACATCAATGCGCCTTCATTGAAATGGTTGTAAACAAACGTACTATTCGTGCGTAGTGTGAGATAAAACAGAGTTGCATAAAGCAAATCAAGCATTTGTTCCTGATTCTCAGAAAAATAAGAAAAAATACCCGATTTGTCTGCTGTAAAAACGTATGGGAAATCAAGCAAGTTTCTGCTTAAAATCAACAAAGGTGGCAAAATCAAGAAAAACAATGCCAGTGCGAATGCTGTATAAGTGTAGTTTGAAGGAATGATCATTCTTTTTGCAATTTAAAAAATGCAAATTTAAAAATTCCAACCTTGTCACTTTTACAAGGAAGTAAGTACAGAGCTTAAAATAAAACCCCCCAAAAAATACATTAAAATCAGGGTGGTGCACTTCTTTGGAATCAAGTAACTTGATTTTAAAATTCTCTTTGATCTTTGATCATGAGTGGGCCCACGATTTTAAGAGCCACATATGTAGTTATTGATGTTACTGTAATGTGCTTCAAAATATTGTGGGAAAAAATGTTTGTAGGTATGTTTTTCAGGCTCAAAAGGCATACCAAACAAATACAAATTATAAAAGTCCAAATTATATTTTCATTTATTATTTTAAATTTGTATTTTTATCTCGATATTTCGATGATCATCATCAGGAACTCTTTTTAAGGAAAACGTTACAATTAATTAATCAATTTCATAAACATTTAGAACCAATGTTATTTTTCTTAACTTGAACACTTATAACCACTGACCCAGTCGCGTCTATATTGTATATTTTTCCTTGTCATGAAATTTGGAATATTTGAATGTCTACGATACAGTTGGTTCATTTGTCACCGAATTGTATATCTTCTCGTCCTCATCCTCGGGTCTTCTTTGTCCGTCTGATACGGAATTAATAATCTGGGAACACGCGGAAACCTATTGAACGAAGAACAACACTAGCGGCCCATTGTGCAAAAGATGCATTCCCCTTATCCACATTCAAAATAAGCAAATTCTCATTTTCATCGAAAAATTTCCTCGTCTGTCCCACTATCGCCGTAATAAAATTGTCCCGTGTGTTGAAGTGAAGTGACATAAATCTAATATTTGCACTCTCTTCGCCATCCGTCTCCTTCAGTGTCTGTATGCACTCTTCGCCGTCTTTGGCTCATCCAATTTCTTCTAAACCCTTTGAAGTATTTGAGAACAAAAATATCAAATTTTCGACCTGCTAATACATCTTGTGGTTTGTCGAGCGGATACGTGCAAATCCCTAAACTTATATCTTTCTTAATCTCTGGAACTTTTTATCAACATTCTATCCACTCAAGCCCATACCATAAAACACTTCCGCTTTTAGTCGTTCTTATCAAAAGCGAACTGCCGAAAATGTTTACTATTGTCATTCCTAGTGCAAAATGATATGACAATGATCCCGACCGCAAAAAATAATAAATAAAAATTTTGGCAGTTGACCGCAGACATACCCCCATGGCACTGATAGGGAATGACTGCCCTTTAACAGGGACGGATAGGCCAACTAATATTTTAGGGTATAAATAGTGAAATTAGTTGTAAGCAAAACATCAGTTCTCTGGTTGAACTAATCCAAGCAGTACAAACTCGCACAGTTCCAAGAAATCTTTTAAAGTTTCTGACGGAGATCCAAGTTTACTATTTTTTTTTAAATTTTTCAAAAATCTATACACGTTTTTTTATACTAAATCGCAATGGCCGACAAAAAGAATATTTTGCTGTTGTTCGATCGTCCCACTGAACCCGTGTTCATGGAAAAGGGTAAGACGTCCACCGTCTTCGATGTGCCCGACAAATTCTTGACCGATCGTTACCGTCCCATTGGTAATGAGGTACAAAGTCGTTTCGGCGAGAAAGCTGAGCAACGCGTTCCAGTTCGTGACATCTCCTTGCCCGATTTGCGTATTCCCATGTCATTGGGTCGTGAAGAACAATTTTCCTTGTTCATACCACGTCATCGCACAATTGCTGGTCGCTTGATTGACATTTTCATGGGATTGCGATCCGTTGATGATTTACAAAGTGTTGCCGTCTATGCTCGTGATCGTTTGAACCCCTACTTGTTCAACTATGCCTTGTCCGTAGCTTTGTTGAATCGCCCTGATACTAAGGGTTTGGATTTACCCTCTTTCGCTCAGACTTTCCCCGGGAAATTCGTCGATTCGAAGGTTTTCCGTCAGGTCAGAGAAGAGGTTACGGTCGTGCCAGAAGGTTCTCGCATGCCTATAATAGTGCCTCGTGACTATACCGCATCTGATTTGAATCCTGAGCACCGCCTGTGGTACTTCCGTGAAGATATTGGTATCAATCTACATCATTGGCATTGGCATTTGGTATATCCTTTCGAGGCTGGTGATCGCAGAATTGTAGACAAGGACCGTCGTGGTGAATTATTCTACTACATGCACCAACAGATGATTGCCCGCTACAATATGGAACGCTTCAGTAACAGCTTGGCCCGTGTGACCCGCTATAACAATCTCCGCGAACCTATTGCGGAGGGGTACTTCCCCAAGATGGACTCACTGGTGGCCAGCCGAGCTTGGCCTCCACGTTTCGACAACACCCCATTGAGGGACTTGAATCGTGAAGCAGATCAAATCGCTTTGGACATTAGCGATTTGGAAAGATGGCGCGATCGCATCTTTGAAGCCATTCACGCAGGCTTCGCCACCGATGCCGCCGGCAATCGCATCGAATTAAGCGAGCAGCGCGGCATTGACATCCTGGGCAACATAATGGAATCTTCCATTCTTTCGCCCAATCAATCTCTGTATGGTGATTTCCACAACATGGGTCATGTCTTCTTCTCATATTGTCATGATCCCGATCACCGCCACTTAGAATCCTTCGGTGTAATAGGTGACTCAGCAACTGCCATGCGCGATCCTGTCTTCTATAGATGGCACGCATACATTGACGATATTTTCCAGGAGCACAAGATGCGCTTGCCAGCCTACAATTTGCCACAATTGCAATACGATGGCGTTTCCATTGCCGGTGTCCAAGTCAGTACGGAAGGTGGTCAGCCTAATGTGCTGACCACATTCTGGCAACAATCTGATGTCGATTTATCCCGTGGTATGGACTTCTCGCCCAGAGGCAATGTCTTCGCACGCTTCACCCACTTGCAACATGCTCCATTCACTTACACCATCAATGTCAACAATGAGGGAGGTGCCCAACGTTTCGGTACAGTGCGTATCTTCATGGCCCCCAAAACTGACGAACGTGGCCAACCAATGCTGTTTAGAGATCAACGTTCAATGATGGTTGAGTTGGATAAATTCGTTGTTGCATGTAAGTTTCCAGTTACTCTTTGTTTTAATAGAAATTCTTACATTGTAAATTTCTATAGTGAATCCTGGTCAAAATACCGTTCGTCGCCGCTCCACTGAATCCAGTGTCACTATTCCATTCGAACGTACCTTCCGCAATTTGGAACAGAATCGCCCAGCTGAAGGTTCGGCCGAAGAATTGGAATTCAATTTCTGCGGTTGTGGCTGGCCAAATCATATGTTGATCGCCAAGGGTCTACCCGAAGGTTTGCGTTGCGAATTGTTCGTTATGGTTTCCAACTATGAGGATGATCGTGTAAGTATTTGCAATGAAACAAACGAAAATACAATTTGATTCCAATGGGGTTAATACGAAAACTTCTTTTGCATACAGGTTGACCAAAATTTGGTTGGCAGCTGCAGTGATGCGGCTTCATTCTGCGGCGTACGTGACCGCCTTTATCCCGATCGTCGCCCTATGGGTTTCCCATTCGATCGTCTGCCACGCCAAGGTGTTGACACTCTGATCAACTTCTTGACCCCCAACATGAGCATTGTCGATGTTGTCATTCGTCACGATGCTGGCAGGACAGTTCTGAGACAGAACTAAAATCGGTTGTACCAATATTTCAAATTTTTTGAATTGAAACAAAATTGTTTTTAAATACTCATATTACAAATTCTGTAACTGTTTAGAGTTTAATCTTTTAAAATTAATAAATAAAATGCATATATGAAATGAACAATTTTATCAATTTTAATTTTTATTTTAAAATCTCGTCTCAGATTGAAAAGCTCTAGGATATTAGTTGTTCTGCGGGATTGGGTTTGTTTTGAAACCTGTGCATTGTTACGGAGTAGTCCATGAATTTCGGCTTAATTGAAAAACAGTGAGACTGAATGTAGATTTATACACGCTGAAAAATCTGTCGTTTTTTGTTGTTTGAATGCAAATATAACGTGTTTGTAGCTTGCAGCAAAAATTTCATACTTGTGTCCAAACACATTGTGTTTGCTATTCAATATAACATGTTTGAGACACAATGATTAATAGGCTATAATATAAGTATATATTTCTGAGACCCAAATGTGGTTTTATTTGTTGAAAACCGCTAAAAATAAAACACGAGACATACAACTAAGAAACAAAAAGGCAGCAGACTTTCAATTCATGAAAACAATGCTTTCAATCATGTACATGTTTCCTGAAACATGTATTTTTTAGCGTTTAGTAGTATAATATGATGATAATTAACAAGTCTTTATCATTTGTTGGAATTACCGGGTCAATTCACTCATTTTACCTCGGAGGGCAACACTATACAAAACCCACCGGTTCCTCACATAAATTAGGAATTTGAACTGGACAAGTTCCCGTAAGGGAAGTATTATGTACATGTGTATGTTGCTTTGCATCATAGACTAATACTTATACTAGACCTAACAGTTCTCTCACCAAATTTATAACAGTTGGCCTGGTGTGATATTTGCTTTCGATGTTGAAAAGAATTGCTTTACTAATACCAGATAAAGGCAATGATTCAACACAACGAACAAAATAACAGCAACGGCATTTCGGTTTGCGTGTTAAAATTATTGTGTTAAATACAACACAAATGTATGCTAACAATAACAGTCAATAAAAAAGTGTAAAACACATTTAAATTTCACATTTTTTCACCATAACGACATGAAAAAGTAAAGCAAGAAGTTATTGTAATTCCACCTGGTGTATGCCACTTTTCTTCAAACATCTCTATATCACACCGACCGCATCAAGAAGAGTGTGAAAGGAAACATCAGATGAGCGAAATATTCTCTCTAGTATGATTTACTCGATGTTTTTATATGCGTGGTAATGCAGAGTTTCTACAGATGTCGATATTTGCATTTGGCATTTCATAATGTTTCCATATCTATCCGCCAAAGAAATGGCTGGTTTACTTTAACACTGAAAACCGCAATTCCGATTTAAAGTTGTACAAAAACCATATACAAGTAGACATTAAAAATTTCTCTTCACTCGAATGCCAACAAACAAAACGAGTGAAACCCTAGTCACTCTCTACTCTCTCTGTTACTATCTTCATTGAATATTTCAATACACGAGAAGCTTTTTGTTAGTGTTATTTGGCTCATCTGACGTTTCATTTCATACTCTTCTTGATGCGGTCGGTGTGATAGAGAAATGTTTGACGGAAAGTGAAATACACCCGTTGGAATTACAATAACTTCTTGCTTTAATTTTTCATGTGGTTTTGGTGAAAAACTGTGAAATTTAAATGTGTTTTACACTTTTTTATTGACTATTATTGTTAGCATACATTTGTGTTGTATTTAACACAATAATTTTAACACACAAAACGAAATGCCGTTGTTATTATTTTCTTCGTTGTTTTGAACGATTGCCTCTATCTGGTATTAGTAAAGCAATTATTTTCAATATCGAACGTAAATATCACATCAGACCAAATGTCATAAATTTGGTGAGAGAACTATTAGATCTACTCGATGGCTTAATATAAAAAGGGCCTAACTCGATGTTTTGTTACTTGACAGGAAAAGGAAAAAACTTAATAAAATCAGTAAAATTTTAGATACAACAAAAAGTTTTACGAATTTTATTAAGTTTTTTCCTTCTCCTGTCAAGTAACAAAAAATCGAGTTAGGCCCTTTTTATATTAAGCCATCGTGCTATAAGTATTAGTCTATGCATAAACTATGCACAGAGTATGAAATAATCCAGATATGACACGAGAGGGAAATGCGTTTGAGTGAATTGCTATTACTTTTTGGTTCCATTTTACCAGGGTTGCCAAATTGCGCACATCTTCTGGTCGTCTAATTCTTGTTCGTCTTTGGGTCGTATTTAAATTTAATTTTAATTAACAAATTCCGTATTTAAAGAAAAAGCCAAAAACTGGTCCTTTGAGTGTTTTCACGCATTGTGCCGGTTGTAAGTTGAGTTTGCTTGTTCGCAGCATTTTAAGGTTTTACACCACTGTGCGGAAATGTGTTAAAGGAAGACACGCTAAAAAGGTTGCCCCAAAGTACTTTGGTTCTCGTGGCACTTGTGAAAAAGAATGAGTAAAAAGGCTGACATTATAGGATGAAACATCAATTAGGATTATATATATTTTTTATAGCATTATTATTTTTTAATTACATTTTAAATATACTCGTACTTATTTAAGCAGCTTACGATACTTGTTTAAATCAGACGAAAAAAACAAAAGCGAAACCAATTTTTTCTCTAGACTTATAAATTTTATATGATTTAAAAATTAATCTAACAAATCCGATAGAGTCTTCCTTCTCCAAACACCAACTTCCCAGGGAAAGCAAAATTGCTGACAAAAATCTATAATATTTTAAAGGATATACACAGAATTATTATAAAAATTTAATTTTAACACAGTGGGGGAAAAAACTTCAGTTCTTTAAACTTACCTCATGTAGTTTTCAAATCTACGCGAATTCCCGAAGCCACGAAACTATCCGCGACAAACAGTTGCACGTAACCACCAAACTAAATAAGACCCAAGTTGCAAGACTTTTGACACAAAAAGTATGACGCAAAGCGAGAAGGTCACACATTCTAGAATAGAAGCTATGACAAGTAAGTACAAACGCTAACGCTACACTTAGATTCACATTGCTTTGGACTAACTTAAAGGTAACTCTAAATCCCAAATAAGGATCCATGTGTAAACGCGTTAAATGTGCGGATAGGATAGTCAGTAGAGAAATGAGTAAGTGTCTCCTGTTCGCCAGCTCTAAGTCAACTGATTTGTTTTCCCTTAAAATGTTTCATAGCAAAACCATTTGTAAAATGTAAAATGCAGGTAGCAAGGAATGTAATGTAGTCCTTCCAAAAGGATCAACAGCAGGTGATTACATTTTCTTTTTCACTACAAACACAAGGAATTTGTTGTTGTACGTTTCCCGAAATTCAGGGTTGATCTTCCAGACTCTCAATAATGGTACAGCAAATTGTTGTTGTTTGGAACGGTTTGACATTTACTGCACACGGAAATTTACAATGTTGGTGTAATTACGGAAATTTCCCAAGGAATTGTATGGACAAAGCAAATTAAAATCGATTGATACTGGTACCTACTGCACTCAGAGAAAAAAGAAGTAAGTTTCCCAGAAGTAAGTTTTCGCCATCGTATAGCCTGGACGATAAATTTTATTGCGGCAATAAATCCTAATAATAATCGAGAGAAACTGTTAACCGAAGGCGATACTTCCTAGCAACACGAAAGCAATACTTCGGGAAGATAATTTTGCAATATGGCCAGATTATCATTAGAGCAGTAAAAAAGAATATCTCTAGGAAGAAAATAAGAAGATATTGTTAGATAGTCTGCCAGAAGATAAACATGTTTTAATTATTTTGCTTTATATAATACAACAGTTTATTGTATAAAAAAAATGGTTTCCCATTACATCCCATGAAGGGACTGGGGAGAACTTCTCACAATCACTGAGCTGTGCGCTCTCCAGTTTTCACTCACTGATTGGGACCTACAGTTTTACACCGATTCCGAACGGTAATTTGAGAAGCTTTTTCATTGCTATATACTCGATAGTGTCGCCGTCACTATGCGAGGTGACCGCCGCCGAAAGAAATTTTAAGGTGGTCAGAGCAGGGTTCGAACCCAGGATCTCATGTACAAGAGCCGCGCACACTAACCATTGCACCACCGACGGCCACAAATATAATTTCATTTAATATAAATAATAATAAAAAGTATTAGTAATATTATGATAGTAGCATAATCTTTCAGGCCATTCCTCTTAAGGGGTTCGCTTTGTAGTATGGTAGGTCCAACATTGCCACGCGGCTTTGTCTTAGTTCTGTTTTGATTAATAAAGCTGTTTACATTGACGTCATAGTGCTGTAAGTCCAACACTGGATGTCCGAAATCGGCTTGTGTCTGTTGTTTTATAAAGCCGTGTAGCTATTAAGACTTCGCCAGTTCTTATAAATTTTCTCATCTGGGTAGACCCAACACAGCTTTTCTGTACGATTTCTGTGGGGTCGGCGTTCGCCTGTTCTTAGAGTCGTTTTTCACCACGGCAGCTCCAACACGGCTTCGTGACATCTTTCTGATTCTCAGGAGTCATTAAAATGCGTAAGAATGGATTTTATTTGGGTATTATTTGGAAAGAAATAAGAACAAGTTCAAACGAACCAAAAATATTTGAAAAATTTTGCCATTATCACAAAGAGAAATGACGAATAGAGAAGCGATTTGACTCAGTAAATCATAGACCAATCCATACATATATACTTTTAATCTCTCAATAAATTAAACGTCATAGGTACGGTGGAAAACATGGGTTCAATAATACCAGATAGAGGCAATAGTATACAATGTTCAACAAAGGAACAACAACCGAATTTCGTGATTTTGTGTTAAATACAATACAAATGTATATCAACGATAAAATTCAACAAAAAAGTGCAAAATACATTCAAATTTTTCAGTTCTACACCAAAACGACATGAAAAAGTTAAGTGAACATATTTTGTAACTCCACCTGGTGTAAGTTAATTTTAAATTTAATTTCTCTCATTTTCACAAACCTACGGCGAAGAGTGTGAAATGAAACGTCAGATGAGAGAATAAAAGTATCTATGTATGGATTAGTCTATGCAGTAAATTTTCGAAGTTTGGATTTTGCATGTGAACGTTGCGTGTTGAAAAGTATTGCTCAAGATGTATCTATTACAGGTGGAAGCGTTAGAACAGCTGATTTAAATTGTTTCTTGTCGTTGTGGTCCAACCTTGTCAAATGTTGTTTATACCAATTCAAAAATGTATCTAGTACAGGTGGTAGCGTTAAAACAGCACATTAATTTTGTTCTTGTCCTTGTGGTTGTTGCCGAAAATTACAACAATTCCTCCTGATATCAGCTGGAATAAATACATCTTGACAATTTCAATCAGGTGAATGGTGAAATAAATACAAAATACCTTCAATTCCTACTGCTTCTACCTTACTTATTTTACAATGGTATTGCTTTAATAATACCAGATAGAGGCAATGGCTCAAACCAACCAACAAGCAAGCAGAAACTACATTTCATTTTGTGCGTTAACATGTTTGTGTAAATCCACCACAAATATATGTATATAAATTTATACTAACAATAAAATATAACAAAATAGTCCAAAATACGTGTAAATTTCAAAGTTTTTCATCAAAACGACATCAACAATCTAATTCAACAATTTTTGTTATTCCACCTGATGTAAGTCAATTTACGTCAAATAACTCTCTATCTCTACTGTGAAACGAAATGTCAGGTGAGAAAGATGTCAGCTCTATATGACATTACTCTATGCATTATCATGTAGAAGTGATATATCGGCAATAAAAAATAATCCAATGAGTGTTTGAACTCACGGGCGATGTGTTAACCACCTTTTTGTTACACGGTACCTGTTCGATTTCTACGAACACATTAGTAAATGTTACATTGGAAATTAAAAAACAAGGTTCAATCATATAATGACGTTACATTTAAATCATATTAATACTTAAAATTATTTAAAGACCAGTGCAAGCACATGTGTCATTATTTTCTTGCAACATACACATGCCAATTAATACATTGTTATCATGTCATGTCAATTAATACATTGTTATCATAGACTAATACTTATAGTAGACCTAATAGTTCTATCACGACATTTATGACATTTGGTCGGGTGTGATACTTACGTTCGATGTTGAAAAGAATTGCTTTACTAATTCTGTGTTAAAATTATTGTATTAAATACAACACAAATGTATGCTAACAATAACAGTCATTAAAAAAGTTTAAAACACATTTAAATTTCACAGTTTTTCACCAAAACGACATGAAAAATTACAGCAAGAAGTTATTGTAATTCCACCTGGTGTATGCCACTTTTCGTCAATCATCTCTCTATCGCACCGACCGCATCAAGAAGAGTGTTACAGAAAACGTCAGATGAGGCAAATATTCTCTCTAGCATGAGATTACTCTATGCTTGTTATGTTCGCACATACGCTACACAAGTTCACACAATTTTCGTTACTCTCTTGCTATCTCATTTTTATATACATATAACGACGTCATTACACTATTTGCTCTGAAAGTGCTCCACACCAGGGGGATTCTATGGCACAGCTGATCGAAAAGGTACTAGGCCGATGATGGAGAATGAGAGACCAAAGTGGACAGGAACTAATTATAAATAGTGTTTATTGATACTAATGACAGCTAAATTATGTTTTTTGCTGGTTGAACTGAACGAAAATACGCATTCGCTTTGACTTATGTCCATTTTATGTCCAACGAAAGTGTAAAATTGGTAAAATACAGCAGCAAATAAAACTATGAAATGGCCTACTACCTCGTCGTCATGAAGAGGCATCGAAGAGAGTAATGGAAACTCTTAAGTATTACTCTATACCCGCATCCACACAAGACAACTAATTCGCCGCCGCTACATCAGTGTGTTTTTTTCGCAGTTTGATAATCTGTGTTGCGCAGTCGGACAAATCTGTGTTCTATAGCGGTGGGTCACCCTTATCATTTAGGGGTATGAAAAATAGATGTTGGCCGATTCTGAGACCTACCCGATATGCACACAAAATTTCATACAAATCGGTCCAGCCGTTTCGGAGGAGTTTAACACCAAACAATTGGTGATGGCAGTCGGACAAACACAGTTTGGATGTATTGACTTTGTGAATTTAGTCCCTACCCGCGCCTATAGATGTTAACACATCAATAACTTTCGAATGACAAGAATTCAAATATTGGTTTCATTATCGCCGAAATATTCCTTAAATGATAAATAGAAGATATAAACAAAATATTAGTTGCTTGAAGATAAATCGAAGATATTGCCGAAATGATTGTAGGGTTTGTATGGATCCAAAAATTTTTTAACTCTACCGAGAAATAAATACTGCTTACTCAGAAGCAGGTATGTAAGAGAGAATTGAGCCGGCAATCGCTTACCAATCTGCTGAAGTATGGTATGATTTTTGTATGGCAGCACTAGTTAAGCGCGACCAAAAGTCCGTATTTAGTAACAGCTTGGATGTTGCAAACTCAAGCCTATTTAAGGACAGTTAGAAGCTACTCCTTCTGTACTTTGACGAAGCGCTGCAATCATGTGTTATGGCAATTACTTCATATAGAGAATTTAGAAAATTTATTTCCGTTTAAGTTCATATTATTCGATCTATATGATGTTGTGTTCTTTAAAAATTTTCAATTCAAGATCAATTATTATTAAAATGTATTTTTTCTACGAAAAAGTACAGTATAGTACCTTCTCGATCAGCTGTGCCATAGAAACCCATAAAGCAACTATGGTATAGAGAAGAAAATTTACTCATGGAGTGGAATGCCAACAAAGAAAACGAGTGAAACGCGGCGTTTCTCTGCTCTCTCTCTCTCTCTCTCTTACTCTCTTCGTTGAATATTTCAATACACGAGCAGTTTTTTGATGATGTTATTGCATCTAACTGTAGAAATTCCAACCATGTTTAAATAAAATTACATAAAGTATGTAAAAAGTAGGAAATAATCAAGTTATGACGCGGGAAAGAAATGCGTTTGAGTGAATCGCATCGACTTTTTTGGTTCTCTTCTACTAGGGCTGCCAAAATGCGCCGGTTTTGTCTTCTCTACTTGTACATCCTTTTTGAGAAACCCTTGATTGAACTTACTAATCTCATTCAGCGGGTTTCTATAGCACAGTTGATCGAAACGGCGCTAGGGAAATGATGTAGAATGAGTGACCAACAAAGACACAGAGATTATAGACAATGCAGCAAAAATTTTGTTTGAAAATACGCATTCCCTTTTATTTCAGTCTGTAAGATGCCCAACCAAAGTGTAAATTACAATAGCAACTCGAATTCGATGAAATGGCCTACTACCTCGTCGTCATCAAGAGAACGTGAATAGAGGGATAGCGACTCTTGTCCATTTCTCAATGTACTACCTCGTCGTCATCAAGAGAACGTAGAGAGAAAGTGAAGAGGGGGATAGCGGCTCGTGTCCATTTCTCTATGTCTGAGCATACAAGATATCGTGGGAAATCGGTTATTATTCGTATGCCTTACGATATTGCATACACGGAAGCGACATAGTAAGCAATAAACATTCCATTAATTGCGGTTGAATTTTGCTATACATTGTTGCATTCGATACAAAAAAATAATATGGCTTACTTTACTGTGTTTTCGTAGAATATACATGTATGGGTCTTCAAGTACTCGCGTTAGTATGGAACAAAAAGTTGTTCATACTTCCTAACTTTTAAAATTTTTTGCTGGGTAATTAAGTTTCGTTTTTCTTAGGTAAATATAATGAGAAAAAAATGTCAACGTTAGTTCCCTATAATAGGTACATGTTTCCTCAAAAGGAGGAGCATTTCCATTCAATAGTGGTCTTTAGTCTTTCAAATGAATCAATTATTTCCCCAAATCAAGTTCAGTTGTTACCTAAATTAAGCACGAACATACTGATCCAACAAATTGTTTCAAATAGGAGTTGTAGCAAACGTGAATTAGGTTGCCACAACCAAATTGAGCTTCTCACCACTGAATTGAGTATCCACAACTGTGTTTCGGTTGAACCAACCTCGTTTCATAATTAGGTCGGATACATTTTACCTAAATTTTCAATCATTACGCTTGCAACAACCGAGTTTAATACCAATTCGGCGTCATGTCGATGGCAACCCTCGAAATTTGGTAACAATTTGGCTTCAAATAATTTTTTTTATGAAAAACTAGCAAATGCCCGCTACTTTGTGCGCAATTTTACCGCACTAAATTTGTATCGGATGTTGTCCTAGTCTCTTCAAGACGAGTTGCCCAACGCAGCAGTGTTTGCCCAGTTGGTGTCGGACGGCCAGGAAATCTGCGACGAAATTCATGCCGCGCCAACACAACCGACGAATTTTTCCGCAAAAAAAATGTCGATTTGCATTCTACGTTTGTTTACTTCACAAATGGCAAAACCGAATTGATATTTGGCGCGATTTGCAAAAGTTATAGGGTTTTCCAATAGGGTCATTACTTTTGCCCCACCTTGTAAAGGGTTTTTCAATAAGAGCGCTACAAAAGTTTTTTTTTTAAATAAAACTAAACCGGTTTTAGATACCAATGAAATTCTTTATTCCTGTGAAAGTACGTTCGATGCCATTATGTATGGAACTCGATTTCTTTTACATGACCACCACGGGCACGCTTGCAGAAGTCCAGACGCTGAACCCAATTTTCGACGGTTTTCAAGCATAAATCGGCCGATACTGCTGCAATTTCACGTTCGATATTCGTACGAAGTTCATCAATCGTCGCTGGCTTGTTGGCATAGACCATAGACTTGACGTAGCCCCACAGGAAATAATCTAACGTCGTCAAATCGCACGACCGAGGCGGCCAATCGACTGGGCCATTTCGTGAGGTAACACGTTCACCAAACTTGGTTTTCAATAAATTGATTGTCGCATTCGCTGTGTGGCTTGGGGCGCCGTCCTGTTGGAACCACATGTCCTCCAAGTCCATATTATCCAATTGGGGTCAAAAATATTCGGTTGTCATTGAACGGTAGCGATTCGCATTCACAGTAATGTGCCGGTCTTGATCATCACGGAAGAAGTACGGCCCAATGACGCCGCCGGCCCATAAACCGCACGAAACCGTAATATTTTCGGGATACAATGATGACTCCTGGATTACGTGTGGATTGCTGTCTGACCAATAACGTATACTTTACTTATTGACGAAGCCATTCAGCCAGAAATGAGCCTCATCGCTGAAGATGATTTTCCGATGAAAATCCGAATCATTTTCAAGTTGTTGCTCAGCCCAATTCACGAACATACGACGCTTGGATGTAAGGATGTAGGCCAAGATCTTTTCGCAAAATTCGCCACAACAACGTCACAGAGATGCCCAACGCTTGAGAACGACGTGTGAGAGACACATTTGGGCTTTCTTGAACTGAAGCCTCAGCGGCAGCAATATTCTCGACACTACGGGAACTTCTTTGTCTCACTGGCACGGGAACATTTTGTACTGTGCCTGTGGATTCAAATTTTTCCACTAGACGCTCAATTGTTGATCTGGTAGGACGATTAAGACGACCATAAGTTGGACGTAGCGCTGTTAAAGTTGAGGCCACTGACCCCAAATTTGGTAGTAAATTTTAATAATTTCGGCTCGATGTTGGCTCGTATATCTTTCCATGATGAAATGGCAATCCTTACTGAAGAGAAATGTCAAAAGAGCGGGAAAAAATATGGCGTCGTTTGCTGTCCCCATCGATTTACTTTTGTAGCGTCTCTGTTGTGTGGACTTATGTCATGGAACGTGTCGTATGTCGTTGTACGTTTACTAGGAATCTAGGCTATAGATGGCTTTCATTATCTATGCTCTATTGTAGTCATAAGGGGCGTTGTAGTATATGATCTTCAATTTTAAAAAAAAAAATCCAACTACAACTGCATATATAGGCAGCATATGCTGTTGTTGGATACTACAATTACTTTGGGAAGCATTCCCTGTATGCAAATGCAAGACAATTGTTTTCTATTACCAAACAGGTACATATTTCTACCCCGTCCTTTGCACAATTCCAGGATATGTACATATGAGTAGTAGCATATGATATAATTTATCACTATATTTTTTCAATACCCATTTATTTATGTTATTGCATTTTATCATCAATTCTATCCGATTAAATAATTTGATTTTTTAATACCTGATTTTTTTTCATCGCAGCAATTTCAATCTAGCGTTGTAATCAATTATAAATTGAAAAATATGTTTTGTATTTATCATCCTCCAGCTTTTTTTCTCCGATGTGTCGATAACAAGTTGAAACAGACAAATACGATTAGTTGCATTTAATCCTTTAAATTAAATACTCCCGCACACATTTGTATAACTAGTATAATGAAAGGGTTATTAATGAAAAACAAAACTTTAAACTATAAACAAAAAGTCTCTCCCCAAACTCTTCTAACTGATACAGTTGTGATATGAATCTAGTTAAGCGGTTTAAAGTAACAACTGAGAGTAGTTATCAAACAATCACGTTTTGCAGATTAAGGCACAATTAATGTCATTCAAACACGTACAAGTTATAGTTGTGTTTAAGATTATTATTGATATAATTACTTTAAAAAAAATTGTCCAGAATTTTAAGATAACCGGTGGTTTGTCAATCTATTTTCGTTCCAGTCACGGATATTCGTTACAATTGATTTTATATTGTGACGAATTTTATTTTTACGTTACTTTATTAATCGTTAGTATATCGAGGTTCTCTACAGATTAGGATAATCACGACTGTAATGTCTTTATTTCCACTATATCACCTTTTTGGAATGAGAAAAATCATAAAAATTTTGCAGTTTCCCACAACTGTATTCTTCCGTTTGCTTTTTATTCGACCAGTATTCTCGTATATGGAGACCTAAGCGAGAATACGTTAACAATTTTAAACGACTCTTCATACAAACTGGTCGCCTAAGTACCAATACTATTTGCGTTATTCCCTCCTAACTAATATTCCGACCACTTTATTTGAGAAGGTAAGCGATTTTAACTGAATCCGTTTAAATTAGCTTGGAGCCCTAGACAAATGGTATAAAAATTAGCTTAGCACGGACAAAGACCGCATACAAAAAGACATAATGTGAGCCATTTTATCGGGCAACATTCTCTCCCGTGATTGGCTGAGAGGGCAATAAATTCAACAATTTTGCACTTTTTAAGTGCAACATTCTCAAAAACGAACTCAAAACAATGAAGTAGTATTGCACTTTTTTCCACAACCGAACACAAAAAGCACTTTTAGGGCAAACGGCAGTAACATTTTTTAATTTTTTTCTCAGAAACGAAATCGCCATTATTATGATCGCCCTATGAAATGGCAAATGCTTCAGATCAGGAGTTAGAAAACTATCAACTTTGGGAAAATGTGGATAATCAAGATTTGTAGTTATCTTCATCACAAACTGCAGGCATTAATATTTGAAAATGATTTTGGGCATATGGCCACCGCGGCTGTTCATGACAAAGCCCATTATGGACGTTCAATTGTGGGAAAGTTTTTCGAGCATTCCTGGCCGTATGTCACGAATAAAAAGCACAATTGTGGCCTCAATTATTTGATGTGCGTGAAGATAAATTCGAATTTAACTAGAAAAGACACAAACTACTTTCGTTAGCAGAGCGCTGTTATTACGTTAACAGATATCTGTTAAAGTACTAGAAAGGGAAGTATATTGTAATAACCAAGGTTTTTGGAGAATTAAATTAATATAAATTAATATTAAATTAATATAAAACTGACAAATCGCATAAAAAAACATTACGAGTTTTCAGTATTAGTGGCAAAAATCTTGAACAGCTTACCAGCGAGTATTATATTTTAGTTCAATGTATCTAATTTTAAAAAGGACATTGAGCCCAAATCAAGGATTCTTCCCCAATTAAATCAATATTTAGCAATAGGTAGGAGCATGTTCTTTTGGGTTATAACGGGTTTTTCAACAGCGACGCTACAAAAGTAAATCGATAGGGACAGCAAACGACGCCATATTTTTTCCCTCTCTTTTGACATTTCTCTTCAGTAAGGTTTGCCATTTCATCATGGAAAGATATACCAGCCAACAACGAGCCGAAATTATTAAAATTTACTACCGAAATTTGGAGTCAGTGACCTCAACTTTAAGAGCGCTACGTCCAATTTATGGTCGTCATAATCGTCCTACCAGATCAACAATTGAGCATCTAGTGGAAAAATTTGAATCCACAGGCACAGTACAAAATGTTCCCGTGCCAGTGAGAGAAAGAAGGGCCCGTAGTGTCGAGAATATTGCTGCCACTGAGGCTTCAGTTCAAGAAAGCCCAAATGTGTCTCTCACACGTCATTCTCAAGCGTTGGGTATCTCTGTGACGTCGTTGTGGCGAATTTTGCGAAAAGATCTTGGCCTACATTCTTAAAAGATCAAATTGACGCAAGAACTGAAGCCGCTTGACCACCATAAGCGTCGTATGTTCGTGAATTGGGCTGAGCAACAACTTGAAAATTATTCATCTTCAGCGATGAGGCTCATTTCTGGCTGAATGGCTTCGTCAATAAGCAAAATATGCGTTATTGGTCAGACAGCAATCCACACGTAATCCATGAGTCATCATTGCATCCCGAAAAAATTACGGTTTGGTGCGGTTTATGGACCGGCGGCGTCATTGGGCCGTACTTCTTCCGTGATGATCAAGACCGGCACATTACTGTGAATGCAAATCGCTACCGTTCAATGACAACCGAATATTTTTGGCCCCAATTGGATAATATGGACTTGGAGGACATGTGGTTCCAACAGGACGGCGCCACAAGCCACACAGCGAATGCCACAATTCTTTGGAAACCAAGTTTGGTGAACGTGTTATCTCACGAAATGGCCCAGTCGATTGGCTGCCTCGGTCGTGCGATTTGACGCCGTTAGATTATTTCCTGTGGGGCTACGTCAAGTCTATAGTCTATGCCAACAAGCCAGCGACGATTGATGAACTTCGTACGAATATCGAACGTGAAATTGCAGCAGTATCGGCCGATTTATGCTTGAAAACCGTTGAAAATTTGGTTCAGCGTCTGGACTTCTGCAAGCGTGGCCGTGGTGGCCATGCAAAAGAAATCGAGTTCGATACATAATGGCATCGAACGTACTTTCACAGGAATAAAGAATTTCATTGGTATCTAAAACCCGTTTTGTTTTATTTAAAAAAACTTTTGTAGCGCTCTTATTGAATACAATAATTTTGGTCATTTTCTTTTAATCACTTTACTCTACTTTTGAACACTTCACTGTGTCCAAACCAAGGACTCTTTGCGGACAAGGCCTCCACCAGACTAAAGCCCGTCGCTTGTGCTTTCCAAATTTACCACCCTATATTTCAGAGGAATTTCAGAACAGCGATGTATGGAATTTAGTATTGTCCCATGTATTAACATTTTCGCCCACTGTGTCCAAATTAAGAAAACCTGGCGATTTAAATTTATGCCAGGCGTTAGCACATCACTAGTTCTTTCTAAATTGGTATTAACTATGATCGTAGCGAACTCGAGAGCGAACTTATTTGAAATTTTGTATTGGGCCAGGTATTAACATTTTCGCCCACTGTGTCCAAATTCAGAAAACCTAGCGATTTAAATTTATGCCAGGCGTTAGCACATCACTAGTGCTTTTCAAATTGATATTAACTATGATCGTAGCGAACTCGAGAACAAACATATTTGAAATTTTATATTTTATATATTTTTAATTATTTACTCGTAACATAATGATTATGTTTACATTTTTGTTTTATTGCTCAGACGATAATTTGTACGGGACAGCTAAGCGATATTAAGTGGCATTTCAATTTCCCACTTAAATTCCGACTTGAGCAATGACAATGTTGACACATGTTAAATTTCAAGAAATGTCAACAAAAACTTATCTTAGATAAATGTTGTTATCATTTCTTGCGAATGAAAATGTTATCAAGGAGAGACTCACAAGCAGAAATTTCCAAAATGGCTTACACATTTTAAGTTCATTAAAATTATTTTGTTTAATCGAAGGCTACGTATATTTTTATATCACTAAGTTTGAAGGATAGTCTTTTATTTCCGATAGAAAACAAAATTGGAAATAAATTGTTCACAACAACGCTCAGGAAATGTTATACATATTGATCATAGTAGAATCGCTGTAAAGGAAGAGATAGAGATAGAGCAAGAGATAGAGTCTCTAAATATTATTGATCAAGCTCGCAAAATTCGCTGCTATAGTATGTATCCGAATGTTTTTCTCTTAAGTGCCGTTATAAATTGCAGACATAACTTCCCTCCTATTTAGTTTTACATATTTTGCACTCTGATGAATTCCGTTCTGCATTGAAGTTGAAAAAATTTCGGGTCAAATTTTGTCGCTTGCATTCCATATTTAAACACGTTTTGATTAAACAACAAATGAAACAAAAATGACGGATAACATGCAGCCATGGTACAATTATCTACATGGTAGTAGCAAGAGCACAGCTTACAGCTTTGTTTAAGTTCTTCGTTATGTCAAACTAGGTTACTTTGCTTTGTTTGTTTGTGTGTTCGCTTGAGTGTTCGCCTCTGGCGTTTGACATAACGAAGTCCTGCTACCACCATGTAGATAATTGTATCGTGCACGCTTTTTTTGTAGGGCGGCCCACAGAGCGATTTTGCCGGCAAAAATACCCTTTTTCGAGTGTCAAATATCAAAAATGTAATGATGCAGTTTTGTAGAGAATTGTTTAATTAAGAGAAATAAATAATTAGTTTTTTTCAACAAATTTTGTTTTTGTACAAAAAAACGCGGCAAAGTCAAAAAAAAATGAAAGTCTGCAGTAACCTGCCTCAGATTTTCATGCATTTCAATGGGCTGGAAACATAACTTCTTTTTGTCGTATCGATTTGGAATATGTATATTTGAAAAATATGGTATTTCTACATTAAGTTTTAAGAAAAAATATTTGAATAACAATAACAGATTAAAATATATTCATGCTTTTATGATGACACTCAAAAAAGTAAGTGTTTTTAGTTTTTCTTGGACTAAAAAAAGGTCGTCGTTATCGATCGTTGTGGTCTGGTTGCTAAAATGTGAAAGGTGGGAGTGTATTCTTTTGATTTCATAAATAAAATTCCCATAATATTTTATACTGTTGAACAAAGTTATAAATTTTATAAAAAAAGTGCCGCGAAATTTCATTACAAAAATGGGTGAAAACGCCATATAAAATGGTGTATACTTTTAGGCGTATGCGTTTTAATGCTGTCGATAATACAAACGTTAGTTAAAGTTTTTTTTACAGCTGTATATCATATCCCTAAAAGTATGCACTGAGAAATGCTGAAAAATTAATAAATTTCGATAATTTTGTAGTACAAATTTGACTTTTATTTGGAATGATTGGTTAATTAAAAAAAAAACGGTAAACTATGGCCCCCTAATTTTTTTTGCAAATATTCAGCTAACATATTAGGCTTTAGTTATTTATATAGATGTAAGTGCTGATTTACATCTATCACAAACTACATAGAATTATATCTGTGTTTTCGAAAATTTTGAAAAATGAAAATTTGTATACGGGCGTTGGGCGTGGCACTTAAATTTTTAATATAATTGAGGACTCAAATGCAAGCACTGGCAGTAATTTTTATTGACATAGATATGAAAATGAGGAAAATACAACGATTTTTTATTTTACGTTATGTGGGAGGTAGGCGTGGTTGTGGGCGGATTTGAACAAAAACTTGGTTTTTTTTCTAATTTAGCAATATGAGAGATGTGTGCGAAATTTCAAAGCCATAGCTCGATTCCTTCTAATTTTTGCCGCGGCTTGTATGAAGAAATCCCACTGTGCGGCCCTTTGGTGCGTACAAGGTTCAAAAAAGGGTTGCAAAAATGGTAAATGTTTTTTAAATATGAGTATCGATTTTTATTAATTTGCATATGAATACACACAGTCTGCTGTCATAGTAAAACTGGACTTAAATGGGCTTACAGACATCGCACGAATACCTTTCGTTGAAGTACCCACACTTACCTATACCCACGTGTCCCTAGGTGTATTCGTTTTTTGGACCCTGTGGGCGCCATAGGTTCGTCCGACGGCTAATTTTTAAATTTCTCGCAATCTTAATTATTGCTTTAATTTAAATTTTTTTTTATAATTTTCTGCGCCGTGAACAATAGCCAAATGCTCTACTGATTTTTATAATTGAACAAAATTCTAAAACTCAAGAAATAAGTTTTATTTTCTGGACAAAAAATAAAAATCAAAACATAATCATGATTTTCTAAGCAATTTAAAAAACTCAAAACTTAATTATTATTTTGTGAAAAATAAATGTTAAATCAAAAAATAATCATTATCGTCTGAGCAATAAAAAAAAAACTAAACATAATCATTATGTTTCGAATAATTAATAAAAAAGTCAGATCCATAATGATTATCTTGTAAGCTAATTATAAAAATCAAACAATAATATTGATTAAAAATCAATTTTTAGGATATAACTTATAATCATTACAGTCCCTGGTAACAGTAATTTCCGTCAATTCGACAATGATTGAAACTGAATTTTAAAAAATATTTCCACTTAATTCCAAAAAAGAACAATCATGTTTTGCTGTCCAAATTTAAATAGAAATATGTGTGAACTGTTCTACCGGCACTGTCCTTCACCACCATCGAACAAATATATATTGGTTACCTTACTACCGACTTCGATAGTACAGTGTAGGCATATAACTGTTCGAATGTATAACACATCACTACTGATTTCGGCTATTAAGCTGATTCATGAACCATGCCAACAATACATTCCTTGTTCCAAATTAATAAATTCCACAGTGTGGATGTTGTTGTAGAGGGCGGTAGTATAGCATTGCAAAATAAACATAACTTTTAGTACAACCTGGGTTGCCGTAATTAAAAAAAGTTAAACTTGGGGAAATATTATTTTAAAATAATTGAAGCCCATGTGGAGGAGCCCATTGTGGTTTTTTCAAGAAGAATATTTTCCTTCTTTGATTGTTTCCCGTCCGTCGGTGGTGCAATGGTTAGTGTGCGCGCCTCTTGTCCAGGAGATCCTGGGTTCAATCCCTGCTCCGACCATCTTAAAATTTCTTTCGACGACGGTCACCTCGCTTAGTGACGGCGACACTATCGAGTACTTAGCCATGAAAAAGCTTCTCAAAATACCGTTCGGAACCGGTGTAAAACTGTAGGTCCCAATCAGTGAATATAAAACTTTAAAGCGCACAGCTCACTGGTTGTGAGAAGCTCTCCCCAATTCCTTCGTGGGATGTAATGGGAAACCATTTATTTTATTTGATTGTTTCCATGGTATCGGATTTAAAAAAAAATTAAAAATAAAAATTTTTAATTTAATTTTAATAATTTAATTATCATATATTGACTTTTTCGTATCTAAAACAAAATCAGATACCTACCACGGAAACATTAAAAGAAGGAAAATAGTGTTTTTTAAAAAAAAGTGAGTCAAACTCTTCTTCCACCAGGGGCTTCAACTATAAAAGTTAACAGCGGTTTAAAAATTAAATACGATTTGTTATAAAAGATTTTCTAATGGGGCCAGGTGGATGGTGGTAGGATATGGCGGTTATGTTGTTTTATTTATTTTTAAATTTCTATTTTTTTATATTTCAGACAAATCATGATACCAGTCGACAGCGTCGCTCAACACGTGTAATTCATAAAACATTAATGTCAACATGGATGTTATCTTTTGGAAAATGTGCGAGCATTGCGCGCATGTTTCGACGAGGCCTACTTTTCGATGAAAGGGTGGTAAGTTAACAAGCTAAATTACCGGATTTGAAAAGATGCCAATCCAACGAGGTCCACCAAGTGGCAATGCAAATATAAAACCCCGTTGTATGGTGTAGATTGTGCGCCGTCGGAATCATGGGTCCAAACTTTTTCGAAATTGATGATGGCATTGTACCACCGTTAACACAGAGAGCTACCGATTGGTGATAATTAATTAAGTTTTTAGAGGAATATTTTTTCCATTTACTGTGAGCTATACCGATCAGGGGTTTTTTCATACAATTAGAAAAAATTAATACTGTCGGCACCAGAATTTGAACTCACGTTGGCGGACGATCGTTTCGAAGTTGACTCTTCTTCAAAACGATCGTCCTCCAACGACAGTTCAAAACCTGGTACCGACAGTTTACAGTTTTCCTAATTGCAAGAAACCCTCCTGTTATGTGTAGATCTGTATACGAAATAATTTTAGTTTAAATCATCATATATAATAAAAATAATGAATTTATTTTGGTCAACATTGGATGGTATGAATGTGAACGACATGTGTGCTTCACATATGATGCAACAATGAACATTCTGCACTACCGATTTTAGAGCATGGGTATATGTATCACACAGAAGCGATGTGAACTGGCCACCGAAATCGTGCGACTAATCTCGTTAGGCTTTTCCTTGCAAGTGTTCATTATGTCGCAGGTGTAGGACAATAAGCCACAAGTGCCGGTGCCCTCAAAGTTAACATAACCCGTGTTATCCCTCAAATTTAGTCTGATGTAATAGCGTTTTGTTAGCTTCGAGAAGTACTTCGAGAAATTTCACAGAAGCGGTTTGCAGTCGATGACTTAAAAAATGTTGCATAGTGTAATTAACCCCTTAACCTTCCATAATACACTTGAACTTAAAACGAGATGGAGTTTTACATTTTGAGAAATTCAAATATAATTGGGAGTTCTTTAAATTTTAAGGTAGAAACCGCAATTTTTTGACCTATTAAACTGCAGGCATGAAATTTTGAGAACTGAGAATAAAAGAGTTACATAGAAGAGACAATTGCCGATATAGAGCAATGAGAATACCCTTAAAAAATTGTATAGGATACTTACATTCGGTACGGAAACTCAACAGTGTTAGAATTACTGCTCATTGATCTAGATGCTTGTTACTTATAAAAGGTCATTATTGAAGTTCGATACAAAGGTGTATCGAAATCAGAGAAGTTTGAGATACTTTTGATTTTCGACACACCTTAATATGCTACGTCATATTATACACACTGATATTCTAAAAGTTGGGAACATAGAGATTAATGAGTTGCAACAGTAAAACTTTCTTCCTCTAATTAGTCCATGCACTTCATTGGAAAAAATTTTGATACCGTCGGATGGATTCCTGCTCGAATTCTAGAAACCCTGTAACAGTTTGTGAGAATATTCGTAATGCACAATATCGGTAATTACCTCTTCTCTATAAGCCGCTTATTCTAAGTTGACAAATCTCTGTAGCTGCAGTTTTAAACAATAAAAGGCTACGTTTTACGCTTAAAAATTTAAAGTAAACTGCATTTTTAAACTGTCTTTGAAGTTTTTCTTAAAATCTTAAAATCATACCTACTATGACAATGCTACATTTCACCTTCCTTTCGATTTGAAAATGTAACTAATTTAAAAAGTTTAACTAATTTATATTAAAACCAAGTGCACTATGAGAGGTTAAGGCCCAATTTTTGACTGGTTATTTAAACTGGTAATCAGTTGATTTTGATTTATGTTTGATCTGACTTTAAATACGTAAAGAGTTTCTCAGTGCTTTATCAAATAATCTTACTACAGTGTGGCAACAGTGGCACATGCTACGGAAAATAACCGGTATTCATACATTTTTCGGCTAATCGTTGCAATGCATCAAACTGACAAAAGTGAAGTGATAAAATACAAAATATTTAATGAACGTGGAAAATATTTGAGCAGAAATAAAGTTATAACTGTACTACGAGTTAAATAATACGTTGTTATTGTTATTTCAAATAGGATGGTGATTATAATTGTGCACATTAACAATTAAAGAAGCTTTATGTTTGTTCTCCTTCTTGTTTTCTGTCAAACGCATATGGTCACTTGATCGTAGTTTAAATGCCTAACTTTGGCTATTTAAACTCAACAAATCAACTATTAGCCTAAACAATTATTTCAGAATTTAAATAATGTTTGATCAATGATCAAAGATATATTCCAATTTCAATATTTGAATTGGCAACCCTGTGGTGCATAAATGGTAATATAATATTAAATTAATAATTGCGTGCAGCCACCTACAGTCAAATAGCCACAACTAACCAAACGGGTCTTGTCTTTGCTACGCGACGAGCAGCTATGCGTTGCTAGATGGCGCGAACAATAATTTCAAAATTTCATAACTCTAATGTGCAAGTGGTGAGTGTAATACAAAAGTTTAAATAGTGTGCGTGAGTGATTGATTATATAGGGTAATACACCTAGAGTGTCCAACAGCTGTTTTTCTTGGAGCGGTTAGTCTTGTTCTCACCCATACTTCATCGGTATGGTGGCCGGCAATAGAGAAAGATAGCAAACTTGCAACAGTACAGAGAACAATATGCGTTGGCGTGATAGGGGAATTACGATTACGCTGCGTCTGCTGCTCTCAATGCGATACTGCATATAATTCCGATTGAAAAAATTGCTAACTTGGCGTTTACACGAGACAGTTTTGCGGATATAATCATAATACATTTTCACTTTTTTACTAATTCAGCCACACTTCTCTCATTGTTTTCGTCATTGTCTCCGATATTTACAAGACAGTAATTTCGGGCAACTAATATACATATATTCTCAATTCTCTTGTTTCGTGTAAACGCAGGATAACAGTGTAGCGGCCAAAAATGTTCTGCTGCTTATAGAGTTGAAATGTTGTATACAACAAAACTATCGGCTTAGTAAGATTCTGTGCTTTTTGCCTAATGGGGTCAAACCAAACTGTGCTAGTGTAAAGCTGAACTTCCGGAAAGCTTCAGAACAATTATAACGTATAGAGGAGAGTGCTGGAGCCACTCATCGTTACAGGATGATGACATAGTCATTTTTACGGATGGATCCTAGGACGAATAGTGGAGTGGGAGCTGGGGTTTACTCATATTCACTTGGTATAACACTATCAATCGGACTCCCTTATTTTGGCAGCATCTTCCAAGCCTCGGGCGTCGGTGGCGCAATGGTTAGTGTGCGCGCCTATTGTTCGTGAGGGCCTGGATTCATTCCCTACTCTGACAACCTTAAACTTGTTTCGGCTGCGGTCAACTCGCATAGTGACGACGACACTATCGAGTATTCAGCCATGGGAAAGCTTATCAAAAAATACTGTTCGGAACCGGTGTAAAACTGTAGGTCCCAATCAGTGAGTATAAAACACAGCTCACTGGTTGTGAGAAGCTACCCCAATTCTTTCACGGAATGAAATGGAAAAACAGTTTTTTTTCATATATCAAGCGGAAGTAGTGCCTATATTTGATACCTACCGTCGTTTAAGAAATCACGCAATAGTAGGGAATGTTAAAGTCTTCTCTGACAGTCAATAAATCGATACTTGTTCGAGATTGCAGCAGTTTTCTAGGCAAGACTTCCCCTGGCGTGAGTTTCGGGTCATACAGAAATTGCCCAAAACGAAGCCACTAATGAACTAGCCAAGAAAAATGCTAGTGGAAATGCGGATATACAAAGCGTAATTGAGGCCCCTCGAGGAGTGGTGTGTAACGCGATTGGTGGCTACTTCCACCACCGGGCAGACCAAAATAGGTGAGAACTCACTGCTTGCCAAATATCTAGATATGACGGTAAAAGAACCAAGTTTCTGTTGTCTCCGAAATGAAATACAATAGCCAAAATGATACACACGCTGCTATCAATGGAATACAATACAACGGTTACTGTCCTAGGTATGACGACGAGCTAATGGCGGCAACTCCTGAACACTATCTCATACAGTCCTAAGTCTTGGCAGACATAGGGAGGAAAACTTTAAGAAAGTCCATTTATTAAACTATTTTTATGTGAGAATGGGCAAGCTGCGCCTCAAAGACGGTCGTCGACACCACAACTTAAATGGTGTTCAGCTACATCTTCAATCACGACCTGAATAGGTGGCTAATATTCATAATATCTAGACGGAATCTACGATTTGTCTCATATAACATGTTAATAGCGTCAGTTTTATATCTTCTATTTTGCGGGAAATAATTACGCTAGCTGAAAAAATACAAACGCCGTTCTATATCTGCGCGACATAGTGTGATTACCATGGAAGTAAAGAACTAAAGTGGGATAATCAACGGCCCACTGCATCAAAATATATATCAAATATACTAAATATAGTTGAATTTATTATTTGAAATTTTATTCACAAAACATTTACATTGATGTCAGACTTCAACTGACTTTATTGTGATAGATTAAGAAAAGTTTAGAGGACCTCTGGAAATAAGAAATATCACAATCATGATTGCCGTTATATTTTAGTAAGCCCATTTGTATACTCACTGTTTTTACTATCATTCCATCCGATTTTCACTTTGTTTTGCTTATTCAAACCCTTAGCCCAATCGATAATTGGAGCATAGTATTCCAACAGAGCATCGGCACTTAAAGAGGGTTTATCGACTAAAATCTTGGAGATGACATCATGCCAGGATTTTGTGGAACCCAGCGACATCATTGCTCTAAATTGAGAAATGAAAATGTATGGATTATTTCTGTCACACTGAAAAGTAAAACTTGGTCACATCGACGTATTCTTGCATCAAAAATGGGCTAAGATGTCAATAAATTCATCGCCGCAATGAACAAATTCATTACGGCAACGAACAACTTGTCTGATGTACGAAACATTTTATTGCAGCTATGCAAATACTCTAAAGCTATAATGTTTTATTCCGAGGAAATGTTTTGTCAAAAACTAGTTAACATTCAGATTCATCGCCGTTACGAACAAATTCATTGCAGCAACAAAAAACTCGTGGGAGTTACGAAATTGTTCATTGCAGCTATGTAAACACCCTACCGAACGTATTGCATTCTTGTGACAACACGTTTTTCTTTCAGTGTATTCTTTATAAAAATTACTTACTTTAAGTCATTGCCAACTTCCTTGTTGCCATAGAAATCACAATTATGCAATGGACCAGGATTATTTGATTTCTTGCAGAAGGCTCTGTAGAATTGATAACCCAAAACTTCTGAAACAAATTTCCTAAAAAAAAAATAAAACAAATTTATCTTTGAATTAAAATTAAATTATTTCTTAAAGAAACCCACCTGGTTTGATGGTTTTGTTCCAAATCCATATAGAATTTATATGGAAAATCAATTGCTCCTTCTATGCGATCCGATGGTGGCTCCACACCGGCATATTCCTGCATTAAAGTCCAGTAGCGTTTATTGGCTAATTCCATTTCCACGGTTCCATTCAACAAATCATTAATTACTCTGCTATGGACATAGTATACTGGAATATTCATTAACGTGTGGATTGCCATGCGGGACAGTCGATTCATTAGGGTATTTTCGGTGAATTTGAAATCCACTGCCAAGCCAATGGTTTGCAAGTGTTTGGGTGTGCAGGCCGATAGGATCACGGCCTCACCCACGGGATACTTCAAATCATATGAGTCGAAAAAGTAGGCGGGCACATTTTTGGTCTGCTGGGCATAGTGAATGTGACTCATGTACCCCTGCATTTGCATGAACTTCCTAAAGTCCACCATTTGGCAGTACTTCATGTAGACCTTCGGTGTCAAGTCGAAAATGTCTGCATGACATTCTCCATTATTTTCCGTTTCCTCTTGGGCATTTAGGCGATTCTTAAGGAAGTCTTCTTCCAAATCAGGGAAGCCTAACGATTTGTAGAAATTCTGGGCTTCGTCGAAAACTTGCTTACTGCTGAACTTCTTGACAAAAGCGTCATAAGGTGGTAGATCTTTAAAGGGGAAGTAGGACTCAATGACACTGCCCTCCTTCCAGTCTTGGGCAAGAACCTGTTGGAACAAATGATCAGGAATAGGGCCATTGGGATCCACCACATCGCTGCCGTACTTCTTGTGCAATTCATTGCGTATAAACGCATGCAGTTGTTGATAGGCAGGCTTGAGTTCCTCCATGACTTTATCCATATCCGCCAAAAATTCCTTGGCTTCGTAATTGGAGTAGTATAAGTCCAGAACAGGGCGTTCTAGGATATATAGAGAATGCATATTTGAAACATCAGTTACTGAAAATTATCCCCAACTTACCCAATAATTGTGCAGCCTTTTGAATGCCCTCAATAATAGTGTACAAGTTTACAGATGCCCAAACAGCATTCTTCTCTCTCCAGGCTTCCCAATAGTATTTCAACTCATTGGGATCATTACTCTTCTCGTAGATCTTTTGGATTTCTGGGTAATAACCAATAGAGCTGTCATCCTGATGGGGCATATTCACACCACCCAGATAGGGTTCAATATCTTTGTCGGTCGCCAGACTCTGGAGCGAGATTAAGTTTATTACAAATGACTCGAAATAATCATCTCCCAAAACGAAGAGAGACCCCACTTCGCGCAAATTCTTAAGGGCTCTCTTCAGATCAGCATCCTGAATTTTGGTCAGATCATAATCGCTGGCTTCTTCAGAGATTTGCACTAATTCCTGAGTAATCGTCTTTATAGTAATTGCTTTGGCAAAAATTGCATCGAAATCCTCATTGTCGTCGGAGGCATAAGATTCGGCGCCAAATTTATCATAGAGATTGTAGTAACGTTCACTTGCTTTGGCCACAAATGACTTGGCATCCAATTCGGTGTTGGTGGCTGCCACACAAAACTGCAAGGGTAAGATAAAGAGCGAATTTAAGAATGATGGTAGGATCAGGTGTAAGGCCACATTCACTTGTAGCATTTGCCGGAAAGATAGTCGGGTACTGTTTAAAGTATTTGGTCGCAGCGAAGCTGATGAAAGTGGAAATGTTTGAATAAAATGTCGACGTTGTCTTGTTAACCCTTTGTAGTAGAGTTCATCATTGTGAAGGGTGTCCCAACAAAAGTGCACGACAGTTGTGCCAAGTCTGTTTGTAAAGGGTGTGCCAATAACTTTTTTATGCCATAGTTCATTGTATTTTTAAATGAAATCGTGCATTATTATTGGGTCACCATTATAATGGACACAAGAACTGTTTTCTTTGTTCGACCCTAAGATTGACCATAAAAAGCAACTAAAATATTTGTAATTTATTCTTAATTTAATCTGTTAGCAGAAAACCATTATCGATGATTTCTTCTGAAATTTTTAATTAAATTAAGAAAAATCCATATAAATATTAAGGTTGAGATAGCACATGACTTATTTGAACAGTTCTATATTTTCTTTATAAATATTTTATATTAATCTTTGTTAGTCTGCGTTTAATTTTGATTTACGAAGAAAAAAAATAGAAATTTGCTATAATATTGCACAAGACAATTCAAATAAAACGCATCGCTAAGGAATCGGATGACAACTGTCGTAAGCAATCTGAGGAATGCGATAACTATAAATTAAGACCAGGTAGCTGACACCACACTCGCCGACCTATTTGATTCAAATGGAATTGTAACAGAAGATAATTAAATTTTGCACAGAATATCGGTTATCGCAACCCAATTGAGGTTGTGAAAATTGAATTTGGTCACTACAACTGAAATATGGTTGAAACAACTAATGAATTCTGTTGTAGCAACCGAATTTCCAATTATTATCGTTGCATCAACTAAATCGTTAATAATTTTCGAACCAACAACCGAACATGGTAGTTATTAGTTCGGTTACAGCAGCATAACAAGTATGTCTCTGCTACTGTACCGTATGCAGGATTTTATTTCGGGGCGGGGGCCAGCTTGATATTCAGGTTGAAAAATATCACTAAATTCAAAAATTACCTAGTGAAGAAATATCGGGGCCCCTGCGTACGTGCTTGGTTTGCTATCAAGTGGTCGACACGTGCGGAGAAGACGCTCAGTCGCCATGACCTTCAGTCTCACCGCATGATTTCCAATCATACAGTACTACGTCAAGGCTGACACAAACATTGAGACCTTGGGCCTAGATAGAGGCAGAAGGTTCATGAATCTCCTCCTATCTAATGTGTTATTCGCTCAGATCTGTTCCAAAATGTGGTAAATATTACAACTGTTTAATTCAAAGGTGAACATAGGATTTATATAGATTTTGTTGGAACTGGCACAATAGGATATTTTACACATTGACTTGAGGCATTAGTATTAGCATTAGTAATGTCATATAGAGCTGCCATTTTTCTCATCTGACGTTTCGTTTCACATTTTTCGTGTTGAGGTCGGTGCAATAGAGAGTTGTTTGACGTAAATTGACTTACACCAGGTGAAATATATAACAATTTATGACTTAAATTTTTCATGTCGTTTTGATGAAAAATTATGAGCATTAAACGCATTTTGTACTTTTTTATTATCTTTTTTTGTTAGTATATATTTGCAGTGTATTTACACAAAAATGTTAACGTACAAAATGAAATACCGTTGCTGTTTTCTTGTTCGTTGGTTTGAGCAATTGCCTATATCTGGTATTATTAAAGCAATACTTTCCAACATGCAACGTCCGTCTATATGCAGCACGTAAATTTACTGAGTCAAATCGCTTCTCTATACGTCATTTCTCTATGGGCATTAATCGGCTTCAAACTCTTAGTGCTGTATTACACGATGACATTTCTTGCGGGCATATTTTTTAGTTCTCGTTTAAAGTTGCTACGTAATTCATCGAGCTTTTACACGTTGAAATTTCACAATATGGGGGGCTTCAAATTTCACAAACGAGGGGGGCTCGATGACACAACTGGTCGACCTTCTACCTGAAAATTTGATACAGGGCAGAATGTGAAAGAAGCGATAGGCGAATTGAAAAAAACTGAAAACTGAAACCCTCCGACCAACAATCCTAAAATTTTGAACCCGCTGCCATTTCGCACCCTTGCATTTTCGGACATGGTCCTAGTGGACTTTTCTTCATGAAATCAGCCAAGGAATACGCTGAAGACATTTGTCCGGAACTTCCTGAATCACCCTGTATTTAACTCATGGAAGGAATTGTATGACTTAAAAACACTGGCGACAACTGGCGAGTGATTCAAAATTTATTACTCTCTTTTTGTCATAACTTGGTACATTCATAATTTTGATGTGAAACATTGATGCCTTTTGAAACATTTATGGTTTTTGTATTTTTTTATGTAATAACATTGTCAAAATGGTGCATTTATACTGAAATATTAAATAAAGATAATAAGACTGGTTTATGCTCTTTTACTCCGACTCTCTACATGACAGTTGAAAATAGTGCAATAAGTTCTCTATACTATTCAATACTTTTTGTCGTCGCTCTGTTTATGACAAAACAAAAACAATTATTTCAGTGAACTAAATATTGCTTTATTTATTTTAACAATATTACGTCTTATGATAAAGCAGATGTTAGAAAAAAGAAAGTGTAACAGCAAACGAGCCCTCATCACAAAAACTATTCTTTTTTTATTTTCCATTGTAACATTTACTAATGTATTCATAGAAATCGAACAGGTACCGTGTAACAAATAGGTGTTAACACATCGCCCGTGAGTTCGAACACTCATTGGATTTTTTTCTTTTGTATTACGTTCAAATTCTATAAGAAAAAAACTGGCATAAAAAAATCTTACCAAGACTGTCGTTAGCGCGCAGTGACTTTCAATGGGAATGTGGTGGAACTGAAACACTCATGGCTTCTCTTTACATCATTGCATTTGTATCAAACTATGAAATATCAAAATCAAGACAAAAACGAAAAATACACAAAGGCAAATTGAAAAAAAATCCCCCGAAACACAATGACAAGGCATTTCATGGCATTTTTCCTCCTCTCTTGCTTCTCTACACCTCTTGCCTATCGATCGTAAAATTCACGAATTTTCTTGCGGGGATAAATTCATCATGTAATAGTGCTCTAATTAAAATGATTTGAAATATTTGAAATGTTCTCGTAAAGGTTTATAATTTTATTCGAATTGCTTTTGTTTTTCTATACAAACCAAATTTTTATGATATTGGGTATTCTAGAATAGGTCACATTCGCAGCCGTGAGTTGAAAGAAATAGGTGATGTATCAATGACCAAAACTGCTGGAACTCTGTTATATCGTAATAACAGTGCAATTGGAAGGCGATAATCCAGTGCAAAACAGATTTATAAAGCCAAACCTGGCTTTAAATCTCGCGAAACGACTTGAACGTTGGTCGAAAAAACCGCTTGTGCACAAAGCAATATGAGGAAAAAAATCAAGTGGAATTCAAGCTTGATAAAAGTCATGCAAAATAGCTTGTTTATGGTTTAGTTTATACTTAAGCACTCATTAATGCGCAGATTTTCTTCTCCTTCTTCTTTTCTTTCTCCACAAACACAATCACTTGACTTAACATAAAGTACAATTCAAGCAAAAAAAGTAAAGCCCTTGCTTGAATTGATGATTTCTGGGGTTGCCACCCCTACAATTGGGCCTACGTAGCGCGATCATTTCTCATTTAATCACATTTTATCCCCTGCTAAACTAAGTTTTGACCACTTTCTATGGTGAGACGCAAAAAACTCTTATCGCTTATCACATACAAACAAAGTGGTCGACAAATTAGTTTAGCAGGTTACGCAGGGTATTCAAAATTAGTCGGAAACCGCTAATACTTCCGAAATTCGCTCGAAATCCGAAACTCAAGAAAATGTTTGTCATTAAATGTCGTTTCATTGAAATGAAACAGCTGTTCCTACTATTAATTAAACTAAACTCTTGAAATGCGTCATTATAATTCAAGGACTTTTGTGTCGTTCGGTGTTATCGAATAACTCTTGACCTATTTTTTCCACTGTGCCAATCAGTTCTTCCGCGTGTTTTAACATTTACAACACAAAACAATTGCTCTCAATGAACTTTGGCTCACCTTGCACAGAAATGCGATAAGAAAAGCTTGAAGAAGCTTCATGACTTTCGAAGACTTCAACTTAAACCGACAATCGATGTTAACGCTAAGAAATCTGCGGGAAGACTAATTAATCTCTTCTAGTGAAAACTGAAAGTAACAGTTTGCAGTTTTCAAAACAAAAGACTGACAACAACTGATATGACAAAGCTTATCAATTTCAGATGAGATTTGAAAATATATTTTGAATTGAAATGGATTTTAGTTGTTCTATTAAATATGCATTTTATTTATTAATTTTAAGTGAATATATATACAAAAAAATTCACCGAATTTTGAAATCACGTTTAAAAATAGAGCGAAATAAATTATTTTAGTTTTGCCTCACAATTGTCCTGCCAGCATCGGGACCTACGACAATATCCGCAATACTCATGTTGGGCGTCAAAAACTCTACCAGACTGTCAGCACCTTGGCGAGGCAGACGATCAAATGGATAACCCATAGGGCGACGATCGGCATAATGGGGGTCACGCATGCCGCAGTATGAAACGCTATCACCGCAACTGCCATCAAAATCTGGCTCAGTCTACAAGCAATAGAAATGTTTATATTAACCCGATTGGACTTAAGTCGCCTTTTCGGTTTTTTTTTTCTTTGCAAATACTTACATGATCATCTTCAAAGTTGGAAACCATGACGAACAATTCGCAACGAAACCCTTCGGGCAGAGCCTTGGCGAACAACATATGATTTGGCCAACCACAACCGCAGATATTGGATTCCAAGTCTTCAGCAAAACCCTCAGCTGGCTGATTCTGTTCCAAATTGCGGAAATTACGTGTGAATGGAATAGTGACACTGGATTCGGAGGAACAGCGACGAATGGTATTTTGACCAGGGTTCACTATCGAAATTTATAATATAAGAAATCGTATTTAAGGAAAAAAAAAACAACTCGAAACCTACATGCAACAATGAATTTATCCAACTCAATCATTAGTAAACGTTGATCTCTTAACAGCAGTGGTTGGCCACGTTCATCAGTCTTGGGGGCCATAAAGATACGCACTGTACCGAAACGTTGGGCACCTCCGTCACTACTCACATTAATGGTGTAAGTGAATGGGGCATACGGCACGTGGGTGCAGCGTGCCGTGACATTGCCTGTGGTCGTCAAATCCATGCTACAAGATAAATCCATATCAGATTGTGGCCACAATGTGGTCAACACATTAGGTTCACCTCCATCCATACAGACTTGGACGCCGGTAATTGAAATGCCATCATACTGCAACTGCGACAAACTATAGGCTGGTAAGCGGGTCTTGTGTTCCTGGAAAATATCGTCAATGTATGCATGCCACCTGTAGAATACCGGATCACTCATGGCAGTAGCTTGTTCACCCATTACAACGAAAGATTTTAAGTGGTTATAAGCAAAATCTCGGGAAGAGGAAATGAAAATATGATCCATATTCTTGAAATCACCATATACAGTTTCTTTGGGCGACATAATTGAAGCTTCCATCATAATACCCAGAATGTCAATACCGCAATGTTCGTCGAGCTCTATGTGATTGCCGTTGCCATCCACTACGAAGCCTTGGTGGATGGCATCAAAGATGCGATCGCGCCATCTCTCCAAATCTCCCAAGTCTAAATTGATTTGATTTAATTCACTATTCATGTGTCTCAATACAGTGTTGTCCGAACGTGATGGCAACGCACAACTAGCTGCCAAAGAGTCCATTTTGGGGAAGTAACCCTCCGCAATAGGATCGCGGAAATTATTGAAGCGTGTCACATGCGGCAAGTTGTTACTGAAGCGTTCCATATTGTAGCGGGCAATCATCTGTTGATGCATATAGTAGAACAATTCACCATAGAGGTCATTGTCAAGACTCCTGCCATTATTAACGTCGAACGGATATACCAAATGCCAATGCCAGTGATGATGATTGATCGCCATATCTTCACGGAACTGCTAAAAACGAGGCTCAAATCCAAATCAACAGCGGTGTAGTCACGCGAAACTACGATCATCGGTTCCAGAAGCTTCCGGCACAACAGTGACCTCTTCTTTAACTTGACGGAATACCTGGGAATCAAAAAATATATTGAGAAAACTCTGGGCGAATGACAGTAATTCCTAAGCCATACAGTTGCGTCAGAATGCGCGCTACAAGCGATGCCATAATAGTAAGCGACAACGAGCGCCAAACCATTACATGTGGGTTTGTATCAAGGGGTTCGTTGAAACAGCTGATCGGCCTTCTAGTTCACATTATATCCTCTTAGGTCATACAGGATAGAATGTGCAGAAGAATGAGCGATAAGCAAATTCAAAATCTATATTTTGTATTTGATTTTGTTGACACTTTTGACTTTTAAAGCAACTTTATATGTTATAAATGAGTTTTTATATGAACTAAAGCAGCAAATTTTCTTTTTTTTCTATTCGAATTACGGCCAATGTTAGCCATAAATTTGAACTTCATCAAAACTTCAATTAGCCTAGTGATTTTCGACGAGAATTTTTGTGGAACTGAAACACTCAGGCACACCATTTATATATTACTCTATAGAATCTATGCAAAAGAGTCCAAACAGAACCAGAGACGCTTCAGATGACGACGAAAAAAAAGAAAGGGAGCGTCTAAAAAAAATGAAAGTGAGCATCTGGCGTCTTCAGTCTCTGCATCGTATATAGTTGCGGCTCTTTTCTACGATTTGTTTGAAAGTTTGGGAAAATAACATAGATTAACGTCATATAGAGCTGCCATCTTTCTCATCGGACAATTCGTCTCAATTTCTTCCTGGTGCGGTTGGTGCGATGGACAGTTATTTGACGTAAATTGACTTACACCAGGTGGAATTACAAAATGCCTGGTAGAGCAATAAATGGGGATTTAAAAAAAAAAGAAACAAGTTTGCGGAAGTCCATATTTTCCGAAATATAGGTCTCCAAATCTTGAATGTATAATCGCGCATAACTCTGCCATTTATTATCCGATCCTGATGAAATAAATTTCATAAATCGTTTAATTAATATTCCAACAAGTCGCTCGGTCGTGCGTCCGGGCTCAGGCAGGGGTATCAAATTCCCTCTGTAGCTTAAGTCGATGTGTGACAAAATCAGAAAAATCGCGCGAGTTATTAGAAATAATTTTTTTATTTTGGTGTGTGAATGACAACAGAAATAAAAGACAACAACAACAACGACAAAAGACAACAACACCAAAAGGCAACAACAACAAGTTGATTAAACCAAAAAAGTGAGGTTAAAAAACATTTTTTAAATGAGCCCTCAATGGGTTAATAAAAGAAAATATATTTAAAGGGTTTTTCAACAGAGACGCTACAAAAGTAAATCGCTAGGGCCGGCAAACGACGCAATATCTCTTCCCGCTCTTTTGACATGTCTCTTCAGTAAGGTTTGCCATTTCATCATGGAAAGATATAAGAGCCAACAACCAGTCGAAATTATTAAAATTTACTACCGAAATTTGGAGTCAGTGGTCTCAATTTTAAGAGGCCAACTTTAAGATGCCTCAACAATCAGCGATGAGGCTCATTTCTGGCTGAATGGCTTCGTCAATAAGCAAAATATGCTTTATTGGTCAGACAGCAATCCACACGTAATCCATGAGTCATCATTGCATCCCGAAAAAATTACCGTTTGGTGCGGTTTATGAGCCGGCGGCGTCATTGGGCCGTACTTCTTCCGTGATGATCAAGACCGGCACATTACTGTGAATGCGAATCGCTACCGTTCAATGCTAACCGAATATTTTTGGCCCCAATTGGATAATATGGACTTGGAGGACATGTGGTTCCAACAGGACGGCGCCACAAGCCACACAGCGAATGCCACAATCAATTTATTGCAAACCGAGTTTGGTGAACGTGTTATCTCACGAAATAGCCCAGTCGATTGTACGCCTCGGTCGTGCTATTTGACGCCGTTAGATTATTTCCTGTGGGGCTACGTCAAGTCTATGGTCTATGCCAACAAGCCAGCGACGATTGATGAACTTCGTACGAATATCGAAGGTGAAATTGCAGCAGTATCGGCCGATTTATGCTTGAAAACCGTCGAAAATTGGGTTTAGCCTCTGGACTTCTGCAAGCGTGCCCGTGGTGGCCATGCAAAAGAAATCGAGTTCAATACATAATGGCATCGAACGTACTTTCACAGGAATAAAAAATTTCATTGGTATCTAAAATCGGTTTTGTTTTTTTTTGTTTAAAAAACTTTTGTAGCGCTCTTATTGAAAACCCCTTATATATAGAGTTTCACAAGGGCTTTGTAATGATACATATTTCAAGTAGATCCGATGATAAATACCTGAGTAATGACCGGTTATATACTCAAGCTTTAAAGGCCTATATCTCTAGAAGTTGGACCTAGCGCAAAAAACAAAACTTATTTTTCAACTCAGCGCAAAAGCCTTTACCGTTGGTGAAGTTTTGGTGCAGATCTGATTTTGCTGCTAAACTAGTTTTATGCCAAATTTTTATTGTCATTTTTTTGTCATTTTGATGAAAAACTGTGAAATGGAAACGACTTTTTTGTTATATTTTATTGTTAGTATATATTTGTGGGGTATTTACACAAAAATGTTAACGCACAAAACGATATGTCTAATTTATTGTTGGTAGGTTTGAGCCATTGCCTCTATCTGGTATTATTAAAGAAATACTTTCCAACATCCAACCGCCCATCTGCAACACACCAAATGGCATCAATTTAATTAGAGAGTTGGCCACTCTATACGTTATTACTCTATGAGTAAATATAACTAGAGATGACAACTGTCTCATCTGCCGTTTCATTTCACACTCTTCGTGGTGAGGTCGGTGTGATAGAGAGATGTTTGACAAAAATTTGGTAGATTTGGTGAAAAACTGTGAAATTTAAATATGGTTTGTACTTTTTTGTTGCCTGTTTTTGTTAGTAGACACAACAGTTTCAACCATAGACGCATACATACATAGATACTTTTATTCTCTCATCTGACGTTTCATTTCACACTCTTCGTCGTAGGTTTGTGGAAATGAGAGCAATTAAATTTAAAATTAACTTACACCAGGTGGAGTTACAAAATATGTTCACTTAACTTTTTCATGTCGTTTTGGTGTAGAGCTGAACAATTTAAATGTATTTTGGACTTTTTTGTTGACTTTTATCGTTGCCATACATTTGTATTGTATTTAACACAATTACTTTGCCACAAGTACACGAAATTCGGTTGTTGTTCCCTTTTTGAACATTGTTTACTATTGCCTCTATGTATCTGGTATTATTGAACCCATGTTTTCCAAAATCCAATGTTTACTCTCTATCGTACCTATGACGTTTAATTTATTGAGCGAATAAAATTATCTATGTATGTATTGGTCTATGGTTTCAACACACAAACACGGAAAACCCTTGTTGTTCTCTTGTTGGTTGCGTTAAACTAATGCCTCTATCTGCTATTATTAAAACAATAGTTTTTAACTTGCCACGTCCATATGCATCCAATGTAGTAAATTTAGTGAGATAAGTGGTTGCTGTAGGTATATTTCCTCTATGCTCTCATTGTTTTCGTCAATGTGTCTGAATTTTTGAATACAGTAAATTCGGCATCTAATACGTATTCCCAATTGTCTTCTCCCGTGTAAACGCATGGTAAAGCCATAGAGTAATCTCACCTAGAGCTGTTATCTTTCTCTTCTGAAGCTTCATTTCACACTCTTCGTGATGAGTTCGGTGCGAAAGAGAGATATTTGGCGTAAATTGCATTAAACCAGGTAGAGTTACAAGAATTGTTGACTTAAATTTGTCATGTCGTTTTGGTAGAGAACTGTGAAATTTAAACGTATTTTGGACTTTTTGATTTCTTTTATTGTTAGTATATATTTGTGGTGAATTTACACAAAAATTTTAACATACAAAAAGAAATGCCGTTGCTGATTTCTTATTGGTTGATTTGAACTAAAGCCTCTATCTGCTATTATTAAAGAAATAGTTTGCAACATGCAAACACCATATGCAACCACACCAAACTTCGTAAGTTTACTGAGAGAAGTCGCTACTCCAGATATATGATTACTCTATGGGTAAAACAGCGCTAAAAACACAATCAGTCAATTGTAACGATATTATGTTTTTTCTCTTTTTCGTGTAATTAATTTAGAGTTAAATGCGTCCAGTTTACGTCTGCAAGTTGAGGGGTAAAATTAAAAACAAAAAACGAACGTCATAGAATCAATTTCACAGGCTTTTATAGAGATCATGGATTCCGTCTTTTTTTCTCAAAATAAAATAAAAAATTTGGTAATAAAAACTGTTCGCTCAAATCCATCTTTCAAATGATGTTGTTTCTAACAAATTCCAAAAAACAAAGCAAATCAACTCGCTCCGTCATGTCGCCTGCACTTTCATATGATGTAGCTGTAGTATGAAATGGTATTGCCTTTCGCTTCGCTTCGCTTGTGACGGGCACTCTGACTTTAGCCTTGGTATCGAAGCAACAGATCTACGGACAACGTATTGATGAACAAGTAGGGGTTCAAATGATCACGTGCATAAACGCCAACATTTTGTAATATGTCAACGGAGCACAAACCCATAAAGATATCAATCAAGCGACAGGCAATTCGAAGATTATGCGGTACGAACAAGCAATATCGTTCGCCGCAATCCAATGGCATGGGAATACGCAAATTATGCAGAGATATGTGACGAACTGAAATGCATTGGTCGGCTTTCACGTCGAAACGGCGCTGCACCTCATTACCAGTGGGAAACGATCGGTCAAAAGTTTATCAGCCACATTGAAAATGGTGGTCATTAAGACGGTCCAACAACAACATTAACATCGGACAACAGCATTATTCAAAACTTTATAAATATTTAAAACATTTTCAATTTATTTATTTTTTTAACTTTGAACTTCAACAGAAACGATTTCGTTATACTAAACGCGTTTGTACTGCTCGGGCAAGTTTAGCTAGAGAACTGATGTTTAGTTTGATATTCACTTTACTATTTATACCCAAATATGGACAGTCACGCATTTCCCTTTCAACGACACACAGGGATAAGTAAAGTAATCATTTATTTACGTCAGCTGTAAATTTTCAAAACTGTTTGTTGTGCGGTCGGATCATGTCGCACTACTAAACATTTCTGGAAATTCATTAATGATATGATTTTGTTGGAAGCCAACTGTTTATATATTTTTAAGATATGGATTTCAGTGGATACAATGTTAATGGAACTTTAACAAAGAGAGGCAAATAAAATGATTTTGATTAACCACACTCAGCAAATGTGTTTGAAACCAGTTCCCCAGCAACATGCATATGTTATCTAACAACTTACTTTGTAACGACCTACCATTCCGTTACTGCCCAGCAAAATATTCGGCTGGAAAGAAAGATTTGTAAAACATTTTGTCTAAACTAACATTTAGACACACATAATTGTTTTGAGATAAGAATATAAATTATCATTATTTTCTGAATTTTACTGTAAATTGTACTTATTGAATCATTGAATTTATATTGAATTGTTATAAAAATGGATTGTACTTTAAATTGTACTTAAAATGCCATCATTGAAATTTTCTAAACTATTATACAAAATGAATTGTACGTAAAGTTACCACACTATGGTGAAATAACTTTAAAATCTATAACTGCTAGAATGAAGTTACATTCGATCATGAATATTGTTAAACTTTTACTTTCTCAGCTGCATTCTTAAGGTGAGCATCAGCCTTTTTCCCCGCAATAAAACACCACTTTGGTTTAACCGCAAAACTCTTTGTTTTTCTCTACTTTTCTAACTCACTACTTTCTCATTGGAAGAAATTAGTGAAGGATACCCCGCTAACTTATTTACTCGCAGGTTGGATTCCCCTGTGTCCCAGCAACAACCCTTTGGGAGAAATAGCCAATACAGTCCACTCACCTCAACCATATTAAAACACATTTTCTAAAATTTTCCGATTGAAATTCAAAAACTATCAATTTAATTGTGAAAAATATAAATTGAAATTTGAAAATTATAATTGAAATTTGAACTACATTAAGGAAATTTAAAATTCTACTTGAAATTTCAAAAACATCAAATGAAATTTAAGAAACATAAATTGAGATTTAAAACACATTAATTGAAATTTATAATACAACAATTGACAATTAAAATATATCAGTTAAATTTTGAAAGACTTACTTACTTACCCAGTCTCGAACAACCCCGGGGGGTCAGGGGACTTATAAAATATAGGTAACATATTTCACCAACTAGTTCGATCTTTTGCCTTATCTGTCCAGTTGGTAATACCAAGTGTACGCAGGTATTCGTCAAAGTCATCCTGCAACGGCGTATGAGATTTGCAGGAATACCAAGCTCAGACATTACTTCGTAGAGTTTCTCCCGCATCGGGCTATCGAAGGCCGCTTAGTAATCGACAAACAGGTGATAAGTACCGATTTATTTTTCGTGGGTCTTCTCCAGGATTTGGAGTAGCATAAAAATCTGTTCACTCGTAGATTTTCCAGGTATAAAGCCTCATTGGTGTGGCCGTCGGTGGTACAATGGTTAGTGTGCGCGACTCTTGTTTATGAAAACGTGGATTCGATCCCTGCTCTGACCACCTAACATTTCCTGCGACGACGGTCACCTCGCTTAGTGACGGCGAAGCTATCGACTATTTAGCCATTAAAAAGCTTCTCAACATACCCTTCAGAACCGGTGTAAAACTGTAGGTCCCAATCAGTGTGTGTAAAACTATAAAGCGCACAGCTCTCCGATTGTGAGAAGCTCTCCCCTATCCCTTCCTGGAATGTAATGGGAAACTATTTATATTTATATTTGCAAAGCCACACTGGTATGATTCAATCAAGCCAGCGATGATTGTTTTTAGTGTTTCGCACATTATACTCGATAGAGCCTTATATTTTCTGGATAGAAGACTTATTTCACGGTAGTTCGCACAGTGACTAGGTAGGGTCACTTTTTTTAAATATGGGGCATAGAACACTAACACTCCAATCGTCGGGCATGCATTCATCTAAGCAAATTTTGATAATGAACTGATGCATGCACCTTTATCAGCTCATCGTCACCAGCCTTAAATAGCACCGCCGGTAATCCATGGGCTCCTGCTGCTTTGTTGTTCTTAAGCCGGACATTAGCTGTTCTGACATCTCCTTTGTTAGAAGGGGCAATCGACGTAAAAATTGTGATCGATTCATTGGATATCTCCGGTACCAGTTGCGCGGAGAAATGATCTCTCCACATGCCTAACATTCTCTGCACATCTGCGACGATATTTCCTTCCTTCTCTTTACAGAAGGGGGCCCTGAACCATAAATATACGTAGCAATATGTCAAAAAAAGTGTTTTTTCCAATTTAAAGATATATGTACCAAATGTACTGATTTGGGGATACATTCGGCTATCTGAAATGCTCATTAGGGTGGCCCTCAATTACATGATATGTGAATTATTGGGTGTTCTTGTTGTCATTGATTTTTCAACTGATTACGAATTTTTTCCTGTAATTTTATTAATATCCGAAAAACTGGAATTTTTTACAATAAACTGGGTTAGTAGCCTTTCATTTAAGATGAATATTTCATTCGTACACTGAGAGAAAAAAAATTATTATAATAATAAGTGGTAAAGGTAGATTTACGACTTTTTCATTTAAAATGGCACAAAAACGGCTAAAGATTTTTGGCCAAAATTTTCTATTTCTCGTTTAGAACCTTAAAATCTTAAATTCAACCAAGGCGCTTCGCAGTACAATGTTTCGTTTGGAAAAAAATTGAAAAAACTTCAAGAAAAATGGGAAAAATCCGAAATTTTTAGCTTTTTTACCTTCCTCAAGTCATAACGTCCAAACTAAGCTTTGTGACGTGAAGCGCCTTGGTGGAATTTTAGATTTTAAGGTTCTAAACGAGAAATAGAAAATTTTGGCCAAAAATCTTTAGCCGTTTTTGTGCCATTTTAAATGAAAAAGTCGTAAATCTACCTTTACCACTTATTATTATAATAATTTTTTTTCTCTCAGTGTACGAATGATATATTCATCTTAAATGAAAGGCTACTAACCCAGTTTATTGTAAAAAATTAAAAAATTCCAGTTTTTTTTTTTTTTTAATTTAATTTTTTAATTTTTAAGCCCACGAAAATGGTTAAACTGTGTTATATTTTGAAATACAACTAATTTTTAAAAAAAAACTCGTGGAATAAATATTGTTTCTGAGTCCCCAAAGATTCATATTCAACAATAAAAAAGTTCTTTTTCGCGAAAAATCGTTTTTGACATATTGCTAAATATACGGTTTAGCTCCTTTCCTGTTCCCCTATAGCGCTCAGTCGCAACTCACGGTGCAATTGACTGAAGCGTTGCCATACGTGCAGCGTTTTTTTTCATCATTTGCTATGCGACACTCTTCATCGTGCTATGGTTTATTGCGAAGTGGTTTTCAAAAACAAAGAACGGTTGTTGCGGCAGTTTTTATAGAGTCGGAAATGGGTTTCCACTGCCCTTCAGGATCGTCATCGTGAGGAGTTGGGTTCTGTGCCAAAAGTTGCGTGAGCTTCCTTAGGTAGGCTGTCGCTACATCTGGTAATTGCAGCTTTCCGATGTCTAGCTCTGCGAACACATAAATTGAAATTTAAATATTCTACTTGAAATTTCAAAAAAAACATCATTTGAATTTTTAAAAATATAAATTAAGATTTAAAAGACATTAATTGAAATTTACAACGCAACAATTGAGGAGTCGCAGAAAAAAATGTGCCTTTTTGATTACTTCAAAATGTTGGGAAATCCAAAATAATTTTTTTCATCCGATTGATTATACGATAAAATTACGACATTTTCCCTTCTCTTTACCATTTTCAATTGAAATTTAAAAAAAAATCAATTGAAATTTAAAAATTCTATTTAAAATTTGAAATTCATCAAGTGAAATTTGAAAATTCCGTTTGAAATTTGAAATACAACAGTTGAAATTTAAAACACATCAATTGAAATTTAAAACACATCAATTGACATTTGGAATACATCAATTGAAATTTCAAATACATCAATTAAAATTTGAAACACATCAATTGAAATGTAAAATACACCAATTGAAATTTAAAAATCTAATACATAAAATCGGTTAATAATTTTTAAATTTCAAGGGACGAATTTTAAATTTCAATTGATGTCTTTCAAATTTCAAGTGATGTCTTTCAAATTTCAATTGATGTATTTTATATTTCAATTTATGTGTTTTAAATTTCAATTGATGTTTTTTAAATTCAATTGCTGTCTTTCAACTTTCAATTGAATGTCTTTCAAATTTCAATTGGTCTTTTTTAATTTTCAGTTGTTGTATTCCAAATTCCAAATAGAATTTTTAAATCCCAATTGATGTATTTCAAATTTCAAATAAAATTTTCAAATTTCAATAGATATTTTTCAAAATTAAATTGATATTTCTCAAATTTCAATTGGAAATGGTGTAGTCATAGTCTCTAATCTATGAGAAGAGAAGAAAAATTATCGAAATAAGATTTTTTCCACTAGAACTAAACCAAATTCATGCAAAGACAGCAAAAAACATTTCGTAAAAAAAATACAAAAAGACACGTTGTGTTCTGCGACTCGTCCTCAATTGACAATTAAAATAAATCATTTGACTTTCGACAGACATCAACTGAAATTTGAAACCGTCAATTGAAATTAAAAGACACCAACGGAAATTTAAAATTTGTTTATTTAAATTCAAAAGACTTTAACCGATTTCATATACCAGTACTTTAAATTTCAATTAATGATTTTTAAATTTCAATTGATGTCAGTTGATGTCTTTTAAATTTCAATTGAGGAGTTTTAAAATTCATTTGATGTGTTTTAAATTTCAATTCATGTGTTTTAAATTGCAAATGATGTCTTATAAATTTCAAGTGGAATTGTTTAATTTCCATTGTAGTTTATTTTTTTAAATTTAAAATGGTATTTTTAAATTTCAACAGATTTAGGAACGCGTCCGCATTGTAGGTTATACACTTTTGGTTTGTACTTTTTTGGTATACATTATGTACTTTTTGCTGCATTGTATGTGTATACTTTGTGAAACACTTTTAAGTACACTTTATGTACTTCTTAGCATATATTGTGTACTCCTCGGTAGATTATGTACTTTTTGGTACATTTCCTGTTTTGTGTGGTCAGATTATGAAATTTATCGTACAATTTATGAAATATTGTATATAATATACATATATACTATATATTGTATATAATATACTACCCATTATATACGTTTGGTGCATTTTATGTAGTTGTTTGGTGCGAATTATGTACTTTTTTTAGTAGAATATATGGTTTTTGCCAAATTTGTTTTGGTAGACCGTCTGTACTTTTTGGTACATATTACGTTCTTTTCATGTACTTTTTGGTAATTTCTTTTTTACTTTTTACTAGAATTTAGAACAATTTTATACAACACGCTGAAAAACCCGGACCGAGCAACATATTGCAGTAACCATGTATATGGTTGGAACATTGTTTTCGTGAATTGCAGATCTTCAACTTTTTTGTTTCTTTGGTGTCTACCACGTTTTTGTTTTCCACAGATTTCAACAAACAAAGCCAAATTTGCGTCACCAACACATGTGTTATAACATAATTAATCATTGTGTCTCAAACATGCAATATTCAATAGCAAACGCAATGTGTTTGGACACAAGTATATTATATTTGCGACAAGCTACAAACACTTTATATTTGCATACATACAGCCAAAAAAAATAAAAAATTTTTCATGGTGAATTCACGAAACTTTTAGTATAACTTTTCAGTCTGTTGTCATCTTTTATGTACTTTTTGGTACATTTGTTGTAAATTGTTTTTATATTTATATATTATGTACTATTTCCAAAATATTTATTATTTTCACTATCAGTGCGAGCAGTGATTTGTTGCTTAATTCACGCGCACTCGGTCGTGAGCGAATAATTTTTACATAAACGAATATAATCACGAGTTGTTTAACTGCTCGTTTCTCACACCTAGTCAAGAGCGCATGCGTTTAAAATTAGAATTTGGTAAACGCGCGCGCGTGCGCGTGTCCTACAACTGTTTAATGTACGCAAATATATAAGTCGAATCTCGCGAGATGTAGTATTTTGAGCAGTGAGAGTAACTTTTTACGTATTCGCGCGTTCGTTAACGATTATTTCTAGTGTCATATTTCTTGTGACGAACAAGCATACCTGCTCTTAGCATTTTTTCTTTCTGATAGATTTGTTTTGTGTTCCGCGGAATAATTAATGAAAGTGAAGGTCGTTACAAAGTAAGTTTGTCTACAATGTATGATGTTAGCAAACACGTACTAAAAAATGTTGTTGGGTAGTTCTGCGGAACACAAAACCAATCTATTTATCAGAAAAAATTACCAACAGCTGATATGCTGATGTTTGTCAGAAGCAATGTTTCAGTTTCAGTTTATTTATTTGTTTGAAAAACTAACAAAAGAAGATAAGTCATATAAATTACAGTGCTACTTTTGGAAGAGACAAAAGTAAGGAAATATATCAAAAATCTGACTAAATATTTTTGTTTCTGTACAAATATTATTATTTCAGTATAATTTGTAACATTCAACATGTGTAACATTTTATAGAAATCTCTTATCAAGACAATAAATTTTAAAATCTATATGACAACAAAGTATTGGGAATACATACATACATAAGTATTGAAAATGATAAATAGTTCAGATTTTAATAAATTACCATAGTTTATGGTTCGAAACATTGGTGACAATGGGTTCCAAAGACGAGAAGCCAACATGAAAAATGTTAATTCGGACATTGAAGTTTTGATTAGCGGTAGAATAACTTGCTTTCCTCTGGCAGATCTTGCGAATGGAATATGTTGGTGTAAGTATTGTGGTGGTTTGGTGTTTATGATCATGTGATAATGTAAGCATTTTTCATTTAAAAGGGTTTTAAAAGATATGTGGTAAATTGGTAGTCAAATTCTAATATTCTATCTCTTTTCTTGTTGTTGAAAATATATTGGTTAATGTTTTTATAGGTAACATACAGTTTCCTAAAATTAGCGGAATTACTTTACATCCGTACAGTAGAGTGGGATTCAAATTGATCTTAGCAAGCAGTATTCAAAGGTGTTATGGTATTGATAAACGAACTGCCCTTAGGTGCCTTAACATTCCAGACACTCTACCAACGGTGCTGTTTATATGGTTTGACCAAGAGGATCAGAAATTAAAAACTAGGACCAGATGACAATATGACCCCTTTCACACTCGGCAAGTTACTTGCGCAAGTCTCTTGCCCAAGTCTTGGTTTGTTGATGACAGAGGTAAGGTCGGGATAGGGGAATAAATTTTGAGTACAGACCTGCTTGTACTCGGAAAGTTGAAAAACTGACTTGCGCAAGTAACTTGCCGAGTGTGAAAGGGGTCTATATTTGTATGCGGTCGATTAATGAGATCTTGATTTTTATATCCGCCTATAAACTACTACTCACAATGAATTTAGTTTTAAATATACGAGTATTTCTGTTTATAGTTCAGGCCTCATATTGAGAAAACAGATATTGATTATCGAAATTAGTTGTTTTCATGCTACAAAATATACGCCATGAAGATCAATACATTTTTGCATACGCAGGAACCAATCAGGGTTCGTATTTCGTGGGTAATGGGTTACCCGGGGTAACTCATTACTATTGCCGTGGGGAATGGGTAGCGATCGTTTGCCCATTCCCACAGGGTATGGGGAAAGTAATGGGTAACTACTAGGGATGCTAAGCGGGATTGATTTTAAAAAATCCCGGGATTCGAGATTTTCGAAATCCCGATCCCGAAATTGCGGGATTTTCGGCATTCCGGTATTTTTACGGGATTTTTGGGATTATATTTTTAATTTTTTTTTTTGGGAACAGGTCTATTTTACGGCTTACACTCCAAAAAAACAACCACAGGGATTCTACCCCCGTTAATCTAAGCAAAAAAAAAAGTAAAATAACAAAATCGGGGTAAATGTATAGTTTCAGAGTTATGGGCCCCGAAATTTTGGATATGTGAGAGGGTTATGGCGTTAACGTACCGTGTAAAGCCATTGATATCAGTTTTTTTTTATATAAAACAATTCAAAACAAATTCATAAAATAATGTAGCACTTTTTGATAGTCGCTTAGTTATCGAGTTATCGGATGTTGACATTTAGAAAAATTATTGTTTTTTTTCTTACTTTCCTCAAACAAAAAAACAAATTATTTTAAAAACATCGGGCGATTTTTCGAATAGTGTTTTTTTTCAAGCAAAAACAAAAATTATTTTAAAAAAATTTTGAAATTTTTTTTGAGAAACGTAAACATCCGATAACTCAATAACTAATCGACTTATCGAAAAATATTACATTATTTTTTGAGTTTGTTATGACTTGTTTTATACAAAAAAGTGATATCAATGGCCCGAAATGTCGGGGTCCATAACTCCAAAACTATGCATTTGCCCCGATATTGTTATTTTACTTTCTTTGCGTAAAATAACATGTTCTACCCGACGCAATAAATTTTTGTAATTTTTGGAGAGTAAGCCGTATAATAGACATACAAATGCCAAAATTAACTTATAGTGTAGACAGACGACAGTGTTAATTTGCATTAGCAGTCTTAATTCAAATTAACTTGTGAATTGTCCCCGTCCTAATGTGTATTAGCTTTGGCGTAAATGCATGAAATCAGAGTGCATTTATACTGCATATAGGTATTTCAATATGGCAACACCGTCGACAATCAATCAGCTCAAGATGTATCTATACATAGAGGTGATAGCCGGAACACAGTGGAAGTGGAACTTTCTTGTGTTCGTTGTTTGCTTTGTTGATTTTATGTACTGATGCTTGACACCGCTGAAGTGGATGATATTGCAACAACACCACCTACTATCACCATGTATTTGATACATCTTGAATCAGCTGTTGTCAAATTGTTTGCTATCGTCAATTGAAAATGGATTCAAAGTCAGCAAAGGTGAGTTATTTTAATTGTTTTTTGCAAAAAAATGAGAAATATTTAAAATCGAAACGCATTTTTTCCATTTTAAGATTTCCAAGGGAAAGAAGCGAAGCGTGTGTATCGTATTTTCCGCCTCCTATCCATTTGATTTCGATGTAAAAGTCCAAAAAATTACTTGACAAACAAACAGCTGTTTACAAACAAACAGCTGTTTACTAAATGCAAAAACTGTCGTCTGTCAGGGCAAAATTTTAATTCACATTAGTGAGCTTTTAATGCAAATTAACGCTGTCGTCTCTCTACGCAATTACGTTAAGATGTGTAATTAAACCTTTTGTAGAGCTGCCATTTGTTTTGTAAACCCATTTTGCACAATTTGCATTTTGCTTGAGGTGCAACTTTCGACTTTTTAAAAATAAAAAACACTACACTGAACTTTTGTCATTGTTTTTAGTTTTATGTTTTTCAAAATTAATAATAATCCCGAAAAATCCCGGGATTTACTTATTAAAATCACGGGATTCGGTATTCATCAATCCCAAAAAATCCCGGGATTTTGGGATTTCCCGTTTGGCATCCCTAGTAGCTACCCACGACAATGGGGAATTACCCATCACGATTAAACATTTCCCTCAGGCTAATGGGGAAAATAATTGGTAGTTACCCACGACGATGGGGAATTACCTACCGTGATTACCCATTACCCACAAGGTAAAGGGGAAAATAATGGGTAGCTAGTCACGAAGATGGGGAATTGCCCAACACGATTACCCATTACCCTCAGGGAAATAGAGAAAATAATAGGTAGTTACGAACGGTGATGGGTTACTCAGGGTAACTCATCCCCCTTTTTGAACGAAAATATGAAAAAATAGAAAAAATTTCTATATCTCGGAAACGGAGCGACCAATCGAAAAAATAACAAATTTTTCCGGATTTCTAAGTGTTTTTCATAAACTGCTCCAAATCGTCTGCAAGAATTTTATTGCAAAAAATCGCTAAAATATGAGAATCGGTAAAATAAAAAAAAGTGGCTATAACTCGGAAACGGTGCGTCGAATCGTAGAAATAAAATATTTTATACCTCCGTCAGAGGCTTCATCCAATGAATGTCTTGAATAATATTAAAAACAAAAAGTTAGTTTTAGCGATTTTTTTAAAAGAAGTGATGCCATCAAATTTAAAGAAAATCGCTAAATGGGCTAAAACGCCCATATGTGTTAGCGATTTAAACAAAAATTGATGGAATATTGTTGACACCTATTGGTTAAGGCTTCGTATAGAGGTAAAAAAATATTTTTGCGATTGGACGCACCGTTTCCGAGTTATATCCATTTTTCTATTTCAGCTATTTTCTTATTTTGTCGATTTTTTGAAAAAAAAAATCCTTCCATACGAATTCAACCACGTCATGAAAAACGCTTAGAACCCCTCAAAAATTAGATATTCGGCATTATTCCCGTTGTCGTCGTCGACGTCGTCATCAGATTTTGTCCACTAAATGTATTGTCAGATCGAAAACAACAAAGTTTTTGATGTCTATGATCCAAAAACAACCCTCTTAAAACATTACACAGCATTTTTTTTCCCAAATACCTTCAAGTCGCCATTAAAAATCGTGTCGATATTGTATTGACGTCGACGACGACAACGGGAATAAGGGCGATTTTTTTCGATTTGTCACTCTGTTGTTTCCTAGATATAGCCTTTTCATCTAAATTTTTAATATTTTCGATCAAAAACGGGGATAGGTTACCCTGGATAACCCAGTACCCATAGTCATGGGCAGCTACCCATTATTTAATCGTGATGGGTAATTCCCCATTGTCGTGGGTAGCTAAGCATTATGTTCCCCATTATCCTGTGGGTAATGGGTAACGGTGATGGGAAATACCCCATTTTCGTGGGTAGCTACCCATTATTTTCCCCATACTCTGTGGGTAATGGGAAAACGTGCATTACATATTCCCCACGACGATGTGTATGATTTAAACATCGGGGGTAAAAACGAACTCTGTAACCAATTTTCGACGCATCTTTGTTACACCGAATCAGGTAGTTCTCCTACCTGGGATGTAATGGGATAATAGTATAATAATTTTTATGGAATTTTTAACGTCAGGTTTGAAATATAATAAAAATAAAATAAATGGTTTCCCATTACATCCCATGAAGGGACAGGGGAGAACTTCTCACAATCACTGAACTGTGCGCTTCCAGTTTTCACTCAGTGATTGCGACCTACAGTTTTACACCGATTCCGAACGGTATTTTGAGAAGCTTTTTTCATGGCTATATACTCGATAGTGTCGCCGTCACTATGCGAGGTGACCGCCGCCTAAAGAAATTTTAAGGTGGTCAGAGCATGGTTTGAACCCAGGATCTCATGCACAAGAGCCGCGCACACTAACCATTGCACCACCGACGGCCACAGGTTTGAAATATATGGAATTATATTGTTTTACCCGGATTTCCAATGCATTCAAAGTTCATGAGAGACTTTGAGGTTGTAGCAATCTCAATTTTTATAAACAATATTATATTTAAGGACAAATTCTGATGCTGCGACCGAATTGTTAACAAATTCGATGGTTGCAACCGAAATCTTGCAGTATTCTGTTGTTGCAAACGAATTGGTAGCAAAGTCTATTAAAAATTATAGAAAATTTAGTTAAACTTTAATCGTATCAATTAGTTATAAGACGAGGTTGGTTCAATCGAAATTCAATTGAGGTTACTAAATTCCGCCAGGTTTGAAATACATGGATATACGAGTACATTATTGTAACCAAATTGAAAATGCATTCGGTTGTAGCAACAGAGTTCATGAGATATGCGGTTGTAGCAACCTCATTTTTCATAAATAAAATTTTATTTAAAGCCCAATTCGATAGCAGCCACCATCTTGATACCAAATTCGTGGGTTGCAATCGACTTGTCGCCGAAATCTCCATTGTAGCCGAATTGGTATTAATTTCGATTGTTGCAACCGAAATTTTTTAAAATTTAGTCCACATGTAACCGACCTAATTACGAAAAGAGGTTGGTTCAACCGAAACACAGTTGTGGATACGTAATTCAGTGGAGAAGCTCAATTTGGTGATGGCAACCGCAATTCGGTGTCAACAGCCGAATTTCCGGTTGCATCAACCTCTTTTTTGAAACAATTATTATTCGTGCTTAATTTAGGTAACAAATGAGCTTGATTTGAGGAAATAATTGATTCATTTGAAAGACTTAAGGCCACTATTGAATGCAAATGCTCTTCCTTATGAGGAAACTTGTGCTTAATATAGAGAATAAATGAGGAGTCGCAAAACACAACGTGACTTTTTGAATTGTTGATGTGTTACCATTTATAGGCACGGGTAGGGCAATCTATCAAAGTGAACACATGCAAACAACACACAGCGTTAGCATTACATATGAGGTTGTTGTACAAAATTAGTGTCTGCCTGAAAATAAGTATGATGGTATTGATGTAGCGGCAGCGAACAAACAAGCAGGTCGTTGTCGCCAAACAATATTGAATAGAATAGAGAACTTATGGAACGAATTGTATGACTATAAAGCACTAGCGACATCTGGCGAATGATTCAAAATGTATTACTCTCTTGTTGTTATAACTTATCCATTCACAATTTTGATATGAGACATTGATACCTTTTGAAGCATTGATGCTTTTTGTATTGTTTTATGTAATAACATTGTCGAAATGGTGCATTTATATTGAAATATTCTATAAAGGGTATAAGACTCGTGTATGCTCAGACTCTCTATATGAGAGCGGAAAAAGAGTGCAATAAGTTCTCTATACCATTCAATACTTTTTGTCGTCGTACCACTGTTTATGACAAAACAAAAACAAATATGTCAGTGAGCTAAATATTGCTTTATTTATTTTAACAATATTACATTTAATGTTAAAGTAGTTGTAAGAGAAAAGAAAGTGCAAAAGAGCCTGTAGTACAAAAAACTATTCTTTTATATTGAAATGTTCTACAACTACTCTATATTATTATTTATATTAAATCATATTATTCAATATATTGAATTATTATATTGTATAATATAAATATAATGCAAAATATTTAAAAGATGTTTATCTTCTAACAGACAATCCAACAATATCTTCCTATTTTCTTTTATTATATATTCCCTTTATTGTTGTAATGATTATCCGGCAATATCGCGAAATTATCTTCTAGAAGTATTGCTTTCGGGTTGCGTGGAAGTAACGCTTTCAGGTAACAGTTTCTCCCGATGAGGGCAACTTCCGTAATACGAACGGTTTATTACCGCAATACAATTTATCTTCCAGGCGATATGATGGCGATATCATCGCAATATCGCTTTGTTTGCTGGGTTGTTTAGTTCTCTTTTCTGTGAGTGTAGTAGGCACCAGTATCAATAATTTAAAATTTTCTTTGTCCACACAATTTCTTGGGAAATTTCCGTAACCACACCAACACTGTAAAATCTAAAACTATTCCAAAAGAAGCAACAAATTGCTGTGCCATTACTGCGAGTCTGGAAGATCAACCCCGAATTGCAGGAATTATACAACAATAAATCCCTTACGTTCGCAACGAAAAGGAAAATATATACAGCTGCTGTTGATCCTTTTGGAAGGACTACATTATTTTCCTTGCTACCTGCATCTTACATTTTACAGAGACAAGCAGACAGATGGGTTTGCAATGAAACCTTTTAATGGAAAACAGACCAGTTTATTTAGAGCTGGCGAACAGGAGACACTTACTCATTTCTCTACTGACTATCCGCACATTTAACTCGTTTGCACATGGATACGTATTCGGGCTTTAGAATTATCTTGAATTTATTCCAACGCAATGTGAATCTAAGTGTTGTCATAACGTGTGTTGTCCTTGTCACTGTTTCTATTCTAGAATATGTGACGTTCTCACTTTGCATTTTGCTTTTTGTGTCAAAAGTACTGCAACTTGTGTCCTGTTTAGTTTGGTGGATACGTTCAACTGTGTGTCGTGGATACTTTCATGGCTTCGTTAATTCGCGCACATTTAAAAACTACATGAGGTAAGTTTAAAGAACTGGAGGTTTTTTCCCCACTGTGTTAAATTTATACGTTTCTGATAATTCTATCAATATCCTTTAAAATATTACAGATTTTTGCAAGCAGTTTTGCTGTCCTTGTGAAATTGGTGTTTGGAGAAGGAAGACTGTATTCGATTTGTTAGTTTAATTTATAAATCACATAAAATTTGTAAGTCTAGAGAAAACATTGGTTTCGCTTTTGTTTTTTTCGTCTCATATAAGGTCTGATATAAACAAGTATCGTAAGCTGTTAAATAAGTACGAGTATATTTAAAATGTAATTAAAAAATAATAATGCTATAAAAAATATATATAATCCTAATTGATGTTTCATCCTATAATGTCAGCCTTTTTACTCATTCTTTTTCACAAGTGCCACGAGAACCAAAGTACTTTGGGGCAACCTTTTTAGCGTGTCTTCCTTTAGAAAATGTTCAGCACAGTGGTGTAAACCCTTAAAATGTTGAGAACAAGCAAACTCACCTTACAACCGGCACAATGTGAGTTAACACTTAAAGGATGAGGACCCAGTTTTTGACATGGCAATGAAATTTAAATAAGACTTTAAATCTGAATTGCGTTTTTCAGTATTAAATTAAATCAGCCATTTCTTTGGCGGATAGATATGGCCACATCATGAAATGCCAAATGCAAATATCGACATTTGCCAGTACAACATCTGTAAAATCTCTACATTACAATGAATATGAAAATGGTTTGGCTGCGATTGTGTCTTCCGTGGTCATCTTTATATGGTTAGACTCAACAGTTTACACATTGCTCCATCTAATATATCCTTTTCGTCATTCTATTGTTATACAAAATGGTATAATCCTTTTGTTCCTAAGTTTTAGCATGAAATTCAAAACCTATACACAGAGAAGAGATTCGTTGTCACAACTATATTTGCAGCCATCTAAACTTTGACGATTCCTTCACTGAAAGAAAAACCTTCATACCATTAATGAATTCTTACATTGCATCAATGAAAAGTGTCATTGTCATTAATGCTATGAACAATGTTACATTAAACGAAAAATGTTTCATAGACCTGAAATTAATGTAAACTTTTTAACCGGAATGGAACATTATCATTGTATTAAAGAAAACTGTTACATTGATATTATAAACCGTTTCATTGATGTAATGAAATATAGTCATTGATGTTATGCTGATGTTATGAACATGTTTCATTAATGCTATGAGCATGTTTCATTAATGTAATAAACAGGTTTCATTTATGGTATGAACATGTTTCATTGAAGGTCTGAATTTGTCTCATTGATTGTATGAACATATTTCATTGATGGTATAACACGTTTCATTGATGGTATGAACAAGTTTCATAGTTGGTATGAATAGGTTTCATTGATAGTATGAACAGGTTTCAGTGATGGTATGAACCGGCTTCATTCATGGTATGAATATGTTTCATTGATGGTATAAGACAGTTTCCATAACTAAATGCAATTTTAACTTTTGCCACACTATCATGTAAATTATTTGGAAAAAATCCACTCCGCGCCGTTTAAAAAAAAAACGAAAATCGAGCAAAATATGGGGTCCATAGGGTCCAAAAATGGTCAGAAAAAATGTTTTGGGGGGGGGGGGGGGGTAGAACACACAATTCTAAGTAAAAAATTTTAAATTGAAAAGTTAGAGGGAATCCCTATTTTAGGAGTTATGGGTATCCAAAGTTCGGGCTTTTTGTGGCACGATTTTTTCGACGATTATTAGGTTTTCTGGGACAGGGCCAGGGCGAGGAATATCTCTGTTTCAAATTTTGGATTTCGGAATTTTTTGATTTTTGGAAATTTTTTGGACCTGTGGGATCCAATAGGTCCGGCCGCCAAAAAAATTTTGGGTTTTTGAAATCCTCTTATTTTGCTCGATTTTCATTTTTTTAAATGGCGCGGGATTCTGCATTTCAGCCTTTTATTATTTTCTTATTTATTCCTAATCTCATACTGGCACTCATATATTGTGTCACAGCTACTGTACATAAATACATAAATAATACATAAATACATTCATTTATACAAATCGTACCTACATATGTACATATTATCCTTTATCCAAATTAATGAATCGTTCAAAATTAATGAAATGCTACATTATATTAAAGAAAGATGTTTCATTATTGGTTTTTTAGAAAAAATATTTTAAAATTCAATAAAATGAGTGTAATGCAAAGAATGGCCTATTTAATAGATTCTACTTTACAATGTCGATAAAATGTCTGCAATTTTTCTCTACAGTTTCCCATATTTACATGAAAAATATATTTCATTCCATCAATGTAAAAGGTTTCTTAGCAGAAATTCAAAAACTGCAGCAATGAAAGGGTTCACTGAAGTAATGTAACATTTCATAGCATCGAAGAAACTTTTTGCATCATTGCATCAATGTAACCCATTCATTGATGCTATGAAGTGCTTTTCTTTCACTGTTCGACTAGAGAGTGGATCAATAAGTCCGTGACGTTTTGAATGAAACACAGTTTTTTTTGTAAAAAAAAATATTTTTCAACATAATCTCCTTTTTTTAGCTCAATACTTTTCTCCAATTTTTGTATCCCTTCCAAAAAATAGGATCTTTCGAGGTTCATAAAATAGGCATTTGTTTGATCAATAATTGCATCGTTGGAGCTAAATCTCTTTCCACCCAGCCATTTCTTTAGGTATGGAAATATGAAATAGTCACTGGGGGCTAAATCCGGAGAATATAGCAGATGAGGTACCAGTTCGTAGCCCAATTCATGGAATTTTGCCATTGAGACTACATACGTGAGCACCCGTGCATTATCTTGATGAAAAATAACTTTCTTCTTGGCCATATGGCGTCGTTTTTTTTTTTAAATCCTCGTTAAATTGGTCCAATAAGTTGGCATAATATTCGCCACATATTGTTTTTCCCTTTTGAATGTAATCGATGTGGATTATCCCGCGTGCATCCCAAAAAACTGTTGCCATCACCTTATTGGCATTTGTTTAGACTGCTGCTTGGTCTCCGAAGTGTTGTAATGGATCCATGTTTCATCCACAGTTACAAACTCCTTCGAATTACGTTTAAACAACTCCAAACTATCCTTTGAAGTTCTCACACGTTTGCGTTTATGGTCAATTGAGAGCAAACGCGGCACCCATCTTGCAGACACCATTCTTAAACCCAACTGATCATTTAAAATCAAAACCACACTGCCATATGAAATGCCTATGGTATCAACAATCTCACGCACTTTTACTCTTCGATCGGCCAACACCATATCATTGATTTTTTCGACATTTTCGGGTGTACTGACTTCAATTGGCCGTCCAGAACCGGAGACCACAACGAAAGTCAGTAAACCACTTTTTTACCATCGAAATCGATGGTGCAGAGTCCCCATAGTATTTATCAAGCTTTTCCTTGGTTTGATTGATGGTTTTTTTTCGCAAAAAATAATGCTGAATGAGCACTCGAAATTCACTTTGTTCCATTTTTAAAAAAATGCACGAGGTTGTATGTTTAGAACAGCTGTTAAACGGAAAATAAGAGACGGAATTTCCTCGGAAATTGACAGTAGTCTACTAACAGGTAATACTTGATGGGAGCAGTGTTGCATTTCATATAACTACGAGAAAGTTCGAAAAATCACGGACTTATTGATCCGCCCGTATCACATTATTCAGTTGTGATTACCAATAATTGTGTTCCGTATCACCAAATGTTGTGCATATCAATTGATTTGTAATTCAGTTTTTGTTGCAAGAACTGAAATATTTTTTCAAGCCACAGCAACAAGCAATACTTATAAATGTGATCTGTCAATCGAGTTTTATTTCTAGCAATCAAATTATCCTGTAGTGGTGATTATTCTATTTGTTGGATCAACGAAAAATTTAAATACTAATTCGGTTGAACCAACTAATACATTCGTATGCTCAACTAATTACTTGAATTTAATGGCTGTTATAAGCATTTGTTGATGCTTTAAACCATTATGAATTTTATAGAAAAAAAAACTAAAAAATAATTTTATATTAAAATTGAGAATTTTATGTTTAAAGATAAACAAAATCATTATTATTTGTAACCTCTACCCATGTTCTGTAACTCTCACATTGAGAAAATTCTCACATGGAACATGTGAAATGAAACAGAAACGTGGTGAATTAGCACAAAAACCCGTTTCTCACATTGAACTATATCTGTAACTTTATTTTGTGAGATCTTTCAGTCATCTGCCAATTTTTCTCGCCTCACTAGAACAATGCGAGAAAATCTGTCTGTAAAGTACTCGATCGAATACCGGTTTTAGATACCAATGAAATTCTTTATTCCTGTGAATGTACGTTCGATGCCATTATGTATGGAACTCGATTTCTTTTATGTGGCCACCACGGGCACGCTTGCAGAAGTCCAGACGCTGAACCCAATTTTCGACGGTGTTCAAGCATAAATCGGCCGATACTGCTGCAAATTTCACGTTCGATATTCGTACGAAGTTCATCAATCGTCGCTGGCTTGTTGGCATAGACCATAGACTTGACGTAGCCCCACAGGAAATAATCTATCGGCGTCAAATCGCATGACCGAGGCGGCCAATCGACTGGGCCATTTCGTGAGATAACACGTTCACCAAACTTGGTTTCCAATAAATTGATTGTGGCATTCGCTGTGTGGCTTGTGGCGCCGTCCTGTTGGAACCACATGTCCTCCAAGTCCATATTATCTAATTGGGGCCAAAAATATTCGGTTATCACTGAACGGTAGCGATTCGCATTCACAGTAATGTGCCGGTCTTCATCATCACGGAGTACGGCCCAATGACGCCGCCGGCCCATAAACCGCACCAAACCGTAATTTTTTCGGGATGCAATGATGACTCATGGATTACGTGTGGATTGCTGTCTGCCCAATAACGCATATTTTGCTTATTGATGAAGCCATTCAGCCAGAAATGAGCCTCATCGTTGATTGTTGAGGCATCTTAAAGTTGGCCTCTTAAAATTGAGACCACTGACTCCAAATTTCGGTAGTAAATTTTAATAATTTCGACTGGTTGTTGGCTCTTATATCTTTCCATGATGAAATGGCAAACCTTACTGAAGAGAAATGTCAAAAGAGCGGGGAAAAATATGGCGTCGTTTGCTGTCCCTACCGATTTACTTTTGTAGCGTCTCTGTTGGAAAACCCTTTATAAGTATAGGTTCCCGTCGCACAACAAAGACAAGGAAAAAATTAAATCAGTTGATCTATCGCTTCCACCTGTACTAGTTAGATCGTGGCTTGATGCTATGTTTGTTTATTTTGATTTTTGACATCTGACTGGAACATTCCAATATCAAACGATACCAGTGGTGCTGCTTCTCGCTTGGAGTTACAGAGACAGGTTTTTCTCACATGTCGAGAAACGGTGGTATTATTTGTTTCACACTTTCTCGATGTGAGAAGTGTTGACATAAGTTACAGAACATGGGTACTGTACCCATGACACAGCTAGTCGACCTTTTAGCTGCAAATTTGATACCAGGACAGAATGTAAAGGCGAATTGAAAAAAATTGACTTTCAATTTGATTATGTTGGCACTAATGACATTTAAAATAATTTTACATTCAATAAACTAGTTTCGTTTTGAAGAACACAACAATGTTTCAGTTATTTTCTTTGTTGTACGTTCAAATTCTGCCAGAAAAAAAAAACTGGCATAAAAATATCGTAACAAGACTGTCGTTAGTAAAATGAATTTCTACGGGAATTTGGTGAAAGTGAAACACTCATGGCTTCTCCCATTCCTCCCGTTACATATCACGGGTACTGGGTTCGTATTTCGTGTGTAATGTATTACCCTGGGTAACCCATCTCCATTGTTCATCGAAAAGATGAAAAAATTAGAAAAAATGTCTATATCTCGGAAACGGAACGTCGAATCGAAAAAAAGAACTCAATTTTCAGAGGTTTCCATAAAGTAGTCCAATTCGTATTGAGTTTTTTTTTAAAGTCGCCAAAATAAGAAAATCGCTAAAATAAAAACAGCCAAACACACAACATCACACATACTTTGTCCGAAGTAGCTGACGTATACGTGTGTCACATAACCACATGTTTGCCATATCAACAGCAACGAAACAGCCAAACACACAACATCACACATACTTTGTACGAAGTAGCTGACGTATTAGTATGTCACCATAACGTCGACTGCGATGGTTTTAGCAGCAGCATAAAATCTGGTTTTAGCAGATTTTGACTTTGATAGATTTAGTCCCTATACGCCGCTATAGATGTTAACACATCAAAAATAGGTATCCTTTGCTTCAAATAGTATATTTTCTTGAAAAACTATATTTTCTTTAAAGCGTTCCTTTATTCATCAGGGATGATTTTTATTGATTATTTTTAGGCAACAACAAAAATCATGTCTAATGGGAGCCGATGGTTCTCTGTAGGTGGAAAAAAGTTTTTGCAAATGTTTTATTGTGTGTTTTGCTGGCAATGTTTTTCGAACACTTGCATACTAGTTGGAATTGAAGTGAATTTTCATTTGATTTTAGTTTGATGAATTTTTCAATAGCATCATTCTATACAACCGCTGATGAAGATCTGTGGCTAGATCTGAAATAGCTATACGGTTTGCCAGGCATCATGGGACTCTTTTACAAACTATATCTCTATTACCAGATATATAGAATGGTCTTGAGCTTGATTAATAAAAGAAAAAAGTACCTTTTTTTGTGAAACTAAATGACTTTTCTTGAGATAAGTACCTACTCTTAAAAATGAACCTATTCTTTAAAAAAGGACCAACTCCAAAACAAATCGCATTTCTTAAATAAATAACCTTTTCTTAAAAAAAATACCTAACACAACAATTCCTTTTCTTAAAACTAACACTTCTTGAACATGAAATAATACATTTTTATTTATTTTCTTGAGATAGGTAGCCTTTCTGAAAATAAGTACATTATCTTTCTTCTTTTAAACAATACCTGTTCTTAAAAAAGTACTTGATTTTAAAAAAAATTCATACTGTTATTAAAAAATCTTCTTAAAAATTTTACGTTTATCATTTTACAATAAGTAACTTTTCTTAAAGTTCCATTTAAATCATCGTATTTTTCAACGGGCGCCTTAGGCGTGTTGGAACTAACTAGTACATAATATCGGGTCCGCCATCTAACGTTTTTTTTTTTCAACTAGTTCTTATTTCGTGAATGGCTCATGTCTGATTTGACAGATAATTAGTTTTATCCTTTCGTTGAACGAATATGGTTGTGTATACGCTTGAACAACGCTGGGAAATATTGCGACATTACTTTGAAAATCATGGTAATGTTGCAGAATGTGTGCGAAAATTGCGTACGGATTTTGGATGAAGGGAAGCACCGTCAGCTGCGTATGTTCGTTATCTTGGCGGGTGTGTAAACAAGCAAAATTGTCGCATTTGGGGCACAGAAAACCCGCACGCATACATTGAAAAGCACCTAAAACGAGTCACTGTTTGGTGCGGATTTTGGTCCAAAGGCATAATTGGGCCATTTTTCTTCGAAAATGAGCAAGGAGTGTTCACAAAAACTGTAGAGGAGGATATTGGCAACATTTGGTTTCAATAGGACGGCGCTACGTACCACAGAGCCGAAGCTACACTCGATGTTTTGCGCCCCGTTTTTGAAGATCGCATTATCAGCCGCAGAGCTGATGTCGTTTGGCCACCTCGGAGCTGCGATTTTACACCGTTGAACTATTATTTGTGGGGTGCCCTCAAAGATAAGTGTTAAGCCGACAAGCCAGAGACAATTGACGATTTAAAGGACAATATTCGTGAAGCCATTGGTGAAATACAGCTGCACACACTCGATAATGTGCTTAAAAATTTAACCGCTCGTGTAGGCTACTGCATGGCCAGCCGAGGCAGCCATGTGAATGAAATTATTTTCCATTATTAACCGGAAGGATTGTACTTTCAAATAAAAAAAAGAAATTTGAGAAAATATTCGGTAGTTTTTGTTTATAGCATTTTCAAAAAAAAAAGTTTGAATTTTTTTTTTTTTAGAATTTAAATTTTATTTGTCCATATATTCATTTAACATTTTCTATATCTTATTCTAGAGTTCGTCTTCTCTCCCAACGTCCTAAGACTGTACTGGGAATATATGCCTTATGGTTAATTTAAGTGCCTGTAAGACCAGCCCACTTATACTCTTGCGTATATATTAATACTCTTCGTTCCAACCGGGTGTTCACTGACACCTCATGTGATTTATATAAAAACCGTTAGAAATATTATACAAAACTATAAAAACAATAATACTTTATTTCTAAAGTTCATACTCAAGTTAAACTCTTTTATAGCCACTATGACTAGCTCAATTTATCCTGCAGTTAAGGATAACAACTAGTTTCATCTGTCACATTCTAAGGAATTTAAAAATTATAACTGTTAGTTATCTCTAACCAGACATTGAGATAATGACCCTTAAAGTCCTATTTCAAGCATAAAGTACATATATGGTGTTTCACTTTCAAACGATTGCTTTGCTTTTTTTTAACGTATCCTGAAATAAAACAATTTATACTAAAACCTATCTGTTCTCTTCTTTGGCTTATCCTACTCCAAATACTGTTTATTGCATTACCCATTTCTGCTAACATATTACAAGTACTTGTGTTGTCGTTAGTTCCGGAACTTACAACTAAATCAGAGTTGGCAGATATGTTTTCTATTTCCATTGGACAAGTTATTTCGGGAAACAGGCCGCACTATAATTCAGTGACAAAGCCTTTGTGTCTGGCTGATGCGTTCAGTAACAATTGCGAGCAATTAAAAGGCTTTTGGTTTAATAATTCTGTAATTTGAAACCAGTTATGTTAAACTTCTTTAACCCCGAAAAATCCGGATAATCGATGTGAAAAAACCTGTGAAGCAGAACCTTCGAGAAACAAGTTTTTAAAATACCGATGTCCGGTTAACCGGTCAGAATTCGGTTAAGCGGTTTCGGTTTTGAATACACTAATGCTAGAGCTTATCAACGAGACAACAGTTTTTATAATGAAATTAAAATTGTTTCCATATTTTCCATATTATTTATCAACTTTAAGGACTTAATTTTACAGAGTTTGTCATACGAATAATATATACAAAAAACCTTTAGTTAAAATCATAAAATCCGTAATACTGCTAATTGCGGTTTTAGTTCTGTCTCAGAACTGTTCTGCCAGCATCGTTACGAATGACTACATCGACAATGCTCATGTTGGGGGTCAAGAAGTTGAGCAGATTATCAGCACCTTGGCGTGGCAGACGATCGAATGGAAAACCCATCGGGCGGCGGTCGGGATAAAGGCGGTCACGTACGCCGCAGTATGAAGCCGCATCACTGCAACTGCCAACCAAATCTTGGTCAACCTGTATGCAAAAGAAATGTTTGTATTAACCCCATTGAAATCAAATCCTCTTTTCGTTGGTTTCATTGCAAATACTTACACGATCATCTTCATAGTTGGAAACCATAATGAACAATTCGCAACGCAAACCTTCGGGCCGTCCCTTGGCGATTAACATATGATTTGGCCAGCCACAACCGCAGAATACGAATTCCAGTTCATCGGCTGAACCTTCAGCTGGGCGATTCTGTTCCAAATTGCGGAAGGTACGTTCGAATGGAATAGTGACGCTGGATTCAGTGGAGCGGCGACGGATGGTGTTTTGTCCAGGGTTCACTATAGAAATTCACAATATAAGAAATTCTATTTAAAAAGATAAAACAACTCGAAACTTACATGCAACAATGAATTTATCCAACTCAACCATCAGGGAACGTTGATCTCTTAACAGCATTGCTCGGCCACGTTCATCATTCTTGGGGCCCATGAAGATACGCACTGTTCCGTAACGTTGAGCACCTCCCTCATTGTTCACATTGATGGTGTAAGTGAATGGAGTATGTTGCAAGTGGGTGAAGCGTGCGAAGACATTTCCTCTGGGCGTGAAGTCCATACCACGGGATAAATCGACATCAGATTGTTGCCAGAATGTGGTCAGCACATTGGGCTGACCGCCATCCGTACTGACTTGGATACCGACAATGGAAATGCCATCGTATTGCAATTGTGGCAAATTGTAGGCTGGCAAGCGGATCTTGTGTTCCTGGAAAATATCATCAATGAATGCATGCCATCTGTAGAATATAGGATCACGCATGGCCGTTGCTGCGTCACCTATTACACCGAAGGATTCTAAGTGGCGGTGATCAGGATCATGACAATAGGAAAAGAAAACATGACCCATGTTGTGGAAATCGCCATATAGAGTTTGATTGGGTGAGAGAATAGAAGCTTCCATTATGTTACCCAAGATGTCAATACCGCGTTGTTCGCTTAATTCGATGCGATTGCCGCTGGCATCGACTACGAAGCCTGAGTGAATGGCTTCAAAGATGCGGTCACGCCATCTTTCCAAGTCTGCCAGGTCCACATTGATTTGATCTAATCCTCGATTCAAGTCCCTCAGTTGGGTGTTGTCGAAACGTGGAGGCCAAGCACGGCTGGCCACCAGTGAGTCCATCTTGGGGAAGTACCCCTCGGCAATAGGTTGGCGGAAGTTATTATAGCGGGTCACACGGGCCAAGTTGTTACTGAAGCGTTCCAGGTTGTAGCGGGCAACCATCTGTTGGTGCATATAGTAGAATAATTCACCACGACGGTCCTTGTCAACAATGCTGCGATCACCAGCCTCGAAGGGATACACCAAATGCCAATGCCAATGATGGAGATTAATACCTATGTCTTCACGGAAGTACCACAAGCGATGCTCAACATCCAAATCGGAAGCAGTATAGTCACGAGGAATCACAATAGGCATACGAGAACCTTCAGGCACAACCGTAACCTCTTCTCTGACTTGACGGAATACCTGCGAATCGACGAATTTATCGGGGAAACTCTGAGCGTAAGACGGTAAATCCAACCCTTTAGTATCAGGGCGATGCAACAAAGCTACGCACAGGGCATAGTTAAACAGGTAGGGGTTCAAACGATCACGAGCATAGACGGCCACACTTTGTAAATCGTCAATAGACCGCAATCCCATGAATATGTCAATCAAGCGACCGGAAATGCGGCGATGGCGCGGTATGAACAAGGAAAATTGTTCACCGCGACCCAATGACAAGGGAATACGCAAATCGGGCAAGGAGATATCACGAACTGGAATGCGTTGCTCAGCTTTCTCGCCGAAGCGACTTTGTACCTCACTACCAATGGGACGGTAACGATCGGTCAGGAACTTGTCGGGCACATCGAAAACGGTAGATGTCTTACCCTTTTCCATGAACACGGGTTCAGTGGGACGTTCGAACAGCAGCAAAATATTCTTTTTGTCGGCCATTGAGATTTAGGTTAAAGAAACACACTATAGGTTTGTGAAAAGTTTCACAAAAAATAGTAATCCGGGAAATTCGACAGAAACTTTAAATGATTTCTGGGAACTGTAAAGGATTTGATTGTACTGCTTTAATTAGTTCAACTATAGAACTGATGTTCTGCTTAAAATTAATTTCACTATTTATACCTGAAAATATTCGTTGGCCTATCCGCCCCTGCTAGACTGCAGTCACCCATTTCACTATCAGTGGCATGGAGGTAGGCGTATACTATTATGTCTGCGGTAACCTTTTTTTTAGTTTTTGTGGTCTGGATCATTGTCATATCATTTCGAATTTCGAATGGCAATAGTAAACAGTTTCGCTAATTCCCATTTGATAGGAATGATTATAAGCGCAAATGTTTAATGGTATAGGCTTGAGAGTATAAAACCTTTTATACAACATTACTGACAGTAAAAAATATATAATTTTAGGATTTTACACGTGTCCTCATGACAAACACCAAGATATATTAAAAGTGCGAAAATTTGTTATTGGAACGATGTTCCTTGTCGCACCTTGCGGGATGGGGACTAAGTGAAAAAAAATTAAACAACTTTTGTTTTAACACTATTATACTACAACCCAGTATTATCAATTATATTTTTTACTTTGGCTTTTGGTTTGTGTCTAGACTATCTACATGTCTCACCTATGTTGGGAAATTTCTTGTTTAATGAGAAGTTTTCTAGGTGGAGCCTGTAACCAATATATAGTATAATTGTAGTTTTGAACCCAATAAAAAGTAAATTTAGACAAGCTAAAGTGAGAGGAAATTCCAGTCGGTATGGCTACGACATGCATCCATACCTGCTGGCAGTGTTCCACTAAAAGGAACTTACTGACCCATTAAATCCCATGAAGTTATAGGTGAGAGGCACTCACACTCAGTCACCTATCCGCTTTATATTTTGGATATACTTCAATTTTGCACAGATTTCGAACAGTCTTTGCGAAACATTTTGAAACAAAGTTCCTTATCGCAAGTTGCGCGATGGGGTCTAAATGAAAAAAATTATACAACTTTTGTTTTAACACTATTATGCTACAACTCAGTTTTATCAACTAAATTGAGTACTTTTTCTTTGGTTTATGTCTAGACTAACAATGTTGGCAAATTTCTTGTTTAATGGGAAGCTTTCTAGGTGGAGCCTGTAACCAATATTCAGTATATTTTTAAAAAAAAAGTGAATTTTTCTTACAAAAAGTACCTTTTCTTAAAAAAATTAATTTTTTCGTAAAGTAGCTTTTCTTAAAAAACTAGCTTTTCTTTAAAGAGTACCTTTTTTGTGAAACAAAATTACTTTTCTTGATATAAGTACCTACTGTTAAAAATGTACCTATTTTTGAAAAAGAGACCAATTGCAAAAAAAAAATCCAATTTCTTAAAAAAACCTTTTCTTCAAAAAAAAAATACCTTCTCTTAAAAAAATAAATTTTCTTGCAAAAATTCCTTTTCTTAAAGTATGTACATTTTCTTAAAAATAAACCAATACCTTTTCTTTTCTGCACTTATGGCTTTTTATTACAGAAAGTACTTCTTCTTAAAAACAGTACGTTTTCTTAAAAAAAAACATTAGCCTTTAATAAAAGAAGTACCTCTCTTTACAAAAATTACTTTTCGGGAAAATATAATACATAGGTATTCTTACAAAAAGAACCTAAAAGTATAAATTTTTTTTAAAATAAATTCTCTAACACCATCCATAAAAAATGTTTATCAGTTTACACAAAATATCTTTTCTTACAGATCCATTTAAATCAACGTATTTTTCAACGGGCGCCTTAGGCGTGTTGGAACTAACTAGAACATAATATATAGCGAAAGAAACTTCATTCCAATAAATTCAATGAGTGTTCGAGTGTTAACACCTTTTTGTTACACGGTACCTGTTCGATTTCTATGAACACATTAGTAAATGTTACATTGGAAAATAAAAAACAGCGTTCAATCATATGAAGACGTTACATTTAAATAATATTAATACTTAAAATTATTTAAAGACCAGTGCAATCACATGTGTCATTATTTTCTTGCTTAATACTTTTTGTTTTATTCCCACAAAAAGCAAAGAGAATTCAAAGCCACATGTCCATACATACATTGTTATGTTCGTACATACGCTACACAAGTTCACACAATTTCGTTGCTCTCTTGCTATCTCATTTTTATATACATATAACCACGTCATTATTCTCTTTGCTCTGAGAGTGCTCTGCACCCACACAAGTCAATTATTCGCCGCCTCACATCAGTGTGTGTTTTTTTTTCGCAGTTTAACAATCTATGTTTCGCAGTCGTACAAGCTGTGTTCTTAGGGGTGGGTTTCGTTTCGGAGGAGTTTAACGCCAAACAATCTGCGATCGCAGTCGGACAAACTGTGTTTAGATGTGTTTACTTTGTGAGTTAAGTCCCTTTCAAACTTTCAAAATATTATAGAAAACTATAAAAACAATAATATTTTATTTCTGAAGTTCATAGTCAAGTTAAACTCTTTTATCGCCACTATGACCAGCTCAATTTATACTGCGGTTAAGGATAACAACAAGTTGTATCTGTCGGATTGTAAGGAATTTATAAATTATAACTGTTGCTTCCTCTAACCAGACATTGTGATAATGACCCCTAAAGTCATATTTCAAGCATTAATGCTGTGTGTTTATCGAACCAAATAATTTTAATTGACTAAAATTTTAACATTAGCGTGGTGAGTATTTATTGTCAATATTTTCACTAGCCCCAGGGCTACACAAAATGTTGACAAGTAGTCTAAATTTTGAGGTATGTCTTTTAAGCCCGGTATTCAGTTTTAAGAAATTTTCGTTGCCGTAAGAAGTACGTATATAAAAAATAACGAAAATTTCGCTCACTTTTCATTTGCTCGGTACTCAGCACTATGCAAAAATTTCGTAGGCAAAATCAAGTACCGGGTTGTTACGCCAAAGTTATTTCGTGCGAAAGCAATTGTTTGATAATTGTTTGGGACCGGAATTTTGACATTTTGATTATTTTAGTAAACAAAAGTACTACCACATGCATTAAAAATAGAATTGAGTGCATAGATGAATTACACTGTGTGTAATTTTTTAAGTCATGGAAATATAACCATATACGGACACCACTACGTGATAAAAGACCACAAAAAAAGACCCGTGTCTCCCAGTTTTGCCCAAAGTCATGCACTTTTTTTATGGGCCCCAAAAGATTTGGGGCCTCGGTGTAATTTTTGCAAAAAAGTGATCATTTTGTCATACCTTGCAAATCGTTCGGAATTTTGATTTACTCTCTGAGGTAAAGTTGTAGTCCTTGTAGTCAAAAAAAAACTTAATCTTCAAGGTCAAATCGCAAGAATAACTTTAAAAATTTCGCCTTTTTTTTACCTTTTTCCTCCGAGTTTTTTAAGTTTATTTTTTGCGATTTTGACCTCGAAGACGAGATTTTTTTTTGAGTTGATTTGTTCTTTATGGCAAGGGCTACAACTATCCCTCAGAGAGTAACTCAAAATTCCGAACGGTTTGCAAGATATATGCATGGTAAAATCGTCACTTTTATCGAAAAATCCCCCAGAGGCCCCAAATCTTTGGGGGCCCATAAAAAAAAGTGCATGAAGCATGGTACAATATCTACATGGTAATAGCAGCAGGTGTAGCTGTTGTCGTAGGCAGCAATAACAGGCATTTTGTTTTTGTCTCATTCGCTTCTGCTGTCAAACTCTACACAAATACATATCAACAACACAAGAACGTAAAATAGTACAAAAACAAAATACATATGAGTTTGACAACTGAAGCGAATAATAGCATGAACAAATTTAAATCAGCTGTTCAAACGTCTTTACCATGTAATATTATTGTAGAATGTTCGGAAGTTTGTACGCGTAATGCATAGAATAACACATACGTAGAAGGTTTTATTCGCTCAATAAATTAAACGTCATAGGTACGATGGAAAGTAAACATTGGATGGTAGAAATATGGGTTCAATAATACCAGATAGTGGCAATAGTATACAGCGATCAACATAGGAACAACAACCGAATTTCGTGTTTTTGTGGCAAACTAGTTGTGTTAAATACAATACAAATGTATACCAACGATAAAAGTCAACAAAAAAGTGCAAAATATATTTAAATTTTCCAGTTCTACACCAAAACGACATGAAAAAGTTAAGTGAATACATTTTGTAACTCCACCTGGTGTAAGGTAATTTTAAATTTAATTGCTCTCATTTCCACAAACCTACGATGAGAGTGTGAAATGAAACGTCAGATGAGAGAATAAAAGTATCTAGGTATGTGTTATTCTATGGCGTAATGGTAAACAATACAAAATGTCAGAAAATAAAAACGCAAACGACTACTCAAAATTTTGACAAGTAGTCTAAATTTTGTCCTTTGTTTTGTTATGCAGCAATTGCTTGGAAGATCGCGAAACAGTAAACAATTCAAAATGTCAGCAAACAAAGAGCAAACCTAAACAACGTGCAAGTATAAAGACGGTTTCCAGAAACATGTAACTCAACTTAATATGATGTTATTTTAAAATGCAGGGAAATACTTGTGGAAAAACGCATTGAATTATAGTAAATATTTACAGGAAAGATGACAAATAGCAAATAAAGTCTGTAAAATCCAATACTTTTTGTCAATACATTCATAGAAATTATTAAACAATAAGAGCATACCTCACGTCTTCTACTCTCCATTTCATTTATCACATACATAACCTTCCAGCTGCCAAAATTTTGATTTTCTAATTATATATATTTTGAACTCCAAATTATCTCTTCACCACCCAAAAATAAATTCAACACAATTTACCACGACCGAAATATTTTCGATGAACACACAGCCAAAGTACAATTTAATTGTTTCACTTTCTAACCATTTCTTTGTTTATTTTGAACGTAACCTGAAGTAAGACAATTTCACCGAAAGTATAAGTAGGACTAATTGTACTGATGACATTATCCTAGTTGGTCAACCTATGTGTTATCTTATTTGGCTTATCCTAATACTCCAAATACTGTTTATTGCTTTACCCATTTCTGCTAACATATTACAAGTACTTGTGTTGCCGTTAGTTCCGGAACTTACAACTAAATCAGAGTTGGCAGATATGTTTTCTATTTCCATTGGACAAGCTATTTCGGGAAACAGTCAGTATATGAGGGGTTCAGTACCAATAGCGAGCAATTGAAAAGGCTTTAGGTGTATAATTCTGTAATTTGAAACGAGTTATGTAAAAATTCTTTAAAACCCTAAATATCTGGTTAATCGATATGGAAAAGCCGGTGAAACCGGACCATCAAAAATTAAATTTGTAAAAATCCGACGTCCGCTTAAACGGGCAGAATTCGGTTAACCGCTTTCTGTTTTGAATACACTAACGCTAGAGCTTATCAGTGTGAGATGAAATTTTAAACTAATATTGAAATTGTTTTCAGATACTTTTTATTCATCAATTTTAAGGAATTAATTAAATTCAAAAGATTGGTAATACTGCTAAGTCCGGTTTTAGTTCTGTCTCAGAACTGTTCTGTCAGCATCGTGACAAATGACTACATCGATAATGCTCATGTTGGGGGTCAAGAAGTTGAGCAGAGTATCAACACCTTGTCGTGGTAGACGATCGAATGGGAAACCCATCGAGCGACGGTCGGGATAAAGGCGGTTATGTACGCCGCAGTATGAAGGCGCATCATTGCAGCTGCCAACCATATCTTGGTCAACCTGTATGCAAAAGAAATGTTTGTATTAACCGCATTGGAATCATATCGTTCATTGCACTGGATTCATTGCAAATACTTACACGATCATCTTCATAGTTGGAAATCATAAGGAACAATTCGCAACGCAAACCTTCAGGCAGACCCTTGGCGATCAGCATATGATTTGGCCAACCACAACCGCAGAATACGAATTCCACTTCATCGGCCGAACCTTCAAGTGGGCGATTCTGTTCCAAATTACGGAAAGTACGTTCGAATGGAATAGTGACGCTGGATTCAGTGGAGCGGCGACGGATGGTATTCTGCCCAGGGTTTACTATAGAAATTCACAATGTAAGAAATTCTATTAAAACATAGAGTAACTCGAAACTTACATGCAACAACGAATTTATCCAACTCCACCATCAGGGAACATTGATCTCTAAACAGCATTGGTTGGCCACGTTCATCAGTCTTGGGGGCCATGAAGATGCGCACTGTACCGAAACGTTGGGCACCTCCCTCATTGTTGACGTTGATGGTGTAAATGAATGGAGTATGTTGCAAGTGGGTGAAGCGTGCGAAGACATTGCCTCTGGGCGTGAAGTCCATACCGCGGGATAAATCGATATCAGATTGTTGCCAGAATGTGGTGAGCACATTAGGCTGACCGCCATCCGTACTGACTTGGACCCCGACAATGGAAATGCCATCGTAGTGCAATTGTGGCAAATTGTAGGCTGGCAAGCGGATCTTGTGTTCCTGGAAAATATCATCAATGAATGCATGCCATCTGTAGAATAAAGGATCCCGCATGGCAGTTGCTGCGTCAACTATTACACCGAAGGGTTCTAAGTGGCGGTAATCGGGATCATGACAACAGGCAAAGAAAACATGACCCAGATTGTGGAAATCGCCATACAGATTTTGATTGGGTGAGAGAATGGAAGATTCCATTATGTTGCCCAGGATGTCAATACCGCGTTCCTCACTTAATTCGATGCGATTGCCACTGACATCGACTACGAAACCTAAGTGAATGGCTTCAAAGATGCGGTCACGCCATCTTTCCATGTCTTCCAGGTTCACATTGATTTGTTCTAATTGTCGATTCAAGTCCCGCAGCGGGGTGTTGTCGAAACGTGGAGGCCAAGCTCGGCTGGCCACCAGTGAGTCCATCTTGGGGAAGTACCCCTCGGCAATAGGTTCGCGGAAGTTGTTATAGCGGGTAACACGGGCCAAGTTGTTACTGAAGCGTTCCATATTGTAGCGGGCAACCATCTGTTTGTGCATGTAGTAGAATAATTCACCACGGCGGTCCTTGTCAACAATGCTGAGATCACCAGCCACGGAGGGATACACCAAATGCCAATGCCAATGATGGAGATTAACACCCATATCTTCACGGAAGTACCACAGGCGATGCTCAGGATTCAAATCGGAAGCAGTATAGTCACGAGGTATCACAACAGGCATACGAGAACATTCGGGCACAGCCGTAACCTCTTCTCTGACTTGACGGAAAACTTTCGAATCGACGAATTTTCCTGGGAAACTCTCAGCGAAAGAGGGTAAATCCAAACCCTTAGTATCAGGTCGATGCAACAAAGCTACGGACAAGGCATAGTTGAACAGGTAGGGGTTCAAACGATCACGAGCATAGACGGCCACACTTTGTAAATCATCAACGGAGCGCAATCCCATGAAAATGTCAATCAAGCGACCGGCAATTGTGCGATGACGTGGTATGAACAAGGAAAATTGTTCATCACGACCCAATGACAAGGGAATACGCAAATCTGGCAAGGAGATATCACGAACTGGAATGCGTTGCAGAGCTTTCTCACCGAAACAACTTTGTACCTCATCACCAATGGGACGGTAACGATCGGTCAAGAATTTGTCGGGCATATCGAAGACGGTAGATGTCTCACCCTTTTCCATGAACACAGGTTCAGTGGGACGATCGAACAACAGCAAAATATTATTTTTGTCGGCCATTGCGATATAGTATAAAAGAAACTCTATACATTTGTGAAAAAATAGTAATCTGTAAAATCGACAGAAACTTTAAGAGATTTCTGGGAACTTTAAAAAATTTGATTCTACTGCTTTCATTAGTTCAACTATAGAACTGACGTTCGGCTTAAAATTAATTTCACTATTTATACCTAATGGCCTTTCCGCCCCTGCTAAACTGCAGTCACCCATTTCACTATCAGTGACATGGGGGTAGGCGTATATTATTATATATGCGGTTACCTGTCAAAATTTTTTGGTTTTGTGGTCGGGATCATTGTAATATAATTTCGCATTAGGATATGTACATTTTCGCAAATGTTTATAAGCGGAAATGATTAATGGTATAGGCTTGAGAGGTTAACATTAGGATAGAAGATTCCTGACAGTAGAAAATGTATATGTTAAAGAGTTTACACGTGGCCTCACGACAACCCCAGAATATATTAAGAGTTCGAAAATTTGCTATTTTTGTTCTCAAACAAGAAGTGAGTGAAAATTGAATATTTCGCCGGAAAATGAGTGAATTTCTATAAGTTGATTTTGGAAAGCTGAATAATTTCGTAAAATATGAACTTTGCCGTCAAGGCACTGCATGATAACTATGTCCCATTTACTCCAAACTGTTACCTAATAATCTACAACCACAGTGCAATAATTTTGTCGCGTTTTATCAAAATCCAGCAGCTACATATGATTTCCTAATATTTGAATTTTGAACTCAAAGCGTCAAATCTTAATATTTTTATTAATTTTCTTCAAATTTTCAGGACAATATTTTTCCGTAAAGTTTGGTTGAGTTCTTGCGAAATTTTCGAAAGAAATTTTGTCATTTATCTCTAAATGGAAAATTTTGTTGCGGAGAGTTACCACCTATCTTTGACTTACCTTGCAAATATTTCATTTATAATTCCTCTACGCACTCCGTTTTATTTTTAACGCCGGTGTTGTTACTTTTGGTTGTTAAAATTATCGAAATGTCTAAATTCCGGTTCCCAACAATTATCAAACAACAATTTTCGTTCGAAATAGCTTTTGCATAACCACCCTGTAATTGATTTTGTCTACGAAATGTTCGCGAAGAGTTGAGAACCAACCAAATGAAAAGTCAGCGAAATTTTCGGTTCATAAAATTTTCGTTATTTTTTATACACGGACTTCTTATGGCAACGAAAATTTATACCGGGCTATAGCTGGAAATCAAATAAATACTTGAAACAAAAACAATTTAAGCAGAATTCAATGAAAGAAATACAATGGAGAGAAAATAATGACATTTCTGCATAAAAACGCCAACTTTGTAGCACCTGTTTAAATGGCGAACGTAAACTTCTTGTTATTGCTTTGAACAACAAACACACTTAAAACCATGCGAACGACAAGCCGAAAGATAGTGGGTCGCTTTTTTAAACGAAAGTGAGTGTCTAGCATCGTCCGCTTAGATTTTGTTGAAGAGTGTGTGAGGATGGAAGTCGTAAACATATTTCCATCCACATCACACGGTTATATGTGGTGTTATTTTGCAATAGATATAAAACTCCCTTTTGTTAAATACCTCTTTTACGCACCTCTGATAAAGTCACCACGATAAACACACCTCACAAACCACTGAGCGACAGTATATGTGTTGCTCGCACAGCCATAATCAGTGTTGCCAGAAGTGACGATTTATCGTCATTTTGACGATTTTTAGTCACAAAAACATAAAATGACGATTTGACGATTTCAGCTTCTGGAATGACGATTTTTAGTCTATTCCAAAATTGAAATTGTTGGTAACGCAAGAGCGACAGATATATATATTTAAACATTAACTTTAACCCATCAAGGGATATTGGGTAAAAAAATTCCCCACAAATGGAACTATTTCTGAAATAATAGAATTATCTAGATTTCATTTTTGTAGGCGGACTGAGGAAGTATAGAACTATTAAAAACTTACGATATTAATGTATAAAACATACCGTGTCAATAATATACATATGTATGTAAATACCCTAAATATTATCTGTGTGACGTTTAATCAAATTCACACAATTGAATCGGTGGTCAGCCAATTAGGGGTTAATGAAAATTATTCATGAAGGACAAGAACTGCATCGACTCTTCTTTTTTACCCTATAAAATATAAATTTACAATTCCTGTTCACATTTCTTTCAGAAATTTTAAATAATTTAATTTTAATTGTCAGAAAAATAGAAAAACGTTTTCCAACACATACCCATTTTTGTATTAAGCCGCCAACATTCTGCGTCTTGACACCATGGAAATAAAAAGAATTCTAATTTTTGTCGTTTACGCCAGAAGCGTCGTCCAATGCCAGCTTTTGTTTTTCTTCCATAAGAATTCGTGTAAAAATTTGCACCGCCTACGTTATCGCTCCGATTGTGTTCGTACACATATTTGTCAACTCTGTTCTTCGTTTGACCAATAGTTGAAGAGATTTCGGAATAGAGTTTAAATAAAGATATATGAATTTTAAAAATATTACTATAACATATTGATTTAATTGCTTTGTTTTACTGTTTTCCCCCACAAAAATATTGAAATTTGGTACAGCAATTGCAGTTTTTAATGTTGACGATTTTTTGACGATTTCGAAAAATAATTTTGACGATTTGACGATTTCTGCACCTCGAATTTGACGATTTGTGGCCGACTTTATCTGGCAACACTGGCCATAATCCTTTTCTAATTACATGGCAGCGCTCTCACTAATGTTCTCAATTGAGAGAATGGAGTTGCCACATTTTCACAAAAATCATAAGAGCAACCAACACATACATATGGTGATACGTGTGAATACAAATGAAAAGAGATGAAAACGATTTATTGTTAAACACAATACAACAAAGTGAATGAAAAATTGTAAAAATAATTTAAATTTTGCACATCAAAAATGTCATGTTTCCAAACTTTCAAATAAATTCCAGACAAGAACCGCAACTATACTCGACGCAGAGAGAAAAAATAAACTGAAGTCGCCAGACGATCTGTCTCCGATTTCGTTTAGAGGCTGGGGATTCTTTTCGCCGTCGTCTGAAGCGTGTCTGGTTCTGTTTGGACTCTAAGGTGGCGCGCACACCTCAAACTAGTCAGTCGTTGGATAGCACTCGACCCTAAGATAAGGTCCCTAACACATCGTACCTAGCTGTAGTCATAGTAGCTTGTAGCATTGTGCACTAGTAGTTTTAGTCTTGTAGTTATCCTGTTTTGGTTACATGTTCGGGGACTCCCTGCCTGAGGGAATCCGAACCAGTGTCTAGACAGAAATAAGTCCTGCAAACTCGATCGGGGACACCCTGCCTGAGGGAATCCGATTTGGGTATCCTGACAATATCTTGCTTGGTAGCCTTAGTCCTCGTTATCCATTTATTTAATCCTGTACTTATCCTGTTTGGTTACTTGTTCGGGAAAACCCTGCCTGAGGGAATCCGAACCAGTGCCTCGACGGTGATAGGTCCTGTATACTCGATCGGGGACACACTGCCTGAGGGAATCCGATTTGGGTATCCTGACGATACTTTGCCTGGTCTCTTTTCAGAAGAAGGTTGATCTGGCCGCCCTATCGTAACAGTCAGGCCTACCATCGTCTTGCAGCAGAAGACAATGTATTCCTGTACCCCCGAAGGGTGCTGAAGCATTTCAAGTCACAAACATCGATTCCCGTATACCCGTCGTCTGTTTTACCAAAGCAACGACCCTTTCCACGAAACACCGCCAAATCCCATGCCAGCCGTCTAAAACTCCTGTGTATACAACGTTCAATTATGTACAGCTTAACCCGCCGAGGATCGTAGAGTGTGCATTAAACACGAAAAATTGTGAAGTAGTTAAGGTCAAAAATTGAAAGTGACATAAAACAGTCATCAAACACGAACAACCGGTCATTCTCTCTCTCTCTCTCTAGCGAATATAAATTGTAAATAACGGACTCTGGATACCACTCGTCGTTACAAGTGTGTACGTGGAGTTCGATTTTGAGCTGAATTGTATATGTTTTCGTTCGCTTATTAGTGGTTCCCAAGTCAGCTGTTTGTCGCTAGAACGAGACTGAACTTTAACGTTCGAAATCGTGGATAAGGCCATAAAAAAGTTCTACTCTTTGTCAGGATTACCATATTAGCATAAAATTTGCAGTTTTGGCATATTTTTTTTTTGGTTCTAACACTCGTTTTTTGATAAATTATGCCAGTGCCGCCGTGTAGCACAATGTTCGCAAAATAATTAATTAATTTGTTAGCATAATGTTTTTTTCCAAACGGCACAATTTCCCTATTTTAACACCATTTTTATCAATCTTTTGTGGTATATCACATTTTAAGATTCCCAGACAACTCCGCAATAAATACTGCTTACTCAGAAGGTCGAGGTGAGCTGGCAATCGATTTGCAACCTGCTGAAATGATGCACGATTTTTTTATCGGAATGCCCCACTTGGCAGCACTAGTTAAAGAGCCACCACGGGCGCTTATTTAAATAGAAGTAGTTTCAATCCGGCGAATTCCTGCCTATCTAAAGGCTCGTTTCCGCATACACAGTAGTCGTCGCCGAAACCGAAATTCCATACATTTGCTCCGAAAAAGTTCGTTCCAGAAATCCGCGATGAAAATTAGGAACGTAACAGCGCCGATCAGCAACGAAAAACTAGCTATTTGACGACGGAACGAAAACAACATCGAGTAGGTTGTTTTCTGTGCTGTAGCAACGAAATGTGATATTTTGGCATGTAATTTCATTGTTTATTTAATTTTATTGTGTTCAGAGTCGGTCTGTTGCTAAAACATATTAAATCAAACCTCATCCAAAATTCCGTGACAGTGAAGGAAAGAATCGATTGCTGCTGTGCCGTGTTATAGGCTGCAATTCGACGATTTGCCTCGTTAATTTCATCGATACTGTAATTTTCCCTAGTTTTTACTATTTAATAAATTTTTTTTGATGCACAATAGGCGTGTTTTTGTTACACCGCTTGCTTAGATTATCACTTATTTTGTATGGAGAGCTAAGTGATATTAAGCGGTACTTGAACTTTCTGCTTCCATTTCAAACCTAAGCAAGCATAAAGTTAACAGTCTGGAAATAATCGGAAAATCTGTGTTGTATATCGTTACTGTGAAGTCAACGACAACGAGAAGAGTATAATCATTTACAAGAATAACTACACACCATGCGTTAGAATAAGACGGTTATACGTATTTCCCGTTGAAACAGTCAGAAAGTTGCCAGTATGAAAAAATCAGAAATACAGTGTTGGATATCGTTATTATGTGCCAAAGACAATGCCAAGAATATATACATATAACTATGAACCATGAGTTAGATCAGGACGATTATATACATATAATATAATAAATAATTTCTAGTTTGGCGTTCTGGTTACTAGGTAGCAAGCGATTATCGCTGGTTTGTAACGAAAATAGGCGTGTTTTGGTTACACCGCTTGCTTAGATTATCACTTATTTTGTATGGAGAGCTAAGTGGTATTAAGCGGCGCTTCCATTTCAGACCTAAGCAAGCATAAAGTTACCAGTCTGAAAAAAAATCAGAAAAACTGTGTTGTATATCGTTATTGTGAAGCCAACGACAATGAGAAGAGTATAATCATTTACAAGAATAACTACACACCATGCGTTAGAACAAGACGGTTATATGTATTTCACAGGCAGAAAGTTGTCAGTATGAAAAAATCGGAAAAACAGTGTTGGATATCGTTATTATGTGCCAAAGACAAGGCGAAGGGTGTGTCAATTTGTATGGGACCTAAAAACTTGACAAAGAGTATAGTCAAAGAGAAAACTTGACAAAGATTTACGCTAAAATACAAATTTGCAAGTGAAAAATTGCGGGCTCGATTTTGATTTTAGAACCATGGTTTCTTGTGAACATTTTCATAGAATTTACCGTAGATTACGATTCTGTTATACTCTTGGTTGGCAAAAAATTGACCCACCCTAATATATATATATATAAAAATAACTATTAACCATGAGTTAGAGCAAGACGATTATATATTCTATAATAAATTATTGTTAGTTTGGCGTTCCGGTTACTAGAAAGCAAGTGATACTCGCTAGCTTGTAATGTAAACAAGCCTAATATTCCACTTCACAATGACAACTAAAAAAAATTCTGTTCAGTTTCGAAACGAACGAAAAGAAAAGAACCCGAATCGGCAAAGAGACGGTGGCGAGCAACAACGGTTTTCAGTTGCAGTTTTCGTTTTCGGCGGCGATTACGGTGTATGCGGAAACGAGCCTTTAGTGATATTTCTGACATTTTTTTTGATTCAAAGGTGTGGTTACCTTACCCACCCGTTTTCTGTGATTATCCACAAAGACGTATCCTACATTTTTTAGACTTTTTTTTAAGACTTTCCTTTTAAAAATAGACTTTCCCTTTAAAAAAAACTCAGCGAATTGACACGGCAATTCCAATAAATGATAAAGACTTGTTAACTATCTGCATATTATACTACACGTTGCAAGATGGGGCCATTATATTTGCAGGAAACATGTAGATATTGCAGGAAACATGTACATGTTTGAAATCATTATTTTCATGAATTGAAGACGTGATGCGTATTTGTTTCTTGGTTGTATGTCTCGTGTTTTGTTTTTAGCGGTTTTCAACAATTAAAACCACATGAGGGTCTCAAAAATATATACTTAATCATTGTGTCTCAAACATGTTATATTGAATAGCAAACACAATGTGTTTGGACACAAGCATGAATTTTTGCGACAAGCTACAAACACGTTATATTTGCATTCAAACAACAAAAAACGACAGATTTATCAGCGTGTATAAATCTGCATTCAGTCTCACTGTTTTTCAATTAAGCCGAAATTCATGGACTACTCCGTACAATGCACAGGTTTCAAAATAAACCCAATCCCCCAGAACAACTAATATCCTAGAGCTTTTCAATCTGAGGCGAGATTTTAAAATAAAAATTAAAATTGATATTATTTTTGTTTTCATATATGCATTTTATTTATTCATTTTAAAAGATTAAACTGAAAATAGTTACAGAATTTGTAATATGAGTATTTAAAAACACTTTTGTTTCAATTCAAAAAAATTTGAAATATTGGTACAACCGATTTTAGTTCTGTCTCAGAACTGTCCTGTTAGCATCGTGACGAATGACAACATCGACAATGCTCATGTTGGGGGTCAAGAAGTTGATCAGAGTGTCAACACCTTGGCGTGGCAGACGATCGAATGGGAAACCCATAGGGCGACGATCGGGATAAAGGCGGTCACGTACGCCGCAGAATGAAGCCGCATCACTGCAGCTGCCAACCAAATTTTGGTCAACCTGCATGGAAAAGACAAGTTTGTATTAACCCCATTTGAATCAAATCATCTTTTCGTTGGTTTCATTGTAAATACTTACACGATCATCTTCATAGTTGGAAACCATAACGAACAATTCGCAACGCAAACCTTCGGGAAGACCCTTGGCGATCAACATATGATTTGGCCAACCACAACCGCAGAAATTGAATTCCAATTCTTCGGCCGAACCTTCAGCTGGGCGATTCTGTTCCAAATTTCGGAAGGTACGTTCGAATGGAATAGTGACACTGGATTCAGTGGAGCGGCGACGAACGGTATTTTGACCAGGATTCACTATAGAAATTTACAATGTAAGAATTTCTATTAAAACAAACAGTAACTGGAAACTTACATGCAACAACGAATTTATCCAACTCAACCATCATTGAACGTTGATCTCTAAACAGCATTGGTTGGCCACGTTCATCAGTCTTGGGGGCCATGAAGATACGCACTGTACCGAAACGTTGGGCACCTCCCTCATTGTTGACATTGATGGTGTAAGTGAATGGAGCATGTTGCAAGTGGGTGAAGCGTGCGAAGACATTGCCTCTGGGCGAGAAGTCCATACCACGGGATAAATCGACATCAGATTGTTGCCAGAATGTAGTCAGCATATTAGGCTGACCACCTTCCGTACTAACTTGGACACCGGCAATGGAAACGCCATCGTATTGCAATTGTGGCAAATTGTAGGCTGGCAAGCGCATCTTGTGTTCCTGGAAAATATCGTCAATGTATGCGTGCCATCTATAGAAGACAGGATCGCGCATGGCAGTTGCTGAGTCACCTATTACACCGAAGGATTCTAAGTGGCGGTGATCGGGGTCATGACAATAGGAGAAGAAGACATGACCCATGTTGTGGAAATCACCATACAGAGATTGATTGGGCGAGAGAATGGAAGATTCCATTATGTTGCCCAGGATGTCAATACCGCGTTGCTCGCTCAATTCGATGCGATTGCCGGCGGCATCGGTTGCGAAGCCTGAGTGAATGGCTTCAAAGATGCGATCGCGCCATCTTTCCAAATCGCTAATGTCCAAAGCGATTTGATCTGCTTCACGATTCAAGTCCCGCAGTGGGGTGTTGTCGAAACGTGGAGGCCAAGCTCGGCTGGCCACCAGTGAGTCCATCTTGGGGAAGTACCCCTCCGCAATAGGTTCGCGGAGATTGTTATAGCGGCTCACACGGGCCAAGCTGTTACTGAAGCGTTCCATATTGTAGCGGGCAATCATCTGCTGGTGCATGTAGTAGAATAATTCACCACGACGGTCCTTGTCTACAATTCTGCGATCACCAGCCTCGAAAGGATATACCAAATGCCAATGCCAATGATGTAGATTTATACCAATATCTTCACGGAAGTACCACAGGCGGTGCTCAGGATTCAAATCCGATGCGGTATAGTCACGAGGTACTATGATAGGCATGCGAGAACCTTCTGGCACGACCGTAACCTCTTCTCTGACCTGACGGAAAACTTTCGAATCGACGAATTTCCCGGGGAAAGTCTGAGCGAAAGAGGGTAAATCCAAACCCTTAGTATCAGGGCGATTCAACAAAGCTACGGACAAGGCATAGTTGAACAAGTAGGGGTTCAAACGATCACGAGCATAGACGGCAACACTTTGTAAATCATCAACGGATCGCAATCCCATGAAAATGTCAATCAAGCGACCAGCAATTGTGCGATGACGTGGTATGAACAAGGAAAATTGTTCTTCACGACCCAATGACATGGGAATACGCAAATCGGGCAAAGAGATGTCACGAACTGGAACGCGTTGCTCAGCTTTCTCGCCGAAACGACTTTGTACCTCATTACCAATGGGACGGTAACGATCGGTCAAGAATTTGTCGGGCACATCGAAGACGGTGGACGTCTTACCCTTTTCCATGAACACGGGTTCAGTGGGACGATCGAACAACAGCAAAATATTCTTTTTGTCGGCCATTACGATTTAGTCAAAAAAAAAACTTGTATAGATTTTTGAAAAATTTAAAAAATAGTAAACTTGGATATTCGACAGAAACTTTAAAAGATTTCTTGGAACTGTGCGAGTTTGTACTGCTTGGATTAGTTCAACCAGAGAACTGATGTTTTGCTTACAACTAATTTCACTATTTATACCCTAAAATATTAGTTGGCCTATCCGTCCCTGTTAAAGGGCAGCCATTCCCTATCAGTGCCATGGGGGTATGTCTGCGGTCAACTGCCAAAATTTTTATTTGTTTGTTTGCGGTCGGGATCACTGTCATATCATTTCCCATTAGGACTGGCATTAGTAGAATTTTTCGGCAATTCGCTTTTGATAAGAACGACTAAAAGCGGAAGTGTTTCATGGTATGGGCTTGAGTGGATAGAATGTTGATAAAAAATTTCAGAGATTAAGAAAAATATAAGTTTAGGAATTTGCACGTATCCCCACGACAAACCACAAGTTCGAAAATTTTTTATTTTTGGTCTCAAATAGTTGAAAGCGTTTAGAGGAAATTGTGCGAGCCAAAGACGGCGAAGATTGCATACAGACACTGAAGGAGACGGATGGCGAAGAGAGCGCAAATATAAGATTTGCGTCACTTTTTTAATCTCATCTGAGTAAAGGAAAATTCAACACACGGGACAATTTTATTACGGCGATAGTGGGATAGACGAGGAAATATGAAAATGAGAATTTACTTATTTTGAATGCGGATAGGGGGAATGTAACTTTTGCACAATGTTCCGCTAGTACTGTTCTTCATTCAATAGGTTCCCATGTGTTCCCAGATGATTATTTCTGTATCATACGGATAAAGGAGACACGTGGATGAGGATGAAAAGATGTACAAAACGATGACATATGTTTCATTAGCTCAGACGATGCAAATTTATGGTTATGGAATCGAATGTCAATGGAAATGCTAAATGGGAATGCTTTTGATGTCTTATTTCGAATTTAAATTTTTTTTGGCATTTGTTTGACTCGTGGTACTTCTGGTTTTAACTAATTTTATATATTCAGGTTCGTATATAATACTAGACCCGAAATTGCCAACTATCAAGCAAATGATTTCAAATTGTCATTATTAGACCGTGCGATTCGACTTTCCTCCTAAGATTGAGCTTCATGCTGAAAAACGCCACGTGTAATATTATGCAGGAACTATATATATGTTTGGAACGTCCATGTACTTACGTGCAAGCATTGTTTCCAAGAATTGAAGATCTGGTGCTTTTTTGTTGTTGTCACGTTTTTGTTTTCAGCAATTTTCAACACAGAAAGCCATATTTGGGTCACAAATCATATCTGTGGACTTTTGACAAAACAGCCTCTTTCTAAAACAGCAATTTTAAAGGGGAGCGTAAAAGCTTTTTAAATACGTCAAAACTATTTTTCAAAAATAATTGCTAAAAATTTAATATTAAAATGGAAATCTGCAATATTTTTAATTTAAGCCAGTTATTTTTTAAAAATAGCTGTGAAGTATTTCTAAATCTTTTTCGCTCCAGTTTAAAATTGCTGTTTTAGAAAGAGGTTCTTTTGTCAAAAGTCCACAGACATATTATAACATATTAATCATTGTGTCTCCAACATGTAATATTGAATAGTAAACACAATGTGTTTGGACACAAATATATTATATTTGCTTCAAGGAACAAACATATTAGATTTGCATCTAAACAATGAAAAAAATACAGGGGTTTCAGCGTGTATATACAAGTGAAACTATGGACTATATCCGAACCTGTGTACTGAGTTTTTTATTTTGTGAACGTTCGTCCTTTTTACAGGAATTATAAAATGCACGAGATATCCTTTTCAAAATAATTTTCCTCATCAATGTGCATACCAAATGTAAGAGGACGATCTTCACTAAATGCTACAATTTCTATTGATTTTTCAAGGATATGAATTAAGGTTCTTCATTTTCGATACATACGAGGGCGGATCAATAAGTCCGCGACTTTTTGAATGAAACACAGTTTTTTTTTTGCAAAAAAAAAATATTTTTCAACATAATCTCCTTTTAGCTGAATACATTTAGTCCAACATTTCTCCAATTTTTGTATCCCCTCCAAAAAAAATTGGATGTTTCGAGGTCCATAAAATAGGTATTTGTTTGATAAATAATTTCATCGTTGGAGCTAAATATCACTTTCCACCGAGCCATTTCTTTAGGTTTGGAACTAGGAAACAGTCACTGGGGGCTAAATCCAGAGAATATCGCGGATTAGGTACCAATTCGTAGCCCAATTCATGGAATTTTGCCATTGAGACTACACACGTGTGCACTAGGGCTACAAATGTTTGCAATTTTTTGCAAATATCAAAAATTGCATACAATAGTTAGATGGGCCTTGGAAAAATATGAAGAAAAATGAGAAAAATTTTTGCAAATGTCAAAAAAGTATACGCACCAACCCCGATCAAGTTTCCAGTTCATATCTTTTTAAATTACAAAAAAAAATATAATAAAATGTTACTATTTTCGCATTTAGAAACATTTATAATGTGTTTTTTTTATAAAAAAAAAAAGGGTCAAAATTTTAGTTATGCAGATCAAAAATCAGCAATGCGGGGGGGGGGGGGGAGGGGTGTTTAAAATTTAAAAAAAAATAGTAAAAAAAAAAATTATAGTAAAATATAGGTAAATTTAAACTTTTCTATTTTTTTATTATTTTATTAAAATTAGTAGTATTTGGAATTCATTTCATTTTAACTGACATTTTGTTTCTATTATTTTTTAATCTTCTGACTGTGTTCATTGTTGTGTATAATTACAAATAATGTCTTTTAAGAAAAGTCAATTATCAATTGAAAAAAATTCTAAAATTTGGAATAAAACAGCTGACCATATTCCACAAAAGTCTAATAATTCCACGAAGCATTCCAATTATAGAGTGTCAATTACAGAAATTGAAAAAAATGTCAACTCAAAAGATAATTATTGGAAGATACTATGCTCTCGCAGAATCAAAAAGATCTGGAAATCAGAGAAATAAAATTATCTCAAGTGAATTACATACTTTTTGGGGAATAAAATGGGCACACCGAAACTTTCTATAAGATCAGTGGAACGAAAAGTAAAAAACTTAATTGAAATTTATAAAAAATATTTAAAAACAGCAGACAGTTGTCCGAGCCCTTCGGCCACGGACTGTCCCTGCAGGCTGTGTCAGAGACACGGCCATTAAGTTTAACGTAGAATACGCCATCCGATAAGACAGAAAACATATATAACAATAAACGATAAATGATAAACGTCAACTGTCAGCTGCTGTCAAACAGCATCAAGCAGCATTGTTATTTTGCTTACTTGGCAGCACTTTCATTTAACATAAAAATGTATGAATTAATTTTTTCATATATTTTTTATAATTATATATCCATGTTAAATTCAAATTCACATTTAACATTTTGTTTCACTTAAATACATAAGTAAATATACGAAATTTCAATATTTCATCAATCAAAACAACAGCCGAAGGTTTGTGTCCACACTGAAACAGCAGCATAGTTTGTGTTCACGCTACAAACTCAAACACTCACCCAAACACCACACATATGTTTGAGTGTATGTGTTTAAACAATTTTCATTTGAGAAATTTAAATATTAGGAAGATATCAAACAATATGAAATGTATATCAAGTTAGTTAGTTAGTTAGTTCGAAAAGAGGGGCGTGGTGTTGAGTGTTCAGAAGGAGCACTCTAAACCTTCCCATGTCAGTAAAGACATACACTTAAGCCGCTAAGTTCGACCTGTTGTGCGCTCTAAGATTATCCTACTACTTCACTTCACTATGTCCCTTATAGGAATTCGGTGCTATTCACGAAATTCCTTAGTTTATTCCAGTCCATACCCATAAGTTTGGTCATGTCCGGTATCGTACTATCCGAAAGATATCTGGATCTAGCTTGTGTGAAGGCCGGGCAGTGGCATAAGAAGTGCTCCAACGTCTCATCGTCCTCCATGCATGCCCTGCACTCACTGTTCGCCACTAGTCCAATACGGTATAGGTGGGCTCGTAATCCCGAATGCCCCGTTAAGACTCCCATCATTTTGCCCATTTCGGCTTTTCCCAGTTTCAGCAAACCTTTTGTTCTCGATTCATCTGGGTCTCCCCATAGGATCTTTGTCATCCTGCCTACTGATTCGCGGTTCCACTGGGCTATATGTGCCGACTCCGCCCATTTATTTAACTCATCCTTCGTCACCCCAAAGGGTTTCGCTCCATCTAGGCTTACCGTTTGGAGTTCCCTGGCTTTCTTTGCCAGGAGGTTCGCTTTCTCGTTGCCGAATACCCCGCTGTGCCCCGGCACCCAGATGATATTGAGTCTGCCGTGCATAGAGTAGTCGTTTATCACCTTCTGACAGTCAAGGACCGTTCTAGATTTTACCGTTTCTGATGATATTGCCTTTATTGCCATTTGGCTATCCGTGAATATATTTGCCTCGGCTGGGATTGTATTATCGCCGAGCCATTTGATACACTCCGTAATCGCCCGAACTTCCGCCTGAAAGTTCGTATTATGATCCGGGAGCCGTAGGTGGGATTCGGTTGCTGGATTTTCAATAAAGAATCCTAGACCCGTTTTTTCTCCTAGCTTTGAGCCATCCGTGTAGCAGTAAGTCCCATTTGGCATTGGTGTCAGGGTCCCATTCTGCCAGGCGTCTCTAGTTGGCGTTAGGGTCACGCAGTTCGCCTTAACCCTTATCTCGGGTATTCGGTCAGATTCACACGTATCCTGAGTGTACCCGACTAAGGCCCCATTTATCCGTTGGTGTTTTGACGTGAGATCCCTGTTGATCCATTCACCTGTAGCTTGTAGGCGTTTTGCCGCAAGGGCAGCCTCGTATTTGATTCTAATCTCGATTGGCTGGATACATAAAATAGTCTCCATGGCTCTTGTCGAGGTTGTCCTTATTGCACCGCTGATACCAATGCAGCACATTCTCTGAACCCTCTGCAGTGTTGCGATGTTACATTTCCTCTCAACTGCCCTCCACCATACTACAGAAGCATATGTTAGTACAGGCCTGATTACGCTTCTGTAGAGCCAGTGTGTCATAGTCGGTTTGAGGCCCCATTTGGACCCTATAGACCTTCTGCATAGCGACCAGCATCTGTAGGCCTTATTAGCCCTTTCCTCTATGTGGTGCTTCCAATTCAGTTTCCGATCTAGGATTACTCCTAAGTATTTAACCTTATCGGATATTTTAATCGTCTTTCCCAAGAATCGTGGCTCTTCATAATCTGAGATTTTCGTCTTCCTTGTGAATAGACATATTTCCGTTTTGTCCGGGTTTACATTTAAGCCCCTTGGCTGTGCCCATTCATACGCTATACTCAGTGCCCTCTCGGCCTCTCTGCATAATTGGTTTGGGTTCTTTCCCTTAACAAGTATTATAACGTCATCTGCGTAGCAGATTGGTTTAAGTCCCTCGTCGGTAAGTTTCCTTAGGAGACTGTGTATAGTGAGGACCCATAGGAGTGGTGATATAATCCCTCCCTGTGGGGTTCCACGTTGTACTCTGTCTCTAATATTTACATCATGGGAACCACAGCTTATCCATCTATTCCTTAGCATATGGTTGATCCAGTCTTTTAATGCCCGGTCCACCATAAACTGGTCTAAGGATTGGATAAGTGTTTCGGTCCGGACATTATTGAACGCTCCCTCAATGTCTATGCATACAGCGAGTGTGTATAGTTTGTCATTGAGAGATTGCTCTATGTAGTAGGTTACCTCATGAAGTGCGGTGTCCACTGATCTGCCTTTGACATAGGCGTGTTGTCTAAACTTCAGCATATCGCTCGGTATTCCACTTTTTACCATGTCGTCCACTATTCTCTCCAAGGTTTTGAGTAGAAACGAGGTGAGGCTAATTGGTCTATAAGCCTTTGCCGTTGCATAGCTTGCTTTTCCAGGTTTGGGTATAAATACTACCCTGACCTCTTGCCAGTTTCTCGGTGTGTAGGCGTATTTTAAGCATGCGGAAAAAATTCCTGCCAGATGGGTTGTTATTTGGTCAACCCCATGCTGTAGGATAGCCGGGAAAATTCCATCCGGTCCCGCCGCTTTATATGGGGAGAAACTCTTTATAGCTTTTTGGACCATTTGGTCCGTAATGATTGGCGACTGATGTACCACATTCTCATCTTGTGACCACTCCCCTGTGGGTTCCGCGTTCCCATTTGGAAAGTGTGTATCCATCAGGTGCCTAAGTGTTTGTTCCATTGTATCCATTCTCTTTCCCGTGTCATCTACTAGCGTTTCCGCCTGTACGTGGGTCTTAGAGAGGAATTTTTTCATCTTCGACATATCGTTGACGCTATCCACCTGTTCACTGAATAGTCTCCAGGAGTTGCGTCTCGCTTTTCTCAATATTGCGTTGTATTCACTGAGACTTCTCTTGTAGTCCTCCCAGTATACTGGTGATTTCTTACGCGTGGCCCTGTTGTAAAGTCTACGGACGTTCTTCCCTAGATTTCGTATTTCCCCTGTTACCCAGGGTTTTTCTTGGGCCGATTTTCTTTCCCGAAGTGGGCAGCTGTCCTCGAAAGACTTTACTAGTGCTTGCGTTGTCTTTGTCACTATGTCGTCTAGTTCGTCCCTGCTAGAGTATTCGAGTTGAGGGTGGACTAGTCGATTCTTAAGTAGGCTTCCGAACTTTGTCCAGTCTGTCTTGGTCCTATTTCGGAAGCATATCGGTTTCGGTGGTGGCCGTGTTATCCTGAATCTAATATATCTGTGATCCGAGAATGAGTGCTCATTTAAAACCCTCCATTCTTGAATTTCATCTATAAGGTGTTCAGAACATATTGTTATTTATATCTAACACCTCCTCCCTAATCTTGTTGACAAAAGTTGCTTTGTTCCCAATATTCAGTGTGAAACGGTCGTTAGTATTCAAATATTCTACTAGGGCATGCCCCCTACGGTTACAGTTAGTACTACCCCACGACGTGTGGTGAGAGTTAGAGTCACTACCTATTAATACTTCGTTACCTGTCTGTTTGGCCCTCTCTACCAGTCGCTGTAATTCCGACGAGGGTGGTGGTGTCGGCGAATCATATGGCAAGTATACTGATGCCAGGTATATATTCCCATCTCCCTGTTTCAGTACTGTTGCATCCGATGTTGACAACTCTGGGGAGAAGAGAAAACAAAGGTTTTTATGGCATAAGATACATGTTCTCGGACGGGAATCCGTCTTCGTATAGAATAGTTGGTAATTAATATGATTTAATCCAATAACCTTGTCTTTAGTGGTCCAAGGTTCTTGTATTAAAGCAATGTGTATTTTACCTTTATTAATTTTATCCAACAGAGCGTGGTATATCAAACGAAAGATAACATCTTCATTTACCTACAAAAAAATTTTTAAAACAAGTTATCTCGCCGTTTCCTCATAATCAATGAAATAAAGATTACAACAATAACAATCTGACATGACTCCCTATACCGTAAGGTAAGACGTATTCTACGCTAAAAAATCAAGTTATGGTACAGACTTTAAAAACATTTTTAGTCTAATCAATAAAAAAAAGTGATACTAAATTAGAATCCAGTAGTTTGGATGAAATGATATCTGATACAGATGCCGTATCAAGTATTGAGCTTGGTGACCAATACTCATCCCAAGAATCCGACGATTATAAACCTCCTCGACAAGTAAAAAAACGCATTCATCTGTTAGTGCAGCGGCTACACTAGTAACAAATGCCCAATGTCAGTACACGAAAAGCAGAAAAAATTTGTAAGCAATTAGCAGAATCTGGAGTTAGAATTTCCACACCTTCACAACCAGCCATATACAAAGCAGTAATAAAATCGACCGAGCAAAAAGAAGAGGGAATGAAAAAAATTTAAAAAAAAGAAAACTGGTGTCTTCATTTCGACGGGGAGACAATTGGTCGTAAGGAAATACAGGTGGTAGTTCTAAAAAATGAATGTAGGGAAATCTATTTAGCAGCGCTTGTTTTAGATGATGGCAACGCCGTAACAATATATAACGCAATTAAAGAAACTTTGAATAAATTCTATCTATGGGAATCTATTAAAATGATAATAAGTGATACAACAGCAGTTAATACTGGCAACCACAATGGAGTGGTTGGTAACCCAATTACAAAACTACTTTAAATTAATTAATCTTCCTGCGCCCCAATATATTGGCTGCCAACATCATATTTTGGATCTAATATTAAGAAACGTTATGGATGAGATACTGGAAGGAAAAACGACCTCTCCCGATACATCATATAATTTTGTTGCAGAATTGATTAATAATTACAATCATCTAAGGCAAACCTACCTACCAAATACTGAAGAAATAAAAGTAAAATGAATAAAGTGGCGTGATGACATGCAATATTTGTCTGAACTTGGAAATGCTTTTAGATACTTTCAGAAGAACAAAAAGTTTCCTCTCATAACTTTCAAAGCAATTCCGCCGATAAGCAACGCACATTGGAATTCAAAAGCCAGCCATTCTTGCCCTTTTGGCATTTATACTTATACCAAAATATCAATCTGATTTGTATCTAATATGTGAGTTCATTTGCGGAAAATGGTTCGAAATTTAGTTCTCAGATCACCGATTGTGCGAAGATAATTTCGAATCTCTGAACGAATCAGTAAGTAGATTCCAAAAAGCTCAAAAATGCTTTATACGACATTGGAAAAAAGAACCTTCATCTATATTAAACCAGCAAAGAAGTAATATTTGTAGTTCAGGATATTTATCCTTTATTCAAATCTGTAAGAACTTTAAATCTAAAGTTTATCTCGTTAAATAATATATAAATTGTTTTTATAATTATAACTAACTTGTTTATTATTAGAAAGGTACATAAAAATGTATTCATATAAAAAAAAAATTTTATAAAAAAAAATCCTGGAGGGTTTTAGAAAATTCATTTGGTGCGTATCGTTTTTTTTTTGCCAATTGGCCGGAGATAACCATTTTCATTAATGAAACAAAATTGCGCATGCCAAAAATTTGGTTGTAGCCCTAATGTACATACAATGATTTGCTAGTGATGCTCCATAATTTCACTTGTATGTTCATTAGACCGACTCATATTGTATGGTGAGGAAAAAGTGTTTTTTATCTACCCCTCAAAATGTACCTTGGTTTGTTTTCGGATGAATCCCAAAATATTTCGTGTCTGGCATTAAAATCCCGTGAGCTGGACCACTTTTAAAAAATTTAATTTTTTTAGTTTTTCAAAGAAATTTTTAATTTAGCTGAATGAAATGGGGTTTTTATGGCGCGTCCAAAGGTTTATAAAAAATGGCAAATCATGTCCTGACACATCCTCTTTTAGTACGATGGTTTCTCTGATTTTAATATCATATTGGAGAAATTTTACATTTGCATATTTTGGTGCAGAGCACCTCGGAAAAACTATTACTTACTTTTATTCACTATTTTACAAGCTCATGAGGTCAGACGTCTTACACATATTAATTAAACAAACAAATTTCAACATATTCCTCCAACTGCCTCTATCCTTCGCTGTTTCTCGCCAGTTGGTAACACCAAGGATACGGAGGGATTCTTCTGCCTGGTCTTTCCAGCGGAGTCTTGATCGTCGTCCTTTCCTCCTTCCATCGGGTATGTTATCGAAAACTTTTCGCGCTGGTTCATCTCAGTCCATTCTGATAACATGGCAAGCCAACACAATTGACCTAACTTGATGCGCCTAGCTATTCCACGTCGGAATATAAATTATATAGCTAGCTCTTGGTTCCAGCGATGTCGGTACTCGCCGTTTTCTCTAACAGGACCATATATTTTACGGTGAATTTTTCTCTCGAAAACTTCTAGGTGCTTTTCATCCGCTTGCGATATGACCCAAGGTTCGGAGCCATATGTCAAGACAGGTAAAATGAGAGTCTGAAATAGCTGGACTTTTGTCCGTCGAGAGAGGGCTTTGTTCCCAAACTGCGTGCTGAGTCCAAAATAACATCTATTTGCAAGCACAATTCTCCTATATATCTCCAGGCTGACGTTGTTGTACTTGTTCACGGCGAATCTAGGGTAGACAAATATATTTACCACTTCAAAATTAAATCGGTTGTCAACGTTCAAGTGCGGACCAAGTCGAGAGGTTTTTCTAGTCGCTAACACCATCAATTTTGTCTTGCTCTCATTAACAGCAAGACCCACCTTCGCTGATTCTTTTTCGATTCTTGAACCTCTCGCAAATTTCGCCCAATGATGTCTATGTCGTCAGCATACATACATACATACATGATTTCCCATTACATCACATGAGGGGACCTGGGAGTTTCCAGTTTTCACTCACTGATTGGCACCTACAGTTTTACACCGACTCCGAACGGTATTTTGAGAAGCTGTTTCATGGCTATATACTCGATAGTGTCGCCGTCACTATGCGAGGTGACAGCCGCCGAAAGACAATTTTTTTTAAGGTGGTCAGAGCAGGGTTCGAACCCAGGATCTCATGTACAAGAGCCGCGCACACTAACCATTGCACCACCGACGGCCAGCATACGCCAGAAAAATATGTATTTTCGTATTAATGGGCTTGTTCGTATTTACTGAAGTTGTTCTCATTATTACCTCCATTAGGATGTTGAAGAGATTGCATGACAGTGTGTCGCCTTGGCTCAGTTCTCACTTGGTACAGAATGGTTCAGTGAGATCTTTCTCTACTCTCACTGCTGATTTGGAAAAAGTATTAGAAACTAAAAAAGAGTTTATCTATACGTTATTGATGTGCTTGTCAAAAGAAAAGGCTTGATACCCATTTTGCCCTGTCTGAATTTTAAAAAAGCTCAAACACGTATTTACTTAAACCGGCTAAAGACCAAAATATGTCAATATGACATTTAAATCAGAAAAATCTTTGTAGAAAAAAAGCCAAAATGTTATTTTTGTACAGAATATCCCAGAAACATATTGTCAGAACATGTTTTGACAAATATTTAAATATTTAAATATAATTATATAATATAATGTCATGGAAATATACCCACATACGGACACCACTACGTGGTAAAAAACCAAAACAAAAAGACCCGTGACTCCCAGTTTTGCCCAAAGTCATCCACTTTTTTTATGGGCCCCCAAATATTTGGGGCCGCGGTGTCATTTTTGCAAAATAGTGATCATATTGTCAGGCTCATATCTTGCAAACCGTTCGGAATTTTGATTTACTCTCTGCGGGAAAGTTATAGCTCTTTTCATAAAGAAAAAAAACGTATAAAATCAAAAAAAATCCATCTTCAAGGTCAAAATCGAAAAAAACATTAAAACATACGATTTTTTTTACCTTTTTTCCCCAGTTCAGGTCCAGAGGTAGCAAACCGTTCACAATTCAAGGAAACAATTATATTGTGTGCTGGGTCCGTGGTTGCGTGTGCTGAGCTCACTGCTTTGCCTCTGCTGCTGCGGTGGGTGAGATAGCATAGTATATCAATATTGAAGTAAACGGTGGTAAGAATCAGTCCTAGGAAGTTTATATGTTCTAGAAAGTTGTTTATTGAGATCTTTTGTAGTTGATTGTTTCCATGAATTTTGAACGGTTTGCTATTATTTTAAAAAATCGAATGTTTTAAAGTTTTTTTTCGATTTTGACCTTGAAGATAAATTTTTTTTGATTTTATACGTTTTTGTTCTTTATGAAAAGAGCTACAACTTTCCCTCAGAGACTAAATCAAAATTCCGAACAGTTTGCAAGTTATGAGCCTGACAAAATGATCACTTTTTTGCAAAAATGACACCGAGGCCCCAAATCTTTGGGGGCCCATAAAAAAAAGTGCATGACTTTGTGGTCTTTTATCACGTAGTGGTGTCCGTATATGATTATATTTTTTCGTGTTGCCCTGTGTTATATATCGTTGGACGAGTCATAAAGAAGCCTTTCATATAATATCGTACCAATATTGTATACATTGTGGATAGTTAATGTACAAAATTCTTTGAAATACTAAAAGAAATACCTTTTTTAAAAATGATCCAGTTCCTCTTAATCTTAATGCTAGACACGAAATAGTTTGGGAATCATCATAAAACAAATCAAGTTTATTTTTGAGAGGTGGACAAAAGGAACTTTTTTTGTGATTCGATCTAATATACAAACATATGTGGCAAAACACAGGAACTGTCCAGGCCAAAAATAAAAGATGACCGATTTTGATAAAATTTTGTTGAATTGTAGACATTAATGTCAGTGGCCCGAAAACAAACTCTTATAATTTTTTACCAGGCAGACTTCATAGTTTATGAGTTATTATTATAAATTAATTAAATATATAATCAAACGCCTTCAAAATAATATGTTTCTATTTTAATACGCTTCAAACAGAATATGTTCGTAATTTCCAATAATCAATGTGTTTGCAAAATTTTTCCAAACATATATGTATTTCCAGCACAAATATGTTAAGGATTTTTGTTCTGTGTGGAGCTGTATTGGGGACATCGATTGGGACTTTATAGGACGTCTAAATGGTGTCCGTCTGTCGGTCTGGTAATGTTTCTGTCTGGCAACCGAAATTTATTCAAATTATTTGGCAAAATACCAAACTACTAACGTAACGTGTGCTAGTTTCCGAATATAAATTCCCATTTTCAAAATATTAAAAAAAAATCGAATACAGATAATAATTCACGTTTATTTTCGAATTTATCTTTTTTTAATGCATGCTCCTAAAAATAATAACTAACACTAAATCGTAAAATCCAAATCATTAGTCCAGGGGGAAAATTGCTGCTCAATTTTTCATCTCGTAAATCGTTGGTTAATTTTGGCGCTGCACCACACGATTGGGGTCGTGGCGAATCGTGACATCTACCATACTCATGTTGGTTGTAAGGAAATTCATCAAACGATCGGCACCTTGGCGTGGCAAACGATCGAAGGGATAACCCATGGCGCGACGATCGGGATATTTACGATCACGAACACCGCAGTATGAGGCTGCATCACTGCAACTACCGACTAGATCTTGATCCACCTGAATGAAATATATATATGTAGGTATAATAACTGTTCCGGGTATACAAAAATCTTGATTTGAGAACATACACGATCATCCTCGAAATTCGAAACCATAATAAATAGTTGACACCGCAATCCCTCGGGTAGACCCTTTGGAATCAGCATGTGTTGAGGCCAACCGCATCCACAGAAATTGAATTCTAATTCTTCAGCAGTACCCTCTTTAGGACGATTTGTTTCCAAGTTGCGGAATGTTCGTTCGAAGGGTATGGTGATATTTGATTCATCAGACCGACGGCGTATGGTATTTGGACCCGGGTTCACTGAAAATTTAGACAATTTATATTATAATTGACCTATTTATAGGATTCCATTCATACTGACATGCCGTCACAAATTTGTCCAATTCAACCATTAGTAATCGTTGATCTCTAAACAGCATAGCTTGACCACGTTCATCATTTTTCGCTCCCAAAAATATACGAACCGTTCCAAAACGTTTAGCTCCGCTCTCATTATTTATATTGATGGTATAGGTGAATGGGGTGTGTTGCAAGTGTGTAAATCGAGCAAATACATTTCCCCTTGGCACGAAATCCATGCCACGTGATAAATCCAGATCAGATTGTTGCCAGAACGTATTCAAGACATTTGGCTGGCCACCATCGCTGGCAACTTGTATACCCTGAATGGTGACACCATCGTATTGCAATTGCGGTAACGTATAGGGTGGTAAACGTGATTTATGTTCTTGGAAAATATCATCTATATAGGCATGCCATCTGTAGAAGACAGGATCACGCATGGCTGTTGTAGAATCACCCATAACACCGAAAGTCTCCAAGTGACGGTGATCGGGATCGTGAGAATAAGAAATAAAGACGTGACCCATATTATGGAAATCACCATACAGATTGCGATTAGGTGAAATAGTAGACGATTCCATCACATTACCCAAAATGTCAATGCCGCGAGTTTCATCTAAATTTTGGCGATTTCCGCTTTCCTAAATAGGCAACACAATGAAGAAAGATTAATAAATTGAGTCATTAATTTGGTATTCAGATGTGAAATCAATGTAAGATTAGAATCATAATTTCTTGTCAGCAAACAGGTCGGATTGAAGTACTCCAAGTAGTAGTTGAACTCGTTTCTAGCGGATGATTACGTTAGTTCGACGAAAACTTAACGAACAATCGATAGATTAAATGCTTGAAATCACACTGATGATACTGTTTTCCATTTTATTTAAAAAAAATTATACATTCTATTGGTGTCATATTACTCAATGAATATAATACATTAAATTTTCAATACATGTGCATCAAATTGATGCACAGTTTCACATCAAACCAATGAAATGTATTGTAGATTGGGAACTGATGAAATATTACTGTAAGCCAGTGCATGATTTCATCAATGTTATGCTCGTTTTGCCACTTTAAATCAATGTTCGAATTTATTAACATTATGTACGATTTTCTTTCAGTGTAATTATCATCGAAATAAGTTAAGCCATGTATCAGAAGTTTCCTGTTAAGGGGCGAGCCAATGAAGCCAATTAACTATTTAGTAATCCAGATGACAAGTCAGTTTAAAAATTACTACACCATTTCCAATTGAAATTTTAAAAGAAATTAAGTGAAATTTAAAAATTACATTTGAAATGTAAAACAAATAAGTTGAAATTTCAAAATTCCACTTGAAATTTAAAAGACATCAACTGAATTTTAGAGCATATCAATTCCAATTTGGAATACATCAATTGTAATTGAAAAGATATCAATTGAAATTTAAAACACATCGATTGAAATTGAAAGACGCCAATTGAGATTTAAAAGACATCAAATACAATTTAAATGACATAAATTTAAATTTAAAACACATCGACTGAAATTGCAAACAAATCAATTAGAATGTAAAGCACTTCAATTGAATTTTGAAAGGCACCAACTGAATATTCAAAAACATCAGTTAAAATTGCAAGGTATCAATTTTAAATTAAAACACTTCAAATCAAATTTAAAACACTGCATTTGAAACGCAAAAGACGTTCATTGAACTTTAAAAGACACTAATTGAATTTAAAAAAAATATTCAATTGAAATTTAAACGACACAATTCAAATTTAAAATCCTGGTATAAAATACTGATAATGATTTTTCAATGTCAACTGACGAGTTTTAAATTTCAATTGACGACACAAAATTCCAATTGAAGTCTTTAAATTAAATTAATGCTACCCAAAGGGTAGCGAAATATCGAAGAATAAAATTAATTAAAAATACGACCAAACGCTCAAACAATTTAATTTTTTAATTCAATTGATGTATTTTAAATTTCAATTGATGTGCTTTCAATTTCAATTGATATCATTTCAATTTCAATTGACGCCTTTTGAACTTCAATTGATGTATTTTAAAATTCAATTGATGTGCTTTGAATTCAATTAATCTCATTCCAACGTCAATTGATGCCTTTTAAACTTCAATTGATGTATTTTAAAATTCAATTGATGTGTTTTGAACTTCAATTGATGTGTATTAATTTTCAAATTAATGTCTTTTAAATTTCAGTTGATATTTTTTAAATTTCTACCGATGGCCTTGAAATTTCAAGCAGAATTTAAAAATTTCAATTGATGTACTTTATTTCGAATTAAAAAGAGAAATCCAATTAGTATTTTCCAAAATTAAATTGATATTTTTGTAATTGAACACTTCTGAGCTAAAGGATAGGATTTTGGACACTGAACAAATGTTGAAGCAGCTCAAGCAGTAACTAAAGTTGCTTTCACCGTTCCACTTCGTGTCGAAATCTGTCTTACGAGGGAGAAATTAAAAGGTCATTTGTAGCGGAAATTTGGAAATATTCAGATTTGTTAAGTGAAAAAGGAACCCAAGAATCATTATATGAATATGACATCCAAATATAATAAATAGTTTCGAAACTGGGAGTTTTCCATTTATTCGGTCTGATTTTTTAGAACTGATAATTTTTTGACGTCCCATTCAAGCTCAAGATTATGCTATTTCTCTATTAATAGAGGTATCATATCTCCCAAAAAATAAGTTGTGCTAAATATTTGCTTATGATTCCTGGCAAATTGTGTAGCTATTTCAGATCTATCCACAGCTATTTGGTAGCTATTATTTTAGATGAAACTATTGAGAACTTCGTCAAGCTTAATGCACCTGAAAACTCAATTTCATTGAGAATTCCTTAAAATAAAAATGCGCGAAATAAATCACAAGCACCCAAACACAAAAAACACTAGTGAAATTTCTTTACATTTCCAGAGAACTATCTCATCCTCATTAGGCGTGATTTCTGTCGTTGCCTGCATGACAACACAATTCCTAGAGATGACCGGTCCTTGTGTTTGGGTGCTGGCGAAATTTCCCAACCATTTGTATAGCTAAGAATTCTCAATGCAATTGAGCCTTTGTATCCATTTAGCTTGCTGAATTTTTCTACAGGGTGGTTCTGCCACGACTGGACCAATTTCACCAACGTAGTCCTTGCCTCATTTCGTGAAAATATGTCCATCTATAACCATCCGCAACAATGCAATGGGGCGAAGTGGCATCGGTTTGAAAATTTTCGGTTTAGTGGTCGGAAAGTACTAGGGTAAAATTGCTAAATTCTGAACCAGTGAACCATCTGGATGAGAAAATTGAGGTTATGTGCACGTTCTTATGTGTTTTTTCCAAAATTTTTTTTAAGCTCCGTATCTCGCCGAATCCACTTTTTTTTAAAATATTTTTTAATGATTCTGAATGGTATCTTAAAGGCCTTTCTAAGCCCAGCAAAAAAAGAGTATACCAAGAAGTAGAATTTGCACCACAACTACTTGGTAAGATGTAGTGCTAATTTAGGTGCAGAAGTACTTCTTTTAATATGGCGTTGTCCAACGCAGCACTACTTCTTATGTGACTGTTTGGAGGAGCGGTTTATGCTAATATTTTTATGCTTAAACTGCTACGGTTGCTACGAGCAACCAAAACTATTATTTTAACAATTTTTAAATGTCTTGTCATTTGAATCTGGGCAATAAGTTATGACTTTAAGCTACAACTTTAGGTCTTAACTTTTTAACCTTTTATATAACTAATTATTTCATTAATTGACCTTTTATTAGTACTCCAAATGCTGCTGTCAACAGGTGAAAAGAAAGGAAATGAGAAGCAATTTGAAAGAAAGTTAATACAAATTAAAAACAAGTAATATATTTAGGCATCTTTGCACTTGTCCACTCTCCCTTTAGCACTTTAATAAATTTGCATCATAATGGATGTGATGCAAATGTAGATATTTCGGAGTTGTTTTTGATCAGAATCAAATTTGCATTAAATATGCGCATAATGTTGCAGAAGATGTACAAAAATAATAACTTCTACTAGAACTACTTCATTTTATTTTTGCTGGGAACAATCCGACCACTGGTTCAGAACTTAGCAATTTTACCCTAGTACCCCCCGACCACCAATGCGAAAATTTTCAAACCGCTGCCATTTCGCCCCCTTGCATATTTGTGGATGGTCGTAGATGGACATATTTTCGTGAAATGAGCCAAGGAATACGCTGGTGAAATTTGTGCAGTCGTGACTGAACCACCCTGTATAGAATTACTCCAAACACGTGCCGATGACGATCTGTGATTCAATGTACACCGTGTGCCAGGAATCATACACGCTGAAAATCTGAGTTTTTTGTTGTTTGGATGCAAATATAATGTGTTTGTAGCTTATCGCAAATATAGTATACTTGTGTGCAAACCAATTGTATTTGCTATTCAATACTACATGGTTGAGTCACAATGATTAGCAGGTCCTAATATATGTTTTTTCGTGATCAAAATTTGGCTTTGTTTGTTGAAAACTGCTGAAAACTAAAACGTGACAGACAGCGTTGAAACAAACAAGCACCATATCTTCAACTCATGAAAACCATGCTGGAAAACATATATATGTTTCCTGTAATATGTTGGTGGGGCCGGTTTTTCCCAGCGTGTAGCAATGCATTTTGCAAAACTTCATTTTGGGAAACCGTATATCTATTAATACAGATGTAGAATTGTGTTGTGCGTGAATGGAGTGTGAAAAATTATCTTTTCAAAAGTTTAGCTCTGTAATATAGATCTCGACACGGAACGGATTCGGCGATTGACCCCAGGTTGCATATGATTCCAACCAGGGACTATCCGAAGCTTCGCTTTCGTGTAGAATGATATGTTGCCATTGCACACAATTTGGAAGCGAATTTCACAGAATCATGTTTATCTCACTTCCTATAATTTCGATTGGTTTTGTTAAATACTCACTCATTCAGCTATCGTCTACACGCTGTAAAATCTGTCTTTTGTATTGGTTGGATGCAAATATAACGTGTTTGTTACTTCTCGCAAATATACTATACTTGTGACCAAACACATTGTGTTTGCTATTGCATGTTATTGAATGTTTGAGACACAATGATTAATAGGTTATAATATATGTTTTTGAGACCCAAATGCTGGTTTTTTTTTGTTGAAACCCGCTAAAAACAATTACGAGACAGACAACAAAGAAACAAAAACGTACAAGATCTTCAATTCGTGAAATAAGTGTTTGCAAACATGTACATGTTTCATGCAATATGTTGCTGGGGCCGATATTTTTCAGCATGTATAGGGTTACTTCATACTTACATCGGTGACAAAACCCATGTGTATGGCCTCCAATATCCGATCGCGCCATCTCTCCATATCACCAACATCCAAACTAATTTGATCCGACTCACGATTTAAATCTGTCAACTTTGTATTGTTGAAGCGAGGCGGCCAAGCTCTACTCGCCACCAATGAGTCCATTTTTGGGAAATAACCCTCCGGTATGGGGTCCCGTAAATTATTCAATCTCGAAACACGAGCTAAATTGTTGCTGAAACGTTCCAAATTGTAGCGGGCAACTATCTGTGAATGCATATAATAGAATAGTTCACCACGTCGATCCTTATCCACAATACTACGATCGCCCGCCTCGAAGGGATAAATCAAATGCCAATGCCAGTGATGGAGATTGATACCCATATCTTCACGGAAGTACCACAAGCGATGTTCCGGGTCCAAATCGGAGGCTGTATAATCTCTGGGTACAATAATGGGCATACGCGATCCTTCAGGTACAACTGTGGCCTCCTCTCTCACACCGCGGAAAACTTTCGAATCGACAAACTTATCGGGGAAATTCTGTGCAAATGAGGGTAAATCCAAACCCTTTGTATCCGGGCGATGTAATAAAGCCACCGATAAAGCATAATTGAATAAATACGGATTGACGCGATCCCGTGCGTAAACCGCTACACTCTGCAAATCATCTATGCTGCGCATTCCCACGAAAATGTCAATGAGACGTCCTGCGATACGACGATGACGTGGCACAAACAACGAGAATAGTTCATCACGTCCCAAGGACATAGGTATCCTTAGATCGGGTAAGGTTATTTCGCGCACCGGAATGCGTCTCTCAGCATTATCACCGAAACGATTTTGCACCTCATTGCCGATGGGACGATAACGATCCGTTAGATATTTTTCGGGTACATCAAAAACCGAAGATGTTTTGCCTTTTTCCATGAAAACCGGTTCGGTAGGACGATCAAATAACAACAAAAGATTTTCCTTATTGGCCGTCATTTCGGAAATTTGTTTTGTTAAAAAAACCGGACGTTGGATGAAACTTCGATAAAGTAAGAAATGACACTTTGCCATTGAATGCAATTTGCAGGGGTATTTATACTGGTTGCGATATTGGTGAAATGCAAACAACTTGCATATTTGCTGTTGTGCATTATCGAAATATTGCGGTTTTTTTGGTTTTGAAAAATGCATTCAACTGTAAATGCCCGATGAGAAAATATGGCGATATTGCAGTGAAAAGCGTATCTATTGTTTTGAGTTATGACACACGTTCACAAAGAAAGCGAAAAATAATGGTTATGTTATTCGGACTTGCAAAATAATTAATCTGTCCTTGTTAACGCTATATATTTCGAGATATTTAAAAATTAAGCCTGATCTGTAGAGAGATCTTTGACAATATCCTCACTGAATGAAGCCAAAGGCTCTTGAAAGAATAACACTGTGCAACAGTGGGTCTTGGGCCTCAACCAAACTAAAAAATTGTGAAAGAACTTGGACCTGATATCACAAAAACCCGCTCGGTTTTGCTCCTATACAGCATAATTTTTTTTTAACAATTTTTTCTTTTGAAGACAGCTACCGGAATTTATTAACCGTTAGGCAAGAAATGTCAAAACATATAATGTTTCGTGAAATAATCGATGAACAGTGTACTTCTCCTTAGAAATATATTAGAGGAAATTGTGAAATGGGAAAATAGCTATAATATTGTCAAAGGTTGTAATGAAATAGTTCAAGCTATTTAGGATTTATTGAAGTAATATCTGAAATAGGGCCATAAAACCATAAAACCACCTACAAAATTTTCTTCGCCATGTAAAAAAAAAAATTTTTACGTATAGGGGCAAAACCGAACGTTGGTTTGGTTGAGGTCCGAAACAAATTCCTTTCATTTGTGTCACAGTGTAATCTGGAAAATGAGGGATTGATTTCTAGTCTAGTGAAGTATCAAACATGTTGCCAATTGTTCCACTCCATGAGTTGTTGGACAAAGTTTTGCCATCCAACTCTGTGATCAATTGCCGCTAAGGTAGCTCAGTTCAGTGAAGAGCACAAACCAGCTAGATGAGTTTACGATTAAGTTTTGCCTCTACCCAAGGCATGACTCCTCTTTGCAGTGTTTACATTGATTGAGTCACCACCGATAGCCTGCAAACTTTTATCAATGCGGTTGTTCCTTCAGAAATCGAGAAGGTCGTTAGCAATATCTTCACCAGGTTTTCTTTTCGTTAGAGTAAAATGTAAAAAATACCTTCCACCTGGCTCACTACTGCAAACAGTGTAATGTTCTTCTTTCACAACACTTGGAAATTGATAACTTGAGTTATCTGGTTTTAACAGAACTTACGGTGAATCTTTACGTCTATCAAAGAAGTTACATTCAATATTGTCTGTTTGGCATCGATCATGAAATTTTTCATCCAGAAATTATAAAAATTGTGTGGCTTTTTGTCTTTGTGTTTCGTTGTCATTTCTAATGGGGATCGACAGTTCTCTGGAGTTGGAAAGAAGTTTTTTGCAAATGTTTTCTTGTGTGTTTTGCCTGCGATTTTTTTCGAAAAAGTTTTGGTGTGAAACCGGTTGTGGAAAATTCTCAATTGAGCTGAGTTTTCGTTTGCATTAAGTTTGATGAATTTTTCAAAATCAGCATTCCCAACAGCCGCCTGATGAAGATGTGTTACTAGATCTGAAATAGCTATATGGTTTGAAAGGAATCATGAGGATGCATTTGCAAAAATTCTTTTATAAAAAATTATATCTCTATTAATAGAGATATAGAATGACCTTCAGCTTGAATAATAAAACAAAAAGTAATTTATAATAATAAAACAATTAAAGTAATTCAACAGAGACGCTACAAAAGTAAATCGATAGGGACAGCAAACGACGCCCATATTTTTTCCCGCTCTTTTGACATTTCTCTTCAGTAAGGTTTGCCATTTCATCATGCAAAGATATACGAGCCAACAACGAGTCGAAATTATTAAAATTTACTACCGAAATTTGGAGTCAGTGGCCTCAACTGTAAGAGCGCTACGTCCAATTTATGGTCGTCATAATCGTCTTATCAGATCAACAATTGAGCGTCTAGTGGAAAAATTTGAATCCACAGGCACATACAAAATGTTCCCGTGCCAGTGAGACAAAGAAGTGCCCGTAGTGTCGAGAATATTGCTGCCCCTGAGGCTTCAGTTCAAGAAAGCCCAAATGTGTCTCTCACACGTCGTTCTCAAGCGTTGGGCATCTCTGTGACGTCGTTGTGGCGAATTTTGCGAAAAGATCTTGGCCTACATCCTTACAAGATCAAATTGACGCAAGAACTGAAGCTGCTTGACCACCATAAGCGTCGTATGTTCGTGAATTGGGCTGAGCAACAACTTGAAAATGATTCGAATTTTCATCGGAAAATCATCTTCAGCGATGAGGCTCATTTCTGGCTGAATGGCTTCGTCAATAAGCAAAATATGCGTTATTGGTCAGACAACAATCCACACGTAATCCATAAATCATCATTGCATCCCGAAATTATTACGGTTTGGTGCGGTTTATGGGCCGCCGGCGTCATTGGGCCGTACTTCTTCCGTGATGATCAAGACCGGCACATTACTGTGAATGCGAATCGCTACCGTTCAATGATAACCGAATATTTTTGGCCCCAATTGGATAATATGGACTTGGAGGACATGGGGTTCCAACAGGACGGCGCCACAAGCCACACAGCGAATGCCACAATCAATTTATTGGAAACCAAGTTTGGTGAACGTGTTATCTCACGAAATGGCCCAGTCGATTGGCCGCCTCGGTCGCGCGATTTGACGCCGTTAGATTATTTCCTGTGGGGCTACGTCAAGTCTATAGTCTACGCCAACAAGCCAGCGACGATTGAAGAACTTCGTACGAATATCGAACGTGAAATTGCAGCAGTATCGGCCGATTTATGCTTGAAAACCGTCGAAAATTTGGTTCAGCGTCTGGACTTCTGCAAGCGTGCCGTGGTGGCCATGCAAAATAAATCGAGTTCCATACAGAATGGCATCGAACGCACTTTCAGAGGAATAAAGAATTTCATTGGTATCTAAAACCGGTTTTGTTTTAGCGCTCTTATTGGAAAACCCTATATATTCTTCACCTTATTATCCGGCATCCATAAAAGCAGCTGCTGCAATGGCAGCTTTAGCAAGTAGACCAACACCATTCCTAATACTTTGCTAGACAACGTTGCGCAATTGTAATGACTTGCCCTATGAAGTACAAGGGCAATCAAAATCACCACATACAGGGTGGCTGATGAATATTGCTAAATTAAGAAACTCAAATATCTTTTTTTCCAGTGTATGGAATTAATTTTTCTTTTATTCATGTTAAAGCTCATTCAATTGTATTAAATATAGCTTAATTAGTTTTAAAAATAATGGAATTTAAAGGCCCCCGGCTCGTTGATGCATGTGCGGTATCTTACCACAAAGTTGTTCATTACTGCTTGGAGAGTTGAGACAGGAATAGCCGCAATTGTTTCAATGCATTCGAGAAAACTAAATAGTTCATTCAAATTTGTTGGTTTTGTTTTGTAGACTTCCTGTTTGCATTAACCCCACAAGAAAACGTCAGGTGCGGCAAGGTCAGGCGACTTGGGGGGGCCAACGGAATGTGGAGTTTCTGGATATCAGCTTATTGGGAAATTTTCATCGTAATTCTGTCATGACAGGCCGGGCTATGTGAGAAGTTGCATCATCTTGCTGAAACCACACAGAGTTGAAAGAAATTCTGAATAGAAAAACTCTCTCAACGTGCTCAAGTAACGGTATCCAATAACCGTAGCGGTGTGATCGTTTTCTTCGAAGAAGTAGGGCCCGACAATGCAGCGTGATGAAACTGCACCCGACAATGCAGCGTGATGAAACTGCACACCACATTGTGACACGAAGTTTATGCAATTCCTTCTCATGGAGTATCTGTGTGTTGGAAGCACTCCATACTCGACAATTTTGTTTGTTTATGTTGGCGTTTAAATCAAAATGGGCCTCGTCAGACATGAAAAGACAGTTCAACATGTTTCCGTCCTCTTCCACCATTTGAAGCATCTTCTGGCCAAATTCCAAGCGAATCGGGAAGTCTGCTGCGTGCAGTTTGTTGGCCATTTCAATTTTATATGGGAATAAGTCCAAATCTTTGTGCATAATTGACTGAAATGACTGTCTGCTTATATCCATTTGAGCAGATAAGCTTCTTGTCGAAACTCTTGGATTGTTTTGTATGGCAGCAGCTACAGCAGCGATTGTTTCCTCCATCCGAACTGAAGGGTTTCGATGGTAACGTCGATGGTTCCCTGGTAATGATCGGCAAAATTGTTAACAAGTCTCATTATGGTCCATCTGCTCGGAGAATTGCCGACTATACTCTCTTTGGACAGAAACTACGTACTCCAGTGCGTAATAGCGCCGGACAACCCAAATTCTTGTTTCAGTGTCCCAGTTATCCATTTTTGTTAAATCTAAAAATCAAGCTGCAAAATAAAAAAAAAATAACCAGATTCATTAAAGGGAAAAAAAGTTATTAAATTTTTTGTTGGTAGCAGCTTTCATCAGCCACCCTGTAGAATCTGCAACGGTCCTTCAGATTCTTCAAGCCAACCACCAGTTGGCTGTTCATCTTCGTCGGAGGAAATAAATTCATTTCTTTGTAATGTTAAATCTGACTTATTTTTCTCTGATATTCTCAAATTCTTCTTATGCCATCTTCTTAAGTCATCTTCTTGCCTCTTCTGCTGTATAATTTGGATTCTGTGATCACATAGATCTGGGAATCCAATTTGATGATGTCCAACAGATCCACCTTTTTCTATTTGTATCTTAACAAACACTAGTTCTTTGACAGGGATCTTCATAATCTTAGAACAAGACCATGGGATGTCGACTTCATATTTACATTCAGCTCCACCTGGACATGCGTCCCCAAACTCTGAACATAGCTTCACCTCACACTCACTTGCAATTAAGCAGTGAGCTCTGAAAGCCTCTTTTGCTTCCAGTTTTAGTTTGCCAAGCGATATGTTTTTGACCCTTTCCCAGTTTTCCTCTATCTTCTTCAGAACTGTGACTCTCAACTTTAAAATTGGTACCAAAAAATAACTCTTTGCTTGCTTCCACTTTTCCAGCACTTTTGGATAAATATCCTTAGCAACAATAGCTTGAAGAGTAACTTCTGACATTCTCTCCACGTTGCTGCCGTAGTAGAACCCCATATCTTAGAACATCACGAAGAACTGGGAGTTTTGAAGGCAGTATTTCTCGACCTGTTCCAATAATGTGATTTATGTGAAAAGAAGTTGTCAGTCTTGTATTTCTTTACTAGTCATGGTTTCGAATTATCAGATTCTGTAAGTAGAAAAAACGATTCGTATGATATTGAAATAATTAAATTAAAAATAAATGGTTTCACGTCACATCCCACGAAGGGATTAGGGTCTGTGCGCGTTCTAGTTTTACACTCACTGATTGGGACCTACAGTTTTACATCGGTTCCGGACGGTATTTTGAGAAGCTTTTTCATGGCTGAATACTCGATAGTGTCGCCGTCACTAAGCGAGGTGACCGCCGTCGAAAGAAATTTAAGGTGGTCAGAACAGGGATTCTCATGCACAAGAGCCGCGCACACTGTCATTGCACCACAGACGGCCACAATTAAATTAAGAAATTAAAAACTAAAAATTAATAAAAAAAAACAGCTTCAAAATAGTATTGCCAGTTAAAAAAAAATCAAATGAGTATTGCCAGTCAAAAAAATGCACGAGTTGCATAAACTATTTTCGAGACTTTATAGTGTAATATGTATATGTTATAGGGTATCCAATCGGTTAACCATTGTTCGAATAATCGAAAAATTTGTGGGAAATATATGCTCGAGTATTTTCAAACTATTGATTTCGAGTAACAAATTAATCGAGTAATTTATACCGGTTAATCGAACAAATCGAGAAACAATAAAATAATATAAAAAATTACATGAGGTGTCAGGGGACACCCGGGTGGAATGAAGTTCCTTTCGCTATATTTTATGTACTAGTTAGTTCCAACACTCCGGGTGGAATGAAGTTCCTTTCCTATATTTGATGTACTAGTTAGTTCCAACACGCCTAAGGCGCCTGTTGAAAAATACTGTAATTTAAATGGATCTTTAAGAAAATATACTTTTTGTAAAATTATAAACATTTTTTAAGAAATTTGTTATTTATTGAATGTATTTTTTAAAACAAAAAAAGTATATCTTTCGGTTTCTTCTGTAAGAATATGTAGTATATTTTCCCAATAAGGTCCTTTCTTTGATGAGAGGTACTTCTTTCACTAAAAGCTAATGTTTTTATGTAAGAAAAAGCCTAAGAGTATGATTTTTTTTTACAAAGAAATACTTTTTTTTAAGAACAGGTGCTTTTTAAAGAAGTTGTTACTTTTTTTAGGATAATACATAGACCCTGAATTTATTGCCAATTGTTTTGCTGACTTTTTCTCATCTGTTTACTCGGTTAATTCAGTCTCGACTACCTGTGACTATCCTTATGATATTCGGTCATTAGATCCGCTCGGGATCACTTCTATGAGTGATACGTGGGTCCAGCAGAACCTTTCGTCACTGAAGCCCACGAACACTTATGGACCTGACTGGATCCCTAATTCTGTGCTAAAATACTGTTCTACGACATTGGCTACACCAATGACTATACTATTCAATGCATCTTTGAAATTTAGCTACTTTCCGGCGGTCTGGAAAAGTTCGTATATTGTCCCTCTTCATAAGTCTGGTAGCATTACAAATGTGTCAAATTATAGAGGTATTGCGAAACTGAGTGCGATTCCAAAACTTCTTGAGAAACTGGTCACTGACATTATATCTTACAAAGTTTCCTCTATTATTGACTGTAGGCAACATGGTTTTCGCAAAGGTCTATCTACAGTTACAAACTTACTTCAATTTTCTTCTCACGTAATTGATGGTTTTATTTCAGGAATGCAAACCGATGTTATTTGCACGGATTTTAGTAAAGCTTTCGATAAGGTTAACCATCGCCTCCTACTGAGTAAATTAATCGCTATCGGGTTTAATAGTAATATTATTGAATGGATTTCATCTTACCTTACGGGTCGCGAACAGATGGTAATTTTTGACGATTCGTTATCTAGACCTATCCAAGTGTCTCCCGGCGTTCCTCAGGGAAGTCACCTGGGTCCTATTTTATTTCTCTTGTTTATCAACGATTTGCCTAATTCTATAGCTGAGTCTAATGTGCTTATGTACGCGGACGATGTGAAAATATTTATGTCATATGAAAATGCTTCAGACTATACTCTACTTCAAAATGATCTGGATTGGCTTGGGAGTTGGTGCAATCTTAACCTTATGGAGTTAAATTTGGGTAAATGTAAACATATGGCGTTTTACAGATCACGTATGATTACCTCCCGGTATTCTATAGGTGGTTCTACATTAGAATTGGTCAATTCATTCCTGGATTTAGGTTTTTTACTTGATAGGAAATTGTCTTTCAATAGTCACATTATTGCCACTGCTAATAAGGCTTATGGCGTACTTTCGTTCATTAAGCGCTGGGCGAAGGAATTTTCTGATCCATATATCACGAAAAATCTTTTTACATCCCTTGTTAGGCCCATATTAGAATATGGATCAGTGGTATGGGATCCACAATATGACTTTTATGTGAATATGATAGAATCGGTACAGAAACAATTCCTTATTTTTTGTCTTAGGAACCTGAGATGGGATCCCAACGTCCATCTTCCTCCATATGACAGTAGATTTTTTTTAATTAAATTACCTACTCTGGCTAGTAGACGGACTATACTTAATTCGATTACAATATATAAGATTCTCAGGGGCGATATACGCTCTGAGTATCTTCTTTGTCGTATTTCGATAAATGTTCCTTCGAGAACTTCTAGGAACTATAAACCCCTGTATATTAGTTTTCGACGCTATAATTATGCTTTAAATGAACCGGTTCGGAGAATGTGCACAGATGTTAATGATGTTTATCAGTTTATTGACGTTTCTTTATCACCGGACACGATAAAGTCTTTTATTATAAATCATCTAAATAGCTAGTGTGTAATATTTTATGTACGAGTATTAATGTTGTAATGATAACACTGTGATAGTCGAAAAAATTAACATCGATGAATCCTTTTCGAACTATTAGGGGGGAGTCCCCTGAGTGCGAAAGTACATTTGGAAGTGTCAGATTGGCTCCAGTTTTTGAGAAATCGGTATATATGGACATAGCTAAGTCTGCGCTATTTAAACAAATTTTACCGGCCATAGGCCAATTTTTTTTTTGGCCTAAAAGGGCTTAAAAAGCTTGTTAAAATAGAAAAACAAATGTTTGCGCTCGGTCCAACTTCTTGAGATATGGGCCTTTAAAGCTTGAGTATATAATTGGCCAAAAACTATCACAGTGTAATTTATGTTTTAATATTTTAAGATTTAATATTTTTCAATCAGTATATAGTGGTAATCTGTAGATTTTATTCCTCTTTTAACTGGTATTGCTTTAATCGGCTGTGAATTTGTATGTACCCGTTACACGTTTTCCTCTCGGTTACTCGCCGCTACGGATCGGTCTGTGGTGTGAACGTTATCCCTACGTCATAGGGATGAGGCCCCCTCGGTCGGTTAGGACGGGTGTGAGTGGCGGCGATGGGATCGTTCCTCCGTATAAGGTGATTTGTTTAAGAAAAGTTACTTATTTTCAGGAAGGCTACTTATCTCAAGAAAAGGAAAGGTATTCCTTACTTTTAAGAAAAGGAATTTTTGTAAGAAAAGGTATTTTTTGTAAGAGAAGGTATTTTTTTTTTTTGAAGAAAAGAAGAAAAAATTTAAGAAATTTACGAAAGAACAGGCAAAATTTTAAAAGTAGGTACTTATCTCAATAACAGTTATTTTGTTATACAAAAAAAATACAGCAGACAGTTGTCCGAGGCCTTCGGCCACGGACTGTCCCTGCAGGCTGTGTCAGAGACACGGCCATTAAGTTTAACGTAGAATACGCCATCCGATAAGACAGAAAACATATATAACAATAAATGATAAATAACATAAGCAAATGAATTTATTTATTTGATAGTTACTTTTGAAAATATACGTAAGCTTATGGTAGGAAAAATAGGATAAATATGTTTTTCAATTAAAAGAGTAAGGATAAATGATAAATAACAGACACAAATCAATTTGATTTATATTTTTGATAACTATATATCCATTTTAAATTCAAATTCACATTTAACATTTTGTTTCACTTAAATACATAAGTAAATATACGAAATTTCAATATTTCATCAATCAAAACAACAGCCGAAGGTTTGTGTCCACACTGAAACAGCAGCATAGTTTGTGTTCAAATTTTTTTAAGAAAAGGTACTTTGTGTAAGAAAATTTACTTTTTTAAGCAAAGGTACTTCTTTAAGATAAAGTATTTTGTTAAGTAAAGTTACTCTGTTTAAGAATATGAATAGGTATTTTTTTGGAGAAAATTTAATTTTTTTAAGAAACGCAATTATTTAAGAAAATGATATTTTTTTAAACTTCTTTCACTTTGGCTTTTCTAAATTTACTTTTTAGTCGGTTCAAACTACAATCTGTAATAAAAAGCCTTCACCTCCTCGAAAATTTCTCTTGAAACAAGAAAAATCCCCCCAAAGGATATATGTTAGTCTAGACACAAACCAAGCCAAAAGTACGAGTGTTAAGGGGCCCTTAGACCTGTGCATAAGTTGCTCGACTTCAAGTTCACATCAACTTCGATAACTTGACATCAACTTCGACTTTGCCCTTACACTCTCAAACTAGTTGAGGCAACTTCATTTTCTTGTCATATGTCGAAATGAAAGATGGTGAGGGCACTGCGACAATATCACAAATTTTACGAAAAAACTCTATTTTTATTTTCTTTAAATATTTATAAATAACACCCCAAATCATATTTATTTAGTTTATATTTTTCCGATAATGTTTAATTTATTTATTTTTTGGTTCGTTTATTTACATTTTGCCGATAATGTTTCCTCATGAACGTTTCTCATCGAAATGTGTATGAAAGTTGATGCAACTCCCCCTTACACTGATGGACAAGTTGATATCAACTTCAAAATGTCAAAATATCTTTGATTTTACATCAACTAGTTTGTACAAACCACCAACTTCACCTTACACCATGGATAAGTTGATGTCAACTTGAAGTCGCTGCAACTTATCCACAGGTCTAAGGGCCCCTTTAAAGAGAGTGTGCTGCCAAATGTACTTCCATGCTCAGCGTAGTACTTCATGGATTTGCCAGTCTTGTACTTTGGCTTTTCTAAATTTACTTTTTATTTGGTTCAAAACTACAATATGTAATAAAGAGGCTGCACCCAGGGACGTAACTGGCTCAATTAGCGCCCGGGGCAAAAGTGCATTTCGGCTTTTTATACCGGCAGGGTAAGAAAAATAGTTAAAGCCGTGGTTACATTAGGGTAAACCTCTTCCAGGCCATTTTTGTACATTGACTGGAGAAGATCATAAGAGGTGTCGGTCTTCATGTTTGGCCCCAAGTCCAAGGCATGGTACTTGAAACTCTCAACTTCTACTATCAGTTCTTCGCCGTTTAAGTCCTCCTTGTATTTGGCGGCTAGATCTGATGCTCTATTTTTAAGCACATCACCACTAAGTGAACGGAAAGCTGGGCCATTCAAAAAACCAAATAGAGCGTTAACTTCTTGAATAACTTTAAATCGTCGCTCCAGTTCACTTAGAACCTGGTCTATAATTTGAACTATTAAAACTCAGTCTAATAAATAATATGAAGTCTAAAAAAAAGTTATTACCTACATCTGAAATGGCGCCCCCTAAAAGTCGGGCCCCTAGTTACGTCGCTGGCTGCACCTAGAAAACTTCCCTTTAAACCAAACCAAAAGTACCCAATATGGTTGATAATAATGGGTTGTAATAAAGTAGTTAAAAAAAAGTTGTTTAAATTTTTTTCATTTAGCCCCCATCCCGCAACGCGCGAAAAGGAACTTCGTTCCAATAATACATTTATAATGCAACATTATTTTTTTAATATATGTCAGAATGCGTATATGTGCAAGGATACTCAAGTTTTATTTTGGCAATCCTTTGAATACCAATCTTTATTGTTATAATATATTCGAAACACGGTACTCTATTATGTCAAAGTTCTGATTTCCTCTGAAGATCTGGAAACATACAGCAACTGCTTTATTTTTCTGTATTTTCCCCTAGAAATTAAAGCGTTCTGAAATGGATGGATGGTGTGACTAAAGGTAATATTTTTTGTGATAATTGTTCCAAGTAAGTTGGGCTTGAGTCTTATTTCTTAAAATTTAAATTATTTCGCTCAGTGTTATTTGGAGCATAATAAAGTAATTTTGTCATATTTAAATGTAAAGACTTAAGCGTGTCCTCATGGTAATCAGCTATTTAGAACCACCTTGATAAATATAATTTAAGAAATATTCAATGAATAATAAAAGACAATGGACGGTTTTTGTCCGTTTACTGTCATTGAAGCGCAATCACCCTTTCGAGTGGTAAATTTTATTATTCTAGAATACCCATCATAAACTTGTTTCTCCATTGCACAAGGTAAAGAAGCATTTAATATTTTGCCATACTATTGAGAAAGTTCTGCCCGTAATTATAATGACAACTTTCTTTACACTCCAGATTCGTTATGTATAATGAATGTGATCTAATCTCATAATTGATTGCACATTATCTTGCTACATGCCCAATTTAAGGTCAGACATTTAATGAGAAGAGTTTTGCATTCCATATGGTTTAATGAATTTATATTAATTGTTAACGTGGATTATTTTTTTCTTATTAAAATATTTTATGCCTGCTTTAAATTTATATTTTTCTATTAGATCGATAAATTTCAGAAGAGTAAAATTTCTCGAATAACTGGAGTTATACAAAAACTTTAGTCGGTTGTTCGAGTAAGTCAGGAAACGGTGTTTTCGAGTTACTCGATTACTCGAATAATGCACAAACCCGAATAATACCCTAATATGTAAGGGTACCCTAATATGTAAGGTGTCTCAGTAAGAATGCACTTTCTCATTTTGAAATAAAAGCACCTAGTTTTCGAGATAGTTGTAATGCTTTTATTGGACAAATGGTATAAAATATCCGCCAACTAGGCCCACGGCTCTGATGATAGGCCATTAATCATTTCATGAAATTTTTCATGATTTTCTCACAGAGATGTGAGTGTATCTCACCGATGACGCGTTGTATCTCGGATTTGAGCTCTGGAATTGTTTCTGATTTATTCGCATAAAACCGAGCTTTCACAAGACCCCCAAGGAAAGACATCGCACGGCATTAAATCGCATGATCTTGGTAGCAAATTGACATCAGAATTTCTTGAGATAATTTGTTCTGGAAATCGTTGCTGCAATCAATCGATTGTTTCATGCAAGGTATGGCAGGTTTTAGCCGTCTTGCTGAAACTACATGTCGTCCAGATCCATGCCGTCCAGTTGAGGCCACAAGAACTCCGTTATCATGTTCCTGTAATGAATGCCGTTCACAGTCACAGGAATTTCGGCCTCATCTCTTCAAAGAAGTAAGGAACAATAAAGCCGCCTGACTAAAATCCGCACCAGACAGTTGCTCGTTGTGGGTGCATTTGTTTCTCATAGATTGCACGCGGATTTTTTGAGTCACAAATTCCACAATTTTGTATGTTTCCGAAGCCATTCAAATGGAAATGCGCTTCATCGGAGAAGATGAAATTTTTGAAAAATGTACATTGAATTCACTTTGCTCCCTTACCCATTCAACGAATTGCTAGTTTTGGCTCCTGAATAAGCTGCATTTTGTACGCATGAAGGTGGAGGTTTTTTTTGTCAAAATTCGCTGCGTACTGCTTCGTGAAACTTTAAGTTGTTGAGAACGATGCCGAATTAATGTTTTCGGGTTTTCGGCGACACTCTCGTTTACAACAGCAATGTTTGCAAGAGATCGGCCAGTACGTTGAAGCACAGGAGTCTAACTATCCATAACCGGCCCAGTTTCTTCAAATTGTATGACCACTCTTCGAATGGTTGAGATATTAGGTGCATTTTCTCGACTGAAAATTCTTCGAACTTTGCGAGCGGTCTCAGCATAACTTTCCAAATTTTTTTAATAAATTTAAAAAAAAATTTAAACAATTATAACGCGTTGGTCTTTCATAAAGTTCTCCATTTGCAATAATTGGAATAATCATATGTGACAGCTGCCACATTTCAGAGTTGCCACTTGCACAGAGAAAATGACACTAAATTTAAAATGTGCAATCTTACTTGTGACACCCTTTACTTATATAACATTAAACCAGAAAAATAGATCGCAATATTGACAGAGAGGAATTTCTTTTGAGACGTGAGTTTGCTGCGATTCCTACATGAAACGTGAAAATTCCTCGACTTTGATGTAGCTAGAGGGCGGATCAATAAGTCCATGACTTTTCGAACCTCCCTCGTATATATATGAAATCCAACATTGGTTGGTTGGTTTTCGAAAATGCAGCTAATGGGGCTCTGTCGCGACATGATATTTTAGTTTTGGTGGTAATAATCTCAAGATATGGATGTTGACGACATGTGGTGTCATTTTGACGGTGCCACATGATATACATACCGAGAAACAATTCGATTACATTCAGGGTCTGATCATGTAAGTCACTTTCATATTCACGGCATATTTTGAGACCATTATTGTGACCAGGTTCAGAAAATGTCGTATGATTTTTGTTCAGTTGTATCTAAATATTGATGAAAATCGTACGGCAACTACTTATTTTCAGAGTTCGTATTTGTAAAATAATGGTTAGCTACCCACGACAATTGGGAATTACCCGTCACGATTACCCTTCCCTCAGAGCAATGGGGAAAATAATGGGTAGTTAGCCACGACGATGGGTAATGGGTTACCCAGGGTAACCCATCCCCATTTGTGATCGAAAATATGAAAAAATTAGAACAAATTTCTTTATCTCGGAAACGGAGCGTCCAATCGAAAAAATAATCAATTTTTGATGGTTTCGAATAGTTTTACATAAAGTGGTCCAATTTTTAAAATTTTTTTTTTAAAAAATCGCTAACTCGGTAACGCTGCGTACAATCGCAAAAATACTAAAATTTTTACCTCCAGTAGAGGCCTTAACCAATGGATATCTTCAATATAGCATCACTTGTATTTTTAAAAAATCGCTAAAATATAAATCTTTCAAATAAAAAAATCGCTCAAACGCCCTCATGTCTATATCTCGGAAGAGAGTGTCCCATCGAAAAAATAACCAATGTTTTCGAATTTCTAAAGGTTGTTTATAGACTGGTCCAATTCGTATGGAAGAATTTTTTTTTTAAAAAATAGCCAATATAAGAAAAATCGCTAAAATAAAAAAGTGGCTATAACGCGGAAATGGTGCGTTAAATCGAAAAAACACTACAAGTTTTACCTCTAGAAGAGAAGAGATCTTAGCCAATGAATATCTTCAATGTGGCATCACTTTTTTTTCAAAATCGCTAAAACATAAATTTTTCAAACAAAAAATCGCTAAAACGCCCTCATGTCTATATCTTGAAAAGAGAGCGACCCATCGAAAAAATAACTAAATTTTCAGGGTTTCTAAGGGTCTTTCATAAACTGGACCAATTCGTGGGGAAGATTTTTTTCAATAATTCGCCAAAAAAAAGGAAATTGCTCAAATCGAAAAAATATTACAAGTTTTACCTCTAAAAGGGGTCTTAACCAATGAATATCTTTAACATGGCATCAATTTTTTAAATCGCTGAAACTGAAATATTTCCAATAAAAAAAAATCGCTAAAATGCCCTCATGTATATAACTTGGAAAGAGAGCGTCCCATCGAAAAAACCAATGTTTTCGAATTTCTAGGGGTTGTTCATAAACTGGTCCAATTCGTATGGAAGAATTTAGCTAAAATAAAAAATTACAGCAGACAGTTGTCCGAGGCCTTCGGCCACGGACTGTCCCTGCAGGCTGTGTCAGAGACACGGCCATTAAGTTTAACGTAGAATACGCCATCCGATAAGACAGAAAACATATATAACAATAAATTCATTTGCTTATATTATTTATCATTTATTGTTATATATGTTTTATGTCTTATCGGATGGCGTATTCTACGTTAAACTTAATGGCCGTGTCTCTGACACAGCCTGCAGGGACAGTCCGTGGCCGAAGGCCTCGGACAACTGTCTGCTGTAATTTTTTATTTTAGCTAAATTCTTCCATACGAATTGGACCAGTTTATGAACAACCCCTAGAAATTCGAAAACATTGGTTTTTTCGATGGGACGCTCTGCTGTAATTTTTATATTTACCAACGGCATTTGATTCAAGTCCGTTTAAAAAAAAAATATTATGTTCAATTTTTTTAAACTTAATTTAATTTATGTATTTTAATTAATATTTTTATTGAAATAAGTTCTGCGAATGTAGAGAGGGCCGCCCTAATATTAAAAAAGGTTTACCTTATCGAGTCTTCGTATTAGCATTCGAGCGTTGTGTGAAAGCTTTTCGCTTTACAATTCAAAATTAATGTTACAACAGCTTTATTGAAGCTTTCGCAAAAAAGCTTTATTACGTTAGCTTACTCTTTGTTTCACTTTTTACTAGATACATGTTGCCAAGCAACATTAGCTTGCTGTTCGTTTCACTTTTTACTAGATACATGTTCCTAAGCAATGTTGAGCAACCAAAAACACTCAACCAAACACCACACATATGTTTGAGTGTATGTGTTTAAACAATTTTCATTTGAGAAATTAAAATACTAGAAATATATCAACCAATATGAAATGTATATCAAACGAAAGATAACATCTTCATTTACCTACAAAAAAAATTTTAAAAAAATTCATCTAGCCGTTTCCTCAAATTCAATGAAATAAAGATTACAACAATAAAAACCTGACATGACTCCTCATACCGTAAGGTAAGACGTATTCTACGTCAAAAGTTGGCTATAACTCGGAAAAGGTGCGTCAAATCGCAAAAATAATAAATGGATGTGTTTAATATGGCATCACTTTTTTTAAATCGATACAACTGAAATATTTCCAATAAAAAAAACCGCGAAAACGCCTTCATGTCTATATCCCGAAAAGAGAGTGTCCCATCGAAAAAATAACCAATGTTTTCGAATTTCTTAGGGGATGTCGGTGGTGCAATGGTTAGTGTGCGCGGCTCTTATACATGAGATCCTGGGTTCGAACCCGGCTCTGACCACCTTCAAATTTTCTTTCGGCGGCGGTCACCTCGCATAGTAACGGCGACACTATCGAGTATCTAGCCATGAAAAAGCTTCTCAAATTACCGTTCGGAATCGGTGTAAAACTGTAGGTCCCAATCAGTGAGTGAAAACTGGAAAGCGCACAGCTCAGTGACTGTGAGAAGTTCTCCCCAGTCCCTTCATGGGATGTAATAGGAAAGGAAACCAAGGGTTGTTCATAAACGGGTCCAATTCCTAAGGAAGATTTTTTTTCAAAAAAAATCACCAAAATCAGAAAAATCGCTAAAATAAAAAAAATTAAAAAAATCGGAAACGGTGCGTCCAATCGAAAAAATAATACAAATTTTACCTGGATGATTAAATTAAATTTTTAATTAATTACATTTTTAATGGATATCTTCAATATGGCATCACTTTTTTTTGTTTTTAAAATCGTAAAAACTAAACTTTTTTTTTAATTCTTTTTAGTTTTAGCGATTTTAAAAAGAAAAATGTCATATTGAAGACATCCATTGGTTAAAGCCTCCTTTGGTAACATTTTTATTATTTTTTCGATTGGACGCGCCGTTTCCGAGATATTGTAGTTCTTTCTAATTTTTTAATATTTTCGATCAAAAATGGGGATAATCGTAATGGGTTCTTTCCCCATTGTCGTGGGTAGCTACCCATTATTTTCCCCACACCCTGTGGGTAATGGGTAAACATTCATTACACATTCCGCACGACAATGTGTATGGGTTACACATGGGGGGTAAATACGAACTCTGTTTATTGTGTTTAGAATCTGATGTGTTAAACTTTACTTGCCCTGTGAATGTGACTTGTGTGATCACGCCGTAAATCTTGTGAGAACTTTGCCACACCCTTTATACACAGCCTACGATTTTGTTGCATTAAATAATAGGCAAATTCATTAGAGTATGCTATTCAAATTTTTAAATTTATAATAAGATTCGGTTTATTTTGTATTTTTTGGTTTTTTGTCATTTAATTTATTAAGTACAATAACATGCCGCTACTTAAAACATACATCAATACATATCTGGTATATATATATATATATATATAATTATATTTTCATATATGTATATATAAGTTGTCTATATATATTTTGTAGTTATCTGCTAAAGTTGGTTTTGGTTTCTTTGGTTTCGTTTTCGGTTTACTTTAATCATAAATAATCTTTGTTTTTTTTTTGGTTTGTGTGTTTTGGTTGTTCTTTGGTAATGTTCCTTGTTTTGTGTTTGGTTTTTTTTTTGTTTCATTTTATCAGTATTTTCGTTTTGGACTCATGGCATAAGTTGTACTTAATACTTTTTGTTCAATATTTGGTTTTTAATATTATTGTTTTTATAATTATTATTAATTATTTATACTGGTTTTTGGAATAAATATTGTTGTATATGTATTAATTAGTATTTGCTTTTAAATTAGTATTTAGCATTTCCTTTGATTTTTCTTGATTTGTTGGGTACTTTTGATATATGTATGTATAGTTGTTGTTGTTTAGGCTTAAACAATTTCCCTAAATAGTAGTATTTTCATAGTTGTCATAGTACAAATACGTAGGTAGTAGTAGAGTGTTGGTATTTTGTTGTCTTTTTCAGAAAAAAATTTGTATAAAACTATTTCAAAAACGAAAAAAAAAAATATTTATATAAAAACGCAGTTTATGAAAATATAAAACTTTATGTTAAATTTAACATTAGTATATTGTTGTGTGTTTTTTGTTTCTCAACCAAATACTGATTATCTTAAGTTTTTCCGCATTTTTTTTACAATAGAAAAATGCAAATAAGTGGTAAAAATTGGGATTAGATTGTACACCCTACAGAGAATTGTATAGAGTGAAATAAAATTACTGCACGCTGAAAAATTTGTCTTTTTTTGGATGCAAATATAACTTGTTTGTAGCTTGTCGCAATACTAGTATACTTGTGTCCAACCACTTTGTGTTTTTGCTATTCAGTATAACATGTTTAGGACAGTAATCATTAATGGGTTATAATATATGTATTTATGACCCAAATGTAGCTTTGTTTGTTGAAGAGTGCTGAAAACAAAAGGGTGACAGACAATAAAGGAACATAAAGCAGCAGATCTTCAATTCTCGAAAAACAATGCTTGCAAATATATACATGGTTCCTTCAATATGTTGCTGGGGCCGATATTTCTCAGCGTATGGTGCTTTCACTTTATAATGTTAAATTACACTGGCAAAAATCGTCATACTAAATTAAAAAAAAAAATTAACACTATAAGTGGAGCGAAATATGTATGGCAGGAAAATTCATATTTTGTTCGGTTTGTATTTGGAAAGCGTAAGATATTGTGGGGATATGTAGTTTCCACAATTGCCAATAATTTGGTTAAGAAACTTCTAAATAAATTATTGGAGAAACCAAACACATTGGTTGGTTCGTTCACGTGGTTTCTGAAGATACTAGTTGGCATCAATTAGTTTCTTGAGACACCGTTTTGCATACCACATCACTCCGGACAGTCTAATGTACAGTGTCTATATCCAACCTGTTAATCGGAGATACCTCATTAGATCCCCTAGATCTATCTCGTGTCGCTCAATGAGGTTGTGCAGGGAGGGACGACCTATAGTCTTTAGGCGTCTATTCATTAGACTCGGACAACTGTAGAGGAGATGTTCCACCACCTCCTCCTCTTCAGCGTCTTCGCAAGTACGGCAGTTGTGATTTTATGGAAGATACAGCCATCTTGCGTGATTACCGATTGACCAGTGGCCGGTCAGCACGGCAATTAGCCTTGATATGTTCCACCGTTTTCGTCCTATCCCATCTGGCCTTTGCTCGTTTAAGGTAATGCAGGAAAATACCTCTTTTGACCGACCCTATAGGCATTGCGACTGACACCATATGGAGTTCGGTGGAAGAGGATCCTGGCCTGGCTAGTTCGTCTGCCCTTTCGTTCCCTAAGAGACCCTTGTGGCCTGGTATCCAAGTAAGAACTACATTGGCCAGCCGGCCTAGCTCGACAAGTTTTTCACTACATTCACTATCCAGTTTAGATACAAAGGATACGAGTGATAGGAAAGCCGTTTGGCTATCTACAAATATTCCAATGCACTCTGTTCTCCGTTGTAGTATAAGTTCGGCGCAGGCTTGCTTGATGGCCACTACCGGGAAAAAACACAGTGCACTTGCCTGGCCAGTACTGGGAAAAAACACTGCACTTGTCTGGCAGTTTGAATGATAAATCGAGGCTTGCCTCTTCGGAGAAGATACCCGAGCTGTTTCCACATTCCATTTTGGATCCGTCCGTAAATACTTTGGTGTCAAAACCTGTCAGTGGTTCCCCTTTCTCCCACTCTATTCTTCTGGAAAACCTGACATCGAATAGGTTATCGAACGTCAATGAGGGTGTGCAGTAATCGGTGGATATATTGAGTTCTCTTAAGATTGTCTGTAGTATTCTCGCATGCGTTTCCCTTCCAGATTCCAATAGCATTTAGTCGGGTAAAACTCCGGGCCGCACTAGCTGTTATGTGAAGGTCAATTGGTATAATATGAATCATTGCATTAAGGGCTTCATCTGAACATGTCCTCATTGTCCCTGTTATGCCGATGCGAGCAGATTTCTTTATTCTATACAACAGTTTCATGGTGGAAGTCTTCCCCGCCGCAGGTCACCATACCATTGCTCCGTAGGAGAGTGTAGGTCTGATTATACTAGTGTATATCCATAGCACCATTTTCGGGAAGATACCCCATCGCCTTCCGAGCATTTTCCGACAATCGTAGTACGTTAAGGTTCCTTTCTGTGCGCGGTGCTCTATGTTACACTTCCAGGATAGTTTAGGGTCTAGTATCACGCCCAAGTACTTGGCGAGAGGTGATAGTAGAATCTCTACTCCACTTAGGCGGGTAGGATTAAACTTTGGCAACTTGGTCTTGGTCTTGACCGTTGGTGGTGCAACGATAATATGCGTGGCTCGTTTGCATGAGAACGTGGGTTCAATCCCTGCTCTGACCACATTAAATTTCTTTCGACGGCGGTCACTTCGCTTAGTGGCGGCGACAGTATCGAATATTTAGCCATGAAAGAGCTTCTCAAAATACCCTTCGGAACCGGTGTAAAACTGTAGGTCCCTATCAGTGAGTGTGAAACTAGAACGCGCACAGCTCACTGGTTGTGAGAAGCTCTCCTTAATCCCTACATGGGATGTAACGGGTAACATTTTATTTTTATTATCTTGGTCTTCGTGGTAAAAAAAAATGACCTCAGTTTTCCCTGGATTCACTCCAAGACTACTCCCAGTGGCCCAGTCGTTAAGTGATTTCAAGCCCCCATTTAGGATTTCGATCAACACGGATGGGTATAAACCAGTCACCATTATTACCACGTCATCCGCATACGACACCTCTTTAATCCTCATATTGTCCAGGTTTAGTAGTATTTTGTTGACCACGAATAAACAAAGTAGGGGAGAGATGACTCTACTATGAAGAGTTTCCCTATTCACTCGCTGTTGTCCATAAAGGCGTTGGTAATTCTGCTCTGTAGCATTGTCACTTTCCAACTCTTGAGGAATGTTTCCACGCCTAGATCTTCGAGTAATTCTTTTATAGCCACGGAGCCCACATTATTGAATTATTGAATACAGCCTCTATATCCAAGAAGGCCGCGAGGTTGGATGTCCGAGCATTTGATGTCCGTTGTGCAAATATGTGGAGAATATTCTCATGTTATCATACAACCTGTCTTGCGTTATGGCGCAGAATCCTGGGTCATATCGCATGCTGATGAAAAATCGCTGGTCCTCCAATAATGATACTATAAAAGAGAACGGAAAGTAAGGCACCAGATGAACGACGAGCTGTATAATCTGTATCCCAACATCGACGTAGTTAAGGGAATCATAGTAGCGCGGTTACGCTGGTTATCAGAATGTAACCGTACGAAAGGTACTTGAAGACGTACTCAAAGGACATCAAAAAATATGACCACCAAGACGTCGATGCAAAGACCAGGTGGAAAACTGCCTGCGAGAGCTTGATGTTACCAAATGGAGGACAGCAGCTAAAGATCGATCAGGTTTGAGAAACATGTCATCTTCAGTTTGTAAGGCCCTTGACCTCTTTCAGTTATTTGAGGCCACCTAAGTAACTAAGTAATTTCGAATATTAGCTTTCCACTGTATTTTATTAGTTCTATATTTTTATTAAAATCTATATTTTTTTATTGGTTGGATGCAAATATAATGTGTGTTTGGAGCTTGTCGAAAATATAATATATTTGTCTCCAAACACATTGTGTTTGCTATTCAATATTGCATGTAGGAGGTTATAACATATGGTTTTGTGACCCAAATGTGGCTTTGTTTATTGAAAACTGCTGAAAATAAAAGTACGTGACAGGCCAAAAGAAACAAAAAGTATCCGATCTTCATTTCATGAATATAATGCTTGCAAACATCGACATTAGGGTGGCAATGAAATGTATGGAGCAATTACTTTTCTGGAATTTTAACAAATACAAAAGTTTATTCTTATGCCATTTGGTATGAAACTAACGTGGTGAAAATTTAAGCCCAATCGGTAACTTCGGGTTTTGGTATTTAGGGTATTTAGGGTGACCTGAATATAGAGTGGTAAAAATTTGAGTAAAATCCCATAACTTTAGCGGTTGAAACTCTTAATTTGAAAATTTTTTAAATTTTTAGAAAAAATTTATATTTGGGGTTTTCGGTTTTTCTCCAAAAGTTGTATCCAACTGAAAAAATATTCAACTGGGATACAAATGCCTTCTAGTAGAAGTCTATACGCTTACAACAAGGTATAACACGGTATAGCCGCTCAACGGTTTCAGGATGATATGGTGCGGCAAAGTAGGCTATCTCGAGGAGAAATCGCCAAGAGGCTTTAGGTGGGTGCCAAATCATAAAACTTGCAAAAGGTGAACTAAAACATAAGTTACGGAGTCAAACCGATTCTATAAAATCGCATATGACAATTAGTTACTATAAGCTGGTTTAGAAACCGGTTTAAAAGCCGGGTTTCAAACCTCAGGTTACCTCGGGTTACCAAAAATCCGAAGTTGATTTTTTATTGCCACCCAAATACACATGGTTCCTGCGTGTTTCTCAGCGAGTACATACCTGATCGATATCTAAGGGCTCTAAATTTTATTCTGTTTTTGTCTTCCAAGGTATTTGAATTCGAAAAATTCAATTCAATGTTTCGAAAAGTAGGACGAATATTTCACTCAATATGATAATTACTAAGGATCTCACTTGATTTAGTTTAATTATCTCTTTGTGTAGGGTGTACATAATTCGGCTTAGCCGAATCCATAAATGAGTTATACTTAGGTTTTGTGTGGTATTGATATGTTTAGTAGTTTAAGCTCAGTTTAGAAGAATGCAAAATAGTAATACTTGTACATAGAAAATTCAGGCTGTGGGTGTCAGGTTATAACCTATTAGGTTGTCTAGGATATAGAAACGTTTTACAAAAATACAAACCATTAGCAACATGTGTGTAAGGAAAATATTCCCCGGCACCGGCATTCGGTAACTTTTTAACGATAAAAATTTTATGAATTTTTAGAATTTAACTACCGATTTTTATCGCTAAAAAGTTTCAGGATTGCGGTGCAGAGCTGTTATTATGATGCCTTAAAATAAATATAAAATTCATAGATATGCATGTAATAATAATGGAAAATATTTATAAATATATATGTATATATATTAAGGTGGACCTTGAAATGACATTTTTGCGATATTTTGGTAGATGAGGGCTCTATTCCGTGCCTTTTTGAAAAAAAATGACAATGCCGAAAAAAAAAATTAAAAAAAAAAAACATTAGGGGTTGCGCACGAGCCGAGAAAAAGGTCCACTTTGCCAAAATTAGGGGGGAAATTGCCATAGGTCATCAGGGGTCACCCGTAGGGGGGAAGAATGTATGGCCGACCCCCATTAACTTTTTACCGCCAACATTTTCCCCCAAGACACCCACCCCCTATCTCCTCCCCTTAGGGGGGTCACCATACAAAAATGGAGGTTGCTCAGTATTTTCGAAAAACACCATAGGTCATCAGGGGTCACCCCTAGGGGGGCAAAATATATGACCGACCCCCATTAACTTTTCATCCCCAACATCTTTTCCGAACAAACTTACCCTCTATCTCCACTCCTTGAGGGACTCCCCATACAAAAATAAAAGAAGCTGTAATTGAGTAGTACTACTAAGCACTCTTAATATAATATAGTCAAATTAACATATTTTTGTTCGCTGATGGGTATTTCTTGCGGTAAGAATCGATAACATGTAGTAAATACTGTTTCTCTTCTTCGCCTTGACACAGTATTCTATTATAATCTTGTATCATTTTTACTCCTCTTTCGGCAGTGTCGTTCACAACGCGCAAGTTATTTACAATTCTACGACCTTCTTGATAGTCTGCGCGAGATTTCCAGGTTGCTGGATTTGCAAGAATGAAATCTTGCGATATTCCAAATCGTACAAATAAATTTTTGGTATTATGAGAGACGAAGTTGCTCAAGTCTTTAGCCAAGAATTCCTCATTCACATCTTTGAATTTCACCTCGATTTTTTTTAACGCTGGTGCTTTTGATTACGACGCGAGGAGCTGGGGGAACCGGGTGGTCTTCTTCATCTTCTTCACCTTCTTCGTCTTCTTCATCTTCTTCACCTTTTTCGTCTTCTTCATCTTCTTCACCTTCGTCATTCTCATTTTCTAGCAATGCTTGGGCCATTTTGGCCTTCAACTCATTTGAAACCTTGTCATCGAAAAAGGCAAGGGCTATGTGCTCATCGGCGAGATACCATAGGTGACCGATAAATTTCTTTATCATTACCCGAGATAAATCCTGGTCAACGGACTTGTACTCGACGATGTCCTTCAAAAACTTCCAATCTTGATTCGGCGCCTCAGCTGCTCGAGAAGAACCAAACCATGCCTTGACGTAAAGTCGCACCACAAAAATACAAACGTGTCGAATACCATTCAATTCACATACAGATAAGTGAAAAGTTCTCCGAAACAAAAACATCTTGAGGCTGTAAATGGCTTTTGCCATCCATCGAGCATGGGAAACGGGTCCTGGAGGTCGGAAATGGTAATTCTCAAGTTTTTCACCCAGAAACAAAAGAATTAATTGTAGCATTTCTTTGTAGTCATCGCGAGGGTGTTTCTCCTTCAATTGAACTAAGCAAAACTTCTTTATGCCGACTTGCATTGCCACAGGAATTTTTCTGACGACTTGATCGTCTATCAAGCCAGAATGGAATGGTTTAACCTTTACAGCGTCCCATTCCTGTTTGAAACGGTCAAAGCAAGGAACGCCTGGTGCACTGGTCTTTCCCATTTTTGTCTCAAAAACTTCCCTTAGCACCAGTTCGTATACGTGGTGTCTGCAAGGTAAATATAAGATTTCTCTCTCCAACAGCCGCTCAAGAGCAACTGCGGCTCCGGAGAATGGGCCACTGTTCGTTGATGTCGTGTCGAAAGAAAGTCCTTGTATTCGATGTGTCATATGCCAAGATGCCAACAGTTGATAAACGGCATGTGCTATTCTCCGGCCTTTTCCTTTCCCATCTTCTACTTTGGGAACTCCAAGAAGTTGTTCTTTTTCTCCGTACGAGACAATTACCGGTAGACGGTCCACCTTCTTTGTACCCACAAAATCCAAAAGCATTTTGCCATCCCAATGGACTACGAAGGATTTAGCTGCGACAAGCTGGAGATGAATGAAACGCGTTGAAGAATAAGAATTCTGAATGAGAGCAAATAAATCTATGCGATCTTACTTGTGGATTGTCTTTCACATAACTCAGCATGTTCTCTCGATTTGAACGCCGACATCTCCGAAGCGACGTACGGTTTATTGTGTATTGTTGAGGATCGCGTCCAAATGCTTCTGCCGCCGCTATCATAATGCCGACCGCGTCTCGGTCAGTCACTTTGCACTTGTCCAAAGCTGATAGGACTCGTTCAGTAAAACATTGTTTGTAACCTCTTCTGTCACCAACATTTGACGGGCCAGCTTCTGCCGGGAAGTTTTCGTCCTGTCTCCCATTATCATCGCTTGAATCACTGCTTGAAAATTTAACCACTGCAATTGAACGAATTTCATTTGAATATAAACATTGGACGAACACACAAAGCGCGAAATAGCTTACCGCCTTTAGCGAACCGATCTCTACTAGATTCCGTTGCACGTTTGCGTCGCAACTCTTCTTGTTCTTCGCGCTCAGCTTTTCTTTTCCTCGTTCGAGTATCAGTAGCGTCCACACCTCCCATAGTTCCTGGCCGGCCATCTTCTCTTTGCTTTAGCAGAAACTCAATGTCTTCGGTATTTGTCATTTTCTCAAGGGCGTTGGCGTGTGCGATGTCGAAAAGATTTTCCAAGCTATCAGAAAACGTATTCTCTTTTTCTCTAGTGGACTCAGTCTTTCTGTGAGATGACTTTCTTAAAGTATCCCACTCATCGTGCAGCGCAGCTATTTTTCCTGTAACATCTCCTCTGGCTTTCGTCGGAATAGCTGCTTGGCGCCAAAAAATCATCACAGCGTCCGCGACTATAACCGCACTATTTTTCTTCGACATGTTTCGTTTGCGAATGTTGAAGAAATGCATTCTTAGCACTTGCTTCTTCGACGGTAATTTGTTCCCCGTAATATTCATGCTTGGATAACCAATCAAAAAAATATCGTCGCGCGAACTAAGTCGTGTTGTCATCTTAACTTTTAAAAAACGGGAGAAAAATCAATTTATTTTTCGCGGTCGTCGGCACTTGTTGAATGACAACAATCGATGAATGAACTGCTATTTATAACTACTACGTATTTTGCAATATTTTACTGCCAGGCACTGATGAATGGGGGCATCTGCTAAGGGTGCCTAGGCACCTGATTCAGCACGTGTGCGTTTCAAATTTTTCAAGACTTTCCAAACAATGACCACTCTTGAATATTGGTGGAATTTCTGTAAAAAAATCAAAAAAAATCAAAAAAATCTCGATATTGTGCAACTGTAAATACATAGATTTTCAGTATTTTTGTATGGGGAGTCCCTCAAGGAGTGGAGATAGAGGGTAAGTTTGTTCGGAAAAGATGTTGGGGATGAAAAGTTAATGGGGGTCGGTCATATATTTTGCCCCCCTAGGGGTGACCCCTGATGACCTATGGTGTTTTTCGAAAATACTGAGCAACCTCCATTTTTGTATGGTGACCCCCCTAAGGGGAGGAGATAGGGGGTGGGTGTCTTGGGGGAAAATGTTGGCGGTAAAAAGTTAATGGGGGTCGGCCATACATTCTTCCCCCCTACGGGTGACCCCTGATGACCTATGGCAATTTCCCCCCTAATTTTGGCAAAGTGGACCTTTTTCTCGGCTCGTGCGCAACCCCTAATGTTTTTTTTTTTTAATTTTTTTTTTCGGCATTGTCATTTTTTTTCAAAAAGGCACGGAATAGAGCCCTCATCTACCAAAATATCGACACAAGGTCCACCCTAATATATATGCACTTAAAAAAATTCGTCATCAGATACTTCCATATCTCCTTGTAACGCTGTTTTAGATATTTGCCTAATATGTGTATATTAGGGCGACAGCCGATTTTTTTTTGTGGAATTTTAAGGTCTGCGGGTCGGAATATTGTGACACTAGGTCTAAAACTTCAGTACTGAAAATTTGAGCCAAATCGGACAACGCTTTCGGGACGCGCATCGAAGTCAAAGGTCAGATATACATATTTGCAAATTTTACTATTTATATGAAATAAATTTGTGGAACTCATTAACTTTCTACATTATTTTGCGAAAATATGTAGATTTATTTATTTTAATAGAAAGTAAAATTATTTTTTTTTCGAAATTAACCCTAAAAGTAAAACAATTTTTTGGAAATTATCCCTGGTATGTCCTTTGAGTCAAAGTGACCCAGAAACTATATTATCGCTAAATTCTTTAATATGCTTCATTATTTGGTGTAAATTGATAGATGCCTTTTTTTGGATATACGAATTAGAAAAACAATTTTTTGCAATTAACTTGCGCCATCTATAGCACAAATATTGCAAATTATTTTTTTAAATAAACAACAACCATTCTTTTGAAATTAATGGATTTTAATGATAAATATCATGGCCTACTAGAAGCTAATTCGGGGGCTCCCCGAAGCTAATTTAACTTAAATTTCATTCGGTTGTGGGAATTCAGTGTGCTAAGTGCTTTTTGTGAGTGAGTTATTGTGATTTTGGTGAAAAATATATTTAAGAAAATAATGCCATCGATAAGAGAAGAAATATTTTTAATTGGTTGTAAACTTCCTTCCTTCCTGCCTCACCCCTGCCACACCACCCTATCATTGCTCTCTTGCTCGCTCATTTTTGTTTAAAACGTCATTATTCTCTTTCGCAGTCGCAGAAAATCTGGTTTAAGCAGCAGCATAAAATCTGGTTTTAGCAGCAGCATAAAATCTGACTTTGATAGATTTAGTCCCTATACGCCGCTATAGATGTTAACGCATCAAACAAGAAGAAAATAGTTTAGACGATCTTTTCGATATTGCCCATAGTGATGCACTGGAACTAATAAATATAGAAGAAGATAAACAATTTTGAATAAAACAAAGAATGAAAGGACGTGAAGGTAGTATGTTAGGAGTGGACGTTAACTTAAAGGGAAAGGAAGAAAGAAAAATTAAACGAAAAAAACAAGAAGAATTTCGTAAGGAATTAAATGTGGAGTTACCATCAACATCATCAGGAAAAAATTTCGTTTTCAAAAAATTTTTTTTTCATAAAATTTTACACTATACTATGTTAGAAGTACTGAACAATGATATTGTTTATTTTAGCTTGCAGTATAATGGAAGTCTCTGAATCCGAAGTCTCTGAATCCGAAGAAGTTGCAACATCAGAAGAAGAATATGTTCTAAGTTCATCAGATTTAAAACGTATTCGTAGAACCTCCTGTACCCAAAAACACAATATTTTAACACCAAGACTAGCTGCAGTTTTGGACAAATTGAAAGTAAGCCAGAGAGATGCTGTACTTTTATTGGTAGCAGTTTTAGATGCCGTAGGACTTAATCCATCTAATTACATTTTAAATCGATCCTACATAAGTAAGCAAAGAGCGCGCTTAAGAAAAAATCAAAGTGAAAAAATTATACAAAAGTTTACTGCAAATGATCAGCCATTGACAATACATTGGGATACTAAACTCTTATCGATAGTAACAGGAAAAGTAGAAGATCGCTTGGCTATAATTGCTTCGGCTCCAGGCTTAGAGTAAATTATAGATATGCCTGCCATTCCGTCTAGGACTGGAGTGGAAATATTTTCTGCAGTTTATGACGCATTGGAAGATAAAAATATTTTGACAAAAACGGAAGCGTTTGTGTTTGATACGACATCATTCAACACTGGTCGTTTCAAAGGAGCATGTACGTTTTTGGAGAGAGCAATTGGAAAGGAAATTATATTTTTAGGCTGTAGACACCATATTTTTGAAATTGTGTTAGCAGCAGTTTTTACAGAGGCCAATGTTGGAGTATCTACCGGACCAGACATAACGATATTTAAAATATTCAAAAAACAGTGGCCAGTAATAAATACCGAGAATTACATACCAGGAATAGCTCATCCAAGAGTTATTGAAATTCTAGGCGATAATGTTGCTGAAGTTTTAACATTCGCTAATAATAAAATAAATGAAGCGTTCCCCAGAAACGATTACAAAGAATTTTTGGAACTTGTAATTATATTCTTTGGCGGCAGTCCTCCTCGAGGAATAAAATTCACAAAACCTGGTGCATTACACTACGCTAGATGGCTGGCCAAGGCTATATACTGTTTGAAAATAGTAATTTGTCGCCATCAGTTTTCTGATATTACCGATTTGGAAATCAATGGTTTGATAGAAGTGGCTGGCATTATTATAAACTGTTATTCAATTGTTTTGTTTGATTCGAATAAAGCTGATAAAGCTGTTTTAAATGATATTATATTTTTGAGAAAATTAGAAAACTACAAAGCAATTAACCAAAATATTGCCGACAAAGCCATTTCAAAAATATTAAATCATCTGTATTATTTAAACGAGGAATGTGTGGGCTTTTGTTTATGTGACGATAGAATAGATCATGTAACAAAAGACAAATTAGTGGCTAAGATGACATTGTCGATAGACACTTCTGAAAATGATGATGATGAAATACCAAAAAAGCTTGTAATACAGAAGGAAAATTTAAAAACGTTTATATTCAGAGAAAATTCTGATATTTTACAAGTTTTATTTTCAAAAACTACAAAAAAAGTTTTGAAGAGATTTGCAATTCCCACGGACTTTTTCAACAAAGACCCGCATTCTTGGAATGTTTTGGAGGAGTACGTAAAAGGAAAAAATATTGTTCAAAACTTAAGTGTTGTCAACGATAGTGCTGAAAGAGGCATTAAATTGATTCAAGAATACCATGGCATAATTACAAAAGATGAGGAACAGAAACAACCTTTAATGAAAGTGAGTATCTTTTTTTATTACTTGTGTGTTAAATTTCTTTTTGTTATCGTTGTTTTTTTTAATATATTACAGGTGGTGGTACAAAGTTATAGGCAGCTGTATTCGAAAAATGCTAGTCTACAATCTCTACAAAAAGATTTTGGTCTATAAATTATTTTATATAAATTTTTTTAGTTTTTATAAGTCATTTATTTTTAAAATAAAAAAATTATAAATTTTTCAAATCAAATTTGTGAAGGTCACTTTCACCCAAAATATATCTAGGGTTAATTAAATAGTTTTTTTCAGTTACCAATTCATATACATATTTAAATAAAGGCATCTGTCAATTTACACCAAATAAGAATTTAGCGATAATATAGTTTCTGGGTCACTTTGACCCAAAGCACATACCAGGGATAATTTCCAAAAAATTGTTTTACTTTTTAGGGTTAATTTCGAAGAAAAATTATTTTACTTTCTATTAAAATAAATAAATCTACATATTCTCGCAAAATAAGGTAGAAAGTTAATGAGTTTCACAAATTTATTTCATATAAATAGTAAAATTTGCATATATCTGACCTTTGACCTCGATGCGCGTCCCGAAAGCGTTGTCCAATTTGGCTCAAGTTTTGAGCACTGAAATTTTAGACCTAGTGTCACAATAATCCGAACCACACCGCGTAAAATTGAAACAAAAATTTTTTTCATACAAACGATTGTCACCCTATTGTATATAAACGGAATTTTCTTTGATTCTTGGTTTCTGTTTTTGATATATTTATTTATGCCGTGATTGCTTAGCATTTGACAACTGTTTGCAAAAATCGTTGACAGAAAGCTTTCACTTTTCTATACAAAAAATAAAATAGTCTATAAAAGTTTTAGGTTTTTGCCTCCCAAAATGTGTTGCAATACAATTACAGTGTAAATAGTTAGATCGTGTATTTATAAACTTAAAACTGGTGCAAGGGTAATTCTATTTTGATCTTTGCTTTTTTATGAAATTTTATTTAATTTGCATTTGTTGGCTTCTTATAGATTCCATTAAAAAATAAAAAAACATGTTTTTTGGTGGATTCATTTGTCGGATATTTTATTTTGTTGAAACGCACTGGCTGAATGAAAGATGCTTTAAAAGTCGTAAAAGTTAAAAGTGACATTCACATATTCCATAATTATCGAATTCTAAACTTCACTAAACTAAACTTCTAAATCGTTGTCTACATTTGCGATTCTACTATATTGGGATTTTTCAAAAGCATCAAAAATGAGGAAATTACTTGTCTTTTAATGCCTTGTCATTAAATTTCCCATCAAACGACAAATCTCTGACGATAAATTAGGTAAATTTAATAAATTCCCATTAATGCTTCAATACAATAAAAGGTCACACAGAATTTCTTCCATTTCCTTACTTCAGGTATTAACAATTTAAAAATTTAAAACATCTTTCATTCACATCACGTTGTAATAATTTAATTTCCCATATAATTAGAAATTTGCTCCATTAGCCTCTTCCTATACAACCTGGTCGATGGTGTTCTCTACTTAAATTAGGAACTGAATGTTTCTTTACTTTACTTTTTTACGTTGCTGTTTTCCACTTTCTGTGTGTCTGTGTCAATTTAAGTTTCCATTTCCTTTTACAGAATAAGAAATCTTGGTACTTTACAAAGGATTTTGTAAATATATTTTGTAGTGTCTTCATTAGGGTGTAGTGAAAAACGTGAATTTTTTTGGAATTTTAAAACGGCCGGGACATAAAGGGATGGGCATTGAAGGGCTCATTATGGGAATTTGTAACTTTTTTCTGGGCAGGGTAAGGGTATTTTTGGCGGCCCTTAAAATATTTTTGAAGATCCAATAAAGGAAAATTGATGATGTTCTCAAGCTTGAGGTTTGATTACACAGTGCAACATGAACAAATATAACCATATACGGACACCACTACGTGATAAAAGAACAAAAAAAAAAGACCCGTGTCTCCCAGTTTTGCCCAAAGTCATGGACATTTTTTATGGACCCCAAAAATTTGGGTCATCGGTGTCATTCTTGCAAAAAAGTGATCATTTTGTCAGGCTCATATCTTGCAAACCGTACGGAATTTTGATTTACTCCCTGAGGGAAGGTTGTAGCTCTTGTAGGAAGTTCATATGTTCTTGTTTACTGAGATCTTACGTACATTCTTGTAGTTGACTGTTTCCTTGAATTTTGAACGCTTTGCTACCTAAGGACCTGAACAGGGGAAAAAGGTAAAAAACGAATTTTTTAAGTTTTTTATTGCGATTTTGATCTTGAAGATGAAGTTTTTTTGATTTTGTATGTTCGCATTTTTTGTTCTTTGTGATAAGAACTACAACCATCCTTCAGAGAGTAAATCCAAATTCCGAACGGTTTGCAAGATATGAGCCTGACAAAATGATCACTTTTTTGCAGGAATGGCACCGAGGCCCCAAACTTTTGGGGCCCATGAAAACAAAGTCCATTACTTTGAGAAAAACTGGGAGACATTGGTCTTTTTTTGGTCTTTTATCACGTAGTGGTGCCCGTATATGGTTATATTTCCATGGCTCAAAAAATTACACACAGTCGTATTAACGATAAAGGTCAAATGTTAAAATCGAAAACTTCGGAAAAAAATTGTACTAAATATGTGAAGGAGAATTTCACGGCTTCATTGGGAATATGTTATCGAGAGGACATTTTTGCACTAACAAATTATGAATTTGATTTTATTCTATTTTAAAGAATATGTATGAAGAATGGAACAATACGAAATACAGGGTGGGGCCTTGTAAAATTTCGAATTTAATTTCACTTTAAATAAAATACTAATATACATTTTTTGAAAATTATTATCAATATCGAATGAATGAAACACAATATCGTTGAAATGGCTTCCAAGACTTGTTTTACAGAACCTCATTCGATCTACCCAATTTTTCAGTACATATTCGATTGTTTTTTGGGGCTGTATGTCGTGAAAGACAGTGTCGATTTCGTGTTTTCAAGGCCTCAATAAACTCGCGAAGACAGTGTGCAAAAGATTGATTGTAACGTAGATTGTGTGTCGCGTAGCGCCGTCTTATTGAAACCATTGGTCGTCCATGTCGTTCTCTTCAACAAGTAAATAAATAAATAAATAAATGGTTTCCCGTTACATCCCATGAAGGGATTAGGGAGAGCTTCTCATAACCAGTGAGCTGTGCGCATTCTAGTTTTATACTCACTGATGGGACCTACAGTTTTTGACCGGTTCCGAACGGTATTTTGAGAAGCCTTTTCATGGTTAAATACTCGATAGTGTCGCCATTCATTTAGCATTTAGATCGTCATCGAAAGGATTGTATGGTGGTCTGAGCAGGGATCGAACATCATGCACAAGAGCCGCTCACACTACCATTGCACCACCGACAGTTTACCGACAAATTGCTGTGCATGTCACGGTAACTCTCACCATTGATGGTTACGGCAGCTCCTTGCTTTTTTTCGAACATAAATTAGCCAATGATGTCGCCATGTTAAAACTGCATCAAAGGGTACTCGTTGTGGATACAACGGCTTTTTCTCGACGACGTGTGGATTTTGCGAAACCCAAATACGACAATTCTATTTGTTAACATATCCCCCGAGGTGAAAATGCGCTTCATTGGAAAATATGATTTTTTAAAAAACGTTTTCATCATTAGTCCATGCGAAAACGCATCGGATTGTCTCTTGGACTAATTGAACTTTATAAACCTTCATACCGAGGTCTTTATGAAAAATTCTTCACAAAGAAGTGCGAGAAATGTTCAATTGCTGCGATCGTGTGCGTGTTGATATTGATGGGTGCTCAAGAACACTTTCAGATACAGCAGCAATATTTTCCACTGAACGCACATGACGAGCACTGCAATGAGTTCTTTTGACAAATAAAGACCCGGATGAAGGAAGTCGCTTAACAAATTGATCCACAAACTGCATTGATGGCTCTCTATTTCTATCGAATTTATCTCGTAGACTTCCTTCAGTTTGAGTTGAGGACTCAGATATTTTAACGGCAGATTTTAATATTTCCCAATTTCCTTCAAGCGTAAAATAATCCATTTCGTAAATTTCTGTCCTTTCACTAATAATTCGAAAGATCTGGGGAATCAAATTCCAAGTTTTACATGGCCGTATGAGGATTTCTGGCAAAGAATACTGTCAAAACTCTAAATATATTTTTTTTCAATTACAAGTAGTGATGTGCGGTTCCGCCTATTTGATGAACCGCTTCTGTCGAATCCGGTTCCAAGAAGAACCGGGTACTTGGTCCAGTTCCGGTTCTCAGTAAATTGTTGTCCCACAGAGGCTTTAGTGCTTAAGTTATTATAAGAATATAAAATTTAATAACAAAATACACATTTTCATACTCTCATCCAAAGTTTAACAGTCTATTTCTCTATCTCGAATGAAACGCTAAGCGAACAAAAATCAGTCACACACATTCTACTCAAATTGGGTTCCTCTATGTCGAAATTTTCGTTCGCCTGACTCTATGTTTGCTCCCAAAAGACAGCACATTTGAAATAGACAAACCAACATTTGTACTGAAAAGTTTTGAAAAGTTTTTTACGCTTTGGAACCGAATCCTGTTATTCTGGAACCGTTTTACGGTTCGTTTCAAAGTATTTTTCAGTTCTTCTAGAATCATTTTTGTGTATTTTTGGAACCATTTTCGGTTCTTTTGAACACGTCTGGTGGTCCTTTAAGAAGCGTCTTCGGTTCTTTAAGAACTGTTGTTGGTTCCTTTGAACCCGTCCCTTGTTTCGGGTGAAACCGTATTCGGTTCTTTTGAAACCGTAATTCGGTTGTCGGTAGTTATAAAGAACCGTTTGTGCAGTACCGATTCTTCGATTCTGTGCATCACTAATGACAAGTTTGGGCAACATTTCGAGCACAAAAAATGAAATTTGTATATAAGCCAAATTACACTAGGAATCTAGGAATGAAATTTCAAGCCACTACTGGAGGGGTCGAAAGTGGGCTCACAGGTTTGACATAACCGTAATTAGCTCTCCAATACGCATCATTCTAAAAACAATGGTTTTCAGTACACCCTACTCTTCATATATTTTATCTAAATTTGTTACATTACTTTAATATATATATAAATATATTAGTTGTTTTTGTTTTTCATTTTACAATTTACTAAATTGTGTTGTTTTGGTCGTTTTTTCATGTGTGTATTTATGTACTAGATGTCTAAGTATAAGTGGTATACTCGTATGTGTTACAGAACAGTGAGTACATAAAGTTTAGGTGCACCACTTCTTACAACAGTTTACGGTCCAAAATTGTTGTAACATATAAACAGGTATATTTTTAAAAATAACTTTAACATGTGATTTAAAATGCAACGATATCAAATATTTTTGGAAAACCTTTAAGGGTATCTTATAGCGTAGACAGACGACAGCGTTAATTTCCATTAAAAGCTCACTAATGTGAATTAACATTTTGCCCTGACAGACGACAGTTTTTGCATTTAGTAAACAGCTGTTTGTTTGTAAACAACTGTTTGTTTGTCAAGTAATTTTTTGGACTTTTACATCAGATGCAGAACTTCCGCATCTCCATCACACCACACGCTTCGCTTCTTTCCCTTGGAAATCTTAAAATGGAAAAAATGCGTTTCGATTTTAAATATTTCTCATTTTTTTTGCAAAAAAAAAAAATTAAAATAACTCACCTTTGCTGACTTTGAATCCATTTTCAATTGACGATAGCAAACAATTTGACAACAGCTGACTCAATATGTATCAAATACATGGTAATAGCAGGCGGTGTTGTTGCAATAACATCCACTTCAGCGGTGTCAAGCATCAGTACATAAAATCAACAAAGCAAACAACAAACACAAGAAAGTTCCACTTCCACTGTGTTCCGGCTATCACCTCTATGTATAGATACATCTTGAGCTGATTGATTATCGACGGTGTTGCCATATTGAAATACCTAAATGCAGTATAAATGCACTCTGATTTCATGTATTTACGCCAAAGCTAATACACATTGGGACGGGGATAATTCACAAGTTAATTTGAATTAAGACTGCTAATGCAAATTAACGCTGTCGTCTGTCTACGCTATTAGTTGTGCATAATAAATGTCCTGAATGAAATTTCAGTTTGAATTCTAACACATCCTCAAAGTATCGAGAAGCTATATAGTGGTTCTCATTTTAACGTCACAGATAATTTTCGTATTAAATTCATTTCAAGTACATTTGAATGGAGACTTTTCAACTGTGAAACTGTCCATTAATGTACTATATTTCTTATGAAAAATCTTTATCTGGTTTTACGCAACAGACGATAGTAATACAACCAGGCATAATGATTAAGGGACTTCCCGGACGATGAATTCGATTAGCGTAGTAATATATGCAGTAGTTGGTCGGCTACACGTGCCCTGAACGAAAAATCGCTGTAATTACACTCAGAACAAAAATTCTTAATTTAAGTTTAAAATTTCCCCGAATATGAAATAATAATAATAATAAATATTTTTAAAATTGAAAAATATTCTTCCATTTTAGTTCTATTATTCGATCTTTAAGATGTTCATTTCATTAATAATTTATCCGATTCAAGAAAAATATTTAAAATTCTACACCACTTCTAACTAAAATTATCATAATATAATTTTTTCAATTTAATTTAGAAAAATATCAATTGAAATTTGAAAATTATGTTTGAAGTTTAAAATACATCAATTGAAATTTAATTGAAATCTACTTGAAATTTGAAATAAATCGATTGAAATTCAAAAACCATCAATTGTAATTGAAACGCACAAAAACTTCAATTTAAAATACATAAACTGAACTTTATTTACCGATTTTATGTTGTGGATTTTTAAATTAAATTTCCATTTTCAGTTGATGTCTTTTAAATTTCAATTGATGTGATTTAAATTGCAACTGATAGCATTTAAATACCAATTGATGTATTTTTATTTTCATTTTAAATTTTTAGGCAATTGGGGGATGCGACAACCCTGTCAACAGAGAGGACTTCGACCTATTATTTCATTGATGTAATTTAAATTTGAAACTGAATTTTCGAATTTCAGTTGATTTTTTCTAAATTTCAATTGGAAGTGGTGTAGTTAATTTTTATACAAATAATTCAAATTAGTTCTGCATGCCAATGTGTACATTAGGGATATGACCACAAAGTAATGACGTATAGAGCTGCCATTATTCTCATCTTTCATCTCCTTTCACACTATTCGTGGTGCGGCCGGTGCCATAGAGAGTTATTTGACGTAAATTGACTTACACCAGGTGGAATTACAAAAATTGTTGACTTAAATTTTTCCTATAGTTTTGATGAAAAAATTTTAAATTTAAACGTATTTTGGACTTTTTTTGTTATATTTTATTGTTAGTATATATTTGTGGGGTATTTACACAAAAATTTTAACGCACAAACCGAAATGCCTTTGCTGATTTATTGTTGGATGGTTTCAGCCATTGCCTCTCTCTGGTATTATTACAGCAATACTTTCCAACATCAAACCGCCCCTATCTGCAAAAACAATTTACTGGGAGACTTACTATTGACTGTGTCACCAGTACTACTGACCAAATATACCCCAGGCAATGTAAAATTCTATTGACATTTAACATGTGCTTGTCATTGAGAATGAACTACTGACACAAGAACTACTGACTAGGTGGTACTTTTGGAACCATATGGAGACATTGGAACCAGTGAATCAGTAGTCCATTGTCGCTTTTTTGTTAACACTTGTGATTTTTTTACCAAATAAAAATACGTAAAATTAAAAATTAAAATCATATTTATTATCTAAATTACATAAAAAAAAATGTTATCAGTCTTTTAAAACTCACTTTTTCTTTTTAAATTATTTTCCAACTAAATGTACGCGACACCACGTGTTTTCACAACCAAACAAAGCGAAACAATGAAAAAGAAGAAGCATTGACGTCCATTTGTCATAAATTTCTCTACACATCAAATCCAGACAAATATTTGTAGACAAGTTGTAGACAAATTGTCGACAATGTCACCATAATAGTTGACAACAGTAGTGACATGAAGACACATGTTCCCAGACTTCCTACAGGGATGCTACAAAAAATCGGGCTTGATAAATGTTGGGTCGAAACCCTTCCCCAAGAAACGGATCAAAGTTTTCGGATTTTAGAATTTTAGAAATTTTTTTCAATTTTCTAGAAAGTTTTCAGTCTTTATTTAATTCATGATTATTTTCTCGGAATTTGTTAAGCTCAATCAAGTTATTAAATGGTAAAACGTTCAAACAATTAAAATTTTGGAAAATGTGAAATAGAGGGCCGATCAATAAGACCGTGACTTTTTGAATAAAACACGGTTTTTTTTTTGCAAACAAAAATTTATGCTTCAACATAATTTCATTTTAGCTCAATACACTTAGTCCAACGTTTCTCCATTTTTTGTATCCCTTCCAAGAAATAGGATTTTTCGAGGTTCATAAAATAGGCATTTGTTTGATGAATACTTTCATCGTTGGAGCAAAATCTTTCTCCACCGACCAATTTCTTTAGGTTTGGAAATAGGAAATAGTCACTGGGGGCTAAATTCGGAGAATATGGCAGATGAGGTACCAACTTGTAGCCCAGTTCATGGAATTTTGCCATTGAGACTACACACATGTGCACCCATGCATTATCTTGATGAAAAAGAACTTTTTTTCTTGGCCATATGGGGTTGTTTTTTTTAAATCTTCGTTTAATCGGTCCAATAAGTTGGCATACTATTCGCCGTTTATTGTTTTTGCCTTTTGAAAGTAATCGATGTGGATTATCCTGCATGCATCCCAACAAACAGTTGCCCTCACCTTATTGACTGGCAAACTTACCTTGGCCTTCTTTGGAGCCAGTTCACCCGTAGAAATCGATTGTTTAGACAGCTGCTTGGTCTCCGGAGTGTTCTACTGGATCCATGTTTCATTCACAGTTGCAAAACGCCGCAAAACTTCCTTCGAATTGCGGTTAAACAACTGCAAACAATACTCTGAAGTTGTCACACGATTACCCTTATGGTCAAGTGAGAGCAAACGCGGCACCCATCTTGCAGACAGCTTTCTTAAACCCAACTGATCATTTAAAATCGAAACCACACTGCCATATGAAATGCCTATGGCATCAAAAATCTCACGCACTTTTACTCTTCGACCGGCCAACACCATATCGTGGATTTTTTCGACATTTTTGGGTGTATTGACTTCAATTGGCCGTCCAGAACGTTCAGCGTCATTTGTTCTTGTGCGACCACAACGAAAGTCAGTAAACCATTTTTTTACCATTGAAATCGATGGTGCAGAGTCCCCCGTAGTATTTATCAAACTTTTCTTTGGTTTAATTGACGGTTTTTTTCGCAAAAAATATTGTTTAATGAACACTCGAAATTCAGTTTTTCCCATTTTTAAAAAAATGCACGAAGTTGTATTATTTGTTCAACAGCTGTTAAATGCAAAGTAAATGACGGAACTTGCTCAAAATTTGACAGTAGTCTATTAGCGGGTGGTACTGGATGGGAGCAGTTTTGCATTTCATATAACTACGAGGGAAGTTGGAAAAGTCATGGATTGTTCGATCCGTCTCGTATATTAGTAAAATCGTTCAAACTATATGTATATTACTACAAACACAATACCCTTTAGTAAACATGAACCAAAATCGTAACATTTCCATTCCGTAAATCATAAGACACAGTGAATCTACAAGTAGACGTGAGTACTGCAACATAAATGTATACTAGCCTTCCCGATATTCAATATTCAAGGCGTTTCTTCCGTAAAACATCAATCTGTTTTAATTTTTTTTGTTTCTAAAGAAGTTACAACGTTGTAAGTGTGCCTAAACTTTAAGGACTCACTGTTCGTACTTTTAATGAAAGCAATGTTGCTAACTTTGTGCTGCCTTGTATGTTCATATGTCTGTTGAATGTTTTTCTTTGTATCTACATATATAAAGTCAAATGTTAAATGTTGCAATGTTAGGTATATATAAGTATATGTGTGTATATATAAAGATTTGATGTAAATAGAGTTGATATTTGTTTGTTTTTCTATTAAAATACAATGAGAGAAAAAATTCACTTAATATTTATACATCTGTTTTTTTTTTTTTAATTTAAATTTTGTTTATACTCGTATTCACAGAAAAATATGTATGTATATTCTTTTGATTCATGCTAGAAACTACTTTCTCATATTAATATGATTCTCAGATTTATATGGAATTCGTTTGTATTTGATTTTCGTTGATGCGAAAATTAAATTGCAATGAAATATTTTTATTATTCTACAAAAAATGTTTGTAATGATTTCTCTGGGTGAGAAAGTTGTAGTTTGAGAGATAAAAATGTTACAAATTGCAATAATTTGATGTCACAAATTGAAATAATTTGATGTTCCAACTTGTAATCAATGAATTAAAAATTTATTAAATTAAATTAAAATTAAAAATTTATTAAATTAAATTAAATAAAATTAAAATTAAAGATTTAAACTAAAGACAATATTTAAAAACTATTACAAAGCTTAAACCCATTGTGGATACCTTTTGTGTAGAGAATAAATACTGTTACAAAAACAAAAATTGTGAGAATTGTTCTTAACCAATTCAGTAAAGACCAGTTTATCTATCGTGTTTTTTGATTAAACCTAGAATGATTTGAGCCCGGCTCTACTAGGCCCATTTACACTTTGTTATTGAGTGATTCGCCTGTGAATTCACCGACCCAACTGCTTATAATCCAGCTATCTGAGTGTCCATACTAGAGTGTCCAAACAACTCGCTTTTTCGGTTTGTTATAAAAATATTTTTTTAAGAAAATCGTTTTCGGTTCCAAATTTTTGGTAAAAATCAGTGAAATCGTGTTGAATTGGGTGCTTTCAATAAAAAATTTTTATCACTTAATTTAAAGTTATTTAGTGATCGTTTCATACACACTGAAAAAAATTACATCAGCACCATATTGCACGAACCATGTATATGTTTACAAGCATTGTTGTCAAGAATTAAAGATCTGCACCTTTTTGTTCTTTGGTGCACGCTGAAAAATCTTTATTTTTTTGTTGTTTGGATGCAAATATAAAGAGGGTTTGGAGTTTGTCGCAAATACTTGCAAACATATTGTGTTTGCTATTCAATATTACATGTTTGAGACGCAATGATTAATATGTTACAACATATGTGTTTGAGACCCCAATATATCTTTGCCCACAAGGAATAACAGCTAAAGCCGAGTTAGGACAAAGTTGATTTTGTTTTGTTTACTTCTCTCAAGTTAATTGTTTCTTCATCATAAATTGAATTTCAAATTTAAATATTATAAAATTGCTAACCTAGAACATATAAATATTAGTTTAATCAAAATTCCCTGATTTTAGACAACGATTTAAATTTTTTTAAATCCTCTGTTGAACACTGACCGAAATCGAGTTTAGTTGTTATTCCTTGTGGGCACAGATATATGTGTTTGTGATGCAAATACAGCTGTGTTTGTTGCACTGTCATGCTCTCTCGAGAGCAAGAGAATATAAGAGGAACAACGAGAGAGTCTATCTTGTAAGTGTGCATCTGAATTTTTGCATTATTCTCTCAGTCAGTGAGTCATAAATATTCCTGAATGTGCGAGCAAATTGCAAATGAAGTCAGTGGCAGATGCAGTTTTGGCTGATGTTTTGCGTTTTAGTTTCATGTATTCAGTGGTCAATGCTTCATCGGACAAAGGATATCAAAAACGCTTGATCAGTGAAAACAGAATAAACGAAGGATAAGCGTCCGAGTTGTGATCCCAATAAGCACAACGGACTTCTCGGAGATGATTTTGAGAACGGATCCGTTCTCGGTTCGTGATCGGATCAGCGAGCGGAAGAATTCCTCTTTCGTTCTCGAATCGAGAATTGCGAACGAGATCGGATCCGATAGCGAAATGAATTCGGACCCGATATCGAAATGGATTCGGACCCGATAGCGAAATGAATTCGCACCCGATATCGAAATGAATTCGGCCCCGATAGCGAAATGTGGTCGGATTTTAAATCCGAAATCATTCCGATATTGACTCCGCTCTCATTTCAGAATAAAATAATCAAATTACATTTTAAGCATTTATTTTTATATGCATTTCTGAGACTAATTTTTTTTCGTTATATTATATTTAATTTAATCGGATCAGAGAAAGCGAAAACCGATGTTCCGGACTCAAACCGGATCCGAATCGGATCAGAGAAAACGAACTCCGATGTTCCGGACTTAAACCGGATCAGAGAAAACGAAATCCGATATTCCGGACTCAAACCGGATCCGACGCCAAAGTGAGAAACGATTTTGAGGAAAGAAACTAAAAAGGGCAACAATGTGAAGTGGGTTCCAAACATAAACATTGTGCCTGCAGAATATGTTTGCGAGAGTATGTTAGACAGGCCGTTATTTTTCAGCGTGTGTATATCATGTTTATGTTTGAAACAGTTTTCAATAAACAAAACCACATGTGGGTCACAATAACATTTATAATAACCTATTAATCATTGTGTCTCCAACGTGTAATACTGAATAGCAAAGACAGTGCGTTTGGACACAAGTATACTATATTTGCTTCAAGCTACAAACTCGTTATATTTTCAACCAAACAACAAAAAGGGAAAATTTTAAATTCAATTCTATGTCAAGAACTAATTTGGAATTTAATTTCGCTTTAAGAAAATACTAATGGAATTTGTTTCAAAATTATGATTGAATTGGTAAGGCCCGTCATTGTTCGTTATAAATGAAACACAACGTCGTTCAAATGCCTCCCACGACTTGCTATACAGTACCTCATTCGATCTACACTATTGTTTAGAACATTTCCGATAGTTTGAGCTTCTATTTCGTGAACGACAACGTGGATTCCCTGTTTTAAGGCCTCAATGGATTCTGGATTGTTTGCGTAACACTTATCTTTCACGGCGCACCTGAGATAACAGTCTAAAGTCATCAAATCGCAGTTATGAGGAGGCTAATGGACTTCCGAGTTTCCGCAGATTATGCAGTTTTCGAACACAGTGCGCAAAAGATCGTACACAGTGCGCAAAAGATCGTAACATTGGATGTTTGGCATGTAGAGCCGTTCTATTGAAACTAAACGTAGTCCGAGTCATCTTCTTCAAAATTCGGGATTATCAAATTGCTGAATTGCTCGCAATGGATGGCAAATGCACCTTATTGTCGAAGAACAATTGGTTTGTGATGCCGTCATGCCAAAAGCCGCACCAACAGTAACAGGATGTGGACGCATCGGCTACTCTTCGACGACGTGGGGATTTTTCGAGCCCAAAATACGACAAATTTGTTTGTTAACATATATAGCCCCGAAATGAGCTTCATCGGAAAATATGATTTTTCGCTAAAAATGCTCGTGTTCACTCAAACGATCTTCAGCACATTCAGCGAAGCGAAAACGGATCGGATGGTCACGAGGCTTCAGATTTTAGACTAATTGGAGTTTAAATGACTTCTTGGCGGGGTCTTTATTCAAAATTGTGAGTAAAGAAGTACGAGAAATGTTAAATGAACAACACTGAGATACTATGCTATCTCACTGACCGCAGGATTTTGAATTTTGAACGGTTTCCTTGAATTTTGAACGGTTTGCTACCTATGGACCTGAACAGGGGAAAAAGGTAAAAATATCGAATTATTTAAAGTCTTTTTCGATTTTGACCTTGAAGATAAAGTTTATTTAAATTTTGTATGTTCTTGATGGTAAGAGCTTTCGCTTAGAGCGAAATTATCACTTCTTTGCAAAAATGTCACCGAGGCCCCAAATCTTTGGGGGCCCATAGAAAAAAAGGGCATGACTTTGGGCAAAACTGGGAGACACGGGTCTTTTATCACGTAGTGGTGTCCGTATATGGTTATATTTTTTCGTGTTGCACTGTGTAATCAAATCGTATTCAATTTTGACTCGATCGATTTTCATCACATGCCGGAATATTTCCCAATTTTCCTCAAGCTACCCATTTCATAAATTTCTAACTATCTGCCACTTTATAAATGATGAACGTCCATCTACTTCAAAACAATGAGGGGGTTCAAATTCCTAATTGTACATGGCCCACCCTTTATAATTTCAAATTTGTATTCATATTGAACTCATTTAAATTTGAGAATCATACGAGTATTGCCATTTATATTTCTGACGTAGGAAATATTTAGTGCTACGTGCAATGACTCTCTGATTTGTTATCAAAATTCCATGGCATTGTAGTAGAGTCTGGAAGTGTGTTTCCGCATGTGCCTCTGCTGCATATTTGCCTTAATACAAAAGATTTAATCTCGGCCCCCATGAATTTGTGACTTTCCTAATTGGTCATTATAGTTATCTATAGTACATTTTAAATGAATTAGTATTAGTTTAAAAAAATAAAATGAGAACTCATTAATTTCGTAAAATTGTTTATATTTTACTAGCGAAATCGTTGTATAAATATCACCAGTGAAGTTTCTAGTTAACAAGAGGTGATGAAGAAGAAAGTTCATGAGCACTAGTAAAGTGTTACGTCCTATCGCACTAGTAAACCCATTGGTTAACTATCATCAACTAAGTTGCTGGTGAATGGTTATGCGGAGGGTGGCGATTGACCCCTTCCTATGACATTCAAATGTTAAATTCGCTAGTTAACTATATTGAAAGTAAATTGACGCGGAATTACTACAATATCACCAGGTGTCGGCGAACTCGTCAGCACTTCGCTGACGAACTGGGGGTTGACTTTAAGGTTAACAACAATTCTCTCCACTAGCTATTTTCTGTGTTACGTCCAATCGCACTAGGAAAACAATTGGTTAATTATCATCTTTGAGGTGGCTGAATAACGATAATGCCGAGAGTGGCGAATGGCCCCTTCCACAAAAATTCACATGTTAAATTCGCCACTCAACGTCATTGAATGTAGATTGAAGCGGAATTAATATGTGGTTCGGTGAATTCGCCAATTCTACTCTACTTCCGCGAACTGGAAGGTGGCTATTGGAGCACCAGCAATTCTCTTCAGTAGCGATTTTTGTTTGTTTTCTTATTGGGTGAAAATATGACAAAGAAGAAAAAGTGTGCGAGAGATACAACTATGTAATGGGGTTCGGCGAATTCGTCATCACTGCACTACTTCCGCAAACTGAAGAGGAGTTTCAAGACTACTAGAAATTTTCTTCACTAGCTGATTTTTTTTGTTAGGTCCTATCGGACTATCAGAACCATTGATTAATTATCCACATTTAAAATTCACTAATCAACTTCATTGAAAGTAGATTGACGCGGAACTACTACGGAGGTCGGTGAATTCGTCAGCGTAACGCTGTTTCCGCGAACTGGAGGGTGGCTTTAGGAGCATCAGCAATTCTCTTCACTAGCGTTTTTTTTTGTGGTTGTCTTATTTGGTGAAAATATGACAAAGAAGAAAATGTGTGTGAGAGATACTACTACTATGCGGAACTACTATACTACTACTATGTAATGGGGTACGGCGAACTCGTCAGTACTGCGCTACTTCCCCGAACTGAAGAGGAGCTTCAAGACGACCAGAAATTCTCTTCACTAGCTGATTTTTTTTGTTGTGTTACGTCCTATCGCACTAGCAAAGCCTTTTATTTCTGATCATCTACGAAGTGGTTCGTGAATTGTAATGCCGAGTGTGGTGATTGACGCTTTCCTATGACATCTAATGACATCTAGATTGACGCGGAACTACCACTGGGGTCGGTGAATTCGTCAGCGCAGCATTACTCTCACGAACTAAAGGTCGGTTTTAAGACTACCAGCAATTCTCTTCATTTGTTTTGCTTTATGTTAGGTGAAAATATGAGAGAGAGAAAATACAAGAGAAAGAATTTAAAATTGTTTTGTAGTGACTACTTTCAGCATTACCAACTTCGATTGATCTTTCTCTGCGTTACTTTGGGGCTTGTACGGAAACCAGTACCTTGTCGCTAGTTAAATCGACACCGATAAAGGGATAAGTAAGGGAAAAGTAAGTAGCTGTCTGTATTGAGAAGCTTTTTCATGGCTAAGTACTCAATAGTATCGCCATCACTAATTTGACTCCAGACGAAAAGAATTTGAGGTGGTCAGGCCAGGCATCAAACCCACATTCTCATATACAAGTCCCGCGCATATTAACTATTTTTCAAAATACCCTTCGGAAGCGGCGTAAAACTGAAGGCCACAATCAGTGGGTATAAAACTAGAGAAGTGGTCAGAGCAGGGCACGAACCCAAGTTATCATGTACAAGACCCGCGAATACTAATAATTTTTTTAAAACACCTTTCGGAACCGGTGGGAAACTGAAGGTCCAAATCAGTGAGAAGAAATCAGCGCACAGCTCACTGATTGTGAGAAGCTCTTCCCAATATGATGTAATGGGAACCATTTTTTAGAAGCCTGTATAACGTATTTGATACCTGGTGATTTTGTGAAATTTGTCACGCACAAAATTGTTGGATTATTATCCTACAGCTTATCAGAGTTACAAAGCCTAGTCTAACGCATTTGGGGAATGGCATTGACTGACAAAAAATTCCTAATAAACATTTCTGATGACCTAACTGATCCATTTTGGCGAATCGACTGACTATTGTGCGATCTCTTTAATATCCTACTGGAGAAGTTCATAAGAAAATTCAAACAATATGAGAAAAAATCTTATTAATAACCAGTCTTACCAGATATTTGATTTACCAATGAATCCCATTAAAGAATGGGGGGAAGCTTCTTATTATAAGTGATCTGGAAATTGGTTTCTAAATCTAATGATCTTGAACTTCAGTGTGCCTCCGGTGAACCTCCAAACAGTTAAGCCATACAAAACTTTTAGGGGACACTAATTTGCTTGGCAGTGGCTGAAGGAAATTTGGGGTAATTAGTTCTGGGCTAGTGCCAGTAAAACTATAAATCGCACAGCTCACTGATTATGAGAAACTCTCCCCTATCCCTTCATGTGATGTAATGGGAAACTACTTATTTAGTTCGAGGCTACTGGCGTTCGCTACACACAGCGCCAGCGATTGGTTTTACCGCTTTTCCTATATGCAGTTTTGGTAATTTTGCAAAAAAAAATTAGGACAGAGCATTGATCAAATCAACACTGTTACAAAATTTGTACGTATTTCAAGTTTGTTTTTTCCATCGCCTAAACTTTTAGTTAGTAAGAAATCAAAATAAAATTCGTAAAGAAAAATTCTCACAAATCATAAATGTACAAAACCATAATTTTCTATATTCCAAATGAAATGAATAACTATTCTAACATATGAGAATTATAATATTTGGCGGTCATCCCTGACCTCAGTTTTGTTAACATTTTTAATTCCAAATCACTTCGTGTTTTGTGTCATTCATTTTAACAATACGATCTCGTCATTCCATTGACTTAATAACTATACCTTTTAGTTTACAAATTGTTTGACAGAATTGCTATGTATTATTTTGTTGGGTTTGGTTTAGTTTTGCTCCTTATTTCCTTTTTGAATCCTTAAAAATAGATTTGTTTTTGTTTTCATTTGGATGTATCTGATTTGTGGTTATTGCAAATTTAACAAGTTGCTAAACAATGTACGATTCTAACAATACTAGATTTTCTATATATTAAACTTAATGCATTAAGACATTTCAATTCGTTAAGGTAACATTATCACTTGAGGTGGTGGATTTGCAATAGCCCAACACGATATCAGCTCGACAATCCTCATTGAGGCTGGGCAGCATAACAGCCGCACCCAGAATAGTAACTAACGCACCAAAGACCACTAAACCTAAAGCGGGTAATTTTTCGCGACTCAATAGGGGATTTGGATCCATTTGTATGAACGCCAAGCCGGGTAAAATGTAAGCCAAGGGTATAGCCGCCAATAAGCCCTAAAACGGTAAAAGAAATGATACCCCCTTGAAATGGGTAACTCCAAATGAAAAAAAAATGAAACTGTTATACTTACATTTAATTCCAGCACCGATCCTAAACATTCGGTCATGGGCGATATGATAAACGCACTGAAAACAATGGCCAGTGTGATATTTCTTGAGTATTCATCCACTTCTGCTCCTTTCTCCATTTTAGGATCCTTTTCTTGAGTCAGCTCGCTGATGGGCTCCTTCAGCACAAACTGATGGACCATGGCTCGAACAATCTATAGAGAGGTTATTAAAAAATACAATTTATTCCTTCTGTCGCTTTAATAATAATAATAATAATAATAATCTATAATATTGTATAGTTATCTCTTGGTTTTTGTTAATACCTCTCTTGAGACAAAACATTCAATAGGAAAAGTTAGTAATATCGATATAGAGAAGAGCACACGTGAGAAATTCATCAGGTCATCATTCCAGCAGTAGTTTTCAAGTAAATCACCTAAAACGATAATGAAGTTTTGAGTTTTACATATAAATCACAAACATTTCAAGAAGTTACACAATTGTTCAAAAACGGATAGTAGTACTTTAGCTCAGAGGAATCGTAGGTAAGAGAGAGCGAGAGCCAGAGATGCGTGTGTGTTAAAGAACCTTATCGTATAAGTGACTTTAACATTCACCCCAATTTTGACACCGACTATTGATCGAGCTATGTACACACCAAAAGACTTGTCATGAATTTGCTAAAGCTCAATACAAACAATCGAAATTATAGCAAAAATCCCAAGTCAGATTCTTAACTTGGTTTCTATATAATGACAAAATTGGAGTGAATGTGACGAAGTCAGATTCTTAACTCGGTTTGTATTTACTGTCAAAATTGGAGTGAATATGACGAAGTCCGAGGTTTAACTTGGTTTATATATAAGTATAATGTCAAAATTGGAGTGAATGTGAGTACGTGATAAGATCCAAAGACTATGACAGAAGTAATACAGACAGAATGATACAAATGTATGTCCTTGGTATGGATTCTTTGTGACAGTGTTTAAATCAATAAATCCGTTCAGAAAGCGTTTAAACATAAAAGGATGTAGTGAGTTCAACATTTCACGGGAAATTTTACAAAACTCCCCGCGAGTATTGAAAATGTTAATTTCCAGCGCTTATCCGGCTTGGAAATTGTACGTATTTTACGAACTTACAAATTAAATAGTTTTTCAAATATTCCAAATTTAAATTGTTCGAGCGTTTGGTCGTATTATTTAATTCATTTTATTCTTCGATAATTCGCTACCCTTTGGCTTTGGATAGCATCGTCAGGAAGATAAACACAATTATTAATTAGAAATGAATACAATTGATAAACAAAATTCAAAACAAAATTCAAATTTCATGTCATTTGAAAAAACAACTATAACAAAAAATAATTTAAATTTTGAATACAATACGAAGGGTCGGATAAATCATCACTTATGTTTTTCAAAGATTTTATATTGTTTTCTAATTGGTATTTTTAGCGATGTTTTATTTCCAGTTTAAAAATCAAGGTCCTTTCAAAATTAGCATAAGTACAACAAACAACAAACACAAATGGTTTCTCATTCCATCCCATGAAGGGATTGGGGAGAACTTCTCACAACCTGTGAGCTGTGCGCTTTCTTGATTTATTCTCAGTGATTGGGACCTACAGTTTTTGCACCGGTTCCAAACGGTATTTTGAGAAGCATTTTCATGGCTTAGTACTCGATAGTGTCGCCGTCACTAAGCGAGGTGCCCGATGTCACAGGTAATGTAAGGTGGTCTGAGCAAGAATTAAACCCACGTTCTCATATACAAGAGCTGCGCACACTAACCATTGCACCACCAACGGACACTAAGTACAACGGTTGTGTTTATTTTACTTGTGGAGTATAAACTTAATATTCTACACCTTTAAGATTCGCCACAGTTGGTTATTTATATCAGATCAAGTCTTAAAATGAATCACCAGCAGCTTCGCAAACCATCCCGAAAATAGCGCCATCTATTTGTCCGATTATTCTCGAAAGCTTTCAGCGATTAATCATTAGTGGTGACTTGGTATGTGGTAACTTTTTAACTCGCAGCGACAGCATATATTTAGGGGCAATTAATATTAGGGATACATGGGGCAAATTAATTATATGACATTTACGGCCGATTTCACCATGTTCAGTTATCTTTCAGTTAGAGATAACGAACAGTTTTAGCTGTCAGTTTGTATGGAATTTATAAGTTTTTACTTTAACATTGTTTGGTGAAATTGGGCGTTACGTATAGTTTGTACTTTAATTTGAATTACCTCTACAAATACAAATTGAAAAAATTAAATACCACCCGCAATTGTACTTATTTTCAAAGCATTTCCATCATATCTGGCAGTTTTGGTCTTCAAATACTTTATAGAGTACAGGTTTATGAATTTGAAAGTACTATGAATCAATCATACATGGGGCAAATTAATTATATGACAATTATAATTTGTTGTTTAATTTAAATGTCCTGTCCAAATGTAAATTCAAAAAACTTTCAATACCATTGGCCATTGTACTTATTTCCAAAGAATTTCCTTCACATCTGGCACTTTTGGTTTTCAAATATTTTATACTGTAAAGGTTTATAAATTTGATAGTACTATGAGGCAATGCCTATCATAGCCACAAACCTCTACATATAAAATACTTTAAAAACAGAATTGCCAGCAATCAAACAAATTCAAAATAATTAAAATCGTTCCCATATTTCATTACAATTGGCATCTGATTCCACAACCTGCATTTGCATTGCGTGAGCAAATGCTCATTCAAAATTGTTTAATTGTCATTGCGAACAATGGTAATTCTTTTGCATTTGCATTAGATAAAGTAATGAAAATTAAAATCCAATGCAAATTAAAAACCCATATACGGAATCAATACCTATCCAAGCCACGAACCTCTACATATAAAATACTTTAAAAACAGAATTTCCAGAGAAATTCAAAATAATAGAAAGCATTCCCATATTTTATTGCAATTGACATCCGATTCCACAACCTGCATTTGTATTGCACGAGCAAATGCAAATTAAATTTTTTTATATGTCATTGCGAGCAATGATAATTCTTTTGCATTTGCACTAGATAAAGTAATGCAAACTAAAAGCCAATGCAAATTAAAATACCGATGATATTCATGGGTTTCATATACAATAACAGGTTGTCAAAATCAGAGAAAACTTCTTCTTGGTCTTCTGCACAAAATGAACGCGGCAAAAAAGGAAAAGTTAGTTTTTAATATATTTTTGTTTTACTGAATTAAAATTAATACATTATTACTTTGGAAATTTGAGCGGACTGCAAAGGCACTGCTGGAGTGCTATATTGCCTTCCCAAGGAACATCCAGAAATGCTAACCGGAAAGAATACACATGCGCATCCGCATCAGCTAGAAAAAGAAATTTACTTTAGCACCAACTCTCTTATCTATATCAAAATTTCACCACCGATAAAAGCTTCTGCGCTGAGTCCAAAAAGTGTTTTACCACCGCGATCGGTCCAACTTCTTGAGATATAGGCGTTTAACGCTTGAGTATACATATAATCTCTCATGTCTCAGGTATAACCAATCTTAATGAAAGTTTGCACTAGTCAATATTTAGTCAAATAAAACTCTCCTATAGAAAATGAGCTGTTTTGCCACGCCCATTCTGGTACCTCCCATATAAAAGTTGGGCGGATGACCGGTTGATCGACACGATAACTCTCGTAAACTACAACCGATCTTAATAAACTTCGGTACTAGGCAATATTTTGCTAAAAGCTGTGCAATTAATAACTGACTATTGTGCCACGCCCAGTTTCGTACCTCCCATACAAAAGTTGGGCGTATTTCCGGTTTGCCAACTCGATATCTTGGTACTGATCAAAATTTTGGAAACAACTTGCCATGCCCATTTTTGTACCTCGCATATAAATATTGGGAGGGAAACTAACTAATTTGGGTATTCAATAATATTTAGCGCAATGTCGTCAATCTGCTGTTGCATATTATCACTTTTGAGTATGGGCGTTTTTTAACAGAACTCCCACGCAATGGATGGCTTAGGGTGAGGGTATGATTAAGTCGGTTCACCCGACTGAAACTTATGTACTGGTTTTATCGTAGTTTTTCGTTTGTGGCTCGATCGTAACATACATGACATCGTTGTATAGGTCTCCACGAGTGCTGTATTTGTCATATATGTACGTAGATGTCGCTGACATACAACATCATCTTGTAATGAAGGAATCATTTAATGCAGTTTCTACCCCTAAAACTTAAAAATATTTTTTTCAAGGGTTAAAGTCTTAAAAACCAAGAACATTTTGCTTTGGAAATATACAGTTTTATGCAAAACAAAAAAAGTTACGTATGACAAGATGTATTTACCGCATTAAAACAAATATGTGTTTCATGTTGTTCGCATTATTACCACAAATTAGTGCATACCTTTTGGGGCTATCGAAAGATTTGTTAAAAAAAATTATTCCATACTTTTTAGCGCAAATTATTGCATTGTTTTCAATGTAACTATTTTGTTTTTGAATAAAACTGTATACTTCCTAGGTAAAATGTTCTTGGTTTTTAAAGGACAATAATCCTAGAATTTAAAATTTTAGGCGTAGAAACTGCATTAAATTAGACCTTCTGCAGGACATCGACAACTACGGGACAAATACAGTACTCATGGAGGACAATACAACGATGTCTTGTATGTTACGATCGATCCACAACCAAAACAACTACTATAAAAAAATTTTGGCTATTTTTCACGGGCTCGGAAAAGATAATTTTTTTTATTTGTCTCGAAGTGGTCTTTAATATCTGCTTTCGACTATGCGAATAATTTTTTTATATGGAGGCCGACCCGGTCTACTCACCAATAACCCTTCAAGACCGGATATATTTACGTTAAAATATTTTAAATACTTTTGGAGCTTTTTCCAATCATTTCAACCTTTCAAACACAAAACAAGTCCTTTATTCTTGTTCACAAAGTACCAAAAGTCCTTCCTCCATTTAATTTTGCCCTCTTGTCGTTTTGGTACAAAATGTACTATTTATTTTTTCCCTTATACACACTTATTGTTTACTTGTAGAATTTATAAAATGTTATCGTATCAACTTTCCTGCAAACAACACAGCTGTCACGCGCTGTTACCTAATCTTTGGCAGGTAATAGTTTTTAATACTTTTGTCACCAAAAAATTTATCAGAATACCGATTTGTGATAACTGTCACATTGCTGTCACGTAGTAACCGTGGTGTCTTTTGTAACCCTGCCAGAATAGTGCTGAAAGTCTTTACTCAACTACTCGACGCTATATACCTCTACTCGTATGAAATTTGACTGCCTTAAGATTCGCCTCAACTGGTTATTTATATCAGATCAACTCTCAAAACGAATCATCAGCAGCTTCGCAAACCTTCCCGAAAATAGCGACATCTATTGCCCGCTTATTCTCGAAAGCTGTCAGCGATTAATCGTTCGTGGTGACTTAGTGGTAACTTTTTAACTCGCAGCGACAGCATGCATTTGGGCGCAATTAATATTAAGCATACATGGGCAAATGGGGCAATGAATTATATAAAAATTGTGAAACTTATGTATAAAAATTATAGGCGAGTGTGAATTTTTTTTTCACTCTTTAACAAACGCAATTTATTGCATTTTTACGCTCCAAAAATCGGGAAACTATTCCCTTCTTTTGTCAAAAAATCAAAAAGTAACAATATGTTTATTATTGAGAATTTTCATATCTTTTTTAATTTAACAAGCGCAGTTTGATGCCTCTATTGAAAATGTTTAAATATTGAGATATGACTCTTTTGTAGTTAGAGTGCGATATATTATTTAACTGCACTTTTCTATAGCAATTTTATGTATATTTGTGCGGCAAACTATGAAGACAAATTTGATAATTCAAACTCTTATTATAAAGTAATAAAGTAAATAACCACTAAACCAAACATGTAAATATTATACTTTGCAATTTGTCAACCACAACTAGTAACCTCAGTGTTTAAATTTAAAACAAAAAAATGTTTATCCATAAAATATGACAGCGATAGAGTGGTAGTTGCGGTTTCAGAAAAAACATTAAACCGTGAACATAAACACACATGTAGAGTGATAAGATCGACCACAACATTTATAATAAAAAAGGAATTTAATATCTGAAGAGTAAACTTAGTAAATATTCCTAGTACTGAAGTGCTTGCTTAGCCCAAAATAACATCTATTCGCAAGCACAATTGTCCGCTTGATCTCAAGGCTGACGTTATTGTTTTTGTTTACGGCAGATCCGAGGTATATAAATTCGTCCACTACCTCGAAATTATAACGGTTATCAACGTTCGCGCTTTGGTGTAATCGCGTGAAGGCAATGCTAATTGAAACCATTAATATTGTCTTGACCTTATTTACTGTCAGACCCACTTTTGCTGACTACTTCTCAATTCTCGAAAACACCGCAGTAACTTCTCTAACTGTGCGTCCAATGATATCTATATCATTAGCATACGCGAGCAGCATGTGACTTTGGCTGCTAATGATTTCAATCATGTTGATTGCAGCTTTTCTCATAATAATCTCCATTAAGATGTTAAAGAGATCTCACTATAGGCTGTCGCCTTGTCTGAGGCCTCGCTTGGTTTCGAAAGGTTCGGTAAGTTCCTTACCAACTACCACTGCAGAGTTCGTCAAGGTCATCCTGCAAAGATGTATAAGTTTTGCAGGCACACCAAGCTCAGACATTCTTTCGTAGAGTTTCCCCCGTATCGGTCTATCGAAGGCCGCCTTATAATTGACAAATAGATGATAGGTGTCGATTTGTTTATCGTGGGTCTTCTCCAGGATTTGAAAATCTGGGCGACACATGGTCCAATCAGGCCAGCGATAATTGGTTTTAGTCTTTCGTACATTTCACTTGAAAGGACTTTATATGTTATGCATAAGAGGCGTATTCCACGGTAGCTGGCACATATACTCGGGTCTCCTTTTTTCAACATGGGCCATAGTACACTAAGAGTCCAATCACCGGGCATGCATTCATCTAACCAAATTTTGTGAATGAGCTGATGCAAGCACATTATCAGCTCATCGCAGCCAGTTTACAACAGCTTCGCGCGTAAACTATCGGCTCCTGCGGTTTTATTGTTCTTAAGTCGGGCAGTAGCTGTTTGAACCTCGTCTTGATTAGGAGGGGGCAATCGACGTCACCGACCAAATTGTGATCGATCGTCTCATCGTCATTGGATATCTCACGTACCAGCAGCGTGTAGAAATGATCACACCATATTCCCAACATGCTCTGCACATCTGGGATGAGATTTCCATCCTTTTCTTTACAGAAGGGGGCCCCAAACCATGTCCATTGGTTCAGCTTTTGACTTGTGGGTAGAATTTTCGGAATTCTTTCTTCCTTCTGTATGTCTAAATTTTCTCACTCTTACGCTTTCCCCACTGCCGTTTCTTACGCCTAAAGATTCGGTTTACTTCATTTCTTTTCTTCCTACACCGCTCAGTCGCAGCCCGCGTTACAATTGACTGAAGCGTTGCCAAACGTGCAGCGTTCCTTTCATCATTTGCTATGCGACACTCTTCATCATACCAAGGTTTATTGCGAAGCGGTTCTTCAAAACCAAGTGCGGTTGTTGCGGCGGTTTTTATAGAGTCGGAAATGGGTTTCCACTGCGCTTCAGGATCGTCATAGGGAGGGGCTGGGTTCTGTAACAAAAGTTGCGAGAGTTTCCTGAAGTAGACTGCTGCTACTTCTGGTAATTGCAGATTTCCGATGTCTAGTTTTCTGTGCGTCTGGTTTCGTATGATTTCCGCTCTACTTAATCTTGTGCGAACCTTTGCTGCTACCAGGTAGTGATCAGAATCGATGTTAGCACGTCTGATCACTCGTACGTCCATTACACTGGATGAGTACCTTCCATCAATTACCGCATGATCAATTTGTTTCTTCGTTTTTTGATCAGAGGATACCCAAGTAGCCTTGTGAATGTCTTTATGCTGGAATCTTGTACCACTAATGATCGTGTTTTTTGCCGCGACAAAGTCAATCAGTCTCATACCGTTGTCAGAACTGTCAGCATGTAGACTGAAATTGCCAAAAGTTGGACGAAATACATTCGCCTTGCCTACTTTAGGAATAAATCTCCAAGTACAATCTTACTGTCATGGCCAGGGCATCGGCCCTACGTTTCCTCTAGGCGCTCATAGAATATGTCTTTGGCATCAGCATCTTTCTCTTCTGTCGGGGCATGCACACAAATTAGGGAAATATAAAAATGTTTCGCTTTTATGCGGATTGTGGCTATACGTTCAGTCACAGGATTGAATTTAAAGACTAGAATGTCGCAGTCTTTTGCCAACTACAAATCCGCAACCAAATTCATGTTTTTTCTCCTGGTAACTGTAGTATATGTCGCAGTTTCATTTTCGTGTGCAGCCATGTCCTGTCCATCGCACTACCTGGATAGCGGTAATATCAGCCTTATAAGTTTCGAGGACATCAGCCAATTGGATACTTGCAAAGGGATCTATATAGAGTTCTTACATTCCAAGTGCATATCCGTAAATCATGGTCGTTATAACGTTTTCGGGGGTCGTCAGCAAATAGGGGTTGTTATGTTTTCTTTTACGTTTTTGTATATTCACTGCCATTATGAACGGTGGCGGGAGGCAAACCACAAGGTTTTTGCATTTTACCTACAGCCCGGTTATTTGATTGCAGGCTCCTATTATGAATCAGAAGCTTACCAGGATGCTTTATGTCGAACCTGGATTTTCTTTTCCTTGGGTTTTATCCGCCATTGTCCCATACACTCCGGTTCACTTATTTAAAGGCACAAAAAATTCCATATTCAGCCGCCTGTATCTTTTGTAATTTGTAACCACTTGCAGAAATTTAAAATGAAAATGGAAGCTAGACATCTTGAGATATAAAAAAAAATCATGACAATAGTGATTTCTTAACTAAAGAATTTTTTTGAACAATTTTAAAGAAACGTCCAAAAAGTGGTATTTTTTTTTTGGTTCACTTGAATAAAGGCACTTTAATATTTTTTTATTATTTTTAAAGTAAGCGATAATTTTTTGTTGGGAGCGAAAATGGCAAAACAAAAATTTTGAAATCTATCGGGAAAAACTAAAATCGATGTTTACCGTTCTGAAGGATATTCTGCCCGAAAGTAGCTAAAAATAAATTGGACGGATCCCAACAGTTGTCGACAATTACATCAAAGACCCCGGGGGGTATGAAAAAATGTTAAAGGAAGGGTTTCATTGTCTTTATCTACGTATGAGAAAAGAAAAATCATCAGAATTGCTAATAATTCTGCCATATCCTTGTCACAAATAAGAGCTGAAGTGGAAGCGAACAAGTCATCAGTACGCAGTGTAATTAAGAGCTGTGAGTATCTTAAATACCTGAAATTACAAAAAAGCCGCCACTTAATGCTGCTCGTAAGGAAAAGTGGCTTCAATTGGCAAGATACTACATGGTATGGGATGTGCAGCCAAGAGGTCATGTAAATGACTGGAGAACCGATGTATTTACGGATGACAAGAAGTTTAATTTGGATGGGCCTGATGGCTACAACTATTATTTCCATGATCTGGGGAAAGAAAAGCGTTTTTTGAACCGACATCACAGCCGAGAGGGCGGCTTTATGGTGTGGGGTGCTATTACGTACCATCGATCTTGAATTTTAAAGTACAAAAATGACTGGTGCAAGCTGTAAAACGTTATTGGAATCGGCTTTTCCGAAGTTCAGTGAACTATTTGGTCCCATATCTTGTATATTGCAACAGGATAATGCCCCTATACACAACGCCAGAGTAGTAAAGGAGTTCATTGCAAGCCAAAATGTTAATATTCTTGACTGGCCACCCTATTCGCCAGATCTAAACATTATCGAAAATGTCTGGGGTTGCTTATCTGGTAATGTCTATGAAGGAGGTAGACTATATGATGACAAGCAGTTACTAATTTAGGCCATTAAGGATGCTTGGAAACAAATTTCGTTGGATTACATAAATTCTCTTTATCTCTCAATGAAAACCCGTATATTTGGAGATATTAAAAACAGAGGAGGTTGTACCCATTACTACTAGTTCTGAAATAAAGTAAAATAAATTAAAAAACAAAACTGTTTTTCATTGAAATTAGTTAAAGTGCCTTTATTCAAGTGAACCAAAAAAATAGCACATTTTTTGACTTTTTTTTTATAAATTGCTCATAAAAAGTTCTTTAGTTAAGAAACCACTATTGTCATGATTTGTTTTATATCTCAAGATGTCTAGCTTCCATTTCCATTTTAAAATTCTGCAATCGGTTACAAATTGCAAAAGAAACAGGCTGCTGAATATGGAATTTTTAGTGCCTTTAAATAAGTGAACCGGAGTGTATGTTGGCTCATCCGCCTTCTAAGAACAAAAGAATATGCCCGATATCTTGATGAGCTTCAATGACAGGGTCTCCTAAATAACCTCAGACGTATCAGTGAACGCATAACCAATCACGCTACTGATTGCTAACGGAGGTTTCCGATAAAACCATTTCCCAGGACATACTGCGTGGAAGTAGTGAGCTGGCCACTCCCAAGTGAATGGCTGGCCACTCCAAGTGAATGGCTGGCCACTCCCAAGTGAATGGCTATCAGAAATTTTCCACCTCCGTTCCCTACTTCCCCATTTCCAGGGCGTTTGAACTACTCCTTTCTCTTACGCGATCACCATAAGTTTTTGCACAGTGTATTTTGATACTAATACGATTATTTCTATGGAGTGTTTTTGTATAAAGTCGAAAGTTCAAATTTTTGGCGCGCCCTAATAAATACTCAAAATATTCACCGCATAAATTGTATCTACTTTAACTAAGTCAGTTTTTTAAGATTTGAAGAGTAAAATCTTTCTATTAAATGCAATTTCAATATTCTCAAGTTGACCAGTGTGATTTACTGCTGCCCTTTACTATTGACAGTATGATTAAGAGTGAACTGGCTACCCTTGACTATCAGCACATCTTTGTGGTCAAATGTATCTGTTGTTCATAAATCATCGAAGATAATGACGCTTTTTGTGTTTGTTTGTTTGACTGGCTTTTGTCAAGTCGTCACTCGTACGACAATTGAAACAAAGCCTCACACACTTCACTCCTATCCTCTTTCGCTCTCACATCATCACATCAATCCTTCAACTCCGCATGTACAATATCAAATACATTTACAAACTCATATACACATGCATAAATCTATACATATATTTAGTGCAAACAGACATACTTACCTTGCGACAAAGCCCTAAATGTTGAATATCCAGCGATGCCAAATAGAGCAGCCACTGTCCAGGCAAAACCAATAGATATGTGTGTTACCTTTTCCCAACGTTCCATGGTGGCGTTACGCATTGACTGATAAACGAGAAACGTATTGTGATGGCACATAAATGCTGTAAAATACGAAAACACATCTATTGCATTATCATTTACACACACATACAGACATATAAATACATGATGATATCAAAATGTTTATATGTTGAGAAATACATATGAGCAGGACGATATACTTTTATGGAGATTAAAAACAATGAATGAAAAACCAATTCATACATTTTATTCATGTAATCCAAGATGAGCCAAGGGAATTATTGCACTGTGGGGAATCTGATGAGTTACGCAGGATATTGCTGTGTTCAATGGCCTTTTGTCGCGAGCCAATTAATATTCCATTCAACAGAATCAGGCAATATGCGAATTAAATCTTCGGAAAGAATATCGTATCGAATAAACGCTATATTTTTTTTAATCATCTTTTACGAAAGAGGACATTTCGTCCATGTCGCAATACAAATAAAAAACCTGCGAAATATCGACTAAATATTTCTGCCAGTGCAGCACTAAGTTGAACGAACATGTTGCGGGACACATTTTAATATTTATAAGAAAAATTTAACGACCAATCAAATTGTACGAAGGAACGACCAATGTGCCAAGTGTCTTTTAATTTCGAAAAATTAGAGTTTTAATATAAAAACACCTAAGAATAGAGATATTTCGCTGTGAAGCAAACTGATGTTGCTCTATCTTGTTCATGCTAATAGAGTTAGAACCAGCCTAAAGCCAAAAACTAATATTTTCTTGGAACATTTGCTTCGTTGAAACAAATTCAAACTGATTTCTATTTAAAGCATCATAGCCTCTGGGAAGATCAATATAGTGGAATTCAAAACGTATGTGGAAACTATTTTTGATGCGCTAACATCTAGCACTTTACTTAGCATTCGTACAACCAGCCTACTTAGTCTGATTTCGAACTCGACCGCTAACCTACTTAAAACCGAGCTTGTCTTGTTCTCTCGAAAATATAAAATACCCGCATTTGAACTGCAGTCAGTTAATGGGTGCAATTACAGTTGACGGAAAAGGTTAAGTATCTGGGGATAATTCTCGACAGAAAACTGTCTTGGAAACCGAATATGGTGGAGAGGGTGAAAAAGACGTCTGTTGGTCTTTACTGCTGTAAAGGGGCGATAGGGAAAAAAATGGTGTCCCATAACATCCCATGAAGGAATTGGGGAGAGCTTCTCACAACCAGTGAGCTGTGCGCTTTATAGTTTTATACTCACTGATTGGGACCTACAGTTTTACACCGGTTCCGAAAGCGCCGGGGATTTATACGGCAATAGTCAGACCAATACTTCTCTATGGCATCGTAGTTTGGTGGAGGTCCCTCCAAAAGAAATATATTCTGAATTCCTTGACGAAAATTCAACGATCAGCACTGATTAGCGTTAGCGCGGCAATGGGCACGACGTCAGATACTGCACTTAGTGCTATCCTGAACATATGTACTCCTGATATCGCAGCCGCTACATCCCTGAGAATCAGAGACTGTGGCGTTTTGATATCGGGGCATTCCCGATACGCTGAATTACTAAACCGGATCAACTCTATTCCCGTAAAAACGGACTACTGTATCCCCTACCTTCCACCAGCGACAAATCTAAGGACTTCTATTCCGAACAGGAATACCTGGGAAAAGTCACTGGAAGGGGATACCAGTAGTATCAGATTTTTAACGGATGGATCAAAGTTGGACAGCAAGCAGGCTATGGGATCCATCAATCGGACCTAAGTGTAAATATCGCCTTCAAGCTGCCTGATCACTGTAGTGTATTTCAGGCGGAAAATTCCGCCATACTGGAGGTTGCTGAACTACTGAAAAGTAGTGTCTCAACCCTCCGGAGAATATGTTTCTGCACAGACAGCCAGGCTTCCAGAAAATCCCTGGGAAACATGTTTGCTACGTACCTGACGGTGAAAGAATGCCACTCATCACTTAGGGTGATGGCAGAGAATTTCGACATCAGGCTCATCTGGGTACCGGGACACAGCGACATTTCAGGCAATTGCGTAGCGGATGCTTTAGCTATACAGGGTACTATGGCACAGGTTCTTCCGGCAAAAGAAGGTGTTAGTATGCCAATCACTACCTGCCGTTTGCAGATCAGGCAGTGGGCCGATAATATGTTCAAGGACAAGTGAAGACTTACTTCAACTTGCAAACAAGCCAGGGTCCTCTGGCCACAGGTGGACAGGAAGAGGACTAGGCAACTACTTAACTTTCCGAGAGGCAGGTTATCCACAATGATAGGAACACTTAGGGGATATTGTCTTGTAGGAAATCACGTGCTAATATTGGGACATAGAAACCCTACTCTCTGTAGATGCTGTATGGAAGAGGACGAGGCCACGACGAAAGACCTTCTCTTGGCAGGACTGAGAAGTAGGATATTCGGTACACATTTAGTTAGCACCGTAGCCCTAGAGGATATTCCTGTAGGTCTTATACACAAATTTATTGTAAGGGCAAATTGGCTAGACGACTAGTCAATAGTTGCTATGGAGGAAACTGCAGGTATCACAATGGGATTCTTTAGCCTAAGTGTGCTAGACAGCGTGCTGTCTTACAGCCTTTTCAACCAACCAACCAAGCGAGGTGACCGTCGCCGAAAGAAATGTTATGTAGTCAGAGCAGGGTTCGAACAATAGTCACGCACACTTACCATTGCACCACTACGTCCACAATACTACCCTAGCCTCCTGCCAATTCTTTCGGGTGTACTCAAAGTTTAAGCACGCGGTGAAGATTTTCACCAAATGAGTTGCCTTAAGGTGTAGGATAGTCGGGAAGATCAAATCCGGTCCCGTTTTTTAAATAGAGAGAAGCTCTTTTGACCATTTCGTCCGTGATGATTGGTGCCTTATGTAACCCATTTTCGTGGTTTCGCCGTTCATGTTGTCCGCGTTTCTATTCGGAAAGTGTGTATCCAACAAGGGCCTTAGCTTTTGTTCCATTGTCTCCATCCTCTTTCGCTGTGTCGTCCACTAGTGTTTCCGCCTGAATGTGTATCTTAGAGCGAAATTTTTTCATTTACGACGTATTATTGACGCTGTCCACCTGTTCGCAGAATAGTCTCCAGGAGTTTCATCTCGCCTTTCCCAATATCGTGTTGTATTCACGGAGACTTCATTTACAGTCTACCCAGTATACTGACAAATTTTTACGTTCAACCATCTGCGACATTTCCCCCCTCAAAATGTCGTATCTCCCTTGTAGCCCAGGGTTTTTCTTTGGCCGATTTCTATCTTCGAGTGACTTAACCCGTTCTCTTTGTCACTTAATCTTTGTCACTGTATCGTCCAATTCGTCCACACATGCATGTACTTCGTTATGAGATTGGGATTGGTTTGAATGAGGTCCTACACAATTTGTTGTTAATTACACGGTGCAAGTCGAAAAAGAACAAAAGTGAACTGAACTGATTTACATTAATTCCGGTCCTACGAATCGAACTGCATCATTAGTTTTTTGCCCTATAATTTTTTCATACCCAATTTTAATTATTTAAACAAAAAATTGTTATTTTGTCTGCATAAATTTATTTATAACAGCGAAACTGTTGCTTATTGTGGAAAATAGTATAGGTATTGATTAAAGGTATTGTAATTGGTAATTTTTTCAAATTTGTTTAAATGAAATCCCATAAGGCGTTCTCGAGTAATGGTGACATAAACTGGCTATATAAATTTGTCTCAAAAAATGAGCTCTAAATCGCCGCCTCTGAATAAGAAATTAAAAAGAAAAATCTGTATGAAACCATCATTATATACCAAAAAAACTAATGATACAGTTCGATTCGTAGGACCCGAATTAGTATAAATCGTAGCACATGTCCGTACATGTTACTCAAAATTTTTTCAAACACCTGCACAGTGTTATACATAGTGCAATTTTGTGGAAATTTTCTGCCCTTTGGTTTCCAATTGTTTAGTTTGAATGAATATGAATAATGAATTAGAATAATGAATATGATTCATTATTTTTGTCTTTCAATTTAAACAGGTCAACTATTCAGAAAACCAGTGTTGTATTTTTTTTTTTACTTTTTCTGCCAGCTCTTCAATCCGTCACACTGTCTTCATATGTTATTACATTTCTTATCATGTGAATTATGGCCAATAAACTGAAATAATAAACATCAAATTAATGTTATTATATCGTTTCAAGAGGTAAAACATGTTGATGATGTTGAGATTTTTACCGCTTTCACACCATGAATGTAAAAGCAAACAGCAAGAGGTGAGAATATTGTTTGCATGCATGTCCTGGGAAACATCTGTATGCTCTCAGACAAAATCCAGAAAATTAAGTTGATTTGTGGATAAAATGGAAAAGTATCAGCCGGCGTGTAAAGGAACCAATTAGTAAAATAGGTTCCTTTATTTTTCATCTCTGAAATTGTAATTTTAGAAAATTGATTTAATGCTGCCTTGCGTAAAATTTTCAGATCTATTTATGGAAGAAATCGTTATAAGAATCCTCCCTTTTTGTTCCCCCTCCTAATCGGCAAAATGCAAATATTCTGGTTACTAATATTAAGACTTTAGCTTTATGACAATGTATCTCCCTTTAATCATATATTAAAATGCACCCAGCTATCATGACTTATATAATTCATGAAGATAACCTTGTACTTACCAAAGACCATTATGCCTGCTGCTGGGATGACATCAGAATTTGCAAATTTCCAAGATTCCGCAGTATCCGTGCTGCATAGATGATACAAAAAAAATAATACACAATGACAAAAGAAATTTAACCCACACATATAAAATCACTAAGAGAAAAAGGCAGAGGGAGAGAGAGAGAGACAGTGGCAGTGGCAGTCTATGATAAAATTCAAATTACTTTCTGCAGCATCTTAATAAAATGCATTTTGCTTATGACTTAGGACAATATTGAAGAAAACTACGCGGCCTCTAAACGCCAGAAGTGCGGAAGTTGGTGCAACAAAAACTGCCATACAGTTGTGTAATAAGTTATCAGATATGAGATTTTGTAAATCTGTACGAGTATATTCGCGGCAGCAAAAGAGGGACTTTCAATGCTGTGCAGCAGGCCTGCAAAGGCAGTCTCGTTCAGCCCAAATAAGGTCTTTCCTTCCTATAAGGAGAGAACTTGTAGGGAACACGACCTTAGTATTTATTAATTGTATTTACTTGACTACTGATATTTTTACAATGATAAACCTCGAATATGAACAAAAGTGTATATCCTGATTTCCTTTAACCGGCCTACCAATTTTGATGTTCCGAAGTTGTCTTTACCTAAGCTTTAAATCTAGGGTATGAACGCCTAAACTTTGATTTCCAACCCAGTCTAATTTGCATGCCTATGATCAACCATTTTATCAACAGGGCCCTTTAAAGAAGGGAAGTGCTCTGCCAACAGGCCCGCTTATGGACGGGAAGTAGGCACTCCATGATCAACCATTTTGCCTTTCACCATAGAGTAACAGGAACTTCTATCTGCTGTTTTGCATTATCTTGCGGTCACCGAGGTCACCGAGTTATAGACTTGATAAAGTTCGATTTGCTGTTAGAAGGTGAACATGAAACGACAAATGCGTATCTTCGTTCTATGCAACCACCAAAAATATATATTTGCTTCCAAAAATATTTCATTTGCACCATAGTCTCATCGCTGACTGCAAAAGTTGAATCTTTCCCCGCAAATAAAAAGCTTTGATCGTAAAAGTCGTTCCTTTTTTGGTAAGCAAACTTTCATTTACGTCAAAATTGTCCATATACACTTTTGCTGCAAATAAAGAAACCCGTTTATTGTAAACGAAAAAGTGTATACACACACGCATACACTCAAAGATGGCCACTTAAATGAACTTTATCTGCTCTTCCCAGACTTTACCCATAACAACACCCATGGACAACGCCGCACAGTGTGTCCTTCCCATACATTCGATGGCCAAAAATAGAAGGAGTTGTACGAGAGTAATGAAATTTGGCACGAGTCCCTAATATAATAGAATTAAGAAAATTTCAAAGTATCGACAAAATTGACCACGCCCATCGCCCACCGCCCATACAAACTAAAATCATTTTTGGCTGTTAAAAATTAACTATTGCTACAAATTTCCTGAAAATTGCTGGAAGAACATATCTATGCAACACCTTTTAAAAAAAAATTATTTCATCAACATTGACCACGCCCATCGCCCACCTCCCATACAAATGATATTTCAAAAATGGCATATCTTCTGTAAATTTATAACTAGAATGTTTATTTTTCGCAAAAATGCATACAGCATCTATTAAATGCTGTTTTGAAAATATGAAGAAAATCCGCCCACTGTAACACCCGCCCCCCATACAACCCCCATACAAAAATTTTACAGTTCACTCTATTTAATTTATTAGCAACTTTTTCACATCTTCGTGATAATCTAATTTTTTAAGCTTCAATTTCGTTCTTAATGAATTGATGTATGGGTCGGAGGATATCAACAAATGATGCATTACGTCTTCGTTAGTTGAACAGCGCCCAGTCTTGCGCGAGTTATATCTATAGCCTATAACGTTTATAGTCTTTGTTCCTCGCTTCCTGCGCTTCTTCTGATAACATTCCTTTGAAAAATAAACCATATGTTAATTCATAATGTATGAAACAAATCGTATCTTTAACCTACCTATAGGTAGAATGGCCTCAGATACAATTTTGCTACCATGTATCAAAACTTTATGCACTGTGATAGGCATGTAGTACCATCCATACAAATCAATGTACAATTTTTCCGTGTCTAAACAATATTTTTAGAATGACTATATGAACTGCTACAATTTTAAAAGACTCTATACATTGCGTGTAATAATAAGTGACGTTATTATTCATTCAATCCCAACGTCTTTAATAGCTCAGTGGATAGAGTTGGCGGCTGGTGTGCGAACATCTGGAGTTCGAGCCCAACTCATGCTGAAGTTTTCATTATGGTATGTAAAAATTTATTTTAAAAAAAATAATAATTGATATGATTTGAATTTCAGTGTACGAGCACTTTATACACAATTATCTTACAAATATACTATTTATAGTAATAGACATGCACACAGGCAATACAACAACAAGCAGTAACGAAAGAAAGAGTGCGCAGTTGTTTATGCACGCGTAAAATAACGCATAGCGCATATTTTTTACTGTAATTTTTTGGTTTTCCATTGTTTTTTTGCCCGCGGGCAAATTTCGGCAGAATTTTTTTTTTGGAATCTGTTAGCTGAGACCCTCAGCTTTAATTTGGTATAGGACTCCATGTTTCGCACTGCTTCGCACACAACTAAAAGTCTAACGGAAAATCATAAATGTTTATTTTTTTTGGCCCAAAATAAAAAAAAAAATTAATTTTTTTTTTTCAATTTTTATTTATTTTTTTTTAATTTACATAATGCTTGATGCCTATTTTAAGTGAAAAAAATTTCTATAAGGTACACTCGGTGTATAGTTTATAAGTAACAAGGATTTAAATATGACATAGAAAACTAACCCATTTGAGACTTGTTCACATATGTCAACTTTGCGCTGCTCGGGACAGAAAACCAATGGAGATATTTGCATAAAATTTTACACACATGACCTTTAGATAGTTTTTAGCCATCTGTGCAAAAATCATCAAAATCGGAGAGCAGGTCCAAAATGATTTATTGCCGCAGCGGACACAGTGTGCGCCGTGGCGAATGGGTAACGATCGTGTTTACCCATTACTCACAGTATACGGTGAAAATAATGTATACATACCCACGCCGATGGGGAATCACGATTACCCATTACCCACATGGTTTGGGGAAAATACTGGGCAGTTACCCACGACGATACGGAATTACCCTCAGAGCGATAGGTTACGCTGGGCAATGGGGCGATAGGTTACGCTGGGCAATGGGGCGCGTTCTAGTTTACACTCACTGATTGGGATCTACAATTTAACACCGGTTCCGAACGAAATTTTGAAAAGCTCTTTCATGGCTTAATACTCGATAGTGTTGCCGTCACTAAGCGAAGTGACCGCCGTCGAAAGAAATTTAAGGTGGACAGAGCAGGGATCGAACCCACGTTCTCATGCACAAGTGCCGCGCACACTGCAATTGCACCACCTACAGCCAGGGTGGGCTACCCATATTTGATCCAAAATATGAAAAATTTCGAGAAATTGTACATATGTATCTCGAAATCGGGGCATATCATCGAAAAAATAACTAGTTTTGCGCGTTTGTAAGGGGTTTTGATACGTATGGAAGAATTTTTCTTTTTCAAAAATCCCGAAAATAATATAATCGCTAAATTAACAAAATTGCCATAACGCGGAAATGACATATAAGTAGTTGTCGCCTCCATAGCAGGAGTTAAACAGTGACTATATGTAATATGGCATTTGTTTAAAGAGCGAAAACTAAAACTTTCTCAAATAAAAAAAATCGCGGAAATACCCATACATCTATATATCTAATTTTTGATGGATTCTAAGGGGATTTCATACAGTGGTCAAAAATGAGATAATCGCTGTGGGTAACCACCAGTATTTCCTGCATACCTTGTCAGTAATCGGTAAACGATCGTTACCCATTCCTCACGACGATGGTTAATGGGTTACCCAGTGTAACACATTACCCACGAAATACGAACACTAGTTCTATAGGAGAAAACAAGTTTATATAAACACAAACAAGAGCAACACCATCTCTTAAACTCAGTGTGTCTTCTTTCAACAAATACGAACAATCAATCTTAGTGTTATGGTTTTGTATGTATTCGCACAAGGCATGCGATAGCTTAGTGTATAGACGCGCGGCCTCTCAGCGACGCAGTGACTCCATTTCAGGTGAATGCGTAAAACTTAAAACAAATATATGTTTGAAATTCTATATAATACCTATATTAATGAAGGTGCACTTCAATCCAACTTAAATCCTTTTCGGTGAAATGTAAATATTGTATAATTGTGTCCAAACACATTGTGTTTGCTATTCAATATTATATGTTCGGTATACAATAAAATATATGTTTTTCTGACCCAAATATAGCTTTGTTTTTTGCAGACTTCTGACAACGAAAACGTGACAGACATCAAAGGAACAAAACAGCAGCAGATCTTCAATTCCAGAAAACAATAAAAAATAAACATATACATATTCATACATAATATTACAGGGGCCTTTTTTCAGCGTGTGGTGGTGTCGCTCACTTTCACAATATCATCTTCAGAAAGAGATGGAAAAAACTTAAAGGTCCCTACAAACATTTAAAAAAATATATGAAGCTATGGGAGATTATGGCTGATGTTAAGTTAGCGGCAACTAATAGATTTAAACACAGGTAATGACTGCTCTAACTCACGGGCGATGTGTTAGCATCTTTTTGTTACACGGTACCTGTTCGATTTCTGTAAACACATTAGTAAATGTTACATTGGAAAATAAAAAAAAGATAATTTTTGTTCTGAAGGCTCTTTTGCTATTGCACATTCGTTTTTCTTACATCTGCTTTAACATTAGATATTGTTAAATATAGTAATATTTATCTCACTGAAATAATTGTTTTTATTTTGTCATAAACAGAGCGACGACAAAAAGTATTGTATAGTATAGAGAACTTATTGCACTCTTTTTCCGCTCTCATGTAGAGAGGCTGAGTAAAAGAGCATCTTATTCTCTTTATAGGATATTTCAGTATAAATCAGCGGTCGGCAAAAATAAAAATTAGTGTGTGTTGGTGAGAGAAAATATTGTGCACTGAAAAAAATTATACAAACATACGAGTTCTTGTTTTTTGCCGCACGCAAGACAAACAAATACACAACCAGCGCACATGATGTTGTTTCATCGCCGAAAGAAAAATTTTGTTCTGTGCACATTCAAAAAAACGAAGCAAAAGAGCGTGGTTTTCTAAAGAGCGCAAGTGTCGGTGTGAATTCAATGTCCAGACAAGTGGTATGGAGTGCCGATGGCTGGTATAAATGCACCATTTTGACAATGTTTCATATCAAAATTATGAATGGACCAAGTTATGACAAACGGAGGTAATATATTTTGAATCATTCGCCAGATGACGTTAGTGCTTTTGAGTCATACAATTCGCTCCATTAGTTATCTATACTATTCAGTACTCTTTGGCAACGCCGACCTGTTTTTTTGTTCGCTGCTGCTACATCAATACCATCATTTTCAGGAAGAGGCTGTTGTTGTACAACAAACAATTATGTGATGCTAACGCTGTGTGTTGTTTGCATGTGTTCATTTTCATAGATTGGCACGGGTGCCTATAGATGTTAACACATCAAAAATGTTGCCCGTGTATGAGGCGACATTTAAAAAATGTTTCCATCTCCCTTTCAAAAAATGTGCCTTTTTTGGGGTGAGAACAGGACATGGAAATGCTGCATTTGCTCACAACTGTATTCCTCCTGTTGCATTTTTGCTTGTTTTCTGTACTTCGCTTAATCAAAATTTCGACCAGCATACAGGGTGATTCTGTAAGTTCCGGACAAATTTCTCCAGCGTATACCTTGGCTCATTTCATGAAGAAAAGGTATAGTTTATAATTTCCATACAAACTGGCAGCTAAAACTTTGGGATATCTTTAACGATATAATAACTGGAGAGAATGATAATGGCAGTATGTCGTTTTATTCAAAAGATATAGAAAAACAACTGTGACCATTTTTTTTTTGTTTGAGTCACCCTGTACAAAATGATCCAAAGTTCAGATTCATTCCTGCAATAAATGTAGGGTTCATTAATTGAAAAGTTGCTTAACTGCAACGAATATTTTTCACGAAAAAATGATCAGATATACCAAACAGGTAGTCACAGTAATAGTAACAAAATACTGACTATGCAAAATATCATCCCTGGGATGATAAGTTTCAACCCTGCGAAAGAAAAACAGTGTGTGCCTAATAGTTTTGTTGTCTACGATGAACAGTTGAGGGTGAAAACATTGTTGTACATATTAAACATCTACTGTATCGTTCAAATCTCACGCGTGTTTTTCTTGTAAACTAAGGAATTTTTTTATTTCAACTCTTCCCTGAATTGAGGTGAAAATGTTTAGAAAAATGTATGGGATTTATGGTGATAGGAAAAAAAGGAAGCATACCACAAAGGTACCAACGATAACAAGAGAGTACTTGAGATAGCAATTAACACACTTTCCAAAAAGGCTTAGAGAAGATGGACTAAAAACCAACAGCAAAATTTCTTGAAATTTTAAAGCTCTCAGGGGTCCAATATTTTGTGCGCAAGGAAGATGAAAAAGATACAGTAGTTGAGAATGATGCGGTACTCATAGGTTCAATTACTCTTTGTCTCCCATATTTTAGGTTCCTGTGGAGAATGTTCTAGTTAAACAACTTAAGCAGAGCGCTTTTGTTCGTAATATGTGATTGAAAGGCAAACTAGTTGTGACTCTTATGTAGCATTACATTGGACAAATGTTTCATTAGCAATGCAAACAAGTGGGCTGTTTTGGAGGATGGGCGGGTACACTGGAAGTTGTGGGCTAGGAAATGAATTGAAGCAAGTAAGTAGTTAATGCCATTACAATGAAGGAGCTGTGTTACATTACAGGCTATAATGGAATTACAATCTATAAATATTGACTACGAGGACTAATGAAATGTAAAGTTACTTATTTGCATTACAAATATCGAATGGAAAATACGTGGCATTACTCTGACAGCTTTTAAACAAATTGGCACGTAGCCCCTAAGTGAGAACAGTAGTCAAACCGAATGCGTCCTGAATAACTAACATAGAACGATAATATTTAAGTTTAACAAAAATTGCTAAAATCAACATTTCAAGAATTTTCAAGTCAATCGATAAAATTAATATCATATGAAATTCTTAAACAAAATCTAATCACATAATTATCAATTGAGGGACCCACTATTTGATCTACCCTGATAGTACAACTCGTGGTCGTAAGCATAAAACATGTGTGTGTTTTTATTAATGCAATACAAAGTTTCGTACACCCGTAAATCTTTTCATTGCTTCAACGAAAGAAATCATACAACAATTGTTGTTGCTGGACCGAAAAATGCCTCGCCCATTTTGGAGAAAAAAGAATAGAAAGGCGAAATAGTACTAAATGTTTTATATATTAATTGGATTATCGTATATTGTAATCAATATTTAATTTATTTATTATTAGGTTTTGTCTGACATTTAAAGTTAATGAAACGTATGTGTTACATCGACGGATCAGTCCCTTGCGCAACGAAATTGAGATTTATGAAATTAGGCCAAGAAATTGTCGTCTGCAACACTCTGACTACTGCACTAAATGCACTTACTACCTTTTTTACAACTGTGCCAAAACACAAGGACAAACAATCACAAAAGACAAGAAGATAGGGCAACAGGTGGCAGGCGCTAAGTTGTAGTCATGCTTAGGATATCACTTACGTTATGTGGAGATCTAAGCGGAATTAAGCGGCATTTCAAATTACCGCTTACATATGTACATATCTGTGTTAAGCTATCACAAAGTTCCTAGTATGAAAAATTCTGGAGCACCACGTTAGATATCCAAATTTTAGTCGTCTTTGTTCAGAGTTATATTTAGAAAGTTGTAATTCCTTTCAAGCTAACAGTTCGCGGTTTTCTGGTTAGAGAAATAAATGTAAATGAAGCAGATGGGATTCGAACCCATATTCGCTATACGATCGTTTCGATATTTCGATCATCCAACGAATGTGAGTTCGAGTCGTATCTACGACATTTACATAGTTTGACATTAAAAATTTAATACTTGTTGGGAAATTTTCGTAAGAAACTTTATCGTTTATCTCCACACGGAAATTTTTTCTATAGATAGTTGCCACCTATTTCTGATTAACCATGCAAACATTTCATTTATAATTCCTCTACGCACTCTATTTTATTCTTAACGCACGTGGTGTTACTTCTGGTTGTCAAAATTATCGAAATTTCAAAATGCCGGCCCAAACAATTATCAAACAATTGTTTTCGTACGCAATAACTTTGGAGTAACAACCCTGCAATTGATTTTGCCTACGAAAATTTCGCAATGAGCTGAGTACCAAGCAAATGAAAAGTGAGCGAAATTTTCGTACCATGAAATTATCGTTATTTTGATGTGCTAACATATATAGGCTCGGGTACGGCCTAAATTGACAAAGTGAATACATCCAAACACAGTTTGTCCGACTGCGATCACACAGTCTGTCAGACTGCGATCACACAGATTGTCCGACTGCGATCACACATCAAACTCCTCCGAAACGGCTGGACCGATTTGTATGAAATTTTGTGTGCATATCGGGTAGGTCTCAGAATCGGGTAGGTCTTTCATACCCCTAAATGATAAGGGTGACCCACCCCTATATAGAACACAGATTTGTCCGTCTGCGAAACACAGATTGTCAGACTGCGAAAAACACACACACTGATGTAGCTTCAGCGAATAGTTGTCTTGTGTGGGTGCGGAGCACTCTCAGAGCAAAGATAATAATGATGTGGTTATTTGTATATAAAAATGAGATAGCAAGAGAGCAACGAAAATTGTGTGAACTTGTGTGGAGTATATACGAACACAACAATGTATGTATTTACATGTAGTTGTTGATTTGCATTCTCTTTGTTTTTTGTGGGTACAAAATAAATAGTATTAAGCAAGAAAATAATGACACTTGTCTTTAAATATTTTTAAGTCTTACTAAGGAATAATATTATTTAAATGAAACGTCATCATATGATTGAACGCCTTTATTATTATTGTGAAAGGTAAGTCAATTAAAATGTGTGTGCGGAGTACTCTCAGAGCAAAGGGAACAATGACGTATTTTACGTATATAAAAATGAGATAGCAAGAGAGCAACGAAAATTGAGTGAACTCATGGTACAATAATATCTACACGGTAATAGCAGGACGCTATGTTGCTGTTATAGGCTGCAACAACAGTCACTTTTTGTTATATTCGCTTCAGTTATCGGAAAACAACAGGCAACAAAGAAACAAAAAGGCAGTAGATTTTCAATTCATGAAAACATGTAAATGGTTCCTGCAATATGTTGCTGGCGTCATTGTTTTCAATTGACAATGCCGTAGAACAATATCGGGCGAACAACGGCTTTTGTCGGGCATAGGCCCTATCGTCCTCCAATGGCCCCCTTACACAAATTTGGTTTCACTGTGATTCTATTGATAATTAAAGCTCAGCTTCCGTCCAGTATCAGAATTAAGCATCTTGCATTATTCTTGTATATCTGTATATCTGTACCACATGGAGACAATGGCTAAATATACGCAACCTTTTGCTTCCTGGTTTCTTCAGATTTACACCCAGCCCATTTACCGTGGCCCACTTAGAGAGTTTTCTGTATATGTCCTGGAGCACATCCCTGCATATGCAAGGGTATTTTCCCTACAGTTCAATTTCCAAGTCGTCAGCATATACTACGACAGTAGAACCTCATTCCTTCAGGTCTAGTAAAACGCCAACACTAGAGCACTATCCAATGCTAAATCCCTGAGAATTGACTATAACTCTCCCCCTTAAGGGTTCCTTTATTCATATTTCCAGTTAAAGTAGTGTGATCTAAGGTAGTTCAACCCTGAAGGTCATAGTTACATGCTTGGTTTGTGCACTGTATCGGATTCATATCGAATTGTGGACGCAGATTACCCATATTCTGTCTTGTTATATAGAATTCTATGAAATGTGCACGTGAAAATCCGTCTTTATTTTTTTGTTTGGATGCAAATATAACGTGTCGCAAATATAGACTATAGTATACGTGTGTTTGCTATTCAGTATTATTACACGTTTGAGACATAATGATTAATATACATATTTCTTAGTGTTTGTGATCCAAATGCAGCTCTATTTGTGATGCAAATACAGCTTTGTTTGTGCCTAAGTTTGCCTTTGTTTCTCAGCCTAAGTTAATATTATTGCAAGTTTTAAACTGTAGTTTTGCCTTATTCTTTCAATCAGTGGTTCATAAATATTCCTGAATGCGTGTGTTAATGAATTGAGTGTTTCATAGATTGACTGAGCTGTTGCATTTTAGTTTCATGGATTCAGTCGCCAATCGTTCGTTTGGTAGGAAACACACGAATGCTTCGCCGTAGGTCTATGGATCTTTAGGATAAAACACGCATATTGCTCCACGTAAAACTTTGCATCTTTGCAAGTAAACATGCTTATGTTTGCATGTAAATATATGTGAGTTTAGGACTAGGAAATATATGAATATTTGGAGCGTGTACGAAACATATACATGGTTCGTGCAAAACGTGTTTGAGATAATAAATTATGGAGGCCATTTTTTTCAACGTGCCTGTGTGTTAGGCACTATTCAGCCCAAGTTTAAAAGTTCATTTATGTAGGGGATATATGAAAACATCAATTTTCAATAGACTTCTTCCTTGTACCAAATTTGACAAACTTTGTCAAAATCGCATCAAATTTGCGAGCTGTGTTTCAATTACATAATTTATACCAAAATCTATACCAGACGGATACACGGACAAGGGATCACCGCTAAATTGAATCAGAAACTGCTTTTGAACCAATATATGTATGTATTTGGTTGTGGCATGTCTTTAATATTTCTGGGTTTGACACACTTAAACTTAGGTATAGGGTATAAGAAGGCAAATATTTATTTAAAAATACTTATCAGTGTTTATTTTATAGTGTTTTTGAAATAATTATAACCTTTTAATCTAGTAACGATCACAATTATTGCTGTAGGAAACAAATTCATTGAAGCAAGAAACCATATTCATCGTAGCAATGAACATATTCATCGCAGAAATGAAACGGATTCATTGCAGTGTTGAAGTTTTTACTGTTAATAAAACCAGTTTCGTTGCGTGGATGAATCTATTCGCCGAGGTTATAAACTATTTCACTAGTGTGATAAAGAATCGCATTACTCTTTCGGAGCCTTCCTTCAGAGTATATAAAAGCTAATAGCTCATTCGCACTGCAAAATATTTTCCTGATTTCGTATCAAATGTCCTAATAAAATCTGAAGGGTTCGAATTGGGGGTTTTCCTGATTTAATTGATAATCAAGGCGCATTGACGAGGTACTGTTACTATGACAACAAACAAACCAAGATTTTGCCAAAGACTATCAAGAAGTAGACGACCAGAAGATGTGCCCATTTTGGAAACCTTGATAAAAGAGTTCCAAATAGTGCTAGAAATTCACTCAAAGGCATTTCTCTCGTGCGTCATATCTTGATTGTTTCATACTTTTTGCATAGTTTATGTAATTTTACTTCAACGTGGTTGGTATTTGTATAGTTATATACAATAACACTATCAAAAAGCTGATCGTGTATTGAAATATTCAATGAAGAGAGTAAGAGAGAGAACAGAGAATGACTAGGGTTTCACTCGTTTACATCGTTTTTGATTTTGCTTTGTCTTGGTATTTTTCCAGAATCAAATTCATCACAAATGTATTCCAGAAATAAAAGTAAACAAAAAAAAAATTACAGCAGACAGTTGTCCGAGGCCTTCGGCCACGGACTGTCCCTGCAGGCTGTGTCAGAGACACGGCCATTAAGTTTAACGTAGAATACGCCATCCGATAAGACAGAAAACATATATAACAATAAATTCATTTGCTTATATTATTTATCATTTATTGTTATATATGTTTTCTGTCTTATCGGATGGCGTATTCTACGTTAAACTTAATGGCCGTGTCTCTGACACAGCCTGCAGGGACAGTCCGTGGCCGAAGGCCTCGGACAACTGTCTGCTGTAATTTTTATATTTACCAACGGCATTTGATTCAAGTCCGTTTAAAAAAAAAATATTATGTTAAATTTTTTTAAACTTAATTTAATTTATGTATTTTAATTAATATTTTTATTGAAATAAGTTCTGCGAATGTTGAGAGGGCCGCCCTAATATTAAAAAAGGTTTACCTTATCGAGTCTTCGCATTAGCATTCGAGCGTTCGAGAAAGCTTTACGCTTTACAATTCAAAATGAATGTTACAACAGCTTTATTGAAGCTTTCGCAAAAAAGCTTTATTACGTTAGCTTACTGTTTGTTTCACTTTTTACTAGATACATGTTGCCAAGCAACATTAGCTTGCTGTTCGTTTCACTTTTTGCTAGATACATGTTCCTAAGCAATGTTGAGCAACCAAAAACACTCAACCAAACACCACACATATGTTTGAGAGTATGTGTTTAAACAATTTTCATTTGAGAAATTAAAATACTAGAAATATATCAACCAATATGAAATGTATATCAAACGAAAGATAACATCTTCATTTACCTACAAAAAAAATTTTAAAAAAAGTTATCTCGCCGTTTCCTCATAATCAATGAAATAAAGATTACAACAATAACAATCTGACATGACTCCCTATACCGTAAGGTAAGACGTATTCTACGTCAAAAGTATAAAAAATATATGTTTGAGAAACAATAAATACCTACAAAATGCGATAAAGGATAAGTTGAGTATTCTAGTGGTACCACCACATCGATGCGCCATGATTGAAATGGTTGTAAACAAAAGTACTATTCTCTCGTAGTGTGAGATAAAACAACTCGAGCATTTTTTCCTGGTTCCTAGACAAATAAGAAAAAAAATACCAGATTTGTCGCCTGTCAAAACGTATTTCTTGATTTCTGCTTGAAATCAACAAAAGTGGTAAAATCAAGAAAATCGATGCCAGTGCGAATGCTGTATAACAGTTCGCGTCCTACAATACAGTTTTTAACGGGTGACGATTTTTACCGAAACTTATGGCCGATACAGGAGACAATTCCGATTTTATAAAAATTTGTGTCCTTTTCTATAAATTCGAAAATTGTTTCCCAACCATAGAATGAAATAATTTTTAGTCGCTGCAAGACGAGGATCAACGATATTATTTCTACTATTCACGAATGATATTGGAAAGAGATATTTTTTGAAACTCTACAAATTTTGAAGATGTTAGCACATAAGATGTTGACAAACTTTAAATAGAGCAATTTCGATCAAATTTTATATAAAATAATATTGTTTCTATTAATTATTAAAGTTTATTTGATAATCAAGAAAAGAAGTAGCATGTTGTTCGTTCGGGGTGTGAAACCAAGCTATCATTTAAAAACATCATATCATCATATCAGCTTTCAACGAAAAAAATACCAGAATCTAACTGGGATGTATTTGTTCATCCATCAATGACAACTAGAACCCATTGGCTCAGTTTCAACACTCTCGCATAAGACACTGTACCAGAGGCATTGGTGTAGTGTTCAGTTACGTATGTATGTAACTGAACACTACATACATATGTAGTTTCAATGCTTTGTTGAAATATTATTTTACTCACCCAGCTGTTGAATATCAAAACTTTTTCCAATTCAGTATCAACTGCTCACAGCAAACAATAACATTGAAACAATTGTATTTCTGACAATGTTATGGTTCAAAACATTCTCACTACTTATTTACTCTAGTGCTTTGCGGCGATGTACAATGAATACAGTGCGTTACATTTCAATAGTGCCACTTGGTTTTATGGCGCTGCTGTTGTAAAATATTGGTTTTAATCAACACGAAAATGTTCGAATATTAGGTAGTAATTTACTGAACTTTAATTGGTCATTTATAACCAGTTTTGACAACTGGCCTTCTACACAAACATAATACAGGGTGATTCAGGAAGTTCCGGACAAATTTCTCCAGCGTAGTCCTTGGCTTATTTCATGAAGAAAAGTCCACTAGGACCATGTCCGAAAATGCAAGGGTGCGAAATGGCAGCGGGTTCAAAATTTTCGGATTGATGGTCGGAGGGTGTGTAGGGTAAAGTTGTTAACTTCTGAGCCAGTGGTCGGATTTTGTTTGTTTTTGGGCTTGTGGGAAAGGTCTTTAAGAGGCCTTTCAGAATCAATAAAAAAAAGTAGAAAAAAGCCAAATCGCCGAGATACAGAGCTTTCGGAAAAAAATGGAAAAAAAATCACATAACCTCAATTTACTCAGCCAGATGGCAGTTAACTTTTTTCTGTTGAAAGATAGCCATACCTCTTACCTTTCCAAAATGACCTAAACGAAGCCCAGAGGTCTTGCCGTTCCAAAGTTAAGACCATTTTACTGAAATGCAAAAATGTTTGTTTTTGTTTTTGGAAGCGAAATAACAGCACAATTTTATTTGTTTTTGTAAATTAACACGCTTAAGATTTTATATTATTGAAATTTTTGGCTGAAGAATCAAACACATAAGGAAAACAAAACATTTGATGTTAAAGGAAGTTTTCAATGTGGCTCCCATTTTCTACTAAACACAATTGCAGCCGTTTGCGAACCGCATCCGTCATCTTTTCACGAACTTTCACCGCAGATTCCTCAATGCGTGCAAGTAACTACTCACGATTGTGGGTCTGCACAGAATACACACAATCTTTCATGTAGCCCCACAAAAAGAAATCAAGTGGTGTGAGATCTGGAGATCGCGGCGGCCAGGCGATTGGTCCAGCTCGTCCAATCCAACGTCGAGGGAAAAAAACATTTTTGCATTTCAGTAAAATGGTCATAACTTTGTAACGGTAAGTCCTCTGGGCATTTTGGTAAGGTAAGAGCTATGGCTATCTTTCAACAGAAAAAACCATAAGTTACCTGCCATCTGGCTGAGAAAATTGAGGTTATGTGAATTTTTTTTCCATTTTTTCCCCGAAAGCTCTGTATCTCGGCGATTTGGCTTTTTTCTACTTTTTCTATTTTGATTCTGAAAGGCCTCTTAAAGACCTTTCCAACAAGACCAAAAAAATCCGACCACTGGCTCAGAAGTTAGCAACTTTACCCTACTACCCTCTGACCACCAATACGAAAATTTTGAACCCGCTGCCATTTCGCACCCTTGCATTTTCGGACATGGTGTCCTAGTGGACTTTTCTTCATGAAATGAGCCAAGGAATACGCTGAAGAAATTTGTCTAGAACTTCCTGAATCACCCTGTATATATATCTAAATCTTAAACTAATTGCCTTTTATATCCAGTTAGTTTTCACTACCAATTTGCAGGGATCATCCAGCGTTCTTCCATAGAAAGGAAACGCAACATCAGAACATAAGAATGTACACAAATTTCGATATTTAATGGAAGTATGCATATACTATACATGTACCAATGTAATATGGAAGACTAGTAGGAAAAAGTGCACATTTTTGTATATCACAAACATATATAAAATCACCAATAGAAGTTTGCAAAAATGTTTAGGTTCCATGCAAAAAATATATATTAAAAAGCTTGTGTTTCAGAAAATATATACGTTTCCTTATAAATATAATATATTTGAAACAATACTCTTTGCTACATACTGCGTGTATACAAAAATACAATATGTTTGCAATCAACAACTGGTAAACCAATTACAGTTGCTTGTAACTACGAGTATTTTAAATTGTAATGAATATTATTAATATGAAAATTTTTCTCAGTTTACAGCACACTGGCGACGCAAGAATATGGAACGCCTAAAAATGTAAACAAACGCCACTGAGTATGGATGACGTGATCCATACGAGGATTGACTGTATCTTTCCAGGTAATACAATTTGACTAACTAAGCTATAAGTTTGTTGAATTATCAATTTTACTGTTTCATAGGACTCACAAATTGTTGATTAAAACAAATTTTTTCGGGAAAGCATTTCAGATTGGTTATCAATTTAAGAGAAGAGTATGAAAACTACGAAAGTGTCAAGCCAAAATGTACAAAAAAAAGAATATATATTGTACACGCTAAAAAAATCTGTATTTTTGTTGTTGTTTGGATGCAAATATATCGTGTTTTGTAGCTTGTCGCAAATATAGTATACTTGTGTCCAAACACATTGTTTCTTCTATTCAATATTACATGTTGGAGACACCATGATTATTGTGTTATAATATATGTATTTGCGCTCCAAATTTGGGATTGTTTGTTGAAAACTGATGGAAACAAAAACGTAACAAACAACAACGAAGCACAAAGCAGCAGATCTTCATGGAAACAATACTTGCAAACATGTACGTGGTTCCTGCAATATGTTGTTGTTTTGTAGTAAGTTTTAACTATTTTAACGCGTTATTCGGTTGTTCAACGATCCATATACGTAAATGGCAAACCTTCCACTAAATAAATGGCACTACAGATGACAGATGTCTAACAACTGATAGCCTTGCCAGACCGGCAGTTTTGAAACCACGAAATGGATAACACCCGTCACACGTATACTCCAGTATGTGGCTGAAGAGGAGTTCCTCTTGAAATAATTAAGAAAAATGGTTTCACATTTCATCCCATGATAATTTTGGGCAGAGCTTTTCACAACCGGTTAGATGTGGCCATTTTAGTTTTACACTCACTGATTGGACCCACAGTTTTACACCGGCTTCATACGGTATTTTAAGAAGCTTTTTCATAGTTAAATACTTGATAGTGTCCCGCACTAAGCAAGGTGACCGCCGTCGATTAAAAATGTCCGGAGGTCAGACCAGGGACTTAACCCACATTCTTATGTCAAAGAGCCGCGCACTCTACTAATTTAAGTCTGTAAAAATTACCTAACATCAATCAGCTTGATTCCGTGAATATCTGTTACACCCAACAGGAAAGAAGATCCTAGATATTGTCTCCTGCTCCTAGAAAAAGGTGTGTAGAAGCACAGTAGATATTCAACGCTCTCGTTTTCTTTTTCATCCCCACAGCTTCTGCTGTTATCATGAGCTCAGATTTCAAGTCGACACGCAGGTCTGCCTGTTAAACAGTCATCACATGTACTGGCATAGAGATATCTTGCCTAGGAACGGATTTCAAGTTTAGCATACGATTCAGGTCATCTCTTGGCCATAGTTACCAGCTGATCCTCCAGACAATCTATAATTCGCGTATCTGAGATCTTCGGTTTTAAGCATGATCTAGAATGTAAAAAGTGACATACCCACTTGCTCCATATCCAGTAGAACAAGTAAAGTATCGAACTGCTTGGCTATGTCATTTAGAGATGAGCGGTAGTTGTGGGCAGTTATTAAAGGGCAGAAATACAGATTGCAGAGATTGTATAGCAGCGTGACTCTCCGATTAGATGTTGATGTCCCAGCCAAAGGGTAACTTCTTCGATTGCCTTGAATTCTGCATGAAAGACACTACAATGGTCTGGTAGCCTTTGTGCCTGCCTGGGATATGAGTAGAGAAGTTTCTCTCAAAGGTAGAAGTGGGTGTCATACAATCTACAATTGTCGCAGATCTCTAAGAATCATCTCATGAGCATAGGGGCTGGTGGTACATCACGAGGAATGTCTGAGGTGGGTTTCCGACCTTACAGCAATTTTTATTTCCAGCAAGTCTAGTTGTAACAGCTGTAGGATAACCCCCAAAATGTCGTGATTCCAACAGGATGTTAATTATGTTAATTGGCCGCCACGATCATGGCCACAATGACGATTTGACACCGTTGGAATTCTTTCTTTGGGGATATTTAAAAAGAAAAACTGTACGTCAATAAGCCAGGAAAAATTCAAGAGCTATAGGATGAGATAATTCGGCATATTAACGACATTGAACCTCAATTATGTCTCAGAGTCATTGAAAATATGGTTCAGTATTTGGCCCATATTTTGTTTCACACGTAATTGTCATATTTCCCAATAAAAAATAATTAGATAATTCCCGGAAACCCTTTTGTCTGATTTACAATTAACATCGTGCGACCACCCTTTATTTGAAACTATGGAAAAGAATATGATAATTTTCAGGGATTCATACGTTTTTCCAGATTTGATCTAATTATCGGTTAAGCAGACCTAATACAAACACAAAGTTTAAAATAAAGTCAGTATTTAAAAGATTATACCAGAGCACAAACTTTAGTGACGTATTGACCAACTGACTTATTGATGAATAGTGATTTAAGGACGTCTTGTGTACATGATACATGGTAATCACAACTACTGACAAACTGCGGTCGAATCCTGCAGACTTTTTACCAAATGTATGAAAATGTCGGTGGAGTTATCAACCATTTATATGGGAGTGGATGGGAAAATCATCATCACTGATGACGTCATTGGGAAATTTGCAACTGGGTCATAATATATGACGCCATCCATTCGCCATATCGCACAATATTTTTCGGACATTTATACCCTTTTATTGTACGTCCTCGGACACTACCCCTCTGGGTCGGCTACTGCTTATTTTTCGCAGCTAACCTATGTGTCGGAATGTCCTCCAGATATCCACCACCTGCGAACCCTTATGGAAGCCTGAACTTATCCGTAGATACCTACCATAGGTACCCACTACAGCTACCTACAATATGTAAACGCTGAAAAAAGGCTCTGTAATATTATACAGGAACCATGTGTGTCGGAACAACGATATACTTACGTGCAAGCATTGTTTTCATGAATTTGTTTTTTTTTTGTTTTCGGCAGTTTTCTACAAACAAAGTCATAGTTGTGTCCAAAAAACATATTATAACATATTAATCATTGTGTCTCCAACATGTAACATTGAATAACAAACACAATGTGTTTGGACACAACTGTACTTTCTTTGCGACAAGCTGCGTTCACGTTATATTTGTTAATTACGTAGGCAACTAACTACCGAAGATTCACATCGTAGGTATCTTACTTACTTACTTATCCGGTCTCGAAGAACCCTGGGGGGTCAGGGACCTTACAAAACAAAGATAACATATTTCGATCTTTTGCTATATATCTCCAGTTGGCACTACCAAGTGTATCGAGGGATTAGTCAACTTGATCCCTCCAGCGGAGTCTTGGCCTTCCTATTTTTCGCCTTCCTTCAAGTTCGGTTTCGAAACCCCTTCGTGCTGGTTCGTCTTCATACATTCTACTGACATGGCCTAGCCCGCTTATCTTGATCCGCTTAACTATGTCGATGTCGGGATAAAGCTAATACAGCTCATGGTTCATGAGTCGCCGGTACTCGCCGTTGTGCACTATAGGCCCATAAATCTTCCGGAGTATTTTTCTCTCGAAGGCTCCCACAGATGTTTCGTCTGCTTGCGATAAGACCCAGGATTCTGCGCCATAAAGCAAAACAGGGTGCACGATAGTCCGGTATAGATGAATTTTCATCATTCGAGAAAGGGCCTTATCCCCAAAGTGCTTGCTTAGCCCAAAATAACATCCATTCGCAAGCACAATTCTCCACTGGACCCCAAGGCTGACGTAGTCGTTTTCGCCCACGGCAGATCCGAGGTATATAAATTCGTCCACCACCTCGAAATTATATCGGTTATCAATGTTCACGCTTTGGTGTAATCGCGTGCAGGCCCTGCTCGTTGAAACCATTAATTCCGTCCTACTTTTGCCGATTGTGCGCCCAATAATATCGATAGCATCAGCATACACCCAGAGAACTAATTGTTTGAAAAGAGGTTGTAGCATTCGGCTGTTACCACCGAATTGAGGTTGCCACAACCGAATTGAGGTTGTAGCGACCGAGTTTAGTCCCCACAACCGAAATACGGTTTAAGCGACCTCGTTACATAATTGATTCGGTTGTGATAACTGAATCTTGAATTATATTCGTTCAGTCAACTAAATTTTCTAAAATTTCGGCTGGAACAAGCGAATTTGAAATTAATTCGGTCGCAAGAACCCAAATTGGTACCAAGTTCGGTTGGAGCAACCGGATTTGGCATTAGTACCACAACATAATTCTATGTATTTGAAATCTGACGTTTATAATTCTTACAATTCTTAATATTATTTTAAAAAGAATTAAATAATGGAAAGAATATTTGAGGTTATTAAGAAGGGTAAGTAAACTATGTTCTGCATTAACATGTCTTATTTTGGATATTATTCAAGCAGATATCGAGGGTTTCCAAATTTTTCAAGGTCGGTCATGCGAGATATGCCGAAATTGTCTGTATCGAAAACGGTTTATGACCTAAATCAACCGATACAACATGTCAGTATTAGCCTCAAATTCAGCTGTGAGAACCTCTAATGAGGTGCCAACTTCTATTGAGGTTGTGCCAACCACTAGTGAGGTTGTGTCAACCTCCAATGAGGGTGTGTCAACCTCTAATGAGGTCGCGTCAACCTCTAATGAGGTTGTGTCAACTTCTAATGAGGTTGTGCCAACCACTAATGAGGTTGTGTCAATCACTAGTGAGTTTGTGACAACCTCTAATTCGGTTGAGACAAACTCTCAATTCGGTTACGGCTAATTCGGCTGTCTTAACCGATTTTTTCTGTGAGTGTACGCGAGCAGCATGTGACTTTTGCTGCTGATGGTTTTATTCATATTGACTGCAGCTTTTCTCATAGTGATCTCCAATAAAATGTTAAAGAGATCGCATGATAAGGTGTCGCCTTGGCTGAAGCCTAGCTTGGTTTCGAAAGGTTCGGTCATCAATATCATCCTGCAAAGGCGTATGAGTTTTGCAGGAATACCAAGCTCTGATATTGCTTCTCAGAGTTTCTCCGTATCAGGCTATCGAAGGCCGCTTTATAGTCGACAAATATGTGATAGGTGTCGATCTGCTCTTCGTGCGTCTTCTCCATGCTATGGATAAAAGGCTTATTCCACTGTAGTTGGCACAGAGATGCGGATCATCTTTTTTAAATTATTAAATTATCATTAGTATCTACCCATATTAAAAAAATATAGAAAAAAATAATATATCGTATATAACAACTATTTGTATGAGAAATTCTAAAATTAAAACTTCATATCACATCCTGGGATAAGCTCTGAGAAGGGATTTAACAAACAGTGTCTATAGGAAAGGACTCAAAATTTTCGGTGTATTTCATTAATTCAACTAATGCTCCAAGTTAATTTCAACAAATTTCTAAGATTATTTCTTAACATCAAAAGTGATTCTACTAACATGAAACGTAGTGTATGCGTGTGTGGGTGAGCTTGTAATGAAAAGGACATATGGCGTGACTGTGTGTTGCGAGCGTATGAGTGCTCCCACTACCCTGTGTGTGTGTTTGAGTTTGAAATGCAAAAGGACATATGGTGTAAGTGTGTGTTACGAGTAAACATGTATAAGTGTGTTTTGTATTGTTACATTTAAATTACAACCTCAAGCGATTTTATGGAAGAATAACGAACCATCTCACATCTATCACTCCCTGCATCCGCCCTTACCCAACATTATTTTTCAATAGAACAATTTGTTGATATTTGTTTGGATGAGGATGTGGGTGTGTGAATGGGTGTGTGTGGGTGAGGGTGGTAAAGAAAGTAAAACAAGTTGTTGCAATTACGTTACAAATAAAAGGCATTCAAGCAACACTTGCAACACTATATGATTGCACATTCGCTGCTGCCTTTCGTATTTATTTGGGTTTGTTTCTCTATATATTTTTTCTCAGTTGCATTTACAGCAAAAAAACTTAGTTTCTGTAGTTTTTTATAGCCGGCACTAGTGCGCCCTCCTTTACATTTAAAAACAAAAACTGTGGATTTTTATTGTGCAAGTGTATGTGTATGGGTGTGCGCATTTGTGTTTGTGTGCTGATGTAGTATGTGTGTTTAAGAAATTAAGTTTCTAAGATTTTTAATTGTGGCAATGATTTACCTCAACTCAGTTCATTTTGCCATTAAGTGAAGCTTTTTGTTTGTGGTCATTTTGTTTGTTTTCCTTCATTCAACAAATAAATTACAGGAAAGTGTTTCATTTACACATTTGTATATAATTAATCCCTAGTTCTATTTGAATGTATAATTTACCCAACTGAAGTCTAATTTCGCATACAGGTGAGTTTATGTGGAGATGCTAATAACGCAAGCCAAGGTCATACAAGTACAGTATACAAAACTTTTTCTCGTGCATGTGTCATGTAATATGGTTTCTATTATAATCACTTAAGATCGTGCCTAGCAAAAGATACTCGTACTACAGCCTAATATTATTTATACTCTTGATAACACTGTGGTACAGGTTATTATATGTTGGTTACGGAATCCTACATTCCTGAATGTTACAAATATTCACCACTCAAATACATATATACCGATCGGTTCAGAAACACTTCTGAATCGATTTCTCGATTTGCTGTTGTCCATATAAAGATTGTAATTATAGTATAGGTCGAATGTTTGAAGCGATTTCAACTAAATTTGGTGACTTGTGTCGATTTGTACACGCTGAAAAATCTGTCGTTTTTGTTGAGATGCAAATGGAAAGTGGGTTTGGAGCTTGTCGAAAATATAATATACTTCCGTCCAAACACATTGTGTTTGCTATTCAATACTACATGTTTGAGACCCAATGATTAATATGTTATAATATATGTGTTTGCGACTCACATATATATATATTTCTGATACAAATACAGCTGTGTTTGTTACACTGTCTATGCGCTCTCGATAGCAAGAGATTAAAAGAGGGACAACGAGAGAGTCTATCTTGTAAGTGTGCACCTGTATTTTTGCATTATTCTCTCAATCAGTGATTTATAAATATTCCTGAATGTGGGTGTAAATTTCAGATGTAGTCAGTGTTTCTTATTTTGCCTGATGTATAGCGTTTTACTTTCATGTATTCAGTTATCAATGGTTCATCGGACAGAGGATATCAAAAGCGCTTGATCAATGAAAAAAGAATACACGAAGGCTCGGACGGTTAAATGGTTTGAGCTGCTACTTTGGTTTTTGTGTGTGTGTTTCGTATATGGGGGAATCCAGGTAAAAAACGCGTTTTTCAAAGTGGCATGTCACAGATTTCGATGAAATTTGGTGTAAAGGGATATCTAGTATCATAAGAGAAAATTTTCCCCAAAATTTGAGATTTTTTAGGGTTTTTTTGTCGTGTTTATTGACCAAAAACCACGTTTTTCACATATTTTTCTTTTGATAATAACTCGAAAACGACTTAACTTAAAATTTTGAAATTTCTCAGGCATATTCAGAACGGAATTGGTATTAGAAAAAAAGTGAAAAGCAAAAACAGATTTTGCAAATTCTGTAAAAAATTACGTTTTTTCTCAAAAAACTCTGTGTAGCAAAAAAGACGCGTCCTTCGAAAAATCCGAAAAAAATATACGTCTACGTCTTTTATGAACATTTTCCCGTTTTCCGCATGTCTATAGAGCAAAAAATGAGAAAGTTATAGGCCTTTCTGTAGGACAACCTCAGTAATATCTATATGAACAAATTTCTAAAAATTCTAAACAAGTTAATATTTCTGACTCAAATCATTGAATATAGTTTTTTCCATCTATTACCAGCTTTATACGAAGTAATTTTTTATGAAATTCGTGTGAAATTAGTGTATAATGTGTAAACGAATATCACAATAGAATGCTAACTTCTTAATGTCAATATTATTGAACATCGGGGATATACATCATAGATTGTTCTGTACAACCGTTCAGATTGCACAATTCATGTATCGTCTATAGGCCGCATTCAAATTTGATCAAAAATTTCATAAAAAATGCCCTCGTGTAAAGCTGGTATATGTCTCTATGTATGTATGTATGTACTTCCATATTCTTTGACACGTATTGCAAATAAACAAATAAAGAAAGAATAGAAAAAAATAACATTTACGAAATGAGGACGTTCAATTTTGTTGTTTAAATACTGTATTTTACATCGCGTAAGCATAATGATCTCTTTAAAAAAAGAAGTTTGCTGGAATCCATTTGGAACATGCACTTCAAGTGTTAATCAATTGAGAGAAATATCCGAAAAAAATAAAAAGAAATTTGAGTCTGTTCCCGAAAATGCTGTTGTGTGCTTAAAATGTAGGCTTGTGATTTGGAAAATGGATTCGGTCGAATCTGAAGATGCAGTTGATTGCTGCTTCGAACTAGTAAGCCCACATGGAAGTAAATTAAAGTTAAATACCGCTCTTGTTTCCCTTGACGAACCCGAAATTGATGACAAAAGGTAAATAAATTTTGCATTTTTTCTTCTATATTATTGGATATTTATGTTTAATAGACTTTACAAGTCACGGTATGTTACGGAAAAAGTAGAAACAGTACAGAAAAGCATCAAGAGGAAGTTTGAAGAGCTTTCAAAATTAAAAATATCCACCAAGCAGGACGTTAAAGTTAAGGCTTATGACGAACTTACGACCACGCTCGAAAATGACAATTTCGAAAAGTTTATAGTAAATCATTGTTGAGGTTTCATTATATTCCATTATAGGGACGATAAGTACCGTATTTTAACAATATTACCTTCATCAATTAAAAGTTGTGAAATTCAAAAAAAATTTGGCTGCTCCAAAACATTAATAGCTAAATGCAAGACGCAAACAAATTAAAAGGGAATTTTGTCTGCACCTGAGACTCAAACGAGAGTGAGATTTTCCCAGGAAGCTATTGCATTGATAAAGAACTTTTATTTGAGCGAAGAAAATTCTAGAGAATTGCCAGGAATGACGGACTGTTGCGCAATTAAAACCAGTGATGGCGAAAAAGTAATGGTTCAAAAAAGGCTCGTTTATTGTAATTTACGAGAATTGTACCAATTATTTACACTTCAACATCCCGATTGTAAGGTTGGATTTTCAAAATTCGCTGAGCTGCGCCCAGTACAATATATTTTAGCAGGAGCTTCCGGAACTCATACCGTTTGTGTGTGCGCAATTCATCAAAACACTAAGCTTATGATTGAAGGTAACAAAAATGCTTTGCAACATTAGCGTTGGTTTAAAAGTTTAAATTTCATTGTTTCATCAATTGCAAATCAAAAATTGTAGGTGGTAATTTGAACGAAGTTACGAAATCGTGGAATGCTCCTATTGATGGTAAACATGCGTTGAAGTTGCTACTTGGACAGCTTAAATGCTCCATTCCAAATGAAAAGTGTTATGGCGGCCAATGTTCTTCTTGCCAAGCAAAAGCTGTCTGAAAGAGAAATTAGTAGAAGCTTTTGCTAACGATTTCAACATTGACACTATAACCTATAAGCAATGGATTTCCACGGATAGGTAAAAACTACTTCGATTCAAACTTTTTTCACCAAATTTGACATACAAACTTTTATTTAGGTGCACCTTAAAAACTCTTATTGAAAGTAAGGAGGAATTCATTTCATCTTTAATGGAAAAATTAACGAAATTGCTAGTGCATGATTTTGTGGCAACACAACAGTCCCAGTATTTTAAGGACTGCAAGGATTCCTTAAAACCCGGCGATTTCATCGTGACGCTCGACTTTTCCGAAAATTACGCGTTCGTTGTACAAGAATCTGTTCAAGGATTCCATTGGAACAATAACCAAGCAACAGTCAACCCCTTCGTTATATATTATCAAGGTGAAGGAACAACAAAAGTGGAACATATCACCTACGTTGGGGTTTCAGACAGTCTTGAGCATGATATCTACTGTCGCTGTTTTTATGTTCCAACAAAATATGATACAGTTCTTAAAGCAAAAATTTCCTATTGTCAACGCAATCAAATACTTTTCGGACGGCGCACCACAACATGGCTTATGATGGTGTGGGGGGGACTCTCAAACGTGTAGCCAGACGGTACTCTTTGCAGCAAAGAACCAGAAGCGAAATTTTGACGGCAGAGCAATTGTTCATATGGGTAAATGAACATTTGGAAAATTATAATGTGTTCTTTTGCTCAACAAATGACTATGACTCAGCTGCATTGTTTTTAAAGGATAGGTTCCAATTGTGGAAAACAATCAAAGGCCCGCTTGGATATCACCACGTTTTACCTTTAAATATACAAGAATTATTGGTAAAAAAAAACTTCAAACGCAACAGTATCGAAAGTTTTTAAATAGTAATACCTTGATTTTGTTTTTGCTATTATAATGGGTTCGATTTTTAAAAATACCAAATATTTACAATCAAATAAATTGCAAAAAATTATTCATTTATCTTTATTTGTTTGTTTGGAAATCCATAATTTTTGCAGTACGTGTCAAAGAACGTTGAAGTAAATACATACATATGTACATAGATGGAAACAAAAATGTCCATCAATTTGAGTCAGAAATACTAACTTGTTTAGAATTTTTAGAAATTTTTTCATATAGATATTACTGAGGTTGTCCTACAGAAAGGCCTATAACTTTCTCATTCTTTGCTCTATAGACATGCGGAAAACGGGAAAATGTTCATAAAAGACGTAGCTTTCACATATATTTTTTTTTCGGATTTTTCGAAGGACGGGTCTTTTTTGCTACACAGAGTTTTTTGAGAAAAAACGTAATTTTTTACAGAATTTGCAAAATCTATTGTTGCTTTTCACTTTTTTCAAAATTTTAAGTTAAGTCAAAGTTCAAAATTTTAAGTTAAGTCGTTTTCGAGTTATTATCAAAAGAAAAATATGTGCAAAACGTGGTTTTTGGCCAATAAACGCCACAAAAAAACCTTAAAAAATCTCAAATTTTGGGGAAAATTTTCTCTTATGATACTATCCCTTTACACCAAATTTCATCGAAATCTGTGATATGCCACTTTGAAAAACGCGTTTTTTACCTGGATTCCCCCATATATGTATGTGTGCTACCAAACTGAGAAACGATTTTGAGGAAAGAAACTGGAAAGAACAACAACGTGAAGCCCTTTGTTTGTCCGAGCCTTTACTGAGAAAATCGGAACGGCGGACCATTTGTGAAATAAGTGTAATATAAAAAACTGAAGTAATTAATCCACGCTTGGCTTGCTTCAACTTGATTTGTATATAACTATCTTGTTTGTGTACCAACGCATAGTGATAATCAACGCATAGCTGAAACCTTCTGAAAACAAAAACGTGACAGACAACAAAGAAAGGAGAAGCAATTTCAAGAGAAAAATACAAATAATGAATTCAATGCAAATAAATATAAAAACGACCGTTTTAAATCTATTAATTTTTTTTAATAATTATTAATAATGATTAATATTAATAATTAATAATTATTTAATAATTAAAATTAATTAAAATAATACATATATGTGACTTGCTCCACGAAAAGGGACCTCTGCGCCGAAAAGAAGTTATTGAGAAAAACGCGTTTAAAAAAAGCGCTTCGTTCATTTTTTCATATATTTCATTAATTATGTTCATCTTTACAGGTGATTTGTAAAAAAACTAAAAGACATAGAAACTTGCGGTTTGCGGCAATCACTATAAGAATCACTCAAAAAGTAAAAAAAAAATTTCGGCGCAGAGCACAGTGGCCAATTTGGCTTCGCTAGCGGCATTTTATTCATAGCTTCCAAAGTAAAGAAGATATCTTTAAAATTTTTTTTTCTCAATTCAGAAAAAAATCCAAACAATTTTTGGAAAAAAAAATTTAATTTTTTTTTTTTTAATTTTTAATTTTTTTTTTAATTTTAAATTTTTTATTTTTAATTTTTTTTTAATTTTTTATTTTGTTTTTAATTCAATAAACATTTTCCACCATATATTCATATATAAAATAAGAAAAAAATTGTCAACTCAAAGAGAAACCATATTATAAAAGAAATATAAATCAGATTCTTCAGTATCAGATTCAGAGATAAGCAAGCAAAAAGTACAATAAATTGAAGGCTCGCAGGTACTCGCAGTTCATTTTGGACATTTTGGACACACAATGGTTGACACATATAGGAAAATTTAAAATTACACTGAATCCAGGTGAATTTAGTAAGTTCTACTCCACGAAAGACAGGTGTACGTTAGAATAGGCGAGTAGCTAATACACTTAAACACGATTACGTTTTATAAATAACATAAGTATACACAGATCACAACCACAGTTTTTTTATATAATACATACCTTGGCGTTAGTATATAACAAAACTTTTAATGAAAATAATAAAATTTGCAAGTTTAACACGAATAGCAAAACGATGATCAAAAAGGCGGAAATATTTTGCACAACACTTGCAGAACATATGCTGACTTTGACAGGTCACAGCTGTTCATCAGCTGTAAGCTGAGCTTTTAAAAATCGATACAAATCTAGTGAATGTATTTGTTATCGATTGTTAAAACAAAATTAACGGTTTTTCAAATTTGAAAATTTGAATTAAATGCCGCTAGCGAAGCCAAATTGGCCACTGTGCAGAGGTCCCTTTTCGTGGAGCAGGTCACATATATTGAAATCGAAGAATAATTCGTTTCTAAATATTATTATATTTGGGAGGAAATTCGCATATGTTTCCATATTATATTTGGGAGGAAACACGCGAATGCTTCCACGTAAGTATATGGATGTTTGGGATGAAGAACGCATATGTTTCCACGTAAAAGCATACATGTTTGTCAGTAAACATGATACTGTTTGCATTTAAATACACCTGAGTTTGTGACTTGCAAATATATAAATGTTTTAACTGTGTTCCAGACATATACATGGTTCCCGCAGAATGTGTTTGGGAAAATATGTTAAAGAGGCCGTTATTTTTAAGGGTGTAGATTGTACCATTTGTGAAATTATACTTAACTATGATGTAAAAAAGGGCAGGTTTCTATTAGGTTGTAGATTTACCAGATTTACTAATTTGTAAATTAAAATATAAAGTATCAAAAGTAATATTAAAATCAATATAAAGAAAGGTATGCCCACGATTTTATTCTTCTAGCTTCTATGCTGTTTTAACCTGAGCACATTTCAGTGCTGAAATGTCTTTATTATCCACATAAATTTCATCATTACATAAATACCCATTTTCGGTGATAACACCTTTCGTGTTAATCGTAATTAGTGGTTGATTTTATTGCGTAGACGGATTTGGATTTAAGTCGGTAAATTCCTTTCAATTAATGCCTCCTCTGTGGTTAATAATTCTCAGACTAAACGAAAAAGTAATGAACGAAACCACACGGCACAATAAACAACCATGACACCGATAACATTAAATGTTTAGTTTTTTTCAACGACACTATGGGAAATGGTGTTAAGAGGTTGTATGGATATTTGTAAAATTGAGTAATATACGCTAGATGTTGTGACATCTATGATTATGATAAGGAAAGCTTTTTTTGACGCTCAGTCGAATTTGTAATATGGAATATGGAAATGTCACTATCTTTTTGAACAGAATACATTTAAGTGTTACATTATCAGTAAATAGCTTTTACCATTTTTTTTATTACAAAATAATATTTGAGTTTTCAGCCCATATGTGCAATACATTTGCTGAACGCTTTGGGAATTTTTTTGATCTCTTCCAAATAATTAAGCTTTGTCGACGTGGTCAAAATATAAGTTATTTTTATTATTGAAGTTAAATATTTTACCGCATGGCATTTCTTCACTTTAGGAAGTAGGTCATAGTAGACTAAAGCTGGAAAATATTGTCGATGAGAGTGCAATTCAAAGCTCATTCCTTGGATTTGTATACCCGCCACCATAGCAGTGGGGTATATTCAAATGATCCTTCCTTTTGTAATACCGTCTAAATTCACCTGTGAAATAGTATATTCTTGGCGTTCATAATGCTTTAAGACGATCTACACATACCCGTCTGACCTTCTACTGTAAATTCGGTAGCATCCAAACGAATTGGCCTAGATGGCTGACACTTTGCTGATATTTATCTTATACAGGGTGGGTCATGTAAAATTTGGAATTTGAAACCCTCCAAATACGAAGCAGATGACCAACTTAAAAATCACATGAGGTGCCAGAGGACACCCGGTTGCAACGAAGCTCCCTTCGCTATATATTATGTACTAGTTAGTTCCAACATGCCTAAGGCGCCCGTTGAAAAATACGATAATTTAAATGGATCTTTAAGAAAAGATACTTTTTGTAAAATGATAAACTTTTTTTAAGAAATTTTTTATTTTTTTTGGATTTTTTGTTGGAAAATAATATTTTTAGGCCCTTTTAGTAAGAATATGTTATATTTTCCAGAAAAGGTCCTTTTTAAAGAGATTTATTAAAACCTAATGTTGTTTTTTAAGAAATGGTACTATTTTGAAGAAGAAATACTTTCTGTAAGAAAAAGTCATATGAGTATGAATTTTTTTTACAAAGAAGTACTTTTTAAGAACAGGTACATTTTAAAGAAGTGGTACTCTTTTTAAGGAAATGTACTTTTAAGAAAAGGAATTTTTGTAAGAAAATGCATTTTTTTAGGAGAAGGTATTTTTTTGAGGAAGAGGATTTTTTAAGAACTGGGAAGTTTTTTAGAATTGGTCCTTGTTTCAAAAATAGGTACATTTTTAAGAGTAGGTACTTATCTCAAAAAAAGTTAATTTGTTTGACAAAAGAGGTACTCTTTAAAGAAAGGATAGTTTTTTAAGAAAATGCAATTTGTTGTAAGAAAATATACTTTTTTAAAAAAAGGTACTTAATTAAACAAAATTCCTTTTTTTTTAAAAAAAAAAGGTACTTTTGTAAGAAAATTTACTGTACGAATGGTAAGATAAGGTATTTTTTTCTAAGAAAAAGTACTTTGTTTAAGAATATGAAAAGGTATACTTTTTGAGAAAATTTCCTTTTTTTAAACTTTACTTTTATTGGGTTCAAAACTACAATATATACTAAATATTGATTACAGGCTCCACCTAGAAAACTTCCCATTAAACAAGAAATTTCCCAACATATGTTAGTCTAGGCACAAAATAAAGCAAAAGTACACAAAAGTGGTCCTCATGCAAACTCGAAAGCCTCGTAAACGCGTAAACCTCGCAAACTTACGCGGCAAACGTCAAAACAATGAAATTTCCCATACAAAGCAACTTGCACAAAAGTGGAAAGTCTTCAAGTCAGATTTGCTGCGCAAACGTGGGATGGAGAAACGTGTAAACTTTTGACATTTCATTGTCAGCTGACTAGGATGGATAAATAAGGTGATAGCACTAGAACTGTAGATAAAGTACACTTACATAATACATGCAATTGCTACTGCTACCACGTTATGTATCCATCTTGGTCAGCTGATATGGTTTTGAGTACAAATACGCTGAGCAACTTTACTTGGTGCCTCATGCAACGGTGCGAGGGAAAGTTGCGCTGAGCAAAAGTTCTCGGCTTTCACGTTTGCATGAATGCCACTAATATAGTTGATAATATTGGATTGTAGCATAATAGTGTTAAAACAAAAGTTGTTAAATTTTTTTCATTTAGCCCCCATTCCGCAACGTGCGATAAGGAACTTCGTTCCACTATTTATGAAGTGACATATTACACTGTACAACAATTTGTAACTTTTTCAAAAAGTTCGGAGTTCTGACAACAGATATTTTATTGTTTCAGCAAATATTTTTTCCACTATCTTATTAATACCGTCAAACCTGTCCCAGCAACATATTGCAGGAACCATTTATATGATTACAAGCATTGTTCTCATGAATTGAAGATTTGCTGCTTTATTGTTTCAGCAAATATTTTTTCCAGTATCTTATTAATACTGTAAAACCTCTCCCAGCAACATATTGCAGGAACCATTTATATGATTACAAGCATTGTTCTCATGAATTGAAGATTTGGTGCTTTTTTGTTTCTTTGTTGTCTGTTATATTTTTGAATTCAGCAATTTTGAACCAACAAAGTCATATTTGGGGCACAAAAATCCGAATTATAACCTATTTATCATTATGTCTCAACCATGTAATATTGAATAGCAAACACAATTTATTTGCACACAAGTATAATATATTTGCGACAAGCTAAGCGATAGATTTTTCAGCGTGTACCCTACGTTCTTGCCTAGCCCTTTGTAAATATGAGTAGGCCCGCATTCATAGTACCTTCCTTTCTATGTTGTTGAAAAAATTGTCGTCGCCTCCTAGAGAGGATATTTGTAGGTTGATATTAATGTTTCCACCCATTATCAATAGGCACTCTCTGATAGACTGGCTCGTATCTTTATGTCGGATCTTTGCTCATAATTACTGCATAAGCTGTGGTGGAGAAATGTGTCACATGCCTCTGTCCGTCCATTTGTACATGTAGAAGAACATCTTTGGAATTAAACTTGATATACATTATTTACAAGGATATTGTCTCAGTAAGAATGCATTTTTTCGTTTTAAAATAAAACCACGTTTTTTTAAGATAGTTGTGATATTTTTATTGGATTGTAAAGAAGATATGTTCCGATTATTTATGGAATAAAATATACGTCAAATGTCCCTCACGGCTCTGGTGGTACGCCATTACTCTTTTCATGAAATTTTCAGTGACTTTTTCACAGAGATGTGGCTGTATCTCACCGATTACGCGTTGGAGCACAACTGACCCAGTGTCTTCAAATTCTTTGATCACTCTTCGAAATGAAAATTCTTCGAAGTTTGCGAGCGATTTCAGCATAAGCACAAGTTTTCACAATTATAACGTGTTGGTCTTTGGTAAAGCGCTTCATTTTTAATAATTGGAATAAACATAGGTGACAGCTGCCAAATTTAAAAGTTGACACTTGGACACACAAAAATGACACTAAATTTAAAAAGTGCAATCTTACTGAGACACCCTTTATAATAGTAGCTGTGATCAAAGTTACTATTGTAAACTCTCCTCTAGACTAACAATATCAGCTTAAGGATTTTGCAGGAGCTATGGAGATGTAGGATCTAAATTTTAAGCATCTTCATCCTTTTTGGAAATTGCCAGACGTTAGGGAGTGAATCTGAATGATCTTAAGATAATTATGTGGGGCTCAATTTCTTCTGGCAGGGACTAATATAACTTTCCATTTTCCAGCTACATTCGCCAACACCGCTACTCGATACTTGTGTCCTGAACACCCCTCAACCACAGCAGCTTAATTTATGGGTCCTACGATGGAGAAAAATTAAGATGTTCAAAGATTTCCTACAGACCCCATAAATTTTTAAATCAAAGTTGACACTTGGACAAACAAAAAATTACACTAAATTTAAAAAGTGCAATCTTACTGAGACACCCTTTATAATAGTAGCTGTGATCAAAGTTACTATTGTAAACTCTCCTCTAGACTAACATTATCAGTTCAAGGATTTTGCAGGAGCTATGGGGAAGTTGGATTTTAATTTGAAGCATCTTCATCCTTGTTGGAAATTGCCAGATGTTAGGGAGTGAAGCTGAATGATCGTAAGATTATTATGTGGGGCTGAAATTCTTCTGGTAGGGACTAATATAACTTTCCATTTTCCAGCTACATTCGGCAACACCGCTACTCGATACTTGTGTCCTGAACACCCCTTAACACCCCTAATGGAGACGGAACATGACATTCAATGATTTCTGACATTCCCCTATTGCGCTACCTCATCAGCTCATAAACTTCTAAATTGTGTTTATCACCCTGTTACATTCATTTCAATTCATATATTTTCCCAATCTATTTTATATTACATCATAGGAAAACCCAATGAAAAGGGAAGGAAATTCCATTCTGGTTATTCAAATGATGCCAACAATAATAGTGAGCATGCAAATATTAATAATATTACTCGTACAATTATATTACTTACACTTTATAATCGCCCGACATTAGTTTGATAATCACAGCGAACAGTATGAAAACCACACAGGCCAAACTGATGAAACTCGCCCGCGCCAGCCGGGAAACATTCTTGTACAAACACAGTGGCACCACAATGCCCACCGTCACAAAAAATACCACACCCAGGCGCACGGCACCCATCGATGAGCCCCACGAGGGTATAAGTCGCACCAGCACCTTCGACAGTGTGTCGCCCACCACCACGTTGTACGAAATCATGGCTGTAATTAGAAATAACAGTGAGCGAACAAACAAAACCGTGGTGAAAAGCGTTTAAGTTAAGTGTAATCGATTTGTTTGTTTGTGTGTGTGTGGAATTTCCGTTGGTATTAAGGCGAATAATTTGAATTTATTGCAATAGGATTTCAGTATAATTCGCGTTTAAATCCTTTAGCTTTTTCGCACAAACAAGGGAGCAATCATTGCATACTTACCCAAAAACGGATACATAAATTGTAACAAGGACAATAGGTAGTAGCCATATTTGCCATAGGCAGCCTCCATAATGCCGGGGTAACTGAAGCGTCCACATATGTGACCACACTTGACCTAAAAAGAAAGTCAACAACAAAAAAAAATCAACAACGTAAAAAGAGAAATGTGACAAAGGACCATCCGAAACTCTAAACGCAAATGTGTCAGTGGCATTGAAAGTTTAAAATGGATTTTAAATGAAAATAGTTTTTGTGTGACCCTGTTGCATATATGAATGTATGACAACTGCACAAGGAGTGAGACCGAAATTAAAAATTGTTTAAAGTAAAAAACAGAACCTAGAACGTGACAATAAACTGCATTTTTAACTCAGGGCATTGTGGAAAAACTACAAAACTGAGAATTGCTTAGTAATTAAAATGCAATTTAGACAAAGAAAGATTTTATTAAATATTATTTGCAGATGCATATCTAAGTCTAAGTTGAATACGGAAAAAATGTATACTCCAATCAAACACGAAGTTTCTCAACTCAATTACTTTTATATTTGTGGTTGAGCTAATGAAGAAAATCAAGTACACATTCGTGTACACACATTACACTGTGCAACACCTATTTAGAGGGTTGCCGATTCCTGCGACAAATGATCACATTAGGTGAGAATAATCAAACCCCACAAATTTAGACCGCTGTGTAGGTACACTTTTTTTTAATGGGCCTGGCAAATTTGAATTTTCTTATACGATTCAGCCCGAGATATATTTAAAAATTAAGTATAAATATTGAATTAAGCGAATTCTCGTGATAACATGTCTAGTATTATTTTCGTAGAACATTTGAATGCTCTATTTCAAAGTTTCAAGTCTTCATTTCCTCCAAAGCAAAACCTACATTTGTTGCATAGTGTTAAAGGTCGGTAATTGAAAATATTTCAATGTAACTTATAATCAGCTTGAGTAAACAATTGATCAATGTTTTACAATATTTTCAATTACATATGTACTAGTGTTGTACTAGTGTTGAGAAAAAGGCGAATTAAATTTTCTTTCAATTACATGTGCAATCAACTGGAGTATGAATTTGAACTAACATTTAACAGTTTTTTGAATTACTTGCGTAATCAACTTGATTACGAAATTAATCAACATTTAAAATTGCAATTTAATTTCGTCTCAAAAAATATATATACTAATACAATTTGTTGATGTGTTAAGATCTATAGGCAAGGGTAGGGCAATCTATCAAAGTGAAGACATGCAAACAACACACAGCGTTTGCATCAGAATAGTAATAGCAATACAACAATAGCTTCTGCCTGAAAATAAGTATGATGGCATTTATGTAGCAGCAGGGAACAAACAAGCAGGTCGCCGTCGCCAAAGAGTAGTGAATAGTATAGAGATCTCATAGAACGAATTGTATGACTCAAAAGCACTGGCGACATCTGGCGAATAATTCAAAACGTATTAATCTATTTTTATCATAACTGGGTCCATTCATAATTTTGATGTGAAATATTAACGCCTTTTGAAACATTTACGCTTTTTTTAGTGTTTTATGTAATAACATTGTCGAAATGGTACATTTATATTGAAATATTCTATAACGAGAATAAGACTCGTTTATGCTCTTTTACGCATACTCTCTACATGAGAGCGGGAAAAGAGTGCAATAAGTTCTCTATACTATTCAATACTTTTTGTCGTCGCTCTGTTTACGACAAAACAAAAAGCAATTATTTCAGTGAGCTAAATAGTCGTCGTCGCTCTCTTTGTGACAAAACAAAAACAATTATTTCAGTGAGCTAAATATTGCTTTATTTATTTTAACAATATTACATCTAATGTTAAAGCAGATGTAAGAAAAAAGTGCAATAGCAATAGAGGCTTCAGCACAAAAACTATTCCTTTTTTATTTTCCAATGTAACATTTACCAATGTGTTCATAGAGATCGAACAGGTACCTTGTAACAAAACAGTGTTAACACATCGCCCATGAGTTCGAACACCCATTGATTTTTTTTTTTTCAAAATTATGATTTTATTGGTAACGTCCATCATTGACATTTGGGAATGAAAACGAAGATCGTTCTAATGGCTTCAAAGACTTGCTTTACAGCAGTGGTAACCCAGCGGCGGAAGTCATGACCTAGAAGGGCTGAACTCATGACCAATCAGCCCGTCGTTAAGGTACGGAAGGCCTTCCCTTCACATTACCTCCTTCTTTTCTTTTAACATTGCGTGAGATTGGGAGGCAAGGCATTCCGAAAGAAGGCGTGCAAAAAGGAAGGCCTTTTTTATTTTACTTTACTTTTGTTAAACAAAAATTAAATTAAAATCATTTTTTTTATCAAAAAATCATTTTCCACTTCTACATATTTCTGTGGTCACAAACAATAACTGCCTACTTGAGTTAGGACAAAATTGAAAAAAAAAATTTGAGAAGTCACAGTGCTCAAATAAGCAACTCTTTTTTGTTAAGAAGTAAGTAAAAGAATTCGTTTCCTTGTTATCTGTAACAAAGTTATCACAAAAACTCCAACTCCTTATTTCCGGTAAAGATATTAAACTTTAAACTGCTCTCCCTAAATAATTTTAGAATCGACTTAGGCTGTTATTGTCATTTGAAACATTTATGCTTCTTGTATTGATGTATCTAATAACATTGTCGAAATGGTGCATTTATATTGAAATATTCTAGAAAGAGAATAAGACTGGTTTGTGCTCTTTTACTCAGACTCAGGCGGAAATAGAGTGCAATAAGTTCTCTATACTATACAATACTTTTTGTCGTCGCTGTGTTTATGGCAAAACAAATACAATTATTTCAGTGAGCTAAATGTTGCTTTAGTTATTTTAACAATATTACATCTAATGTTAAGCATATGTTAGAAAAAAGTAAGTGCAATAGCAAAAAAGCCTTCAGCACAAAAATTATTCTTCTTTTGATTTCCCAATATAACATTAACTATTGTGTTGATAGAAATCGAACAGGTACCGTGTAACAAAACAGTGTTAACACATCGCCCGTGAGTTCGAACACTCATTGAAATATTTTTTCGACTTGCACGAACCTTGGCTAATAATAATAATAATTGCATGTATTTAAATATAAAATAAAAAATTATTTATTTTTTCTGTTTTTTTTTTTATAAAATTCATAATGGGATAGGGCATCATAAATGGATTGAGCATGCCAATATATTATTTGGTACAACTGAATTATGTTTTAAATTTTTCATTAATCGAACAACTAGAATAATCTCTACTACAGGTTAATTTGAATGCTAGAACTAAAACTCGATTGACAGATCACATTTATTGCTGGTTGCTGTGACTTCACCTAATTATTTTAGTTCTTGCAACCAAAACTGAATTACAAATCAATTTTTATGTACAAAATTTGGTCATCCGGAACACAATTATTGGTAATCACAACTGAATAATGTGATAGTCTGACTATGTGTTGACTATAAATATAGTTATGACAACGAATATCTTCTCTCTGTGTGTACAACTTAACAGTTCCATTTATACATTTATTTCTCAACATATCACGGAATAAGTGAATTTAATTTAAAATTCCTCGAAATATTCATGCTGTCAGTACTTGTCCTTGTCAACCGAACTGAGTTGTAACATTAGCTCATTTCTTCTCAGCTATATCTTGTTAGTTTCATTTTCTTTAAATTATAGTTACTTGAAAACATTGCATTTTATGTTTGCTTCTTGCCATTATTTCATATTTATCCTTCAGCTTATTGCTCTCCACGAAATTTGTTGCCTTTACAAAAATAGCCCAGAAAATATAATAGTACATCAAGTTCGTGCTCTTCATATCAAATCCACTCATGTAGAAACAACGACTACGGTATAATAACGATACTATCAGACTACTAGAAGAGTAAGCCTCTCAAAACATAGGAAAGGACATAACGACGACGACAACGACGACAACGTAACCCATAAGGGGTTTAAAGAAAATCCTGTAGCAGTCACAAGACATGTTGTATGCTAAGTGCTTTATGAACCCAGTTTTCATACGGTGCCTTGTCAACCCCCTTTTTTTGGAAAACAATATTTTGTAATTTCCTTAAACAAAACTGTTAAACTTTAAATTTTGCAAAATGTCACATCAAAATATGTTTACGTAAAGCGGATGAGCAAGCGAGGGAGAGAGTGGGTGACAGCAACAATGACACTGACGGTGATAGCAGTGGAAAATTATTCTACATCCTCTGCTTTACTTCATGTTAATGTGATGAATGAAAGGATTTTGTTTGTGTGCAGAGGGATAAATTGACCGCACTTTACATAGCAGCGGGTGACAGCAAACAAGTCAAGGACACTGCATGGACATTGAATATGGTAAAAAAAACGGATGTCCATTAAAAAGTGATGATGCGTCAGCACAAGCAAATGTCTGCAATAGAGGTTATTGTTAGGTTTGGCCAGATTTTGATGAGACTTTTTGTCATAGACACAATCGTCTGTCCGTTATTGATTACCGGGATACAACATTTTGAAAGGTCGGTACATGTTTTTATGTCGGAAGGAATATTTGACTGTGACCCAGGTTGCTGTGATCTGTGATTTAATTTTCGACGAATATAACAAAAACTAAATGAAATGTTGTGAAAAATCGGAAAAAAAATTTAGAACATATTTAAAAAAAATGCTCCTTAGGAGAACAAGTTTAGCTGGGGGTAAATCTTGTTGGTTTTCGATAATTGATATAACTTTGGTTACCTAGAGTAGACCAACAGTCATACCTCTTCTTTCAGTTACGCACTACCCGTGTTCTAACTACTCGTATTCGAACTACTCGTCTTCGAACTACTCCTGTTCGAACTACTCTTGTTCGAACTACTCGTGTTCGAACTAACCGTGTTCAAACCAAGGGATACAGATGCCGCAGCTGATCGACTAATGGCTAGTTTTTAAGTGGGTAGTTAACTATCGGATTACTTAATCTTAATTCTAAGTTAATTAGAGGTTAACTTTGCATTTTGTTTTTCAGTCGCGAGTTAATGTAAGTCGCCATATTGTCAACTAATATGGCAACCCTTGTATTTTTATTGGAAAAAACGTGTTTTGGGATAAATACCAAAACAACGAAAGGGAACAAACAAAATAGAATTATGACAAATAAGAAACAGATGCATAAAATCGAAGTCATTTTAACAAAAATGTGTAAAAAACTATATAGGAGCAACAATTTAACGATCTAGACTCAACGTATGTGTACAAATACGCAAATCTGAAACATGTATTTTATACAATTTTCATTTCTCACTTTGACAGTCAGTAATTTGATTGTCAAAATAATATGGTTCTGACTATAAGTTAACCAACCAACATTGGGTGGTTAAATCATAGTTAAACAATGACTAAAAAACACAATTCGATGTTTAACCAGAATTTAACTAAGAAACGAAGAAAAACTGAAAAACTGGCCATAAGTAGTTGGAAAACATACAGGGTGGTTCAGTCACGACTGGACAAATTTCACAGCGTATTCCTTGGCTCATTTTATTAAAATATGTCCATGTACGCCTATTCCCGAAAATGCAAGGGAGCGAAATAGCAACGGTTCGGATTTGTTGTCGGAGGGCAAAATTGCAAAGTTCTGAACCAGAGGTCGGAATCAAAAGTATAAAGTACATTAACTGACAGTATTGTATTAAAAAGTTTGCCAATTAAATCAATTAAGGAACGGTATATCTAGTGAAAAAATCAAAATGTAATGAAGGGTTTGAGTAAACTTAAATGTGTAGTTTAGGAAGAAGGTGTTAGCTCGCTTTTTTTCAAAAACAATATTTTCCTTCGTTTAATATTTCCATGGTATCTGATTTCGTTTTAGATAAGAAAAAAGTCAACATCTGATATTAAAATTATTAAAATTAAATTAAAAAATTTTTTTTAAATTTTTTTTAAATCAGATACCATGACAACATTATAAGAAGGAAAATATTGTTTTTGAAAAAAAATTAGTTAACAGCTTCTTCCACCAGGGGCTTCAATTAATACGCAAGTTGTAAAAATTAAAAATGTCTTTCATTCACGATATTTTTTCCAAGTATTCTACGGATTTGTAGTGCAAATAAAACAGCTGTTACATACTCTTATATATTGCTGTGTGGTTCGAACTATTCGTGTTCGAACTACTCTTGTTCGGAGTACTCATGTTGCAAATACTCGTACTCGAACTTAGGCTTGTGCCGAACTCATTCACTAGTTCTCGAACTCGTTCATTTAGGGTGCCCGGACTAGACTTGTGTCGAACTCGTTCACTAGTTCTCGAACTCGTTCATTTAAGGTGCCCGGTCATAACAATCCCAAACATACTCGCCATAACGAACATGTGCATTATATTTGTGAGGGTGACATATGGTCACCCTAAATGAACTATATAATTCATGAACTACCCAACTCTAGCCCGGACATAACAATCACTAACATACTCGCCATATCGAACATGTGCATTATGTTCGTGAGGGTGATGTCTGGCCACCCTAAATGAACTATATGTTTGTATTACTAGTTCTCCAAGTGACTACGTTCACTTGTCTCTGTACACCAGGAACTACTTTGTTCTACGAATCTCTTCCCGATGTAAGAGTATGACATTTCCGATCGAATAGTAGTTGTGCAGGCAGTTCCTTAACATTATCGTCGTGTTGCAAATCTTGAGAACTCGAATGTTGCGTCTATAGCTTCATCCCCAAGTTTTTCTTCGTACACCTGACCTAATTGCTGCCCCACCTTATCATCCGACATTTCACTTTATGCTTGTCCCGAGAGGAATCGAACGCCTGTCGTCTGTTTTTCTCTATCAACGAACAAAATTCTCCATTTTTAATTCATGATGTTCGTATATTGATGTTCGTACATTTCCATATTTTGCCCATTCACAGTAACAATTTCGTCTTTGTTTATCAAACCTCAGTGACAGAATATTTTTCTTGACGTTCGATTCCCTTCTGTGAAAAAGCCAAGAGTGTCTCGGTGGATCTCTAGCATGTCAATCTTTGATCTTCACTTTGTACCAAACCATAGAGTAATATATAAGTGTAATATATAAGCGATTTAGCGTTCCAAGGTAGTTGGAAATTTCGTTCGGCAGAAAACGAACAGAAATGAAAGGGAATATGTGTACTCGTTCGATGCAACCAGCATCAACCATAATTTAGCTATCATTAGTATCAATCAAACACTATATAAACTTAACTTGCTTATTGGTTTGCTTATGGTGGCCTATCAGTCGTTCTCCCATCCACTCGGTTCTGTATCAAATTCTACCTTTAATTTCGATCAGCTGTGGCTTGGACACGAGCTGACCTCACACAGTCATTTCAGCCTCTCGATTGCTCGACTGTATTAAATAGTTTTCGTTATAATATTTTAATGTCTGGAAGTTCTCCAGTCTACCACGGTGGCTTCGTTCTTGGGCATGGGGGTTGTAGTGACTAGTTGAGGGCTATCGTGCACCTATTCATTAAATGTCCTATGGCATCATCACATTATCATTATATTTTCATAGAGTGACCATCAGTATGTTGGTATTGATATTGCACCTCTTCGTCCTGAGCTCACAAACCGTGCATTTCATTATTGGTCAAGGACAGTTTATTGGACGAAATCTTATAGTGATAGATGCCACTTTTGCAGGATTTAGATTAATCTGAAGAACCCTCGACATTAGTTTGTCTCTAAACCAGCATCATATTTTTTTCAGCGCCAGATGCGAAAAAAGTGACTTCACATATGTCATAACTGAAAGCTGTTTGAAGCGCATCAAGACGATTAGCCAAATTAGTATCGGATAAGGGGCAACTTTTTCACAAATTCATCTTAGTTTGTGATATTTTCCCGATCACACTTGATGTAACGGATGGTCTAAGTACAAGTATCTTTTTAAATCATATATTATTTTGACACAGAGAGATGTGTTCTGCCCGAAATCGGATATTGCATTTGGACGAAAAATCACTGTTTCCGACGAGGCGCATTTTCATCTCGGCAGAACACTCACGTCACTGTCGACAACACAAATGGCCCATTTCTTTTCGAAAATACTGCTCGAAACGCCGTTTCAGTCAACGACGAGTGCTACAGACCTATGATTTCTGACTTTTTGTCGGCTGGAATGGAAGATATCAACCATAGAGTAATGATGTATAGAGGCGCCATCTCTCAGTATTTTGGTGGCATTTAGTAAGTTGCATATGGGCGGTTGCATGTTGGAAATTATTGCTTTAATAATACCAGATAGAGGCAATGGCTCAAACCATCCAACAGTAAATCAGCAATGGCATTTCAATTTGTGGGTTAAATTTTTGTGTAAATACAACACAAATATATACTAACAATGAAATGTAAGGAAAATGTCCAAAATACTTTTAATTTTCACAGTTTTTCATCAAAAATTTAAGTCAACAATTTTTGTAATTCCACCTGGTTTAAGTTCAATCTACGTCAAATAACTCTCTGCCTCACATACCGCACCACGAATAGTGTGAAAAGAAATGTGAGATGAGAGCAATGGCGTCTCTATACATCATTACTCTATGATATCAACTTTGATAATCTATGGTTTCAGCAGGATGCAGCACCATGTCATACAGATCATTAAACAAACGATCCTTTGCTGCGATTTGACCCCTTTACAATTTTTCTTGTAGAGTGCCGTAAACGACAGATGCTGTGCAAAAATGACCCACACCCTTAAGGCTAATATCGTCCGAGCCATTCATGAGATAGAAACACACACCGTCAACTAAGTCTTGGAAAATTGGACGGGCAGGATGAGCTTCTGCAAAAGCCAACCCTGGGCAGCAACATGAATGAAATCGTGTTCCATAAATAATGGAAATATTTGTCATTTCTAATGGAATTAAATTTTAATTAAATTTAGTTCATTGTATTTAATTTTTTAAAATTTTTTAAATTGTGTTTGGGCCACCCTGTTGTGCTCATAGTATCGGGCTCCTTATCACAATTGCTCTAATTCCAATCGCAATCCTGTGCCACTGCATCTTTACAGTCGATATAGTATCAACAGCTTCGTATTCCTAATTCCGTTTTTCAATCTTTAAGGTAAATTGTGCCAACGTTACCCTCAATGTGGTTCGCTATCGTCCGATGATTTTCAGCATTTTCCCCCAAAAAATTCACAAGCTGTGTCGGAGTCTTGGTCGTCCTCTTTTCCTGCTTCCATCGGGTACGTTATCAAAAACCTTTCGCGCTGGCTCATCTTCATCCATTCTGATAACAAGGCCTAGCCAACGCAATTGGCCCACTTTTATTCGTCTAGCTATGTCCACGTCAGAATAGAGATTATATAGCTCTGCGTTCCAGCGACTTCGGTACTCGCCGTTTTCCCTAACAGGACCATATATTTTACGGAGAATTTTTCTCTCGAAAACTCCCAGATGTTTTTCATCCGCTTGCGATATGACCCAAGTTTCGGAGCCATATGTCATGACAGGTAAAATGAGAGTCTGATATAGCTGGACTTTTGTCCGTCGAGAGAGGGCTTTGTTCCTAAACTGCTTGCTGATCCCTAAATAGCATCTATTTGCAAGCACAATTCTCCTATCTATCTCCAAGCTGACGTTGTTGTCCTTGTTCACGACGGATCCAAGGTAGACAAATTCATCTGCCACTTCAAAATTAAATCGGTTGTCAACGTTCAAGTGCCGGCCAAGTTGAGAGGTTTCTCTAGTCGTTGACACCATCAATATTGTTTTGCCCTCATTAACAGCAAGACCCACCTTCGCTGATTCCTTTTCGATTCTTGAAAATACTGCAGTAACCTCTCGCAAATTTCGCCCAATGATGTCTATGTCGTCAGCATACGCCAGCAACATATGGCTGTTCGTGTTGATGGTCTTGTTCGTATTTACTGCAGCCTTTCTCATTATTATCTCCATTAAGATGTTGAAGAGATAGCACGAAAGTGTGTCGCCTTGTCTTAGTCCTCGCTTGGTATAATGAACACACAGAAAAAGATTATTTTCAAAATTTTGACAGAGCATTATTTTGCACGACGTCATTTTAAAATCTCTATCATGCATATGTTGTCTTCCTCACTTTGCTGTATTTTACATAAATATTCCATCAACTATACAAAATACATATATTTGTAGGTGATTTTGCGAAACAGAAAGACAAACCTGCGAATCAAATGATATTTTTTGAAAAATTAGCTTTTTGATGGAATATTTATGAAAAATACAGCAAATTGGGAAAGACAAAATATGCATGATGAAGATTCAAACTGAGTTCTGCTCTGAAATGCTCTGTCAAAATTTTGAAAATATGTTTTTCTATATACATATGTGGGTTCATCATGACACGTCGTTTGAGCCCCATATTATCCAAAAATAAATAATTTTATTATTCGAAAATGTACTAGTAATCGAAACTTCCACGGCTGGTAGGGGACTAAAAGTACCTTCGTATAAAAAAAAGTTTGACGATTCCGTAATCACCTCTTTATTACGAGTCGTTTGAGACCCCACCAAAAAAAATTTTTCACTACACCCTAATGAGCACATCATAATTTTTAAAACTTTTCAGTACAAATTTGGGTACCCCTATTTCGAATGTACCGTCATTTAGGAATAAACATAGAGTCAGTCGGACGAAAACTTTAACTTAAAGGAACCCAATATGAGTCGAATGCGAGTGCCTGAATTTCATTCGCTTTGCTTTTCATTCGGAATCGGGGAACAGGCCATTAATCTTTAAAAATTAAATATCACAAATTAATTTATAGACCCAAATAACAATTTATTATACCCTTTTTTCAAAGGCTATAACTAAAAAAAAAAGGAATCCTAACACATTCCAATCCCGGTATAATTCCCTACTTCCCTACTTAGTACGGGCACTTTTTTGTCTTCCCCCAAGCATTTACATTTCATCACACTGTTCGTATACATAACCATTCACTTCAATTATGTGGAACACAATATCCATTTGTCTACTTTAAAGCGTCAAGAACTCAACCCTAATGGCCCTCCACACTGACAAATGGATGAAGATTGTGTGTGCGTTTTTTTCCTGCTTCCACTTTCTGAACCCTTTTCTACTTAACCATAAAGTGGAAAATCAAAAACCAACATGAAAAAGTAATCGCAGCATTGAAATAGAGGACCTCTATATTCTGGTCTACACCAGTTGTACTCACCATTAATATGAGGGAGTAGTCCGTGATGTAGGCAACAAGTATCAGCAGTAAAAGACCAAGGCCAAAACCAGCGCGATGGAACGCATATGGAATACCAATAACGCCGCTGCCCACAATTGAGTTGATGTAGTTAAAGGATGCCTGTGGCAATGACGACAATGTTTCGCCCAATGCCGCCGAATCGCCACCAACGCCACCTACACTGGCACTGCCACCACCACCACCACCACCGCCGCCACCAACACCACCACCTCCACCACCATTGGCACCATCCTGCCGATATTGCTGTTGTTGACTCATAGATTGTTGCTGCAGCTGCTGCTGTGGGTCCTGCGGTTGATGACTGTAGTACTGTTGCTGTTGTGTGGAACTGCCATGTTGGTCGCCCTGTCGAGATGAAATGAAAAAACGGAATAGATGTTTAAAATCCACAGAGTAGAAATTATTACAAGTGTATTCTTAACAAGCTAGGCTGTAGAAAATGCAAACTACTTTTTTATTTCAAAACCAAACAAAAAAAAACTAAACTAGTGTATTTAAGTTTAAGTGCAATTTATAGTTTAGTATGACAATACAAGGAATAGTCCTGGAAACAACAATAATGTAAATATCCTGTAATTGATGAGGAACTAACGGTGTTTTGAGTCATTAAAATATTGTGCTTTTATCGCATAATAATAATGCTAAAATGCAAATTAAAACATTAAATTGAGAAACAGCAAGAATTTAAAAATAAAAATAAATAATAAAATAATAGATACTAAAATAAAAGATTATAAATAATAAATATATGTAATAATAATAATAATAAATAATATAAATTTTATAAACAGCGTGTTATCGTTACAAGCTGGTGAGTATCACTTGTTTGTTGATGATGAAAAGGCGAAACTAGCAATAATTTGGAGTTATATAAAATCGTGTTGCTAGAACTCATGGGATGTGCATCAGTCTGGCAAATGTTGATTATCTTCTTCTTATCTCTGAATTCACAATAACTGTATCTAACGCCGCACAGTGGGATTTCTTCATACAAGCCGCGGCAAAAATTAGAAGGAATCGAGCTAGGGCTTTGAAATTTCGCACACATCTCTCACATTGCTAAATTAGAAAAAACAAGTTTTTGTTCAAATCCGCCCACAACCACGCCACCTCCCATATAACGTAAAATAAAAAATCGTTGTATTTTCCTCATTTTCATATCTGTGTCAATAAAAATTACTGCCAGTGCTTGCATTTGAGTCCCAACCGCCCATATACAAATTTTCATTTTTCAAAATTTTCGAAAATACAGATATAATTCTTTGTAGTTTGTGATAGATGTAAATCAGCACTTACATCTATATAAATAACTAAAGCCTAATATGTTAGCTGAATATTTACAAAAAAATTAGGGGGCCATAGTTTACCGTTTTTTTTTAATTAACCAATCATAATAAAAGTCAAATAAAAGTCAAATTTGTACTATAAAACTATCGCAATTTATTAATTTTTCAGCATTTCTCAGGGCATACTTTTAGGGATGTGATATATGAAACACAACCGCTGTAAAAAAACTTTAACTAACGTTTCTAACGTCGACAGCATTAAAACACATGTGCCTAAAAGTATACACCATTTTGTATAGTGTTTTCATCCATTTTTGTAAAGAAATTTCGTGGCACTTTTTTTATAAAATTTATAACTTTGTTCAACAGTATAAAATATTATGGGAATTTTATTTATGAAATCAAACGAATACACTCCCACCTTTCACATTTTAGCAACGAGACCACAACGATCGATAACGACCACCTTTTTTTAGTCCAAGAAAAACTAAAAACACTTAGTTTTTTGAGTGTCACCATAAAAGCATGAATATATTTTAATCTGTTATTGTTATTCAATTATTTTTTCTTAAAACTTAATGTAGAAATACCATATTTTTAAAATATACATATTCCAAATCGATACGACAAAAAGAAGTTATGTTTCCAGCCCATTGAAATGCATGAAAATCTGAGGCAGGTTACTGCAGAGTTTCATTTTGTTGACTTTGCCGCGTTTTTTTTTTACAAAAACAAAATTTGTTGAAAAAAACTAATGATTTATTTCTCTTAATTAAACAATTCTCTACAAAACTGCATCATTACATTTTTGATATTTGACACTCGAAAAAGGGTATTTTTGCCGGCAAAATCCCTCTGTGCGCCGTTCTGATGAATTTTTCTGTAATTCCAAGTGTAGCTTAATATCGTTTAGCTCTTCATATATTGTAAGTGATGACACACTCGCACAACTAAATTTTTGAAAGATGTTGTAGCAATCGAAAATTCGGCTGTAGCAAACGAATTTCAGTTGCCACAACCGAATTCGATGGAACGAACACCTCTAGTAGGTCGTAACAACGTAAAATGCGGTTGTGACAATCCCTAATTCGAATGTTATGACGGCTAGAGTGGTTGTGACAACCTCTAAATCCGGTTACGGCTAAATCGGTTCTTTATACCCTCACCATAGGATGGGGGTATATATAATTTAATACGTACAAAAATGTAAAACATAGAAGGAGCCATATTAGACCCCTAGTATCTTTGGACGAAATTCGTTTTTGGACTTTTTAAGACGTTTGAGCCATGTCCGTCTGTCTGTCTGTCTGGCTGGCTGGCTGGCTGGTCAACACGATAACTGCCGTAAATCTTTACAGATGACAACGAAACTTTGTCAATGAATAATATTTGCCAATATTGCGTTTGCGATTGAAATTGGGCGTTTTAACCACGCCCTTCTGACACATTTAGCACAAAATCATATTTCTTTCAAACCTTTCTTTTGGTAGATGTGATTAGCTTCAACTCTCACACCGGTTAATAATCTGTAAATGCCTACTTAACTGCAGAAAATTCTGGTACCTCCCATACAAAACAGGGTGTTCGTCCTGGTTGTGAATCCGATAAACCATGTGAAACACTTCTTAATGAAATTAGGTATAAGGCCTCACGTTATCAAAAGCTAATCACCGATTAAAAAAAAGGGTGATTTAGCCACGCCCATTGTGGCACCTCCCATACAAATGTTGTTTGGGCGTCTAGTTGTTCGGCACGAGAAGTCCCGCAAAACCGAACCAATCTTTATGAAAATGTGTACCAGTCAATATTTGGTCAAATAAAATTCTCCTATAGAAAATGAGCTGTTTTGCCACACCCATTCTGGTACCTCCCATATAAAAGTTGGGCGGATGACCGGTTGATCGACATGATAACTCTCGATCTTAATAAAATTCGGTAATAGGCAATAATTTGCTAAAAGCTACTCTGTAATTAATAACTGACTATTGTGCCACGCCCAGTTTCGTACATCCCATACAAAATTTGGGCGTATTTGCAGTTTGCCGACTCGATATCTCCAATATATCATAACCGATCTTAATAAAATTTGGTACTGATCAAAATTTTGGCAACAACTCTTGCCATGCCCATTTCTGTAACTCGTATATAAATATTAGGAGGGAAACTAACTAATTTGGGTATTCAATAATATTTAGCGCAATATCGTCAATCTGCTGTTGCATATTATTACCTTTGTGTATGGGCGTTTTTTAACAGAACTCCCACGCAATGGATGAGGTACGTTATGGTGAGGGTATGATTAAGTCGGTTCACCCGACTGAAACGTATGTACTGGTTTTGTTGGTGCATTGTGTCACAAAAATCATATTTTCCCCCTTCTAAGAACGACAGTAGTGGACTGACGTGGATACGTGAATTCAAGATTTTACGAATTTTTTTAAATTTTTTTTAAAGAAACGTAAATGATTTATTTTAAAGCATAAAACTACAACATTTTTCTTCAATAAAAACTTAAATATAGTGCACTATATCATTAAGAAATTAATAAAAAGAAATTACATGAGGTGTCAAGGGGCACCCGGTTGGAACGAAGTTCATTTCGGTATATAAAGGGTTATCCATTTTGCGGTTTCAAAAGTAAACGTAAATAAAGGACATATAAAATATTTTTTTTCATGATATTTCTTTTTTATTATAAAGTTTGAACGTTGACATTATGTGTGAAATACTAAAATATTTTTTTTCATGATATTTATTTTTTATTATAAAGTTTGGAGGTTGATATTATGTGTGAAACTCTACATCATTTAAATGACCACCACGCGAAGTGTTGCAAGCATTGATTCTTTTGAGATAATTTTCGACCACTTTTTGACACATATTGGACGGTATCTCAGCCATAACTTGACGAATGTTGGTTCTTAAGTGCTCAAGAGTTAAAGGTTTATCTGCATAAACACGGTCTTTCGCGTAGCACCATATAAAAAAAGTCTAATGGTATATGGGTGTGCCAGAATCACCATTTTTGTAGGAGGTTTTAATAATTTTTATGCGTTGTGTGATAGTTAAGCGATCCATTTTCGTCAATGTCAGACTATCAACTGAAAAGAAAAAAATTGGTTTAACAACTTAGTTTGACAGATGCCGAATTCCAGCCCTATACTTTTGAAACCACGAAATGGATAACCCGAAATTGATTACTTGTATTATGTACTAGTTAGTTCCAACACGCCTAAGGCGCCTGTTGAAATATATTATAATTTATATGAATCTTTAAGAAAAGATACTTTTTGTAAAATGATAAACTTTTTTTAAGAAATTTTTTTATTTATTGATTGAATTTTTTTAAAAAAATATATATTCCTATAGGTCCTTTTTGTATGAATATGTATTATGTTTTCCCGAAAAGGTCCTTTCTTTAATGAGAGATACTGCCTTTATGTTTTTTCAAGAATACCATATTATTTGTAATAAGAAGTACTTTCTGTAAGAAAAAGCCTAAGAGTATGCATTTTTTTTTACAAAGAAGTACTTTTTTTTGAGAACACGGGGTCGATTTTGGTTATGTGAAACTGTGAAATGAAACAAATCTCCAGTGTTAATTTAGGTACAAGAATTATCACTGAAAAGTTTTCACAGAACCAGAATCCACCCCCAGGTACTTTTTAAAGTAGTGGTAGTGTTTTCAGGAAAAGGTTATTTTTTTAAGAAAATTTACTTATTTTTAGAAAGAAAAATAAATTACTATATTTATTTATCTCAAGAAAAGAAAAGAAAATGTATTATTTTATTTTTAAGAAAAGATACTTTTAAGATTTTTGTAAGAAACGGTAGTTTGTTAAGAGAAGGTATTTGTTTTTGAAAAAAGTTTTTTTTTTAAGAAATGGACATTTGTTTTAGAATTGGTCCTTTTTTCAAGAACGCGTAAAATTTTAAGAGTACACTGAACGGAAAAGCATCGTCACAGGGATGAAAATGTTTATTACCCCAACAACTTTTGTCATCGAAAGTGAGCTAACGTACAGTTTCATTCCCGCTATGAAAATGTGTTCATCAACTGCATATTGTTCGTTACTGTGATGAAAGTATGGCTGTTGCTGCAATGAATTTGCTTCATTATTGCAACGAATTGATTTCATTGCTGCAATGAATTTGTTTCATTGTTGCAACGAATACGTATCATTCTTGCGATGAATTTACTGCATTGCTGCAATGAATTTGTTTCATTACAGCAATGAATTTGCTTCATTGCTGCAATTAATTTCTTTCAATGTTGCATTGAATTAGTTTCATTACTACAATGATTTAGTTTCATTGCTGCAATGAATGTTTTGAAGTGTGTTTGAAATTATTTATTGACAATTGTACATTAATACTCTGTGAGTATTACATTGCAGGTGTTTTGATAAAAAAAAATGTAATTTTTGTTTCGAAAATGGTCTCAATTATATAAATATATTAAATCTAATCCATGTTGAAACTCTCGTCTGGCGAAGATTGTGGTAGTGGACGGTTTGAGTGTTATTGTGGCCGTCTAATTCAGGTGCTGCAATTAAAAGATTTCAGATTTATAATTAAGATATTTACATATCGATGTCTGTACTTACCATGAACATAAGCTCTACTCCCCTATGCGAACCGCATCACTGTTTTCTTAAATCATGCAATTGTTGTTGTGTTGAGGGGTTTGTCATTCAATTGTAGCGCCAAATCTCTCCGTCATTAAGCCAGTGATCGATTTGTAAGCATTCTCTTCAACTTCTCTTTTATTTATTTTAACGAAATTTCATAAAATCTCGATCGGATTAATTTCATTGTACATTAAGTTGTTATATTTTATGTTCGTCTTACTTGAAACACTTGGTAACTTTGGCTTCTTCGTTTTCATTGCCTTCAAATCCAAATACCAATACAACGAAACAACCGCTACCGAATTATGGTTAAAACACAAAAACACGAACATTTTGTTGCGATTTGTACCATCTTGCGTATCCACACACACAAATGTTCAGATACATATTTCGGGGTAGTTTTTCTGCCATCGATGCGTCACTGTCTTTGCTGTCATGTTGCTCCTTGCATTCTGTTTATTTATCTATTTGATTTATAGATGCCCAATTTACACAAACGATTACAGCAAACACATAAATTCACACAATATATTTTTCACAACAAAAGATATTACTAAGTGTAACCAAATAGCCATTTTTACAAAATTTATTTAAATTATTCCGGCGGAGAAATATGTCTACCACTTTCGCCTGTTGCAAAGGAACTGATTTAAGATGTGTATGTGACCCACCACTCAGGCTCACCATTTTTTCTTGCTGGCCTCTTTTTACGCTCGCTCATTTTTTCTACTGCTTTTCTCTCTTTATCTTCATAAAAATTAGTTTCGTTGCAATGACGAAATTGTTTCATCAACTGTAAATGTTGGCAAACCCCCAAAATAAATAAATAATAAAAATAAACTATAAAAAGTAAGAGATAAACCAAATAGTGTAAACATCATGCATTGACTGGTTTTTTTAATTTTTAACCAATTTTTCTACAAAATTCAAATTAACTAAAATTTTTGCAGGAACGAAAAGTAAGTTGTTGCAGTAACGAAATGAAAAATGTTCAAAGAAATCATGTATGAAATTTTTCGTTGCAGTGACTACCACCTTGTCGGATATACGACACTTTTCACTATAGCAACATAAAAATATTAACGAAAATGTTTCATACATGCGACGAAGCGTTTTTCTTTCAGTGTAGGTACTTTTTTTTGTATTTTTGATTCATTTAGTAACATAATTGTAATAAATAATTGATTTATAGCCTCAGCGTCATAAAGACATTGTAGAGTCACTCGTTGGCAAAAACATTTCTATAATTTAACAAAATTCGTTTGTAATTTCATAAAAAAAAAAGAAAAAAGAAACTAAATAAAAAAGAAAAATATTATTTTAAGGGTTCATCAATATCTCAAGAAAAGATATTTTGTTTTATTTAAATGTACTCTTTAAAGTAAAGATAGTTTTTTTAAGAAAATGCAATGTGTTGTAAAATAATGTACTTTTTTAAGAAAAGCTACTTATTTAAAAAAAATTCCTTTTTTTAAGAAAAGGTACTTTTTGTAAGGAAATTTACTTTTTTAAGCAAAGGAACTTCTTTAAGATAAGGTTTTTTTTTTTAAGAAAAGGTACTCTGTTTAAGAATATGAAAATTAAGTTTTTTTAAGAAAACGCGCTTATTTACGAAAATATTTTTTTTTAACTTCTTTCACTTTAGCTTTTCCAAATTTACTTTTTATTCGGTTCAAAACTACAATATGTAATAAACAGGCTCCACCTAGAAAACTTCACATTAAACAAAAAATTTCTCCCCATCTGTTAGTCTAGACACAAACCAAACCAAAAGTACGAATGTAAGAGTAAGTGTGCTGCCAAATGTAATTCCAAGCTCAGGGTTGTATTTCATGGATTTGCCAGTCTTGAACTTTGGAATTTCTAAATTTATTTTTTATTGGGTTCAAAACTATAATATTGTTACGAATAAGTAAAAGCTTTTGCTTACTGCTAATGACTACTAACAGTATGTAAACAACAGGCGGTTAGTGCTGCGCCTGAAAGTATGCATTGTAACAACGTACCAGCTCGCTAAACCAGTAGCATGAATTCACCTCAGTAAAGATAATTCTCCTGTGTAGGAGAATGTTCTACAAAGATAAACAACAACAACAACATCTAGTTTCTAGAAGGTTCTTGAATTCGCTAGATATATGTACCTTCATTTGTGTATGGTGAGTTGGTATAAATAGCGGAGGTCTTTGGAATGGAGAGTTCAGTTTGTTATTAAACCCCGTAAAGTAAGCAACGCGAATTGATAGTAAAATACAAGACTTGTTAACGTGTTATAAATAAAGTAAACTGTTGTACTGTATAAATAAATAAAAGGAAGTGATACCGTTGTAATTATCGTAATTAAAGACGAACCTTGTTTTATTATTGGGAATAAAACAACGCAAAAAGGACGAATAAGGAAATTCGTAACATTGGTGTCAGAAGTGGGATTTATATCGCATGGAATTGAGAGGCCGAGTGCAAAAGCATAATGAAACGCTTCAGGACTTCGCAACCGAGGTGGAACGTTTGGTGTTGATGACTTATCCTGGTGAGTCCCACCCATTCTTGGATCAATTTAAGATTGAAGCATTCGTCAACGGCATCCGTGATCCTGACATAAAATACGTGACTTGTGCCACACAAAAAGCTACATTCGCCGAAGCTGTTTCGTTCGCATTGGCACAGGAAACAGCAAAATTTGTGTCCAAGCCTCAAATACAAAGAGTTAGAAAAATTGAAATGGAGTCGGAGGCAGGAGATTTGAAGGGTGCCATAAACGATCTTAAAGAAATCACCCAAACCCTCAGCAAGGCGTTACCAGGCGGAAGTAAGCCCAGACCAAAGTGCTACAATTGCGACAAACCTGGTCATACTTCACGAAACTGCAGAGAGCCACGAAAACGATCAAGATCGAGCTCACCCCAACGTGGCAATAAACGGGTAAATTTTACTACACAAAATGAATCTCCGTTAAACTAAAACGAGCTAGCCCAGAGGGGCATGGACTAGCTCCCACAACCGAGGGTCCCACGATCTCCATCTGAATAATACAACAGAAAAACAACAACCTCACTGTCTACGGAGCTATCGGTGGTCGGAAGCGCATATTGACTATGGACACAGGCGCGTCACAATCTATCATCAGATCTGATTTGATAAATGGACCAATAGAATCGTTACATGGTGTAAGACTCCGCACAGCAACGGGTGAACCAGCAACTGTACATGGTAAAGTTAAATTGAAGTTAGCCATTGCCAACATGAGCATCGAACACGTGTTTATTGTCGCCGACATTGTAGATGAAGTGATAATTGGCGCAGATTTTATGATTGCCCAAGCCTCAAGTTAGATATGGGGCAGCAAATTTTGACGTGGGCTAATGTGGAAATTCCTCTCAATGTGGGATACGACAATACAACACAGATTAAAAGGCTGATCGCTTACAAAGATGTAAAATTGCCACCAAAATCAGAAACCATAGTATGGGCCCGAATGGAGGGAGATTGTGAGATCGGCGGTTTGTGGGTAGTTGAACCGGCAAGTATAAACAACTATAACATCATCACTGCCAAAGCTCTAGTAAGAACTAATAATGAAGGATACTTGCCTGTACGAGTTCTAAATTTGTCCAACAACGAGGAGGTGATCGGCGACCGCACAGAAATTGCAGAATGTACACCAGTCGAGGCGGTCATCAACTGTGAAGTTAATTCTGACTGCAGCAAACTATCAGAAAAGGAGCAGAAAGTGCTGGAGTCGCATCTCAGTGAGTGGGTGCGAGAACTAAAGCCTTCTGATAGGAACAAAGCAAAGCAAATACTGTGGAAGCATGCGTCTGCCTTCGCCCTGAAAAAAGAATGCCAAGGTAGAACATCAATGGTAAAGCATGACATCAATACAGGGGAAGCGAGACCAATAAAACAGGCGCCCAGAAGTCTTCCACTTGCAAAAAGAGATGAGGTAAAGAAACTGGTAGCTGAAATGCAGAAGGATGGTGTAATCGAACCTTCTTCAAGTCCATGGAGCTCGCCGGTGGTACTAGTTAAGAAGAAAGATGGAAGTACCCGATTTTGTGTGGATTATAGAAAGCTCAACGACGTCACCAAAAAGGACAGTTATCCACTACCAAGAATTGATGACACATTGGATACGTTGTCAGGAACAAAATGGTTCTCCACGCTGGACTTGCAAAGTGGTTATTGGCAAGTAGAAATCAGCGAGAAAGATAAGGAGAAAACTGCATTCAGCGTAGGGGATGGTCTGTGGCAGTTTAAAGTAATGCCATTTGGACTATGTAACGCTCCAGCCACCTTCGAGCGATTAATGGAGTGCGTGTTGAAAGGACTTCATTGGCGAACATGCTTGGTATACCTAGACGACATCATTGTCATGGGGAAAACATTCGATGAACACCTGAAGAATCTTAAAGAAGTCCTTCAACGTATAACCGCGGCTGGGTTGAAACTCAGCCCGAAGAAGTGTTCTCTGTTTCAGAAAGAAGTAAAATATTTGGGACATCGAGTGACAGCAGATGGCATTTCCACCGATGAAGACAAAATCCTGACAGTGAAGGATTGGCCACGACCGCAGAATTTCCATGAATTACGCAGTTTTCTAGGACTCTGTACGTACTACAGACGGTTTGTGCCGGGTTTCGCCACAGTGGCTGCAAGTCTTCACGAGCTGACAATGAAAAGTCGGCCGTACTGTTGGAGCGAAAAACAAGAAGAGTCATTCCACCAACTGAAGCAATATTTATGCACGGCTCCTTTGCTTGCATATCCTGTTGCTGGAGAGAAATTCGTGTTGGATACTGACGCGAGTGGTTACGGAATAGGTGGCGTGCTCTCGCAGGAAATCAATGGCCAAGAAAAAGTTATTGGGTACTACAGCAGAATACTCTCAAAGCCTGAGAAAAATTACTGTGTTACGAGACGAGAGCTACTGGCCGTCATAGAGTGTGTCAAAAACTACCACAAGTATCTGTACGGCCAGCCTTTCCAGTTAAGAACCGATCATGCGGCGCTAAGGTGGCTACTGCAATTTAAGAACCCCGAAGGCCAACTTGCTCGTTGGATTGAAAGACTGCAGAGCTATGACTTCAGCATTGAGCATAGAAAAGGAGGAAAACACGGTAATGCTGATGCCCTGTCACGTCGTCCATGCAAGCTGGAATGCAAACACTGCTCAAAAGCAGAGGTGAAAGAAAACATCATTGACGTACGTCTGCTTCGACTAGAATCCAACGAAGACTGGTCACAAGCACAAAGAAGCGACCCTATACTGGCAAAAATCATTTCTGCAAAAGAAAATGGTGAAAGACCAACACGCAATGACATCGCCTCAGAGAGCCCCCTGATGAAAGCATACTGGGCCCAGTGGAACAGCCTAAAATTATTGGATGGTTGCCTATACCGGTTATGGGAAAGTGAGGATGGTAAAATAGTCAAAAAGTTAATAGTGGTACCTTCCTCCAAGGAAAAAGAGATAATGACAGAATTCCATAATGGCCCGAGCGGAGGACATCTAGGAATAACCAAGACCATTGAAAAGCTAAAGCAACGGTTCTACTGGATTGGCTGTCAACAAGCGGTAGCCGATTGGATAGCAAATTGCACCCAATGCATGACAGCTAAGGGACCAACGCGAAGAAGTCATGGCCACATGCAGCAATAGAACTCAGGTGCACCCTTTGAGCGTATAGCTATGGATGTGGCTGGTCCATTTCCCGTCAGTAGCTCTGGAAACCAGTACGTCTTAGTGGTTATGGATTACTTCAGTAAATGGCCCGAAGTATACCCTGTTCCAAATCAGGAAGCGAAGACTATAATTAAAGTGTTTGTGGATAACTGGATATGCCGTTTTGGTGTCCCCTCGGAGCTCCATTCGGACCAGGGTAGGAATTTTGAATCGACCATCTTCAAAGAAATGTGTGAGTCATACGGTATTCGGAAAACAAGAACAACACCATTGCATCCTCAGTCTGACGGAATGGTTGAAAGATTCAACCGAACTCTTGAAGAATACCTAAGAAAAGTAGTCAGCGCAGATCAAAGAGATTGGGATGAGCACATACCGAAGTTCCTTTTGGCATATAGGACGGCCACCCATGACTCCACTTCGCGAACACCCGCTAAAGTAATTTTCGGAAATGAGCTGAAGCTGCCTGGAGATTTGGAGTTCGGTACCATACCAGCGTCTGACCCTGCGAACAGTGATGTCAATTACCATGATACGGGGGATCTTAATGATCTCCATGAATTTGTGCGCAACAAATTAAAAATGGTCAGTAACAAAATGAAAGCCAGATACGACCGAGCGGCAAATTCAGAAGGATTTCATGAAGGCCAGCTAGTTTTACTGTTCAACCCACAGCGCAAGAAGGGTTTATCTCCAAAACTTCAGACTCACTGGGAAGGTCCTTACAAGGTTGTCAAACGAATAAATGACGTGGTTTATCGAATCCAGAAAAGCCAAAGTCCAAGAGGTAAAATGAAAGTCGTGCATTTGGAAAGACTAGCTCTGTATGGAAACGGAGGGTTGAGCCTGCTCGGGACGAACAGGCTTAAGTGGGGGGCAGTGTTACGAATAAGTAAAAGCTTTTGCTTACTGTTAATGACTCTACTAACAGTATGTAAACAACAGGCGGTTAGTGCTGCGTCTGAAAGTATGCATTGTAACAACGTACCAGCTCGCTAAACCAGTAGCATGAATTCACCTCAGTAAAGATAATTCTCCTGTGTAGGAGAATGTTCTACAAAGATAAACAACAACATCTATTTCTAGAAGGTTCTTGAATTCGCTAGATATATGTACCTTCATTTGTGTATGGTGAGTTGGTATAAATAGCGGAGGTCTTTGGAATGGAGAGTTCAGTTTGTGATTAAACCCCGTAAAGTAAGCAACGCGAATTGATAGTAAAATACAAGACTTGTTAACGTGTTATACATAAAGTAAACTGTTGTACTGTATAAATAAATAAAAGGAAGTGATACCGTTGTAATTATCGTAATTAAAGACGAACCTTGTTTTATTATTGGGAATAAAACAACGCAAAAAGGACGAATAAGGAAATTCGTAACAATATGTAATAAACAGTCTCCCAATAAACCGAACCAAACCAAAAGTACCCAATATAGTTGATAAATACCAAATATAGTTGGTTGTAATAAATAAAATAAATAAATGGTTTCCCGTTACATCCCACGAGGGGATTAGTGAGCTGTGCGCGTTCTAGTTTTACACTCACTGATTGGGACCTACAGTTTTACTCCGGTTCCGAACGGTATTTTGAGAAGCTTTTTCATGGCTAAATGCTCGATAGTGTCGTCATCACTAAGCGAGGTGACCGCCGTCGAAAGAAATTTAAGGTAGTCAGAGTAGGGATCGAACCACGTCCTCATGCACAAGAGCCGCGCACACTACCATTGCACCACCGACGGCCACAATTGTAATAATAGTTGTAATAAAGTAGTTAAAAAAAAGTTATTACAAATTTTTTCATTTTGCCCCCATTCCGCAACGTGCGATAAGGAACGCTTTTATCCAGTAGAGAGTCTTCTTTTGACAATAACCCACAATCAAATCGGGGCTTTGAGCTGGCCATTTCATTGAGTGAGATTCTTATTCAGCCAGCGATTTTTGCACAATTCTGTCAGTGTGTTTTGGATCCCCGTCTTGCTGAAAAGTTATTTCTGTTGCAGGGTAGGCGCACTCTTCTATAAAAATGGGGAAATTGTTGTGCAAAATACTTAGATATCGTAGTACTCCTTATTCATAATATCTTCAATTTACACTAGAGGAACAATGCACCAATTTACACCACACCATTACACTCCCACCATCGTGTTTGCTTGGCTTCCAATAAAATTGTATTCCATCAGATTGCCAACGATTAATTTTTGTTTCATCCGACCAAATCACTCGTTTCGAGTCGTAAGATGTCCACCTTAATGCGGTCTGCAAAAATAAATACCAGCCTTTAGATTCTGATACACATTCTTTTACCGACGTCCTTGTATCCACTACTGTATATGCGGCACCCTTGTATCCACTACTGTCCAAGGTAAAAAAAAATATTTTCCAAGTGACATGTCACCGATTTTGATGAAATTTTTTGGAAAGTAAGCCTATGCCAAGAGAAGCTCAACCCCAAAATTTGAGTTTTTTGAGTTTTTTTGTGGGTTTTATTAGCTTTCAAAAGATTCAGTATCTTTTTTTATTTTCAAATAACTCGAAAAATTTTCCACGAATGTTCACAAGTAAATTGTCTTTAAAAAAAAAATTTCAAATTTTTTTTTCAAAAAAACATGTTTTCGTCAAAGAACTTAGCGTAACTAAAAAGAGCCCTCTTTCGATTTTTTTGAAAAAAAAATATGTTAAAGCGGTATTTTTTCCAAACATTAATGTCGGTGGGGTGCGAAATGAGGGAGCTATAGCCATTATTGTAATGCAACCTTCCAAATTTCAACACAGAAAATTGCGTTAAATCAGTGGTCGGCAGAAAGAGAGAGTGTAAATGTATGTAGATGAATTTTTTCACAGTTTAGAGCATTTTTCTTGTATTGAAATTTGGGAGGTTGCCTTACAAAAATGGCTATAACTTCCACATTTTGCACCCTACCGACATGCCGAACCCGGCAAAATGTTTGGAAAAAAAACCCGCTCTAATATATATTTTTTTCAAAAAATCGATGGATGGCTCTTTTTTGCTACGCTAAGTTCTTTGAAGAAAGCATGTGTTTTGGAAAAAAATTTTAACTTTTTTTTTTAAAAAAAAATTTTATAAAGCCAATTTACTTGTGAATATTCGTGGAAAATTTCAAAAGTCTAGCTTTTACCTTTTTCGAGTTATTTGAAAATAAAAAAAAACGATACTGATTCTTTTGACGGCTTATAAACCCCATAAAAAAAGCTACAAAAAAGCTCCAATTTTGGGGCTGAGATTTTCTTGGCTTAGGCTTACTTTCCACCAAATTTCATCAAAATCGGTGACATGTTATTCGGAAAATATTTATTTTACCATGATCGACTTTTAAATTTGCAAGGATATCAATTTTCAAATAATTATCTCTACCGCTGTGTCAAAGCCACAAGCATATCGAATGAAATAGGATTATCATTGCTATTTGTTACAAATTCGTATTTAATTTTTCGAGGACCAAGCGTGCGGAATAAGGTCCTTTTAAAACGGTATCCCTGAATAGCCTTAGAAATTTTACATCGAAATGTCTAAAAAACATAGTGTGGGAAAAGCTGGAACCATTACATTTTCTGGTAAAATTTCAACCCTCTATCAGTAATAGGTTAGCAATAAGAATTAATCGAAATATACAGCCTAAAGAAATATGTACACACTGGAAAGTAAAGGCCCCAGTAACATATTGCACAAACCATGTACATGTTTGTAAGCATTGTTTTCGTGAATAAAAGATTTGCTGCTTTTTGTTTCTTTACTGTCTCCCACGTTTCTGTTTTCAACAGTTTTCAACAAACAAATTCGCATTTGGGTCACAAGTACATTTAGTATAAATTAATCATTGTGTCCCAAACATGTTATATTGAATAGCAAATACAATGTGTTTGGACACAAGTATACTATATTTGCGGCAATCTACAAACACGTTATATTTACACCCAAACAACAAAATATTACAAATTTTTCAGTGTGTATAAATCTTGAGTGAAGAAATATTTCAAATAATTTTAATTGCGAAACTATTATTTATAATGGTGTTTTTTTTTTTGGTTTTTGAAAATTGAAGAAAACACAGAAAATTTGTACAAGTGAATGAAATATTTATTTGTGTTGATAAATCAAGGCCTGCCATTTACTTTTTAAACATTATTTCATGCAAATGCTGCCCACTTCTACGCTTCACGTGGTGCATTCTGAAAGTCAATTTTGGGCACACTTTTTTCAACATTTCGGCCTGTATCTCAACAATGACACGTGTAACGCTGTTTTCCAAAGCAGCAATCGTGGTTGGCTTGGCCTTATACACCAGAGACTTCACGTGCCCTCATAACAAGATTCTAGTGAGGTCAAATCACACGAACTAGGCGGCAATTGCCAGCGCCACGACGTGAGATTAATTGCTCACCAAACTCCCCTGTCAATTGGTTAATGGTGTCGCGTGCGGTGTGGCATATGTATAGCACCGTCCTATTGAAACCTCATATCACCCAAATCTTATTCCTCTATTTGGAGTAAAACAATCTGTGATCATCGAAAGGTACCTTGCTCCATTGACCGTAACGCTGAGGCCATCACCTCCTTTGAAGGAGTACGGTCCAATGATGGTGCCGGTCCATAAACCGCACCAAAGCTTTTTCAGCGTGTACTGGCAGCTTTTGATCAGCCTCTGGCTGCTCTTGGGACCAAATTCGGAAATTATTTTATGGAAGTACCCATTGAGCCAAAAATCAGCCAATTTTTCGATAAAAAAATCGATTTATTCCATCTTCTCTAAGGTCCATTCATCAAAAAGAACACCAGCTGTCCTGCACCAGCTGTACTTTTTGTGGGCTTTAGACCGAGTTTCTCACGTAAAATCTTCCAGGTGTCCGAATAACACATACGTAATTGCTGCGATCGTGACCGTCGGTGGTGCAATGGCTAGTGCGCGCAGCTCTTGTGAATAAGAACGTGGGTTCGATCCCTGCTCTGACCTACTTACATTTCTTTCGCCTACCATCTTAAGTCTGTAGTCATATTAAAATCAAATTTTGATAAAATCCCTTAACTAATCAAGGAGATAATCTTCTATTTGATACGGATACACTTAGAGAAAAATAATCGAATTAGCCGTAACCGTATTTAGAGGTTGTCACAACAACCTTAGATTTCCTCACCTCCTAATTAGAGGTTCTCACAACCCCATTATAGGTTGTCACAATCTATTATCGGCTGCTTTAACAGAATTTCAGTTGAATTGAGTAGTGGAAACCTCAATTCCGTTGTGGCAACTGCAATTTGGTGGCAACATTCCGTCTTTGCAAAGACGTAGTTATTTCTGTGTGTAGGCAGTTTATTTGTGTTTAAGAACTTGAGCAATTTCTGAATCGAAATGAGTGGTAACATACTAGTGGCCTCCATCATATATATTTTCTTATGCTTATTAGGGTTTTTGAGCCAATAACTTCACATCGTCGAAACCTGGTTTTTGGAATGGAATAAATATGGTTGTTGCTACCGAATTAGTGCCAAATTCCCTTATTGTAGCAACTAAAATAAATGGAAATACGTTTATAACAACCGAGTCAATTTTTAAACGAGCTTTTGTTGATAGATTTGCAGTTGTTGCTATTGAATTCAGTTGCGTTAACCGCAAAAACGGTTGTGGTAACCGCACTTCGGTGGCACCAGCTGAATTTACGGTTGCTGCAACATCTTCACAAACAAAGAGTACTTTCTGTGACTGCAGGGATTATTTACTTTTAAGAACTTTAAAAAGTTCTAAATCAAAATGAGTGCGAAAACCCTCTACTTCACTTTATTGTTTTTAAAAATTAAAAACAACAAGTTAAATACGTCGCATCACGAATTGAGAGACATCAATTTATATCACTGCGAAATTGGCCACCAACATGCGTTTGAAAGCTCGGTGACTTTATGAACGTCCCTCGTAGTTTATTAAAAACCAACAATAGACTGTTGTAAAATTGTATAGCACGCTGCGTCATTTAGTTTGTGTTTGACAGCCATTGAAAGCAGGCAACCTCAGGAATTGCGATGAAAATGAGAAAAAGTGATTTTCGTGTTCTCATCAAACAATATTTTTTTCGCAAAAAAAAAAATCAAGGAATCGCCTGAGAAATACTATGGGGACTCTACATCATCAATTCCCATCATCAATTTCAGTGGCTAAAAAGTGATTTGCTGAATTCTGTTGTGCTCGCACTAGCACATGGTACAATTACTAAAAGGTAAACTCGTTTCAACAGCTCAATTCCTCATGTCATTTATCATTTCAGCTTTCAAACCCATATGTATTTTGATTCTGTAAATATTTCTATACTTGTATTGTTGAAGCATTTAGAACAGCTGAATTTGCTTTCTTATGAACCTAACTGTTAAATTCAGTGTATTTTGTTATTTTTCTCTTTTGCTTACTTTGCTTGTTCGTATGCAAAATCAAAATGCATTTGGTTGGTGCCAAAAATTACACCAAATCTTACTGCGTCAATACTTCACTGAACTGAAGCCAATGAGCCAAAAACAAAATGCCTGATGTTGTTGCCTACAATTACAGCAACTGCAACTATAATTACATAAATGGTTTCCCATTACATCCCATGATGGAATTGGGGAGAGCTCCTTACAATCAGCGAGCTGTGCGCTTTCTAGATTCATACTCACTGATAGGAACCTACAGTTTTTACACCAATTCCGAACGGTATTTTGAAAAGCTTTTTCATGGCTAAATACTTGACAGTGTCGCCGTCACTATGTGAGGTGACCGCCACACCGAAAGAAATTTAAGATGGTCAGAGCAGGAATCGAACTCAGGATCTCATGTAAAAGAGGTGCGCACACTAAGCATTGCATCACTGACGGCCACTGCAACTACTTGATAGATAATTCTACCATGTAAAGGGTGTATCAGCAAGTTTGCGCCTTTTCAATTTAGTGTCATTTTTTTTTTGTGCACGTGGCAACTCTAAAATTTGGCAGCTGTCACATATGTGTATGCCTATTATTGAAAATGGAGCGCCATACGAAAGATCAACGCGTTATAATTGTGAAAACTTATTACAATAATTTGGAAAGTTATGCTGAGACCGCTCGCAAACTTCGAAGAATTTTCAGTCGAGAAAATGCAACTAATGTGTCAACCATTCGAAGAGCGTTCAAAAAATTTGAAGAAATTGGGTCGGCTATGGACAGTAAGACTCCTGTGCGTCAACGTACTGGTCGGTAGGGCTGCGATATCGACATCGATGTTTTTGAAAAACATCGAGTACTTTTTACATCGATGTTTTAGTGCCGATGTTTTTCCAACATCGATGTTTTTCCATCGATTTTAACAAACTGCCTTAATTTAAGGAAATATAAACCATAAAATATTAATATAAACTCGAATTGGGAATATTTGCCCATTTATTCACCGCCAGACGCCAACCACCACCATTATACGTAGCTGGTTAAACATGGGATGTAATGGGAAACTACTTATTTTAACCAAGTTTTGTAGATCGGGGAAAAGGGTGATTTATATGTTGATAACACATATCTAAAAGAGAATTGCAGCAAAAACAAAACATCGGCAAAAGCATTGATGATCGAAGAAACATCGATGTTTGTGACCAGTGGTGTAAATTACCTCTTCTGTTTCAATTTTGGTACCTCGATTTCGAAATATTGGAAAATATTAATAAAATTGTAAGAAGAAATACTTGAAGTGTTTTCTTTTTATTCTTATGACCTTAAGCCGAAATAACTGAAGACTAAAAAAAGCCACCACAAATGAAACATCCCCAAAAACATCGATGTTTTTAGGTCGATGTTTTATCGACATCGATGTCTCTTATTTGAAACATCGATGTTGTGAAACATCGACGTTTTGAGGTCGATGTCGCAGCACTACTGGTCGGTCTGTTGAAAACATTGCTGCTGTGAACGAGAGAGTCGCCGAAATCCCGCAAACATCAATTTGGAATCGTTCTGAACAACTTCAAATTTCACGAAGCACTATTCAGCGAATTTTGACAAAAGACCTCCACCTTCATGCGGACAAATATCAGCTTACTCAGGAGCTCTAACCAGAAGACCGTGGAAAGCGCCGACAAGTCGTTCAATGGGTAAGGGAGCAAAGTCAAGTCAATGCAAATTTTTCAACAAAAAAAGTCATCTTCTCCGATAAAGCGCATTTCTATCAGAATGGCTTCCTGAATACACAAAATTCTCGAATTTGGGGCTCAGAGAATCCTCATGCAATCCATGAGAAACAAATTCACCCACAACGTGCAACTGTCTTCTGGTTGCAGATTTTGGTCAGGCGGCGTGATTGGGTCTTACTGTTTTGAAGAAGACGCCGAAATTGCAGTGATTGTGAACGGCATTCGTTACAGGAACATGATAACGGAGTTCTTATGGCCTCAAATGGATGGGATGGATCTGGACGACATGTGGTTTCAGCAAGACGTCGCCACCTGCCACCCCCGCGCGTGGAACAATCGATTTATTGCAGCAACGATTTCCAGAACAAATTATCTGACGAACTTCTGCTGTCAATTAGCAACGAAGATCATACGATTTAACGCCGTGCGATTTCTTTCTTTTGGTTTTTGTGAAATCTAGGTTTTATGCGAATAAACCAGAAAAGTTCCTGAGCTCAAATCCGAGATCCAACGCGTGAGATACAGTCACATATCTGTAAAAAAGTCATGGAAAGAGTAATGACCTATCATCAGAGCCGTGATGGCCATTTGACGGATATTTTATTCCATACTTAATAGGAACATGACTTCTTTACAATCCGGTAACAAAATCACAAGTATCTCAACAAATACGTAGTTTTGTTTTAAAATGGAAAAGTGCATTCTTACTGAGACACTCTTTACATATCCAGTACATTATGATTATATATAATGACAGACGCTTATTCGCGAGATATATAATGTACAATCCTCTTATTTTAATACTCGGGAATTGGGTTCCAAACATCATAGGCATAGTTAAATATGATTTTCTCCTCCAGCTCAAACTCACTTTAAACCTTGCGATATAATGTGTTCCATAGATTCTGAATTGGGTTAAGATCAGTCAAAATAGATACCAGAATAATAATAAAAACGGTTTAAAAAAATTATTTTCAATTAATAAATATTGCTTTTAAAAATTGTCATTAAATGTGGCATGTGGGAATTATATTCAATTATATATAACATCTCATTGTACTATACGATTTGAATGATTTTTGATGCACTTCAAAGGATTTGTTGTTGGTTATAATATAACATTCAAATCTTTAGGACAATGGCACCTTTAATATTCCTTTGAGTATGACAAAACGAGAGCTTATCCTTTTTCCTAGAAAAAAAATCGTGGTCAGAAATGGGCCAAAACTGACAATTAGTAGAACAAACGAATTTAATATTACAGATACCAGCGTAAAGCACATGCTCATCCCTATTTTTCATATTCTTCCTTGATATAGAGAAACGATTTTTCAAATACAATTTTCTTACTCTGAAATTTTCTGCAAAATAAGAAAATTAAATTGAAGACTTTTATGCTGTATCTCTCAGACTGTGGCAGTATGTATTTGCGTAACCAATATCCCAGCAATAAATCATTTAGTGATTTCATCTTCCATTATATTCACTATAATAAATAACAAGACTGAAGAGATTTTTCAATGAACCTGTTAAAAACTCTATTATGATAATGGAATACTACCCACTGGAACACGTAAATGGAAGATATTCCAAAGGTTTGTCGAAGGTGTTGCAAAACACTTAATTACCCACCTTTATAGTCAAACCACCTTCAACAGTATTCAGGTCATTTTGTTGCTTTAACTCTTTTCCCATACTTTTTCAATTTCATTGTAGGTTTTAATTACGGACAAAAAAAACTCATCCACTTTATGATGATGATGATGTTGGTGAAGAAGGAGATGATGCGACTACTGATAAAGGTGCTTGCGTTGCAGATGGCAACAGGTCCTTGGGTAAATATTTACATCGTTGATTGCAACAATACTCGTCCAAGCAATGATATCGATGCATTACGTGCCCCCTAACCAATACCTACTAACACATCCTTTATTAGTATTCTACGAGGTATGTTGATGTTTGAAAACTTTTTTCATAGTATAACCCAGCAACCATTTTGAAAGCATGTGAACGATTCTTAGATCGGAGCAAATAATGTATGATTCTTTCTGGTGATTATTGAGAAATAAGTCGCTTTTGTATCCAGTAAGCGCCATTTCAAAGAAGTCAGTAGAATCCTATTGACTGCATTTTATAGAAGATAGATGTATTAAAAACAATAAATAGTTTCCCATTGCATTCCATGAAAGAATTGGGGAGCGCTTCTCACAACCAGTGAGCTGTGGGCTTTCTAGCTTTTATACTCACTGATTGGGACATATAGTTTTACACCGGATCCGAACGGTGTTTGAAGAAGCTTTTTATGGCTAAATACTCGATAGTGTCGCCGTCACTATGCGAGGTGATTGGGCACAGTTTGAAGTTGCTTGGAAGATAAGTCGTCCATACCGTGAGTCGCCTATTCGCGTATATATCGCCTACGTTATGCATGAAAAATGTGCAACAATCGCTTGAACAATTATTTTTCATCACATGTAAATGTATTGCTTGTCCTTATACGATACCTCGATGCATAGACCCTCGAAGTTGCTATCATGGGTTCCACTCATCATAAGAAAACAAGTGTTATGTACTTAAATTAGTCAAGTAGCTGTGTGGTTGAAAAGAGTTGGTAGCAACGGATTGTAATGGAATTGAATGGAATGAAATGAAATGGAAAGGAATTGAATGGAATGGAATGGAATTGAATGGAATGGAATGTAATGTAATGTAATGTAATGTAATGGAATGGAATGGAATGGAATGGAATGGAATGGAATGGAATGGAATGGAATGGAATGGAATGGAATGGAATGGAATGGAATGGAATGGAATGGAATGGAATGGAATGGAATGGAATGGAATGGAATGGAATGGAATGGAATGGAATGGAATGGAATGGAATGGAATGGAATGGAATGGAATGGAATGGAATGGAATGGAATGGAATGGAATGGAATGGAATGGAATGGAATGGAATGGAATGGAATGGAATGGAATGGAATGGAATGGAATGGAATGGAATGGAATGGAATGGAATGGAATGGAATGGAATGGAATGGAATGGAATGGAATGGAATGGAATGGAATTGAATGGAATTGCTGAAATGGAATTGTTGAAATAGCCTCAATTATATAAACGAATCAGCTGTAGCGACCAAACCTTCTATTATTCAATTTGTGACAATTTGATAATTTATGCGACCTTATTGTATTTTATTTAAAATGATAATATTGGAGCGTTAGGTCAATATTTAAAGTTCTTTTTATTTTTGAATATATTCAGCATTGGTAGAGTTTTCCTGACGATGTTACCCAATGGGTAGAAAGTTAAGAGAATTTGAAATACTGACCCAACATTTTAATTTTACATAATTTGGAGAATTTTATCTAACTAATCTTTTTTTCTTTATTTTAGTGGCACCAGAAAAATTAACCATATTTAGAAAAATTGCGGTTGGTTACTGTAATCAAATTTTTCACGAACTATGTATGTTTAGGCACCAAAATTTTAACATATATATTTCCAAAACTCTTTTCCCAAATTCTATATTCAAATCTCCTTTGAATTTTCAATACGTTTTTGATACAATATAATTTTTGACTCTGTTCAAAAAAATTTATATAAAATCGAGTGTTTAGATTTATAAAGGAATCTGTTATTGCAGGCCACCCTGCACCAAATAAATACTTGACATTTATTTTGTTTACGTTTTCATTTTCCGGTACAAATTTTAATCCAAAATGAGATTGCATCCGATTTGATTTTGAGATCGGGTCGGATTCAACCTTATTTCGAGATCGGAGACAATTCTTGTTTCGTGATCGAAAGAGAAATTACGGCCGCTCAAGTATCCGATGTCGAATCGATAACCGACCCCATATCAAAACCAAATCAGTGAAGTCGGATCCGATTCTGCGCCGATTCGGAAGTGATGTGCTCATTCGGTAGTCAAGGATTTTTTGATTTGTTGTTTTGTTGATTTTTCCTTCTTCTCGTGTCATTATCCAACTGTCAATACATATGTATTCTTTTAATTTGAATTTTATCACCGATTTTGTTATACAAGGTGGCGCAAAAGTAAACTTCCGATGTTTTTTGGCTGTAATTTAAAAAAAAATAAAAACTTTGATTCTTCTTGTGGATTATATTTATTTGGTCTTTTAATTTTTTTTACATCAAGTCGAGAATATGATGTCATGTAAATGGCCGCCGCCACAGTTGATTGTCATTTGAGCCCTTTTTATGGCATTTTCCATCACTTTGGCCAAAACTTCCGGCGATACGTCCTCACATTCTTGACGGATATTGTCTTTAAGAGCTGCAAGAGTCTGAGGTTTGTTGATATAAACCCGCGACTTCAAAAAGCCCAACAAAAAGAAGTCTGGAGTGGTCAAATCAGGCGATCTTGCTGGCTAGTGCAAATCGCCAAATCGGGAGATTAGGATTAGGCTCTTCGTGGGTTACACGCGGATTTTCAGTGCCCAAGAAGCGTAAATTTTGCTTATTTACGTACCCGCTAAGATGGAAATGGGCCTCAACACTCATGATTATTTTTGATGAAAAATCATCTTCCTCTGGTCGATTATTGGTCAAATAAATAGTCAGCAATATTCCGCGTTCTGGAGCAGTGTAGCGTAACATTGTTTATTAACGTGTATTTCGCATGTGTTTAGTACACAAATGTCAAAACAGAACTGACATTAGGGGCCAATCGCAAAATTTATAGCATTTTCTGATAGGAGGATTACTTTTGCGCCACCTTGTATATATGTTATGTATATGTGTTTTGTTTTCGTACTTTGTTGAATACTTTTGTGCTTGGTAGACATTTCTTGTGAAACTTGTAGCTTCCAGACGTTCGTTTGATTGCCTTCATTCAAAAAGGCCAGTGCGAGTTTGTGGATCTTAGTATTGTAATCTATGCAACCACAAACGAACAATACAAGTACAGGTACAGGGCAAAACTGTATCCGATTATTTGAATGCGATTCGCTTACGATTCGGGTTAGTTTGATTAGTTTACGGTCAAATCGTACAAATTATTGGTATTTTGGTTCTCATACTTGGTTATATTTGTTCTTGACGAGAAGATTTTAAGACGTCTTGAAAGTAAGTAGCTTGTTGTTGCTGTCAAGTAAGTACTCCTTTAGAATGTGACAAAATTTACTCATGTGGTTTCTGCAACCAGCGGTTCAAATAACTATATTTGCAGTCGAACTAACAGCCTGTTTCTCTATCTCGTACGAAAAGCTAAGTGAACGAAAATCAGTCACTCACATTCGACTCAAATTGGGTTCCTCTCCAAGTCAAAATTTTCCTTCACCTTACTCTAAGTTTGTTCCGAACTGCCTGCTGTCAGTAGAGCAGAAATAGAAAATCCAAAATTTGTTCTGAAAAACGTATGTTTTCATTCGATTTGAATCGACAAGTTTGTGGAACCCAAATCAAGTTTCTGACGTCTAGAACACAAACGAAAGCTTTCGTTCGAGATCGAGGAATAATAAAAAATAAATGATTTTTCGATACATCCCATGAAGGGATTAGGGAGAGCTTCTCACAAACCAGTGAGCTGTGCATGTTCTAGTTTTACACTCACTGATTGGGACCTACAATTTTAAACCGGTTCCGATCGGTATTTTGAGAACCACTGCACCATACTGACCGCTGCAACACCACTGCACCACACTGACCACTGCACCACCGATGGCCACGGTTCGTTTGATTGCCTTCAGTCAAAAAGGCTAAATAAAGCGCAACCACACACGAACAATACAAATACAGGTATAGAGCAAACTGTATCCGATTATTTGAAATGTATTCGCCTACGATTCGGATTAATTTGATTAGTTTACGGTCAAATCGTACATATTATTGGTATTTTGATTCTTATGCTTGGTTTGATTTGTTTTCGGCGAGAAGATTTTAAGACGTCTTGAAAGTGAGTAGCTTGTTGTTACTGTCCAGTAAGTACTTCCTTAGAATCCCGTACGACCTTTCCGCTATCAAAAATGTTTGCAGGGAAAAATCTTTAAATGTTTGAATTTGTATGTTTTCTTGAATCTGTGACACACAAGCTTCATATCGTGTCAACACACATATGGACACTCTACATATGTAGGTATTTCGGTACGTTTATCAGGGTGTAACCTGTCGGCTCAATTTGCCATTTTTCTACCAAAAGCTTACAAAATTAAGCGAACCAGAGGCTTGTCTTTCGTTAGTATGAATATCAGATATCGTTGATATTTATTTGGCGGTTTACCACTCTTCGTGATACCAAATAAGTTTTTCGATTCACTATCATGTTGACAGTATTTGTGTATCCGATTATTTGAATTCGATTCGCTTACGATTCGGGTTAATTTGATTAGTTTGCGTTCAAATCGTACATATTATTGCTATTTTGCTTCCTATGCTTGGTTTGATTTGTTCATGACGGCAAGATTGTAAGACGTCTTGAAAGTGAGTAGCTTGTTGTTAATGTCTAGGAAGTACTCCTTGAGAATATGAAAACTGCATAAAAACAATTTTGACAAAAAATTTACTCATGTGGTTTCTGCAACCAGTGACTCAAATATATTCAAACTAAGATCCCCACATTTAGTACTCAATTGTCCTACATTAGAAGAAATCTTAGTATATTTGTTGCTACTTATGGTTACTAAATTAACTTTGGTCGTCTTGGATCGTGCCGTCATCCTGACATAGATGCCAAAAATGTGTAGGTCGAAAAAATAAGGACACCCTAATGTATATACATACATATGCATGGTATGTTAGTCAAGGGTTATGTCGATCTCAATGTTTTTGTAAAAAGTTTTTCATTTCTCATTCTCTGGGTGACAAATATTTAAAACTTCGCAAAGTTTTAACCGGCAAAAATTCCAAATGCTATAAAGGGGTAAGTAAAACTTTAACTTTTTGATGTTCCTTTTTCATCAATTCCTGGGAATAATTAAATAAAAATGTAGTAAAACTTGTGTTCCTTTCTTTGGCATTTTGTGTACTGTTGCATAAAAAGTTGCAAATTTGTAATTGTTTTAAATTTAATTAATTAAAATAACATTTTTATACAAACATGCCAAGGAAAGTCAATTGACAAAGTTAGACAGACAGACATAAGTTAATTTCATATTAGTGCGAAAAATCCCTTCCGCTTAGTTGAAACTAACTTGTCCTAATAGTTCTGACAAGTTAGTGGAAGTGTAGAGTGAACGAACATGTGGTGAATTGTATGCGATGTTGACTCTGGTTGATGAATTGACTATTTATAGAGCATTGTGGAAAGTAAAATATGCTTATTGTTTCCCTATCTAATCTATCATGAGACTGATATCTGCTTTACAAAGTAATGGAAAACAATTTGAACGTACAAGTAAGGAATAGGTAAATTATGTAGATTTATTTTATAGATATAGCAAAACAATATCGGGTGAGTATTTTTGGTCCACCTATGCTTATCTGGTCTCGAACAACCCCGGGGGGTCAGGAACCTTACAAAACGAAGATAACATATTTCGCCAACCAGTTCGATCTTTTGCCTTATCTCTCCAGTTGGCAATACCAAGTGTCTTCCTATTTTTCGTCTTCCTTCGTGTTCGGTCTTCATCCATTCTTCTGATATGGCGTAGCCAGAGCAATCGGATTATCTTGATCCGGTTAACTACGTCAATCTTGGGACATATCTCAGACAGCTCACCTATACACACAGGAAAAATAACCGGATTAGCAGTAACCGAATTTAGAGGTTGTCACAAACACACTAGATCGCACATCCCATTAACACCGCTTTGTTCAAGGACTTGTATTTAATCTTGTAACTTTGTGACAACGTCCTGAAAGTTCAGCCAGTCCTTTCTACTTGGGTTCCTTCAGGGGGTTTAAGGTCAATTGTAAAACGATCGTGTGATTAGAAAACCAATACTCTTCTGATACCAGCCAATATTGTACGAGGGACAGAATTATGTATGTTACAGTCTCCCTGAATCTATTATGAAAAGTAGTCCTACAGTCTATGTTTCTGACTGTATATATATATATACCGCACGCATATAATAACAAAGAGCCTAACTCAATATTAACCGGCTTGCCTTGGAACTAAATCTGAGGTATACCAGTACCCTCCAGGTATACCCATTCAAGTCATAATTTTCAAATGGCACACGCAAAGAAAAACGACATTTATTACTCGGTTGCCACAACTATACTTTGATTGATTTGTATTAATTTATTAATCGCAATCGTGCATGTAGTTCTCCCAAATAAACTCATATATCGCAAATGTGTATCATGTTGTTGCAAACGACTTCTCGTTTGCATCAAACGCGTACAAAATTACATTTCCCACAAATTTAAAAAACGTTTGCGATAACTGAAATTAGCCTTTTTTCTAATGAGAGCACAAATTACGAAGAACGTAAATTTCTCTCATTCTGTCGACTGTATGTATACACAGTCGTTTCTCTCGTTTGGAATCACTCACGCATACACATAAAAGTAAGCACACACTCTGGTCCATATATCTTGGATGGACAATTGACGCGTTGTAGTTTGCTGCGCTTTTAGTTGTTATTTGAATGCTAGGCGAAACAGACGTATAAAAAGACAGTCAAAAATAGACAAAAATGGCAACATTTTTTAAAACAAACTTTATGGGTAAAACCAAAATCAACATTTTCTTAGTTTAGAGTAACTACAAATCAATTGCTGTAACCGAAAGAACTGTTGGTGGAACCGTTTTTTGTTTCTCGCACACTTTTTTTCAGCTCTAATTTTTCATAACTCGTTTACTGCAAACGTTTTTCAGTTCTCGCGAAAGTTTTTTAATTTGAAGCAACTACAACTCGGTTGCTGTAACCGAAACAACAGTTATCGGAACCGTTTTCCGTTTCTCGCAAACATTTTTTCAGCTTATATTTTTCATAACTCGTTTGCTGCAAACATTTGTGGGTTCTTCCAAACGAAATGAATTGTATGGCTTTACAGAAGTTCCTTTCTCCCAACTACAGTCCCCAAACGAACTTCAGTTATCTGAGATTTCGTTTGGGAGGAACGAGTTTTTTTTTGTTTGCATTCAGACACACTCAGAGGCAATCACCAATTGTGATGTCGATTTTTCTTTCTACATGCAGTGACCACATCACATGTACTACTATTCAAAGGACAAGTTAAACTATCATCTTCCCTAACTACGATACAGGCTTTTGCTTTGCCCAGGTCCTTGACCTTATTGTCAGGGTCAATAAACGAATTTGTCGTAACCGAATTTAAAGGTTGCCACAACCAAACTAGATTCGGAATTAAAGGTTGTTACAAACTCATTATAGGTTGTCATAGAATAGAGTCATATAGAGCTGTCATTCTTCTTATCTGATAATTCCTTTCACACTATTCGTGGTGCGGTCGGTGCGATAGAGAATTATTTGATGTAAACTGACTTACACCTGTTGAAATTACTAAAATTGTTGACTTAATTTGTTGATGTCGGTTTGAGGAAAAACTATGAAATTTATCCGTATTTTGGACTTCTTTTAAATTCTTTATATTAACTTCACCTGTTTGTATGTATGCATGCATGCCGAGGAAACTTTGGATTGATTTGTAACCCTTTTGCCGTGATCCAATCGAGCTGAAACTTCGCAATCACAAATTGAAAATCCATTATTTCTGCTCCTGTTAACGGTATTTGAACAAAATTTGGTATGTTGGTTAAGTGCACATATTTTAAGATCTGCTGCAAATATGGGTGGGATTGCACAAAGGGGCGTGGTCATATATAAAGAAATTATAGTCAAAAACTACATTTGTTACGGGTTGGTTTTTATATTGCATTGTTAGTATATATTTGCGGTATATTTACACAAAAATGTAAACGCACAAAATGAAATGCCTTTGCTGATTTATTGTTGGATGGTTTGAACCATTGCCTCTATCTGGTATTATTAAAGCAATACTTTCGAACATCAAACCGCCCATCTACAACACACCAAATGTCATCAATTTCCTGAGAGAGTTGACTACTCTATTCGTCATTACTCGATGGAGGTTGTCTCAACCTATTTGAGGTTGCGGGTACTAAATTGAATCGCGGCAACATAATTAGGTTGTGGCAATTGCAATTTGGCGGTAGCAACAGAATTTGCGATTGCTACAACTTATTTGACAACAATTAGTTATGCGAGTGTAGTACAGGGTGATTCAATTGCAGTGCAGACCTTTGACTGCAGGTACTGCAGGCTGGTACTGCAGGCTGTGGCCAAATTTAGTCATAAAGCGATGCTCAACGCGTAAAATTCATCCAAATGTTTTATGAAAATGATGGTACTGCAAGAAGTGAACTTCGAACATCGATTAGTAACAAAAATTGAGACATGGATCATAAGAATCGATGAACGCGTTTCGCTCTTACTCTCAATTTGGTGGAGGTATCTCATTTCGTTAAGAATTGTATTACTCATCATATGCAACCGAAACAAAAGATCACAATTCTTGACAAAATCAGATACCTTCACCAAATTGAGGATAAGAGCGAAATGCGGCCATCGATTTTTATGCTTCATGCCTCTTTGTTTCATAGAGGCAGGATCACTAAGTCCGTGACTTTTCGAACCTGCCTCGTAGTTATATAAAATTCGGCACTGCTCCCATCAAGTACCACCTGTTAGTAGACTACTGTCAAATTTTGAGCAAGTTAATTTTTTTAAAAATGGAAAAAAGTGAATTTCGAGTGTGTTCTTAAACATTATTTTTTTGCGAAAAAAAAACCGTCAATCAAACCAAGGAAAAGCTTGATAAATACTATGAGGACTCTGCACCATCGATTTCAATAGTAAAAAAGTGGTCTACTGATTTTCGTTGTGGTAGCACAAGTACAAATGACTCTGAACGTTCTGGACAGCTTATTGAGGTCAATACACCCGAAAATGTCGAAAAAATCCACGATATGGTGTTGGACGATCGAAGAGTAAAAATGCGTGACATTGTTGATGCCATAGCCATTTTATATGACAGTATGGTTTCGATTTTAAATGATCAGTTGGGTTTAAGAAAACTGTCTGCAAAATGGGTGCCGCGTTTGCTCCCAATTGACCATAAACTTACGGGTGTACATGTGTGTAGTGTCCATGGCAAAATTCCATGAATTGGGCTACGAATTGGTACCTCCTCCGCCATATTCTCCGGATTTAGCTCCCAGTGACTATTTCCTATTTCCAAACCTAAATAAATGGCTCGGTGGAAAAAGATTTAGCTCCAACGATGAAAGTATGCCTGTTTTATGGACCTCGAAAAATCCTATTTTTTCTCAAAGGAATACAAAAATTGGAAAAACTTTGGACTAAGTGTATTGAGCTAAAAGGAGATTATGTTTTGCAAAAAAAACTGTTTAATTCAAAAAGTCACAGACTTATTGATCCGCCCTCGTGTATACTAAATATTGGCTACAGGCTCCACCTAGAAAACTGTCCATTAAACAAGAAATTTACCAACATATGTGAGACATCTGGTTAATTTCTGTCTCTATGGTCCAAGCCGTTAGTCTAGACACAAACCAAAACAAAAGTAAACAATATAGTTGATAATAGTGGATTGTAGCATAATAGAGTTAAAACAAAAGTTGTTTAATTTTTTTAGTTTTCATGTAGATAAGGAACTTCCTTCCAATAAATTTCCGACTAAAAAAGGAGACATTCTTTGTTTTTGCAATATGGGTCTAAAAAGTTCCGCAATATGACTCTGCCCACTGGGACGGAATGGTGAAAAACAGTTATTTACGAGGGCGATAATCTCCTTTTAATCAATACACTTAGCTCAATACACTTTTAGCTCAATACACTTAGTCCAACGTTTCTCCAATTTTGGTATCCCTTCCAAAAAATAGGATTTTTCGAGGTCCATAAAATAGGCATTTGTTTGATCAATAATTTCATCGTTGGAGCTAAATCTCTTTCCACCGAGCCATTTCTTTAGGTTTGGAAATAGAAAATAGTCACTGGGGGGCTATATCCGGAGAATATAGTGGATGAGGTACCAATTCGTAAGCCCAATTAAATAACTCCAAACAATCCTTTGAAGTTGTCACACGACTACGTTTATGGTCAATTGAGAGCAAACGCGGCACCTGTCTTGCAGACAGCTTTCTTAAATCCAACTGATCATTTAAAATCGAAACCACACTGCCATATGAAATGGCATCAACAATTTCACGCCCTTTTACTCCTAGATCGGCCAACACCATATCGTGGATTTTTTCGACAGTTTCGAGTGTATTGACCTCAATTGGCCGTCCAGAACGTTCAGCGTGATTTGACCTTGTGCGAGCACAACGAATATCAGTAAACCACTTTTTTACCATTGAAATCGATAGTGCAGAGTCCCCATAATATTTGTCAAGCTTTTCCTTTGTCTGATTGACGGTTTTGTTTCGCAAAAATAATGTTTAATGAACACTCAAAATTCACTTTTTTCCATTTTTAAAAAAATGCACGATGTTGTATGTTTTGAACAGTTGTTAAACCCAAAGTAAATGACTGAACTTGCTCAAAATTTGACAGTAGTCTATTAACATAATGTACCACCATTTCATATTACTACGAGGGAAGTTCGAAAAGCCGTGGACTTATTGATCCGCTCGCTACATATTGTAGTTTTGAACCCAATAAAAAGTAAAATTAGAAGAGCCAATAACCGGTTTCGGTTTTTATGGCAAACTGGACAGCTATGCGTTTTATAAACATCGTTTATTTTTAATTCGTCTCTTTGAATTTTGATATCGACTGTCGAGTACATAACCATGAAATTGCTTGACAAGATACCGTTCAGAACCGGTGTAAAACTGCAGGTCCAAATCAAAGTGTGTGAGCCTATTCCTTCATGGGATGTCATGGGAAACTACATTTGAAATTTAAAAAAAATACTAATAGACTTTTTTTAAAAATTATGATTTTATTGGTTATCTATTCAATTTGTTTCGCGTTTTAAGGCCTCAAAGGACTCGGGATTGTTTGCGTAACACTTATATTTTACAGCACTCCAGAGATAATAGTCTAACGGGTTCAAATCGCCAATTTTCGAAAAAAATTGGGCCTGTGATGCCGCCTAGCCAAAAACGGTGGATGCATCGGATTCTCCTCGATGACGTGTTGATATTCCGAACCGGAAATGCGACAATTTTGTTTGGTAACATAATCCCTGAGGTGAAAATTAGCTTCATTGGGAAACATGATTTTTCCGCAAAACGCTCAAAATTTTGCGAAAAGAAGTTAAAGAAAAAAAGAACGGCTGTTCAAACACACTTTCAGCTAAAGCGGCAATAATTTCCACTGAAAGCACGGGACGAGCACGTACACGACTAGTTTTGTTGATGTGAATTTATTTCGTAGATTTCCGGCAGTTTGAGTTGAAGACTCAGAACTTTGGAAGAAAGTTTTTAATATTTCCCAATATATTTTAGAGCATAAAGCGACCCATTTTGAAAATGTCTAGCCTTTAACAAATAATCTGTCACTTCATGGATTTGAAATGGGTCATCTGCTTCGAAATACCGGGAGGATCGAGTTCCAAATTTTAAATGTCTCACCTCTTCTCATACAAATTTGATTTACCCAATTAGGCAAAATCATCGTTGGGCAAATAAATATTCCTTTGGAAGTTTTGTACTTCTTTTTCAGTGTGAATACTGTTTTTTGTGTATTTCAGCTAACAGACCGACCACCTGAGTTGTCAATAGCTCCAGAACTTAGATCCAAATCGGAGTTGGCAGATATGGCTCCTAATGCCATTGGACAACCAATTTCAGCAAATTATCGGCGAAATAATTCGTTGGCAAAGTCTTTTGTGTCTGTGTGATGGGGCCAGTAATCACAATGAGCTATGAAAACGGCTTTAGGTGTGTAATTCTGCGGTGTTATATCAGTTGTGTAAAAACCGAAAAAACCGGTTACTCAACTTGAAATAACCGGTGAAACCGGTTCTTCGAAAATAGAAATTTTTAGAAAACCGAAATACGGTTAACCGACCAGAATTCGCGGTTAACCGGTTTCGGTTTTGAATACACTAATTTTCTTACAACAAATTGTCATTTCTTCAAAAAAATATCTTTTAAGAGGAAGTTTTCTAGGTGGAGCCTGTTTATTACAGATTGTAGATTTGAACCCAATAAAAGTAACTTTAGAAAACCCAAAGCATGAATTACATTCGGCAGCACACTTACTCTTACACTCGTTATTTTGGTTTGGTTTGTGTCTAGACTAATATATGGAGGATATTTCTTGTTTAGTGGGAAATTTTGTAGGTGGAGCCTGTTTATTACATATTGTAGCTGTGAACCGAATAAAATGTAAATTTAAAAAAGCCAAAGTGAAAGAAGTTCAAAAAATAGCATTTTCTTAAATAAATGCGTTTTCTTAAAAAAATTTAATTTTCTAAAAAATAAAATACCTATTCATATTGTTAAATAGAGTACTTTTTCTTAAAAAATGCCTTATCTTAAAGAAGTACCTTTTTTGTGAAACAAAATAACTTTTCCTACTCTTAAAAATTCTTAAATTACTCAATTCTCAATTACTACAAAAATTACTCAATTCTAAAAAAAAATCTCAAAAAAGTACTTCTTTGTAAAAAGACTTCATACTCTTCAGGCTTTTTCTTACAGAACGCATTTCTTCTTAAAAATAGTATCATTTCTTAAAAAACATTAGCTTTTAATAAAAGAAGTACCTCTTTTTAAAAAAGGACCTTTTCGGGAAACTAAAATACATATTCTTACAAAAAGGACCTAAAAATATACTTTTAAAAAAATACATTCTATAAAAAAAAAATTGTCTTAAAAACAGTTTATCATTTTACAAAAAGTATATTTTCTTAAAGATCCATTTAAATTATAGTATTTTTCAATGGGGGCCTCACGCGTGTTGGAACTGACTTAGTACATAATAACGGGTCCGCCATCTAACGTTTTTTTTTTTCAACTAGTGCTTATTTCGTGAATGGTAGCACTTAGCTCATGTCAGATTTGACAGATAATTAGTTTTATCCATCCGCTGAACGAATATGGTTGTCTATACGCTTGAACAACGCTGGGAAATATGGGAAAAATGGGCCTGCGGTCGACTTACAGAAGATGCCGATTTTGCCAAAAAAATCATCTTATCAGATGAAACTCATTTTGATCTTGGCGGGTATGTAAACAAACAAAATTGTCGCATTTGGGGCACAGAAAACCCGCACGCATACCCCTGTCAAATATTTATATGTGCAATGTATCATATTGAGTTGGACCTTTGAAAACTAAAATTTTTTTGATTTTTATTTTAGATATTAGTTCTTTATTTATGTGTTCTTTAAAATTATAAAAAAACATATTTTTTCATTTCTTTTTGAGAACAAAAAAGTGTTTGATATATTCTTCATAGTAAATATTTATATATGCAAAAATGAAAATTAAGTTTAATTCTTAATCGTATCCAATTAAAATATGTAATTAATAATATATTGAGTTGCCCTTGTGTATTAGAACTTGTTGTAGCCTGCGTGGCATATAACTGACTAAGTTTCTTAAACTGGACATGTCAATTTTCTCCCATTCCGCCAATATTGCTAGTTTTAGTTCTTTAAGCGTCGTATACTGCTTCGACTTTGAAAACGCCTTGGCGGAAAGTATCCCCCAGAGGTCTTCAATTGGGTTGAGTTCGGGACTTATGGCTGGCCACTCCAGTAATGGAATATTTCGGGACTCAATAACATCCCTTGTGGGCCGAGCAATGTGGATCGGGGCGTTGTGTTGTTGAAAAGCCCAGTTATCTCCATATAATTCGCCAGCAAAGTCAATTAAATTGCTGGCCAACAGATCAACGTATGCTTCCGTATTCATTTCTGTTGGGACAAAGCATATTTCTGACTTCCTCGTGCTCCAAATGCAGCTCATATCATAAGAGATCCACCACCGTGGTTTCGCTTGTAGCACGTTTGCCGAGGATGTCGTAAATCTCTCCAATATTTATGGTGACCAGCAGGTCCATCCAAACTAAACTTTTTCTCATCACTAAATATAACGGTTTCAAATTCGTCCTCCCAAAACTTGTACTTTTCTGCGAAAGCAATACGTGCAAAATGGTTTGGCCATTTTGGTATGGAACCGATGACCTATATCGTCCTTTAGCAGTTGCTATACACACTGTCTCGTTACATTTAGACGCAATTCCACCTTTATTTCCCTACAACTTATATTCTCATTAGCTGCTAAATGCCAAATGCGCCGCTTAGTCCTCTGGTCTACAGTTGGGATGCGTCCAGTGCGCTTAATACAACCATAGTTTTCGGGGTCTTTGGGCAAATTCGAAACTGTATTGTGATGCCAATTTACCGCAGCTGCAATCTCGCCAATTCCTTTACCTGCAAGTCTCATTCCAACAATTTTTCCGCGCTCCTCATCCGTAAGTTCACTTCCACGTGGCATGATCAACTAGAAACAAAACTGTGAATAAAATGTTTCTTAGAATATATTCATAACGATCACTTTACTCACGTACAGAAAGATATTTTATACTAAACACCCGAGAAAGATAAGAGTTGTTCACTTTAAAGTGTCAGGAACGCGACTGCACATATAATTATTTTCTATTGAAATGCAAACTTACAGCGATAATCATAGATAACGGGACTACAAATAAAGTCCAAAAGAGAAAAAAGTATATGACAAAGAGAGAGGGATATTATCGAACAAATTGTATATGGTCGACATTAAACTACAGTTAGTTTTCAGAAGGAAAGAAAAAAAAATATTTTGCACATATAAATATTTGACAGAGGTACATTGAAAAGCCAATGCACCCAAAACGAGTCACTGTTTGGTGCGGATTTTGGTCCAGTGGCATAATTGGGCCATTTTTCTTCGAAAGTGAGCAAGGAGTGGCCGTTACAGTCAATTGCGACCGTTATCGGGCCATGTTGAACGAATTTTTGTTCACAAAAATTTAAGAGGAGGATATTGGCAACATTTGATTTCAACAGGACGGCGCTACGTGCCACACAGCCGAAGCTACACTCGATGTTTTGCGCCCTGTTTTTGATGATCGCATTATCAGCCGCAGAGCTGACGTCGTTTGGCCACCTCGGAGCTGCGATTTGACACCGTTGGACTATTATTTGTGGGGTGCCCTCAAAGATAAGTGTTACGCCGACAAGCCAGAGACAATTGACGCTTTAAAGGACAATATTCGTGAAGCCATTGGTGAAATACAGCTGCACACACTCGATAATGTGCTTAAAAATTTAACCGCTCGTGTAGGCTACTGCATGGCCAGCCGAGGCAGCCATTTGAATGTAATTATTTTCCATTATTAACCGGAAGGATTGTACTTTCAAATAAAAAAAAGAAATTTGAGAAAATATTCAGTTGCTTTTTTTATAGCATTTTCAAAAAAAAAAGTTATTTGGCGGACCCTTTATAAGTATGTATATAGCGAAAGGAACTTCGTTCCAATCGGGTGTCCCCTGACACCTCACGATATTTTTTAGTATATATTACTTTTACAAATAACCAAGGATTTTTCGGTTTGAATCATATAACAAGTTTTCGGTATTGCAGAAAAATTTAATGTGGGAACTTGAATCTACCTAATACATTTTTGATTTTATTTTTTATTTGTTTATCGTTAAAGTATATTTCACATCTCCATAAAAAGTTATTTTGAGAAATCGTTTGTTTTCGTCGAATGCAGCAAAGTGGAAGAAAAGTTTGTGAAATTTAAATTAGAATTGAAATTTTAATAAATGCCAATCATACAAAACTTTTTTTTTTTTGTTAGTGGTTGAAGATTCTGATATGGACACCAAAACAACACACCATCATTGGTTTGGAAATGAGCACTGAAATACATGCACCGAAAAAAGGCTAAATCAAAATCGCAAGTAACTGAAATGGTAATTGCCGCTGCCACCCAACCCAACCACCAGGCAGTAATGAATAACTTTTTGATAACATGTCGCAAATGCGGCACTGAGCGTGAAAGTAATTTAAACTCAATTATTTTTAAAAACCCCTAAAACGACTTAATACAATTTAATTGAATTTCAAACAAGTAAGAGAAAATAATTCATATGAATTAAAACAAACAAATTATTTGGAGCAACATTCAACAATCACTGTGTACTTTGCATTACTGGTTCAATATTTATCAGAAGATTTATACAAAATTATTTTCGAAATTAATTTCTGTTAAAATCTTACTTCAATGTTGTTTTCAATGAAACAAAATTTCCAATAAAAATGTACAACGAAGTGGTTGAGCTCAGGTAGATTAATCTCTTCTTGACTTTACTGGAAGTGACACGAATATCACAAACTGAAAACAACGCAGCAGATATGATATAATGATTCCTGTTACCAAGAAGTGTAAGAATTTCAATTTCACACTTATTAGTTTGTATCAGAGGTAAATAAGGTCAACACACACAGAGAAGAGATTCGTTGTCACAACTATATTTACACACTCAGAGAACTAATTGTTTGAAAAGAGGTTGTAGCAACCGTAAATTCGGCCGTTAACACCGAATTGAGGTTGGCACAACCGAATTGAGGTTGTTACGACCGAATTTAGTCCCCACAACCGAAATTCTGTTGAAGCACCCTCGTTTCATAATTGATTCGGTTGTGACAACTGAATCTTCAATTATGCATATTCGTTCAGCCAACTACATTTTCTAAAATTTCGGTTGGAATTACCGAATTTGAAATTAATTCGTATGCAACAACCGAAATTTGTACCAAAGTCGGTTGGAATAACCGAATTTGGCATCAATACGTTTGCAATAACCGAATTTGGTATCAATTTGGTTGTAACTACCGAATTTTGTATCAATTCAGTTGTAACTACAAAATTTGGTATCAATTCGGTTGTCACTACCGAATTTGGTATCAATTCGGTTGTAGCTACCGAATTTGGTATGAATTCGGTTGTAACTACCGAATTTGGCATCAATTCGGTCGCAATAACCGAATTAATCCTTAAGTCGGTTGCAAGGACCGAATTCGGTGTCAATTCGGTTGCTGTAACTGAATTTCTCATGGATTCTGTAGCTACAACAGAATTTCATTTTCAATTCGGTTACCACAATATAATTCTATGTATTTAAAATTTGACGTTTAAAATTATGAAAACAAATATTATATTAAAAGAAGTTAAAAAGTGAATAACTGTTCTCGTCACGGTGTTGTTGGCGGGAAGGTAAGTAAAAATATTGTAATTGTGGTTTTTGTGTTAAATCGTCTTATTTTTTAGAGAATGTCCTAGCCGATATCAAGAGTTTTGAAGCTTTCCAAGTTCGGTCTGCAATAATGATGCAAAAATCTTTGTAGGAAACGGTTTAGGACCTAAATCAATAGATACAACACGCCACAATTGGTGCGGTGACCCATGATGGCCGTGACTTCAAAAACGGTCGGTAGTGACATGTAAAATAAATGTGTTATTCTAAAGATTATCCTGTGTAAATAACTTTATTTTCTCGCTCTCTAATGTTTTTCATAAGAACACTGGATAATAAATCATTAGTTAATAATAAAAAAAAAATCAAAAATTCATTTCTGGCAGTATCTAAATTCGGTTGTGACAACCTCTAATGAGGTTGCGACAACCTCTAATAAGGTTGTGCCAACCTCTAATGAGGTTGTGCCAACCTCTAATGAGTTTGTGCCAACCTCTAATGAGGTTGCGATAACCCCTAATGAGGTTGTGTCAACCTCTAATGATGTTGTGTCAACCTCTAATGAGGTTGTGTCAACCTCTAATGAGGTTGTGCTAACCTCTAATGAGGTTGTGTCAACCTCTAATGAGGTTGTGCTAACCTCTAATGAGGTTGTGCTAACCTCTAATGAGGTTGTGTCAACTTCTAATGAGGTTGTGTCAACCTCTAATGAGGTTATGACAACCTCTAAATTCGGTTACGGCTAATTCGGCTGTCTAAACCGAATTTTTCTGTGAGTGCAGCCAACTAAAATTTGGCGCTTCCTTGGAATATACATATTACACATTTCAGCTATGATTACCTATAATTGTGTTCAGTATCACCAAATGTTGTGCATATCAATTGATTTGTAATTCGGTTTTGGTTGCAAGAACTGAAATATTTAGTTGAAGCCACAGCAACAATAAATAAATGTGATCTGTCAATCGAATTTTAGTTCTAGCAATCACATTATCCTGTAGTGGTGAATATTATATTAGTTGGATGAAAGAAAAATGTAAAAACTAATTCGGTTGTACCAAATAATATATTGGTCTGCTCAACTAAAGTAATTACTGGAATTTGATGGCTGTCACAACCATTTGGTGATGCTTTAACCCCTTATGAATTTTATAGGAAAAAAGTAAAAAAAAATATTTTTTATTAAAATTGTGAATTTTATATTTAAATATACACAAAATTGTAATTATTTATAACCAGGGTTCGTATTTCGTGCCCATTTTTGATCGAAAATATGAAACAATTTCTATATCTCGAAAACGGAGCGTCCAATCGAAAAAAAACTAATTTGTACAAGTTTCTAATGGCCAGTTTTTAAGTGAGTAGTTAACTATAAGATTAGTTAATCGTAATTGAAAGTTAATTTGAGGTTAACTTTGCATTTTGTTTTTCAGTGGTGAGTTAATGTAAGTCGCCATATTGTTATACACAGTTTTTCTAAATTTGTCATATTTTCGATAAAAAATGGGGATGGGTTACCCTGGGTATCATATGTATGTTCAAGTTATTTTGTGTCATCCACAATAACAGTTCCTCCAGCCAAATGTCCACAATTGTTTGCATGTGTTTGCGAAGGCGACAATAGTGGCGTTAGATTCAACGATTGTGTTTAAAAATCTCACTTCACCTCAATTTATGATAATATGATTCTTCGCTGGCTGATATCTATACACTTTATTGTTTTTCATAACTTTGTTTATAACTTTCTGTTTCAAATAATAGTTTTTCTGTAAAGTCCTCGTGTAACATTCAAATACTTATATATGTAGTTTCATTTTAACAGCAAAGCATCTAGTGAGAAATCGAATACATAACTTTGTAACAAGTGTTTTTGTGACAGAAACTAAAGTATGATTACAGTGACTAATATTTGCACACGAATTCTAATATTGTACTTTTTATTAGTTGCATCTTCCATTTCAGATGAATGAGGTTTTAGAAATACTCAAAATGGTTAATACAACTTAATTTCGGTAGTAGCAACTTGTATTTAGTAATACCTATTTTGAATCTATCAATAACATCGACAAATAATTCTGATGTTTGACAATTATGTATTCTAATTGAAATATAGACTTTATCATGGAATTTCCAATGCCTGAATTGATTTCCAACTAATCTTTTCCCAGTGTGCAGTATTAGAAAATTACCCCCAAATACGTGGTATGTAGAGGGGTGTCTCAGTAAGATTGCACTTTTTAAATTTATGGTGACTCTGATACTTGGCAGCTGTCACATATGTTTATTCCGATTATTAAAAATCGAGCACTTTACGAAAGAACAACGCGTTATAATTGTGAAAACTTATTTCAAAAATTTGGAAAATTATGCTGAGACCGCTCGCAATCTTCGAGGAATTTTCAGTCGAGAAAATGTACCGAATGTGTCAACCATTCGAAGAGTGGTCACCAGATTTGAAGAAATTTGGTCGGGTATGGACAATAAGAGTCCTGTGCATTTTGAAAACATTGCTGCTGTAAACGAATCACTACACAGCGAATTTTGACAAAATACTTCCATATTCATGCGTACAAAATTCAGCTTACTCAGGAGCTGAAACCAGCAGACGAGGGAAGCGTCGGAAAGTCGTTCAATGCGTAATGGGACAAAGTGAAGTCAATGACAGTATTTCACAAAAAATCAATGATTGTTCGAACTCACGGGCGATGTGTCAACACCTTTTGGTTACACTGTACCTGTTTGATTTCTATGAAGAACTTAGTAAATGATACATTGGAAAATAAAAAACAGAATCGGTTTTATGCTCAAGGCTCTTTTGCTATTGTACTTTCTCTTTTCTTACATCTGCTTTAACATTAAATGTAATATTGTTATAATAAATAAGGCAATATTTATCTCACTGAAATAATTGTTTTTGTTTTGTCATAAAGAGAACGACGACGACCTGCTTGTTTGAATGCTGGCATACAACAGAAAAAAAAAACAATATTTAGCTCACTAAAATAATTGTTTTTCTTTTGTCATAAACACAGCGACGACAAAAAGTATTGAATAGTATAGGGAACTTATTGCACTCTTTTTTCCGCTTAAACGAGTCTTATTTTCTTTATAGAATATTTCAATATAAATGCACCATTTCGACAATGTTATTACATAAAACAATACAAAAAGCATAAATGTTGCAAAAGGCATCAATGTTTCACATCAAAATTATGAATGAACCAAGTAATGACAAAAAGAGTGTAATACGTTTTCAAGCATTCGCCAGATGTCGCCAGTGCTTTTGAGTCATAGAATACGCTTAATTAGGTCTCTATACTATTCAATACTCTTTGGCGACGACGACCTGGTTGTTTGTTGCCGCTACATCAATACCATTATACTTATTTTCAGGCAGAGACTATTGGTGTGCAATAACCACGTATGTGATGCTAACGCTGTGTGTTGTTTGCATGTGTTCAGTTTGATAGATTGCCGTACACGTGCGTATAGATGTTAACACATCAAAAAAAAGTCATCTTCTCCGTTGAAGCGCATTTTATATGAATTGATTCGTGAGTACACAAAATTTTCAAATTTGGGGCTAACAAAATCCTCATGCAATCCCTGAGAAACAAATGTACCCGCTACGAGCAACTGCCTTGTGCGGATTCAGGTCAAGCGGAGTGATTGGGGTTAATGTTTTTAAAGATGAGACCGAACTTGCAATAACGGTGCGCGGCATTCGTTGCAGTAACATGATAACGGAGTTCTTGTAGCCTCAACTGTATTTCCATCTGTATGGCTTCGTGAATACTCAAAATTGTGAAATTTGGGGCTCAGAAAATCCTCATGCAATACGTGAGAAACAAATGCACCCACAACGAGTAACTGTCTGGTGCAAATTTTACTGTTAGGCCGAAATTGAACGGCTCTCGTTACAGGAACATTACAACGGAGTTCTGGTTTTTCGTCAACTGGATGGCATGGATCTGGACGACAGGTGGTTTCAGCAAGACGGCGACACCTGCCACACCGCGCATGAAACAATCGATTTATTGCATCAACGATTTCCAGTACATATTATCTCCAGAAATTCTGATGTCAACTGGCCACCAAGATCTTGCGATTTAACGCAGTGCGATTTATTTCTTTGGGGTTTTGTGAAATCTTGGGTTTATGCGAATAAACGGGAAACAATTCCAGAGCTCAAATCCGAGATCCAACGAGTCATCGCTGAGATACATATGTGTGAAAAAGTCATGGAAAATTTCATAAAAAGAATAATGGTCTATCATCAGAGCCGTGGGGACCACTTGACGGATGTATTATTCTATACTTAATCGGAACATGTCTTATTTACAGTCTAATAAGAAAATCACAACTACAGGGTGTCTGGTGGCAAATTTATATTTTTAAATACGATTATTTTTTTAAAAATGGAATTATCGATTGTGCGGATTTGTCAGTCACGATGTCGCAGTGGTATGTTCGCTGTGGAGACAATTGTATTGCTCGTCGACAATTTTGTTCAAAGTTCTGTATTCGGCGAATAAATGGCGATGGACCGAGTGTAAATTTAATTCGTTCGTGGGTGCAGAGATTCCGCGCAACTGCTTCGGCTATGAATGTCCCACGGCCAGTGCCCAGTCGATCTTCAAGGACTCCCGAAAACACTGAACTGATTGAAAGCAGTTTACGTGAAAATCCGCGACTTTCAATACGGAAAAGAGAAGCGTCACTTCCAAGAGCGACTTCCAAGAGCGATTATTCATGAAATTTTTAATAAGATCTGCAGTTCCATTGTTTTAAAATTCAAATCGTTCAAGAACTGAAAGAAAGTGACTTTGATTTACGCAAAAATTTTTGTGAAACGATGTTGGACCGATTTTACACAAAATATGTTTTCAATTCACACCAACCCCCTAAAATGCAGGTTTGTGGGACATTTTAGCGCCAATCTTAACCCTTAAATGGAATTTCAGTTTTGACCTATTTTTGGCATTCAAGTTGAGTTTTGAGCTTTGGTGTGTTAAGAAACCTACAGTAGAATTTTATAGGGAATATTATGTTACATTATATAGTAAATGTTGACCCGCTACACCCGTGTATTAGGGGCGTTTTTTACTCGTTTCCAGAAAAAGTAAAAAAAGACCCATATATTGAGACGAAAGAGGGTTAAAGTATTGCACAGAAATGATTCACGTACTGTTCCCTTTGAATGTTTTATTTACAAATAATATTAGGCTCGTTTTTTTCGTCCAGTATATACTAGAAGTGTATACTGGTCGAAAAGAATACATCGCCTTTAAGCAAAATTAATTTGACAGAACTTTTGTCGACTGTACGAAAAGAACAAGGCTATTGTATCTTTGCACCCTTAATGCGTTTGATATTAGTTAGCTTCTCACTTGCCTTAACTACATTTAAAGGTTATTGTTTTAAACGTCGTTTATATTAACTTCGCTGAAATCATAAAATTTAACTCATATACGAAACATTAGAAGATTTAAGCGCTGAAGGATATAAACTCCAAACCCATGCTTATCCCACAAACACAAACTTATAAGCCTTCAAGTGGCTGACTGTTTCGAATCCCATAAGTAGAACGCCTGTTTTGGTGGGGGGGGGGATTGCACCACAGGAAACTACAATTTAAAAATATACATACATTAATAAATGAAACAAGAAAATGGAACAATATACATACAACCATAGCAACGGGGAATGAGATACATAACATTCATAGGATATTTCTAAGCTCAGCACGTTTTTAATTAATACAATTTTATTTTGTTTCGCTTTATATGTATAAGTATATCCTTTATCAATACCATGGAGACTTGTACAGGAACTGACAGCACCGAAGTAGATAATATATATAAGTCATCTTTATGAGTACTTATGATATTGCCATGGTTATGTATCAAGGATCTCAAGTAATGGCAAGAAGTTAAAAATGGTATAAACATTATAAGTTATGTGAATTTTAAACTTATTTATTAAGGATTAAATTCAGGACGTTAATACATACTTCATCATGGTTTTGAATGAAAAACTTTTAGAAAATTTTGAAATGTGGTGGGAGCTTTAGTTAGTAAATTTCATAGGCTTTAGGGGGTCATTTTAGCTGCAGTAACATGCTTGACGTCGATATCAAAATACAAACACCGAACTTAACACGTAAAAGCGATACTGAGATTGGGCGGCCCTAGTTTGATAGAACCTCCCCCCGGGCATCTAATAAAAATAGTTTTTAATAGTTACATAATATAAAGTGTGTGTATTAGCATTTTTATGAAATTTAACTTCTCTGAAAAAGGGAGTGGCAACGCCCCTTTGTCATGTGAAACAATTTCTATTCAATACTAGTGATATACACTCCGGTTCACTTATTTAAAGTCTCTAAAAATTGCATATTCAGCAGCCTGTATCTTTTGCAATTTGTAACCGATTGCAGAATTTTAAAATGGAAATGGAATTTTAAAATGGAAACTTGAATAAAGGCACTTTAACTAATTTCAATGAAAAACTGTTTTTGTTGTTTTTTTTTTAATTTATTTTACTTTATTTAAGAACTATCAGTAATGGGTACAACCGCCTTTGTTTTTAGTAACTTCATATATACGGGTTTTCATTGAGAATTTTAAAATGGAGACTTGAATAAAGGCACTTTAACTAATTTCAATGAAAAACTGTTTTTGTTGTTTTTTTAATTTATTTTACTTTATTTAAGAACTATTAGTAATGGGTACAACCGCCTTTGTTTTTAATAACTTCATAACTTCGAACATGGGAGATACATGATTAGTCGCGCAAAATATAACTCGTTGAATAACTCATGTTACTCAAGTTATCTGGTCAAAATGAAAAATAATTTTAAACGCAATCCAAAATCGTTTTACAAATTTGTTAACAGTAAAAAAAAAAATACTGGCTTTCCGGCGGCTCTGAAATTTCACTATAATGAATCTGGGGATGATGATGTTATTAGTAACCTGTTTGCAGATTTTTTTTCTTCTACTTATTCGGATGCAACTTTTGATGATTCTAACGCTTACCCATTTTCACTGATATCCAATCAAGCAATACCTATTGCATTTTTTGATATTTCAATGGTATCTAATGGTTTAAAAAAGCTTAAATTTTCGTATAACAGTGGACCTGATAAAATTCCCAGCAGTATCTTAGTTCAATGTGCTGATGCTCTAGCTATTCCATTAACTCTCCTCTTTAATACTTCAATTAAATATGGACAGTTTCCGAAAATCTGGAAGGATTCTTACATTGTTCCTCTTTTTAAATCTGGAAATAAATCGGACATTACCAATTATCGGGGTATTGCAAAATTAAGTGCTATACCTAAACTTTTTGAAAAACTTGTAACGGATCAGCTATACTATCACGTAAATACTTTAATATCTCCTTTCCAACATGGCTTCCAAAAAAGATGCTCGACTTCAACAAATCCTCTGCAACTTACAACTTTAGTAAATCGTGGCTTTCTTCAAGGAAAACAAACTGATGCGGTTTTTACAGATTTCAGTAAGGCGTTTGACAAGGTTAACCATAAGCTTCTTTTAAAGAAATTACATTGGATGGGTTTTACTAACCGAAGCTTAAAATGGATACACTCTTATTTGGCAAACCGTAAACAAAGTGTATGTACGTTTTAATAATGTGTCATCAAAAACTATTCATGTACTATCGGGTGTTCCGCAAGGTAGCCATCTTGGACCTCTTCTATTTTCACTGTTTATTAATGATTTACCTCAAGCTATAAAATTCTCGAATATCTTAATGTATGCTGATGATATGAAAGTTTTTCTGAGTTACGACGAATTATGGGAACAAAAGTATCTTCAAAGCGATTTGGATTCGTTCCATACATGGTGCAAATTAAATCTGATTGAGCTGAATTTTGGAAAATGCAAATATATGCGTTTCTTTAGAACGAAACCAATGTCTGCCAATTATGTGCTGGGTGGCCATCAGTTGGAAATGGTTGATACATTCATTGATCTTGGTGTTTTATTGGACTCCAAGCTGGACTTCATTTCTCACATCACAATCACGGTTAACAAAGCCAAAGGTGTACTTGGTTTTATAAAACGTTTGGGCTAAAGAGTTTAATGATCCATATGTAACGAAAAATTTATACACATCACTTGTAAGACCTATCTTGGAATATGCATCGATAATTTGGGACCCTATTTACCAAACTCACGTCGCTAGTATTGAGTCAGTACAAAAGCAGTTCCTTTTATTCTGTCTTCGTAGTCTGAACTTCAACCCATTAAGTCTCCCGTCTTATACTAGTAGACTTGCTCTTATTAAGCTGCCAACTTTAAAAAGCCGCAGATCCATGCTAAACATATCGTTTCTTCTGAATGTTATCAATGGCGATGTCTGCTCTGGATTCTTGATCAATAACATATCATTCAACATCCCTCAACGACCAACCCGATACTTTTCACCATTATCTGTTCCATTTTGTAGAGCAAACTATGCGAATGCCGATCCTTTCACGGGAATGTGTAAGGAATTTAATGACTTATATAGCCTTATTGATTTCTGTATGAGCATTAATGTAATTAAAAGTAACATAATAGTTTTCTTAAATTCTTAATTATTTGTTTGGGATTTGCTGTGTAGTTCTAGGCTACCAACATTTTTGTAAATAGTCTGTAAGGATAATTTCCATAGACCATTAAATTTTAAATAAAAAAAAAAATATACTGGTTTTCATTGAGAGATAAAGAAAATGTATGTAATCCAACGAAATTTGATTCCAAGCCTCCTTAATGGCCTGAATTTGTGACTGCTTGTCATCAAATTGTCTACCTCCTTCATAGACCTTACCAGATAAGCAACCCCAGACATTTTCGATAATGTTTAGATCTGGCGTATAGGGTGGTCAGTCAAGAGAATATTACCATTTTGGCTTGCAATGAACTCCTTTACTACTCTGGCGTTGTGTATAGGGGCATTAACCTGTTGCAATATCCAAGATATGGGACCAAATAGTTCACTGAACTTCGGAAAACCCGATTCCAATAACGTTTTATAGCTTGCACCAGTCATTTTTGCACCTTGAAATTCAAGATCGATGGTGCCATAGTACGTAATAGCACCCCACACCATAACGCTGCCCACTCTGCTGTGATGTCGGTTCAAAAACCGCTTTTCTTTGCGCAGATCATGGAAATAATAGTTGTAGCCATCAGGCCTATCCAAATTAAACTTCTTCTCATCCGTATATACAACGGTTCTCCAGTCATTTACATGACCTCTTGGCTGCACATCGCATACCATGTAGTCTCCTGCGAATTGAAGCCGCTTTTCCTTACGAGGAGCATTAACTGGCGGCATTTTTTTGTAATTTCAGGTATCTAAGATACTCACAGCTCTTAATTACTCTGCGTACTGATGACTTGCTCGCTTCCACTCCAGCTTGAGCTCTTATTTGTGACAAGGATATGGCAGAATTATTAGCAATTCTGATGATTATTCTTTTCTCATACGTAGATAAAGACATTGAAACCCTTCTTTTTTCCATACCCCTCGGGGTCCTTGATGTAATTGTCGACAACTGTTGGGCTCCGTCCAATTTTTTTAGCTATTGCGCGGTTGGAATATCCTTCAGAACGGTAAACATCGATTTTAGTTTTTTCCGATAGATTTAAAATTTTTTGTTTCCACATTTTGACTCGTAAAATGATTAAGATGTAATAAATTGTAATAAACAAACGCTCCCTACAAAAAATTATAAAAAAAATAATAAAGTGCCTTTATTCAAGTGAACCAACAAAAATAGTAAATTTTTGGATTTTTTTTATAAATTGCTCAAAAAAAAGTTATTTAGTTAAGAAACCACTATTGTCATAATTTTTTTTATATATCAAGAGGTCTAGCTTCCATTTCCATTTTAAAATTCTGCAATCGGTTACAAATTGTAAAAGGTACAGGCTGCTGAATATGGAATTTTTAGTGCCTTTAAATAAATGAACCGGAGTGTATATGAAAAAAATGTCATCTTCATACCTCGTATAATGACTGAGTTATTATCACATAATATTTTGTGTTTTGTGGGCGGTGCCACGCCCTTGTCTCTAATCACAATATTACTTACTTACTTATCCGGTCTCGCACAACCCCCGGGGGGTCAGGGACCTTACAAAACGAAGATAACATATTTCGCCAACCAGTTCTATCTTTTACTTTATTTCCCCAGTTGGTTATACCAAGTGTACGCAGAGATCCGTCAACCTAATCCCTCTAGCGGAGTCTTGGTCTTCCTATATTTAGTCTACCTTCCAGTTCGGTTTCGAAAACCCTTCCTGCTGGTTCGTCTTTATCCATTCTACTGACATGACCTAGCCAGTGCCATCCCGTCATTTTGATCCGCTTAACTATGTCAATGTCGGGATACAGCTCATGGTTCATGCGTCGCCGATACTCACCGTTGTGCACTATAGGGCCATACATTTTTCGGAATATATTTCTCTCGAAGACTCCCAACAGATTTCTCGTATGGTTGCGATATGACCCAGGCTTCTGCGCCATAAAGAAAGACAGTTTGTATGAAAGTCTGGTATAGCTGGACTTTTGTTACTCGAGAGAGGACTATATCTCTAAAGTGCTTGCTAATCCCAAAATATCGTCTATTCGCAAGCACAATTCCCCCCCTTGAGCTCAAGGCTGACGTTGTTGTTTTTGTTCACGGCAGATCCGAGATATTTAAATTCGACCACCACCTCGAAATTATAACAGTTATCAACATTCACGCTATGGTCTAATCGTGTGGATGCACTGCTCGTTGACACCATTAATTGTGTCTTGTCCCACTTTTGCTGTCACCTTCTCAATTCTCGAAACTAATTGTGCGTCCAATGATATCGATATCATCAGTATACGTGAGAAGCATTTGACTTTCGCTGCTGATGGTTTTATTCATGTTGACTGCAGCTTTCCTCATAATGATCTCCATTAAGTTGTTAAAGAGGTCGCACAATAAGACGTCGCCTTGCCTGAGACCTCGCTTAGTTTCGAAAGTTTCGGTAAGATTCTTATCAACTTTCACTGCGGATTTGGTGTTCGTCAGGGTCATACTGCAAAAGCCACATGAGTTTTGCAGGAATACCAACCCCAGACAATGCTTCTCCCGTATCGGGCTATCGAAGGCCGCCTCATAATCGCCAAATAGATGATAGGTGTCAATTTATTTTTTGTGGGTCTTCTCCAGGATTTGGCGTAGCGTGAAAATCTGGTCAGTTGTCGATTTCCAGGCCTAAAGCCGCACTGGTATGGTCCAATCAGGTCAGCGATAATTGGTTTTAGTCTTTCGCATATTATACTTGTTAAAACTTTATATGCTATGGATAAAAGGCTTATTTCACGGAAGTTGGCACAGTGAATCGGGTCACCTTTTTTAAATATGGGACATATAACACTGAGACTCCAATCGCCGGACATACATTCATCTAACCAAATTTTGCTAATGAGCACCTTATCAGCTCATCGCTGTCAGCCTTAAACAGCTCCGCCGGTTATCCATCTGCTCCTGCAGCTTTGGTCAGTCGTGCAATAGCTGTTCTGATCTTGCAATCGACGTCGTCGTCCAAATTGTGATCGATTGTCACATAGTCTCAGGGTACCAGTAGCGCGAGAAATTATATCTCCATATTCCCAACAAGCTCTGCACACCTAGGGGCCGTCCTTGTCTATACAGAAACGGGGCCCTGAACAGAAAGGGGGCCCTGAACCATGTCTATTAGTTCTCCTTTCCGTTTTAGTTCCATTTTCGTACTTCCTTCTGTCTGTCTCAATTTTCTCATTCTCGAGCTTTCATCGGCGCCAGCCTTAAACAGCTCCAGCGGTATTCCATCGGCTCCTGCGACTTTGTTGTTCTTAAGCCGGGCAATAGCTGCTCTGACCTTGAAATCGACGTTGTCGTCCAAATTGTGATCGATTGTCCCATCGTCTAAGGTACCAGTAGCGCGAATAAATGATATCTCCATATTCCCAACATGCTCTGTACATCTAGGATGAGATTTCCGTCCTTGTCTTTATAGAAAGGGGGACCTGAACCATGTCCATTAGTTCCGTTTTTAACTTTTTGGTCGCATTTTCGGGCTTCGTTCTTCCTTCTGTATGTCTCAATTTTCTCACTCTCGCGCTTTCTCCACTGCCGTTTCTTACGCTTAAAGAGACGCTTTACCTACTTTCTTTTTTCCCCTATACCGGTCAGTCGCAGCTCGCGTTGCAATTGACTGAAGCATTGCCATACGTGAAGCGTTCTTTTCGTCATTTGCAATGCGACACTCTTTATCGTACCACGGTTTATTGCGAAGCGGTTTTTCAAACCCAAGTGCGGTTGTTGCGGCAGTTTTTATAGAATCGGAAATGGGTTTCCACTGCGCTTCAGGATAGTCATCGGGAGTGGGTGCGTTTTGTGCAAAAAATTGCGAGAGTTTCTGTGATTAGGCTCTGGCCAACTCTGGTAATTGCTGCTTTCCGATGTCTAGCTTCCTCTGACTCTGGTTTCGTACGATTTTCGCTCTACATAATCTTAATCACTACTTACTTTACTTAATCGTAATCTTAATCACAATATTATATCACTGAAAATCATACCCTGAGAAGTCATTAAATGCATTTTAAACATCAATCGCATATGGACACAATTTTTTCATTTATAAAAATTTTTAAATTTTCTATAAAAAGGCGTGGCATTGCCCACTTGTCGCACAAATTATCTACACAAATAAATTATGCGGCAAAGATCCTGAGCATGCCTAAAAGAATGTTTGAAATGTGATTATTTTAGGATTTGAGTTGTTTGGAACTTGATTTTGAAGTTTTTCCCAGGATCACTCACACTTGTTGGGCAACACAATGCAACTACATATAAAATACAAAAAGTAAATGGTTTCCCATTACGTCCCATGTAGGGACTAGGGAGATCTTCTCACAACTAGTGAGCTGTGCGCGTTCTAGTTTTACACACACTGATTGGGACCTACAGTTTTACATCGATTTTCATGGCGCTTTTCATGGCGAAATACTCGATAGTGTCGCCGTCACTAAGCCGCCGTCGAAAGAAATTTAAGGTGGTCAGACAGGGATCGAACCCACGTTCTCATGCACAAGAGCCCCGTACACTACCATTGCACCACCGTCGGTCACAACTACATATATGATATATATGATAGCTTATCTCTATTTTGGGTGTGTCAAAATAATGCACAATTATAAGTCAATGAGTCTTACTCTTACCTTTATTGGCTATTCTACAACCTCATGAGGTTAGATGCCTTACACATATAGGGTGTCTCAGTAAAAATGCACTTTTGGATTTAATTGTAAAGAAGACATGTTCCGATTAAGTATGAATTAAATATCTGTCAACTGGCCCAAACGGCTCTTAGAACAGGTCATTACTCTTTCCATGAAATTATCCATGACTTTTTCACAGAGATGTGGCTGTATCTCACCGATGACGCGTTGGATCTCGGATTTGAACTCAGGAATTGTTCCTGATTTATTCGCATAAGCCCGAGATTTCACAAAACCCCAAAGAAAGAAATCGCACGGCATTAAATCGCAAGATCATGGTGGCCAGTTGACATCAGAATTTCTTGATATATTTCGTTCTGGAAATCGTTGCAGCAATAAATCGATTGTTTCATGCGCGGTGTGACAGGTGGCGCCGTCTTGAAGAACCCACATTTCGTCCAGACGCATGCCGTCGAGTTGGCACCACAAGAACTCCGTCCGCATGTTCCTGTAACAAATGTCGGTGACAGTCACTACAATTTCGGCCTCATCTTCAAATAGGTAAGGCTCACTCACGCCGCCTAACAAAAATCCGCACCAGACAGTTGCGCGTTTACATTTATTTCACATGGATTGCATGAGGATTTTCTGATCCCCAAATTTGACAATTCTGTGTATTCACGAAGCCATTCAGATGGAAATGCGCTTCATCGGAGGTGATAACTCTTTTTTTTTTTTTTGAAAAATTGGCATTGACTTCACTTTGAGCGAATTGTTGGCGCTTTCCATGGTTTGCTGGTTTGAGGTCCTGAGAAAGCTGATTTTTGTACGAATAAAAGTGGAGGTCCTTAGTCAGAATTCGCTGTGTAGCGCTTCGAGAAATTCGAAGTTGTTGAAAACGATGTCAAAATTATGTTTTCGCCGACACTATCGCGTATAGCAGCAATATTTTCAAGAGACCGACCGGTACGTTGACGCACAGGAGTCTTAGTTTATAACCACAATACGGCCGATAACGTCGGCGTCAATTCAAAATCCGCTGTCGATAAACACAATAACTTGGCGTCACCCTTGTTTACTTTTTCATTTTTGTTCACTAACTTATAATTTATTAGTTTCTACAATTATAAATAAAATTTTCTACAATATTTCAGAAATTATTATTTTGTACATGCCGGAAGGACAAAACCATAGAGTAATGACGTATAGAGACGCCAACTCTCTCGGCAAATTGATGAAATTTTGTGTGTTGCAGATGGGCGACTGGATGTTGGAAAGTATTGCTTTAATAATACCAGATAGAGGCAATGGCTCTAACCATCCAAATATAAATAAATCAGCAACGGCATTTCGATTTGTGCATTACAATTTTCATGCAAATACACCACAAATATATAGTGACAATAAAATAGAACAAAAAAAGTCCAAAATGCGTTTAAATTTAACATATTTTCAAAGTTGTAATTTCTTTTAAGGCTGTAAGAGATCATGTTTTGTCCGGTTAGTGAAAAAATGTAAATGCCGCGTTTGGGATTTGAACTCACATTCGCTGGGCGATCGTTTCGATGTTTGTGAAGCATCATCTTCAGCAGCGTCTAGCCCGTTAAGCCACTGCGGTGTGTATTTACACAAGTCTCTAACCGAAGACATTTATTGATTGTGTGTAGAGTGATTGTTGTCGCTACTTACACATTGCTTTCCTACTTACACGCACTGATGCAGAAGTTTTGAAAGTTCTATTTATAGAACGAACTATTCTAATTGTAGTTGTCTCGTTCTGTCTGGGTTTGGCCCTACCATATGTTTCAAATTTAGTTGTTTTAGATCCTCGTTATGTTTAAAGTTGTAATTTCCTTTAAGGCTGTAAGAGATCAAAACGAAATGAAAAATGTCAGTCAACAATTTTTGTAATTCCATTCCACAATTCAATTTACGTCAAATAACTCTCTATCGCACCGACCGCACCACGAATAGTGTGAAAAGAAATGTCAGACGAGAACAATGACAGCTCTATACGTCAATACTCTATGTACAAACCCTACATCGACTGTACTATTTGACACTATACGAGTAGAATATGTATTTACAATTCCTGTTCATGTTTCTTTAAAAAATTTAAATAATTAAATTTTAATTGTCAAAAAAATAGAAAACCGTTTTTCAACATACAAAAATTTTAATATTACGCAATGTGCCTTCATGACGCCAAAGAAATACAAATAATTATAATTTTTGTCGTCTACACTAGATACGACGTCAAACGCAACTTCTTGTTCTTTTTTCATAAGAATACATGTAAAAATTTTCAACGTCTACGTTATCGCTGCGATTGTTCACGTACACCTACTGTCCACAACCGACCCAGTTAATCCAAATTTCTTGACCACTCTTCGAATGGTTGCCACATTAGGTGCACTTTCTCGACGGCAAATTCTTCGACGTTTGCGAGCAGTCTCAGCATAATTTTCTATATTTTTGTAATAGGTTTTCACCGTTAGAACGCTTTGTTATTTCGTAAAGAGCTCTGTTTATAATAATCGGAATAAACATATGTGATAGCTGCCAAATTTCAGAGTTACCACTTGCACACAAAAAAAAACAACACTAACAGCCTGTTTCTCAATCTCGAACGAAAAGCTAAACGAACGAAAATCAATCGAAATTCGAGTGAGAATTCGACTCAAGTTGGGTTCCTAAATATCGAAAATTTCGTTCTCCTGACTCTATGGTTGTTCCCAACTGACAGCACATTCGAAATAGAGAAATCAAAATTTATACTGAGAAGTTTTGTAAAATTTTATATTTTCGTTTGACTTGAAACGACAAGATTGTGAAATCCAAATCAACTTTCTTCCACCTAGAGCACGAAGGAAAGGTTTCATTCGAGATAGTGAAATAGGCTGCAAATTTCAAAAGTGCAATCTTACTGAGCCATCATTAACTTTTTATGAATAACGCCATGTCTGTATATTGTAGTCATATTTAAGGGCGGATCAATAAGTCCGTGACTTTTTGAATAAAACACAGTTTTTTTTACAAAAAAAAAATTTTTTTTCAACATTATCTCCTTTTAGCTCAATCTGCCTCAATATGCTTGGTCTAACGTTCCTCAAATTTCTGTATCACTTACAAAAAATAGGATTTTTCGAGGTCCAGAAAATAGGCATTTGTTTGATCAATAATTTCATCGTTGGAGCTAAATATCTTTCCACCGAGTCATTTCTTTAGGTGTGGAAATAGGAAATAGTCACTGGGGGCTAAATCCGGACAATATGGCGGCTGAGGTATCAATTCGTAGCCCAATTCATGGAATTTTGCCATTGAGACACGATTGTCACACGATTATGTTTATGGTCAATTGAGAGCAAACGCGGCACCCATTTTGCAGACAACTTTCTTAAACCCAACTGATCATTTAAAATCGAAACCACACTTCCATATGAAATGCCAATGGAATCAGCGATCTCAGGCACATTCACTCTTTGACCGCCCAACACCATATTGTGGATTTTTTCGACATTTTCGGGTGTAGAGACCTCAATTGGCCGTCCAGAATGTTCAGCGTCATTTGTACTTGTGCGACCACAACGAAAGTCAGTAAACCACTTTTTTACCACTGAAATCGATAGTGCAGAGTGTCCCCGTAGTATTTATCAAGCTTTTCCTTGGTTTGATTGACGGTTTTTTTTTTTCTCAAAAAATAATGTTTAAAGAGGTCTCGAAATTAACTTTTTTCCATTTTAAAAAAAATTCACGAGGTTGTATGTTTTGAAAAGCTGTTAAACGAAAAGTAAAAGACAGAACTTCCTCAAACTTTGACAGTAGTCTATTAACAGGTGGCGCTTAATGGGAGCAGTGTTGCATTTCATATAACTACGAGGGAAGTTCGAAAAGTGACGGACTTATTGATCCGCCCTCTATATTTGTAGATGTCACACTTATTGATTGTGCGTAGTCATTGTTGGGATATTTTTGCATTGGATTTTAATTTGTCTTACGTTATCTAATGCAAATGCAAAGAACTACGTTTGTTCACAATGGCAACTAAATGAAGTTTTTAACTTCCATTTGCTCAGGCAATGCAAATACAGGTTGTGGAATCGGATGCCAATTGTAATGAAATATGGGAAGGCTTTTGATATTTTGAATTTGATTGACTGACGGCAATTCTGTGTGTAAATTATTTTATTATGAAGAGGTATGTGGCTTCGATTGGTGTTGGTTGTTTCGTAGGACTGAAACGTGACGTCATGATCCGTCCGTACATAATTATAAATACTCAGCTCCATGTACACCCCATACGTCCTTCGTCAAACTATCACATAAGCATACACAACATCCATTAGTCGCACCAACCACCGCGAACAATCACACTCACTAACAACACACAAGCTCTGTCGACGTTGTGTACATAGTACCAATGAATTAGTTTAATGGCCGCACAAGAATGAGTGCTGGGATGTAATTCTCATTTGCGTCATTACAGCGAAGGTACTAAGTGTTAAGGTTGACTAGACTCGAGTCGTCGCCTCCGAGGGAAAAACCAGATAAGATTATAGTATTTTGTCTGTGGCTCTAGTTCTGCAAAGGACAGGAGCAATTTTGGTATCCGTTCTTTAGTAAAGACGGAGTAAATACATTGCTACACAGGGGCTTCGGCTCACTGTTCCTACACAGTGGCTTCGGCTCGCTGTCCATACCCAGGGGCTGCGGCTCACTGTTCCTACATAGAGGCTTCGGCTTACTGGCAAATAGTCGTATGTGCGAGGCACTAAGTGCCCGATCATCCCAAATCAAGAAGAGTGTTAAGGCAATATAAGGGCCCCCAGAAGAGTGTTAAGCCAAGATAAGTGACCCCCCAGAAGACTGTTGTCAATCAAGACGAGTGATCTCAAGCTAAGAGGAGTGTTCCCACCGTGTGAAGCAGGTGATGTTACTCCTGTATAGCAAATTAATTCGTAAATTAAAGACCAATAAAGAATCTGAATTCGAAGCCCCCGAAAAGGGTAAACTATTCTGTTCTTATTTCGAAAGATTTGGTGGATCCTAAAGAACCACTCTGGACATGGCTGAGCTTATGTCAGCCCTCGATAAAACCAATTTACAGTACTTTGAAATTCATAAACCTGTACTGTATAAAATATTTGAAATGCCAAACTGCCAGATATGCTTTAGAAATACATATAATTGCCAAAGGTATTTAAATAATAGCGTAATGACTTATAGAGACGGCAACTCTCTCAGTACATTAATGACATTTGGTGTGTTGTAGATGGGCGGTTTGATGTTGGAAAGAATTGCTTTAATAATACCAGATAGAGGCAATGGCTCAAACCATCCAACAATAAATCAGCAACGGCATTTCGTTTTGTGCGTTATAATAACATTTCTGTGTAAATACACCACAAATATATACTAACAATAAAATCTAACAAAAAAAAGCCCAAAATACGTATAATATTCAGTTTTTTATCAAAACGACATGAAAATGTTAAGTCAACAATTTTTGTAATTCCACCTGGTGTAAGTCAATTTACGTCCAATGACTCGTTATCGCACCGACCGCACCACGAATAGTGTGCCATGAGAACAATGGCAGCTCTATACGTCATTGCTCTATGATTGAAATTTTTTGAAATTGCATTTGTAGAGGTAATTCAAATTAAACTACAAATTATAATTTTCATATAATTAATTGGTCCCATTTATATTCATAGTTCATGAATGTCTTTGTCATGTTTTCTCCTGTCGTGCTCTGATTCTCTCTGTATGCCCATTCTCTGTTCTAAATCTATTCAATTATCTGCCTACTGAGGCTCAATCCCCTGTCTGTCTTTATGGGGCAATAGAAATGTGTCGCTTGGGCTCCGAATGTTGTAATAAGTTTGCAGTTGTCGCCTGTCCCCTCTTGTTGCATGTCCTAACCCTAACCTAACCTAATTTTTTTGCTTGTGTATAAAAAGTCCCTATTTTTCTTGCCCTCCTTACGAATTGTTCAAAGCGATTTCCAGAAGATTTGCGTTTGACAATTTATTTTTACATCTGGTAGATATTACGTATACAAATTGTTGTGCGCTTCAATTGAGTTTGTGTCCTTTTTCTATTTCCTTTCCTTGCCTTACGACAATGCTCTTACATCTGAACTTGGCACTGTGACAACGATAACAAAGTCCTTTAGTCTCATTAATCCATTGATTCAGTCGACTGACCTTCCCGCTGTGTCACACACAAAATAATAGACTTACACCTGAGATAACAAATATCAAATTTACGAAATGTTTATTCAACGTCTGTCCAGCCCCTATCCTGTGGAATGTGCGACACCAGTAACAACAACAATAAATGTTTTTACCATTTAAAGCAAAAATCCTTATTTGTTGAATTTAAATATTTACATTAACGTCAACACCTTCAATTCATTTGGGAAGCCAAACAATTCATGCCACCGGCTCGTTCCATCGCACAATGGCAGGCAAGGCAACCTACCGCAACTCTTTAAGGAGGCTTATGTGCTTTTGCAAGGACATACCACAATGTCAATGTTATTGACATCTGAAATGAAATTAAGATTTCGTTCAAATGGAAATGCAATTTAAAAATAAAAAAAATTTAATTAATGCATAAAACTCAGATACCGAAGGGGAAATTGAAATGATAAAAAAAATCCTTTTTCGAAACAATTTACAATTTTCAATCAAACGAAATCATTTTTGCCATTTTTATTTAAATTACAATATTTTGCGTTAGTGGGAGATATAAAGTTGTCTAAAGTATACAAAGTTTTGAGCTGCACCTCATTAGTATTTTAAACGAAAGCAACAGTTTTAGTTAAATGTTATCGTTTATTATTAGTTTAATTAAGAAAATTGAATTCTGTTTATTTTCAAAATTAAAATGAAAGGATATAAACTAAATGATAAGAAACATTCCGAAATTGTTTGCTATGCGGAAGGAGTCACTCAGTCATTTGCTGTTCATTATAATTTTATGAAGTTATTTTAAAGACAGTTTATGCTGCATTACTTGTCACTCTACATTTTGCTCCCATTCATTTGCAGTGCAGAGTGAGGTCCTTTTTTTCAAGGGAAATTACACAATGCGACAAACAAGAGTATATTGTTAATTTTTTTGTTAACCTAAATAAAAAAAAAATATATAAAAGCACATCGAGATGGTGTCAGCAGATCTCACTCGTTTCTGCCCGTAATCATCACAATTTGTTTTACAGGCCTCAGCAGATTATAATTGAGGAACTGGGCTCTATTTTTGAATTTACTTGAATAAAACTTATGGCGTTTGAATTTTGTAATGTCAGTGATATTGTAGTAGCCCTTTCCTCATATCATAATATTTTCTAATATGTATTTCAGAAAACATATGCCAATAACACTGTGCAACACCAATTTTGTGGGTGGACGATTCCTGCGAAAAATTATCACACTAGGTGAGTATAGTCAAACCCAAAAAAAATTAGGACGCTGTGTAGCTACACTTTTTTTTATGGGTGTGGCAAGTTTGAATTTCCATATCCGATATTGTCCGAGATAAATTTAAAAATCGAGTATAAATATTGAATTGAACGAAGTCTTGTGATAACATGTGTTCAGTGATTATTTTTGTAGAATACTTAGGTGCTCCATTTCAAAGTTTAAAGGGTTCTTTGCTCAAAAAGTACCCAAACTTTACACTAAAATGACCAGATACGGATTCAGAATGTTCCACAAATTTAAAATAAATAAATAAATGGTTTCCCATTACATCCCATGAAGGGACTGGGGAGAACTTCTCACAATCACTGAGCTGTGCGCTTTCCAGTTTTCACTCACTGATTGGGACCTACAGTTTTACACCGATTCCGAACGGTAATTTGAGAAGCTTTTTCATGGCTAGATACTCGATAGTGTCGCCGTCACTATGCGAGGTGACCGCCGCCGAAAGAAAATTTGAAGGTGGTCAGAGCCGGGTTCGAACCCAGGACCTCATGTACAAGAGCCGCGCACACTAACCATTGCACCACCGACGGCAACACATTTATTCCTCACTAAATTTCATCATGGCTCGTAATAGACAAAAATTGTCTATCTTTATTTCTTTTTTGTCCTTTTTTGAAATAATGTCAATAAAACTGCACCAAAATAACCGGCAAAATATACAAATGTTCTGCCAATTTATTGTGTGTGTGGAGTTTTCAGTGAGTGGTACCCGCAACATGTTGCTGGGGCCGTCATTTTTCAGCGTGTAATCAAAATGCTACCCACTAATTCAGATACAGCGAAGTTTACCTGAAGATAAAGGTAAAGATAATGGTAAATCTATTAATCCGTACACGCTGAAAAATAGCGGCCTCTCTAACATATTTTCCCAAACATATTCTGAAGGAGCCATGTATATGTTTGGAACACTTCAAACATTGACATGTTTGCAAATCCCAAACCTACTTGAATTTATATGCAATCAGTATCAGTAAAGCCTTGGACAGACGTTGTTGCCCTTTTCAATTTCTTTCCTAAAAATCCTTTCTTACATTGGTAGCACACATACATATATACGAAACACATTTACAAAAACCAAAGTAACATCACAAACCATTCAACTGTCCCAGTCTTCGTTTATTCTTTTTTCACTGATCAAGCGCTTTTGATATCCTGTGTCCGATGAACCATTGACGACTGAATACATGAAACTAAAAGGCAATACATCAGGTAAAATAAGAAACACTTTATTTGCAATTTACACGCGTATTCAGAAATATTTATTCAGGAATATTTAGAGAATAATGCAAAAAGTACAAATTACAAGATAGACTCTCTCGACGTCCCTCTTTTATTTTCTTGCTCTCGAGAGAGCATAGATAGTGCAACAAACACAACTGTATTTGTATCACAAACATAAATATATGTGGGTCGCAAACACATATGTTATAACATATTAATCATTGGGTCTCAAACATGTTATATCGCATAGCAAACACAATGTGTTTGGACACAAGTATATTTTAGTTACGACAAGCTCCAAACACATTTCATTTACATCCAATCAACAAAAAACGACTGCTTTTTCAGCGCGTATTCATAGAAGTATTAATGTTGAGGATTATTGCCACGTTTATCCCGCAACTGATTTAAGGACTAAATTTCACATAGTACTGTCGGAGAAACAAGACAATGTACAATTCTCTGAACATGCCTTAAAGGTTCTGTATTCTTCAAAATCTTAATATTATTGTAGATCAGTGTTTTACATTTAGCAACATGTCCTTTGCTTGTCACTTTATTTTTATATTTTGTTTCTAGTAATAAATACACACAAGCACACATATTTTTACGGGACCTTCGCTCCTTCAAAGGAATACAAAAAATACAAAAAATATTTTTTAATAAATCTTTACATAGTATAAGTGCAATGTCATTAGAAACGGAAGAGTTAAAACAGAAAACTGGTTGGAGTGGGTGAGGAAAAGTGCGATACGGAAAAACAAGTGCAATATTATTACAAAAGAACTTCAGCTACATATCGGTGCAGGGGTGGTTGTAGTGCAAAGAAGTAGATGACGTTTTTACCTTCATTAAATTGTTCAAGTCATTGAAAGGGTAACCTTCTGTCGTTGAAACATCACTTTCCTATAAAACAAAAAGATTAAAGTTTATAAATCGCTTGAAGATTAATACAGATGTATAATTTATTTATAATAATTTCCACGTTTTCATATTTAATTGTCATTGTATAGTATGATGAGATGGCGATGACATTTATTAAAAGCTTTTTAATCAATATTTAAATTAAAACAGGAAATCCTTTATGATAAATGATTGCAATGCAAATCCTTGTTAATATAACAATATTAATATATACATATCTGAATATATGTATATATCTGTACATATGTATATGTATTTACATAAATCCATACTGATATGTATAATTTGTTATGTAAAGCATCACATTCAAAGATATACATATGTATAAATGCTCAGAAAACACCACCATCAACCGAAAACCATAAAGTGATAAATATTAATGATCCCACATTTTGGATGTTGTGGACTGCATAAAACATTAACAACGAATTTAAATGGAAATCAACAAATTTCATAAACTAAATGCCGTTGGAGATGTAATAAATAGTTTACATACGATATAACATTGTGCGTTGTGCGGTCCATTTGGCTCTTTGCCATAGTTACATGCCACGCAAAAGGACATCACGTTGCGTCCTGTCTCTTTACATTCACAGTACAGACTCCCACTCACGATGTGTTTCATAATTTTATTGTTTGCCAAACCATGAAAATCCATAAACCATACATTTATCTAGGGAAATCTAAATTCTCGGTATTTTAAGGGATTCTTTAATAGCTGCTGGTAAAAAGGGAAGATATGTAAATATTTGCCGAATCTAAGTGGTAGATTTTTGCAAAGCCAAGAGTGTATTTGAATACATTTTGCCAAAAATGGGAAAATCTTTACGTGTGTTATATGTGCGCAAGACATCTTTATGACCTACGCCCTGGTCTATTAGCCCAGACGCTCGTTAACAACTTGTTTCTTTGAAAATTTATGTAAATCAAACTAACTGTTGAGTTTGTAACATCTCCCCCTAAATAGAATGCCGTATAAAGAGGTTTTTGGCCAACAAGGAACGAGGCTAAAAGCTAAGCCATCGTTCTGACGGAAATGGTAAATAGGAGCACAGTGAAGGCACTCACATCCGAGTTAAAACTGACGCCAACACAAATTAGTATCGATTCCCAATCACAAAGGACACAATAGAAGGACACAGGTAGGCAAGTTTTAGTGTTGCCAGGTGCAATTTGGCAACAGCATTTGGAGAGTGTTTTAGGCCCAATTTTTGACTGGTTATTTAAATTGGTAATCAGTTGATTTTGATTTATGTTTGATCTGACCTTAAATACAAAAATAATTTTTCAGTGCTTTGTCAAATAACACTGTGTGTAATTTATTAAGTCTTGGAAATATAACCATATACGGACACCACTACGTGATAAAAGACCAAAAGGAGCCGTGTCTCCCAGTTTTGCCCAAAGTCATGCCCATTTTTTTATGGGCCTCCAAAGTGTCATGGGCCCCTCGTTGTCACTTTTGCAAAAAAGTGATCATTTTGTCAGGCTCATATCTTGCAAACCGCTCGGAATTTTGATTTACTCTCTGAGGGAAAGTTGTAGCTCTTTCTTGATTTCTTTTCAAATTCATTTCAGGTACGTTGCTGGAGTCACAAGATCACCCTGTATAATGTTAATGAAGTATTTGAAGAAAAAAATGCTGATGATGGAGGGCAGTCTGGAAGCAACGTCTCTGTGGACACCATAAGTTCTGAATCAGAGTCAGATTCGGACGATTCGGACCACGATTTCGATCCACAACTTAAGAGAGTGCGATTTGCAAGCCCAGGGCCATCAACATTATAAACATAATACGAATATTTTTTTTATTATTTTTTTAATAGATAGCACGGTATCTCAATGTTGCAGTCAGGAAAAAACCAATGAAATTAAAAAATTGTTGTAAAATTTGTCACTTCTGTGCCTACCTAAACGCTACCTAAACGGTGTTAAGAATCAATCGTAGGAAGTTCATATGTTCTAGAAAGTTGTTTATTGAGGTACATTTCTATAGTTGATTGTTTCCTTGAAGTTTGAACGGTTTGCTACCTATGGACCTAAACAGGGGAAAAAAATTAAAAAAATAAAAAATAAAAATTTAAAAAAAAAATTAAAAATTTAAAAGTTTTTTAAGTTTTTTGCGAATTTGACCTTGAAGATGAGATGTTCACAGTCATTATATGTTCACAATTAGAAGAGCTACAACTTTCCCTCAGAGGGTAAATCCAAATTCCGAACAGTTTGCAAGATATGAGCCTGAAAAAATGACCACTTTTTTGCAAAAATGGCACCGAGGCCCCAAATCTTTGGAGGCCCATAAAAAAAAGTACATGACTTTGGGCAAAACTGTGAGACACGGGTCTTGTTTGCTCTTTTATCACGTAGTGGTGTTCGTATATGGTTATATTTTTTCGTGTTGAACTGTGTAATCTTACCACCATGTGGCAACCGTGGCAAATGCTACTAAAAATATACAGTATTCATACATTTATCGACTAATCGTTACAATGCATCAAACTGATGTCATTTGCAAATCAAAAGTGAATTGATAAAATACAAAATATTTAATGAAATGGGAGAATATTTGAGCAGAAATAAAGCTATAACTGCACTACGAGTTAAATGATATGTTTTTATTGTTATTTCAACTCGGATGGGGATTATAATTGTTCACATTAACAATTAAAGCAGCTTTTTGTTTTTGTTCTTCTTGGGGTTTTCTGTCAAAATCATATGGTCACTTGATCATAGTTTAAATGCCCAACTTTGGCTGTTTAAACAGCAATTAACTATTAACCTAAAAAGTGAATCCAGAGTTGAAATTATGTTTACTCGTAGATCAAAGAAGATTTTCCACTCAAAAATTATGCCTTAGTGTTTTAGCTTAACCATTCTATCCACGTGTTGACCTGCAAGCTTTATTTCTTTTTATTTTTAGTGGCTCAAAAAATTCATCTCAATCATCTCAGTCTCAGTCAATCTCGTGTACATTTTCTCATGTGTTTATGTTTCACAACTTTCGGCGTGGATTATCAAGAGAGGGAGAACTTAAATTTATATATGCCGATGATGCATCATCCTGCAATAAATGGTGTAACGCATTTAATAGGGGCCGAATTTGGCGTCAGGACGCATTACGTGCCGCTTATCTAAGATCGATTGTTACTCGTACGTCTGAAAACATCGAGGATGCACACAGGGAAAAGATTAGTTGGAAGTCAATTCAAGCGTTGGAAATTCCATGATAAAGTCAATATTTTGATTAAAATTTATAATTATCGTTCATCAGAATTATTTTCCGATGTTATTTATAAATTAAAAATGGGAAATACTAAACAGAAGTTGTAACTACCGAAATTAAGTTGTATTAACCAATTTGAGTACTTGTAAAACCCCACTCATCTGAAATGGAAGCTACAACTCATAAAAAGTACAACATTAGAAATCGTGTTCAAGCATTAGCCACAGTAATCATAATTTACAGTCTGTTTCTCTAACTCGAACGAAAAGCTAAGCGAACGAAAATCAGTGATTCACATTCGACTCAAATTGGATTTCTCTAAATCTTATTTTTTTTTTGCCAGACTGTATGTTTGTTCCCAACTGACAACACATTCGAAATAGAGAAACCAAAACTTGTACTGGAAAGATTTGAAAAATGTTATGTATTCATTGGACATGAAACGACAAGATTGTGGAACCCAAATCAACTATCTTTTGTCTAGAACACGAACTAGATTCTGGATTCTGTTACAAAAACATTTTTTAGAAAGATATGTATTCGATTTTTCATAAGAGGTTTTGCTGTAAAAGAGCAACTATATTTGAATGCTAGACGAGGACTTTTCAGAAAAACAATTATTTTTAACAGAATGTGAGAAACAAAATTGTGGAAAAACAATAAAGTATATAAATATCATCCAACGAAAAATATGTCAAGTATACATATTCAAATATAACGCCGTATAGACCCAGAATTTCTTATGCTTTGGACAAAAGCAACGGTTGACATAGAGGGAGGATCAATAAGTCCGTGACTTTTTTAATGAAATACAGTTTTTTTCTCAAAAAAAAATAATTTTTAAACATAATCTCCTTTTAGCTCAATACACTTAGTCAAACGCGCCTCCAATTTCTTTATCCCTTCCAAAAAATTAGATTTTTCGAGGTCCATAAAATAGGCATTTGTTTGATCAATAATTTCATCGCTCTTTCCAACGAGCCATTCACTGGGTGCTAAATCCGGAGACTATGGCGGATGAGGTAGCAATTCGTAGCCCAATTAAACAACTCCAAACAATCCTTTGAAGTTGTCACACGATTACGTTTATGGTCAATTGAGAGCAAACGCGGCACCCATCTTGCAGAGAGCTTTCTTAAACCCAACTGATCATTTAAAATCGAAACCACAGTGTAATATGAAATGCCTATGACATAAACAAAATCACACACTTTTACTCTTCGATCGGCCAAGACCATATCGTGGATTTTTTCGACATTTTCGGGTGTATTGACCTCAATTGGCCGTCCAAAACGTTCAGCGTCATTTGCACTTGTGCGACCACAACAAAAGTCAGTAAACCACTTTTTTACCATTGAAATCGATGGCGCAGCGTCCCCATAATATTTCTCAAGCTTTTCCATGGTTTGATTGGCAGCAAAATCTAATGTTTAATGAGCACTCGAAATTCAGTTTTTTCCCATTTTTAAAAAATGCAAGAGGTTGTATGGTTTCAGCAGCTGTTAAACGCAAATAAATGACGGAACTTGTTCAAAATTTGACAGTAGTCTATTAACAGGAGGTGCTTGATGGGAGCAGTGTTGCATTTGAAACTACGAGGGAAGTTGGAAAGGTCACGGACTTATTGATCCGCTCTCTAACAGTCTGCATATGGTTACAAGAAGAGTTCGTATATACCCACCATGTGTAACCGTAAACAACACAGCGGGGAATGGGTAATGAACGTTTAGTCAATACCCACAGGGTATGGGGAAACTAATGGGTAGCTACCTTCGACGATGGGAAATTACTCTGCACGATTATCCAGTAAACATGGGGAATAGGTAAACGGCTTTTGCCCATTACCCACAGCGATAGGTAATGGGTTACCCAGTGTAATCCATCCCCATGTTTAATCGAAAATATGAAAAATTTAGAAAAATTTTTATATCTTGGAAACGGATCGTCCAGTCGGAAAAATAAATAATTTTTGGAGGTTTCTCAGGGTTTCATTCTTATGGAAGATTTTTTTTTTAAATCGCCAAAATAAAAAAATCGCTAAAATAAAAATATGGTTATCAGCACTGTCATGGCTTTCGAACGAAAACTATATGAATTCGTAAATGCCATTTCGTAACGTTTTGATTTTGCTTCTATGACTTTCGTACGTTTTGGTAAAAACGAAAAAAAAATCAATACCTTCTTTTCGAACGAACATCTGGCAGCTCCATGAGAAATGAATAGACAAAACAGAAACAAGGAAAACAAAATAAGGGACCACTGTTGTTTAGTGTTTTCTCGTTACATTTGTCAATTTCACTGCAGTTTTACCAACTATTTTGAATACGCAATATTTTTGCGTTTTTTGATTTTCTGTAGAAGGACAAAACGAAATTGATTTCGCTTTCGAACGTGACTTGGCTGTATAACTCGGGAACGGTGCGCCCAATCGTTATCTTTATATACATATATAATTCTACTGCACGTGTGATTGTGACTGAACTTCTCCTAAACTTCTGGACCGATTTAAATAAATTTTTTGTATGCGTTTGGATGGCGCCCTGGGTGGTTTAGATTTACTATTCGGTCCAATTGGACAAAGGGGTGTGGTACTTCCCATACCAATCGCTTGAAATATTATGCAGGACAACATCTGCCGGGTCAGCTAGTATTTTATATTTTTGTACCTCCATAGTAGGCTTTAACCTATGGATGGAGTCTTTAATACAGCATCACTTTTATGTGTTAACATCATGTGTAGGGGCTAAATTCACAAAGTGAATACATCCAAATACGTACAATTTGTCCGACTGCGATCACACAGATTGTCTGACTGCGATCACACAGATTGTCCGACTGCGATCACAGATGGTTTGGTGTTAAACATGAAAATTTGTATGAAATTTTGTGTGCATATCGGGTTGGTCTCAGAATCGCACAACATCTATTTTTCATACCCCTAAATGATATGGGTGACCCTCCCCTATATAGAACACAGATTTGTCCGACTGCGAAACACAGATTGTTAAACCGGGAAAACAAACACACACTGATGTAACGGCAGCGAATAGTTGTCTTGTGTGGGTGCCCAGCACTCTCAGAGCAAAGAGAATAATGATGTAGTTATACGTATATAAAAATGAGATAGCAAGAGAGTAACGAAAATTGTGCGAACTTGTGTAGCGTATGTACGAACATAACAATGTATGTATGTACATGATTCAGTTAAATTGCATTCTCTTTCTTTTTTGTGGGTATAAAATAAAAAGTATTAGGCAAGGAAATAATGACACTTGTCTTTAAATATTTTTAAGTGTTATTAAGTATTAATATTATTTAAATGAAACGCCATCATATGATTGAACGCCTTTCTTACATTATTTATGTTAACTTCACCTGTCTATATGCATGTATGCATGCATGCATACCGAAAAAACTTGGGATTGATTTTTTTTAACCCTTTTCCCGTAATCCTGAAACTTCGCAGGCAAACTAATGGCGAGAGTGCGGAGCACTCTCAGAGCAAAGAGAATAATGACCTGGTTATACGTATATAAAAATGAAATAGCAAGAGAGCAACGAAAATTGTGTGAATTTTTGTACTTTATTTACGAACATAACAATGTATGTATGTAGTTACATGTGTCTGTTGCTGTACATTCTCTTTGTTTTTTGTGGGAATAAATCAAAAAGTATTGAGCAAGAAAATAATGACACATGTGCTTGCACTGGGTCTCTAAATAATTTTAAGTATTAATATTATTTAAATGTAACGTCATCATATGATTGAACGCTGTTTTTTGTTTTCCAATGTAACATTTACTAATGTGTTCATAGAAATCGAACAGGTGCCGTGTAACAACAAGATGTTAACACATCTTCCGTGAGTTCGAACACTCATTGGATTTTTTTTTAAATCGCTAAAACTAAAACTTCTCGAACCAAAACTCGCTAAACGCCAATGTATCTGAAACGGAGCGCCAATCGAAAAAATATGTAGGTTTCATAAGGATTTATTCAGTAGGAATCATTTTTTTAAATCGCCATAATAAGAAAATCGCTATAATAAAAAATAGCTATAACTGGGAAAGGGTGCGTCCAATATTTAATATTCCTTTACCTCCATAGAAATCTTTAACATATGGATGGATGTCTTGAATACGGCGTCGCTAAAACTAATATTTCTTAAACCAAAAGTCGCTTAAATCTCTTATGCCAATATTTCTGAAACGGAGAGTTCAATCGAAAAACTAACTCATTTTTAAAGATTTCTAAGTAGTGCTCCAATCAGAAAGCAGAAGTGCTCCAATCGTAGGGAAGACATTTTTTCAAAAAATCAACAAAATATGTAAGAAAATCGCTACATTTTTAATCGAAAATGTGAAAAATTTAAAAAAATGTCTATATCTAGGAAACGGTGCGTCGAATTGCAAAAATATCTAATTTTTGCGGGTTTCTAATGAATTTCCTTAAAGTGGTCCAATTCGTATTGAACTTTTCTTCTTAAATCGCCAAAATATAATCGGTAAAACAAAAAATGGCTATAAGTCGGAAGCGGTGCGTCCAATCGCAAAGATAATAAATTTGTTACCTCCGGAGAAGGCTGTAACCAATGCATGTATTTAATACGGCATCAGTTGCTTTTAAACAAATGGATAAAACTGAAATTCGAATTCGAAAACTAACCATTTTTTTCCGGGTTTCTAAGGGCTTTTCATAAGGTTGTCCAATTCTTATAGACGACTTTTTTTTTTAAAAAAAGCGGTAAAATAGAAAATGGCTATAACTCGGAAACGGTGCGTCCAATCCCAAATAAATAAATTTGTTACCTCCATAGGAAGCTTTAACCACTAGCATTACTTTTTTTTTTTTAAAAAATCGATAACCCACATGTGCGTTTTGGCAAATTTTTATTTGAAAAATCTTAGTTTAACGATTTGTTTTATGAAAGACATCTATTGGCTAAAGCCTCTTATCGAGGTAAAAAAATTATTATTTTTGCGTTTGGACTCACCATTTCCGAGTTATAACTATTTTTTTATTTTATCTTTTTTTGTAAAAAGTCGATACGAATTCGACCATTTTAAGAAAAACCCATTAGAAACCCCGAAAAATTGGTAAGTTTTCGATTGAACGCTTCGTTTCCAAAATTTTTATTCGCAAAATTTTAGGTTTAGCGATTTGTTAAAAAAAAAGTGATGCCGTATTAAATACATCCATTGGTTACGGCCTCCTGTGGAGGTAACAAATGTATTATTTTTTCTATTGGACGAACCGCTTCCGAATTATAGTCATTTATGTATTTTAGTTATATTCTTATTGCGGCGACTTTTACAAAAAAAAATCAATACGAATTGGAACACTTTATGGAAATCCGCAGAAATTAGTTATTTTTTCGATTCGATTTTCGAAATATAGACATTTTTCTAATTTTTCCATATTTTCGATCAAACATGGGGATGGGTTACCCAGGGTAATCCATTACCCACGAAATACGAACCCTGATTACAAATAATAATAATTTTTCTTAGAAGAATATTTTTCTATTTCTTACGAGCTAACCAAGTAATACTTGACTCCTTACCAAGAATCGGGATTTTACAGAACTTAAAAATGTTTACTAAATCAAAAGTTTCAGAGTTTTGGTCAACGGGAAACGATTCAGAGCGTCTGTACGACATAAGTAAATTTTTGTATTTAAATGTTTTTGTAGATTTCCTTAAGATGAAAATGGTGGCTCAAACTATATTACAAAAATTCTTTGCGATTTGAAAGTTATAGCAATTTGTCAAAATTTTGCTTTTTAAATAACGACCACCAACCCCACCCACCTTAATTTCAAACAACTATGACTTAACAACTTTGACTTAAGATGTCATGATGTGTCACCCAAGATCCATATATCGTTTTTAGTATTAGACTTAATGCATTTTCCCCCGGCTGATTTTATTCTGACCAACATTAATAAACTGTCAACCTCTAACCAATTCAATTCACCAAAAATTCATTTGGATATCTCAGTCATCAATAATAAAAAAATATTCAGCTATTGCGTTTTATCTCCTTCTACTGAGTAGTATCGTATACTTGTATATGCAAATCTCATAGGTAACTGTTCGGCCAAATGCTTTAAAGATCATATCTTTCTTTTCTAAAGCGTTTCCAATAGATGTGAAAAAACCTGTGTCATAAAAATCACTTCCGTTAGCATTTTTAATGGAATTTTCTTTTAATTTTGTAAATGTTTACTTTGAATTTACCACTGGGAAATTATTTGGCAACGGGAGAAAAACAGCAGGAAAAGAAAATCGAACGGATATCGAAAGCAAGGATAAGAACTGTTCTCATATGCTTCACTTTCTCTGGGAAAACAAAAAGGAAACTAGTGGTATTTTCTTTTAATTTTGCATGGGAAACTGGAGTCTGTTCGTGAATTGATAGATACTAATTTAGTTGAAAATTGAGGTCAAATTCACTTCCGTTGTGTCCTTTCTACCACAAATTGCCTCTAAAAGTAATTGGTCAACAATATCGTATTTACATAAAGGATGACCACTGAATTCATCAGAGATGTATCAATAAATATTGGATGATCCATTGTTGTTCCTCTACTGATAGAAGGATATATTTTTAAGGACCATTAATTCAAGTTAATTAAATTTTAATTTTGGTTCTCAATTTATATTTCACTTTAGAAATTCTTACCAGAAATGTGTTTTTCTTAAGAAATACCTTTTGTGTTTCGTGCTGTTCCCAGCATCAAATTAAAGAAAATCATTCCATCATAAACTTAAACGGGAATAATCATTTTGTTTCAGCTTGAAAAACATTTTCTGGAAAATAAACAAATGTAGTTACTTTTTCAAAGTTCACGCTAACATAATAGTACTCTGGCCTTTATGATCGAAATACAATGTTGGGTACGTGAAGTTCAATCAGGACATTGAAACAAGTCGGAACATAACACGGAGTTGTATTCATGATATTTGTGGTCGTTATTTTCAACTACAATAGAACCTCAAAAATTATAACTCTCACAGTTCAAACCATACAAAAATTAGAACCTGAAAATTTTAATGCATTACATATGTACACACTGAAAGAAAATCGTACATGTAAATGATGAAATTGTACAATGTAAAATATACAATGTCCAATGAAAAGAAAAATTTGATGGACTAATTATATGAAAATTAACTGGTGTTAAATTGGATCTAAAATCTTCATCAATTTCAATAAATTTACATTTATGCATTTATTCATTGAAGTAAAATATTGAAGTACATTATTTTGGTGGAAAATTGCATTGATAATTTGATTAAAATTTTTCACATCTATAAAGTCAATTGCTCCAATTTGGGTAATGGCTAATCGTGATATCTGCACTGATGTTGAGAAGGTGCTTTTCGACGCTGGCACGTCAACTGCGCAACCTTTTCAACATTGCATAACGTGAGGGAGTCTTCCCGGCGCGTTGGAAAGTTGCTAATGTTCAGCCAATCCCTAAAAAAGGTGATGCAAGTAACTCTGCAAATTAACGCCCAATTGCAATTTTTTCTGCGCTCTCGAAGGTTATGGAGAGCATGGTTAACGACCATCTTGTGAAATATCTCGAATCCAATGAACTTCTTATGCCTTCCGTAGAATGAGATCTACTGGAGACCTGAGACTATGGCACGATGCACTCCTGTCAAAGCTCGCTGCTTTTGGTGTCTATGATAACTTTACTCGATTTATATTGAGCTTTCTCAGAGATCGCACTATACGAGTTGTTACAGCTGGGGTTTCATCCGACGAGCATAAATTGACTCCAGGTATACCATAGGGATCTGTTCTTTCTCCTTCTATTTTTCTTATTTTCATTGACGATCTCCTGGGTCATACTGTGAACCCAATCTACTCGTTTGCGGATGACAGTAATCTCTGCCAGTTATATGCAGTCGACTGTAGGCCAAGTCTTCAAGAGAAACGCCGGACGATGAATGAAACAATCGGCCGGAATCTGGTGTCCATTGCCGAATGGGGTCGAAGGAATAGAGTAGATTTTAATGCGGGTAAGACCCAGTGTTGCTTGATGTCGCATAAGCGGATTGCTAACCCAGGTGTGTCGTCATTGTCTATGGACGTTACGGATATTGATGAATCAGACGCTCTTGATGTTCTGGGCAAGAAAATACAATGTGATATCCGTTGGGCAAAACATGTAATTGAAGTGCCGAAAGAAGCATTCAAGTGTCTATGCTTTATATAGCGGTGCAAGAAATACTTCACTCCATCTGATCTTCTCAATATCTACACCACCAACATCAGACCAAAGATGGAATAAAACTCCCATATATTTGGCAGGTGTGGCCGTCGGTGGTGCAATGGTTAGTGTGCGCGGCTCTTGTACATGAGATCCTGGGTTCGAACCCTGCTCTGACCACCAAAAATTTCTTTCGGCGGCGGTCACCTCGCATAGTGACGGCGACACTATCGAGTATATAGCCATGAAAAAGCTTCTCAAAATACCGTTCGGAATCGGTGTAAAACTGTAGGTCCCAATCAGTGAGTGAAAACTGGAAAGCGCATAGCTCAGTGTTTGTGAGAAGTTCTCCCCGGTCCCTTCATGGGATGTAATGGGAAACCATTTATTTTTTTTTTTTATATTTGGCAGGTGTTCCTAGGACATCTTTGGAGCTTCTCGACCGTGTCCAGAGGATAGCGACGATGATAATAGGGGCAGTAGGGTACCCAACTCTATTGGCTTTATAAAGCGGAGCAAGAAATATTTCACTCCATCTGATCTTCTCAATATCTACACCACCAGCATCAGGCCAAAGATGGAATAAAACTCCCATATATGGGCAGGTGTTCCTATAACATCTTTGGAGCTTCTGGACCGCGTCCAGAGGATAGCGACGATGATGATAGGGGACAGTAGGGTATCCAACTCTATTGGCTCTATAAAGCGGTGCAAGAAATACTTCACTCCATCTGATCTTCTCAATATCTACACCACCAACATCAGGCCAAAGATGGAATAAAACCCCCATATATTTGGCAGGTGTTCCTAGGACATCTTTGGAGCTTCTGGACCGCGTCCAGAGGATGGCGACGATGTTGATAGGGGACAGTAGGGTATCCAACTCTATTGGCTTTATAAAGCGGTGCAAGAAATATTTCACTCCATCTGCTCTTCTCAATATCTACACCACCTACATCAGGCCAAAGATGGAATAAAACTCCCATATATTTGGCAGATGTTCCTAGGACATCTTTGGAGCTTCTCGACCGTGTCCAGAGGATAGCGACGATGATGATAGGGGACAGTAGGGTATCCAACTCTATTGCCTCCCTTGAGCATCGTCGAAATGTGGGTTGGGTGACGCTGTTCTATCGATACTTCCACGGTTTGTGCTCCTCGGACATCCGTCAACTTATGCCAGACGTGAGGATATTTAGCCGAAGTACGCGGCTTTCCAAGAACTCTCATCGGTTTATTTATCGACGGGCCGGTTGACCGCACTACACACTATAGAGAAAATTCGTTCTTCAACCGTACAGTCCGTGTGTGGAATAAACTTCCGGCTAATGTACTATTTCCCACCAATTGTTACATACAAAGATTCAAGGCAAATTTCAACAGACAGTACTGCCTCTTTCCACCCTCCACTACCTCAGTTTTCCTTCGCCAACAGAATGAACTGCATTTATCGGGGTCATCCCCTGAGTGTTGATTTGATAAAAAAAAAAAAAACACAGTAAAAAATTACATGAGGTGGACACCCGGTTGGAACGAAATTCCTTTCCTTTATGTACTAGTTATTTCCAACACGCCTAAGACGCATGTTGAAAAATACTATAATTTAAATGGATCTCTAAGAAAAGACACTTTTTGTAAAACGATAAACTTTTTTTAAGGAATTTTTTTTTACTGAATGTAATGTATTTTACTGAATGTATAAAAAAAAGTATACTTTTAGGTGCTCTTTGTGAGTATATGTTTTATATTTTCCCGATAATGTCCTTTCTTTAATGAGTGGTATTTCTTTTATTAAAAGGTAATGTTTTTATTTAAGAAAAGGTACCATTTTTAATAAGAAGTACTTTCTGTAAGAAAAAGCTTAAGAGTATGAATTTTTTTTACAAAGAATACTTTTTTAAGAACAGGTACTTTTTAAACAAGTGGTACTCTCTTTGGGAAAAGGTTAGGTTTTTAAGAAAATTTACTTATTTCCAGAAAGGCTACTTATCTCAAGAAAAGAAACGAAAAGGTATTATTTTATTTTAAAGAAAAGGTACTTTGAAGAAAAAGAATGATTGTAAGAAAAGGTATTTTTTAAGAGAAGGTATTTTTTTTAAGAAAAGGTTTTTTTAAGAAAAGGGGTTTTTTTTAGAATTGGTCCCTTTTTCAACAACAGCTAAAATTTTAAGAGTAAGTACTTATCTCAAGAAAAGTTATATTGTTTTACATAAAATGTACTCTTTAAAGAAAATGTAGTTTTTTAAGAAAAGGCAATTTGTTGTAAGAAAATGTACTTTTTTAAGAAAAAGTACTTATTTAAAAAAATTACTTTTTTAAGAAAATGTACGTTTTGTAACAAAATTTACTTTTTAAGCAAAGGTACTTGTTTAAGATAAGGTATTTTTCTAAGAAAATGTACTCTGTTTAAGAATATGAATATATATTTTTTTTTGAGAAAATTTACTATTTTTAAGAAAACGCACTTATTTAAGAAAATTCTTTTTTTTAAACTCCTGTCACTTTGGCTTTTCTAAAATTACAATTTTTTCGGTTCAAAACTACAATATGTAATAAACATGCTCCACCTAGAAAATTTTCCAAGAAACAACAAATTCTCCCCATATGTTAGTCTAGACACAAACCTAACCAAAAATAAGAGTGTAAAAGTAAGTGTGCTGCCAAATATAATTCCATGCTAAGGGTTGTATTTCATGGATTTGCCAGTCTTACACTTTATCTTTTCTATATTTGCTTTTTATTGGGTTGAAAAATACAATATGTAATAAACAGGCTCCACCTAGAAAACTACCCGTTATACCAAACCCAAAGTACCCAATGTAGTTGATAATAATGGGTTGTAATAAAGTAGTTTAAAAAAAATTACAGCAGACAGTTGTCCGAGGCCTTCGGCCACGGACTGTCCCTGCAGGCTGTGTGAGAGACACGGCCATTAAGTTTAACGTAGAATACGCCATCCGATAAGACAGAAAACATATATAACAATAAATTAATTTGCTTATATTATTTATCATTTATTGTTATATATGTTTTCTGTCTTATCGGATGGCGTATTCTACGTTAAACTTAATGGCCGTGTCTCTGACACAGCCTGCAGGGACAGTCCGTGGCCGAAGGCCTCGGACAACTGTCTGCTGTAATTTTTATATTTACCAACGGCATTTGATTCAAGTCCGTTAAAAAAAAAATATTATGTTCAATTTTTTTAAACTTAATTTAATTTATGTAGTTTAATTAATATTTTTATTGAAATAAGTTCTGCGAATGTTGAGAGGGCCGCCCTAATATTTAAAAAGGTTTACTTTATCGAGTCTTCGCATTAGCATTCGAGCGTTGTGTGAAAGCTTTACGCTTTACAATTCAAAATTAATGTTACAACAGCAAAAAAGCTTTATTACGTTAGCTTACTATTTGTTTCACTTTTTACTAGATACATGTTGCCAAGCAACATTAGCTTGCTGTTCGTTTCACTTTTTACTAGATACATGTTCCTAAGCAATGTTGAGCAACCAGAAACACTCAACCAAACACCACACATATGTTTGAGTGTATGTGTTTAAACAATTTTCATTTGAGAAATTAAAATACTAGAAATATATCAACCAATATGAAATGTATATCAAACGAAAGATAACATCTTCATTTACCTACAAAAAAAATTTTAAAAAAATTCATCTAGCCGTTTCCTCAAATTCAATGAAATAAAGATTACAACAATAAAAACCTGACATGACTCCTCATACCGTAAGGTAAGACGTATTCTACGTCAAAAAGTTGTTTAAAATGTTGTTCATTTAGCCCCCATCCCGAAACGTGGGATAAGGAACTTCGTTCCAAAAGGTAAGCAAAAGCAAAGTTAATATAAACACCAGCTGATTGTTTGCAGTAACTGCTATTTTGTGAAAAGTCACAGCTTCACTTGGCTGTGTAAGAAAACTCCAACTGCACCTTTAAATGAAGCAAATGATTTGCTTTTTGCTCTTGCTGATTTATTATTATGCTCTGAAAATAGTCAAGTAACTTTAAATATTGGTTGAAATCCAACCTGCGACTGTTTCAAATTTATTCGATCACCAAAAACTTATCTCAATTATAGTTGTCTTTGATCCGAGTTATTTTTAGACTGATGTAATTCCTTTTACGCCAACAGATCGCGTGAAATCGCGATCGCTGGACTATCGGTTCAATGTTTGTAAAGCTTCATCTCCAGAAGCGTCTAGCTCACAAATTTACAACGCTTAACAGTTTAAAAAAAAAGTTCTCCAAATTAAATTTTCAGTTCTATTAAAATCCATTGTATATAAATTCTATTAAAAATCAGTTAATTGTCTTCAATATTTATTATTTGATACCACTGTGCAAATGTTGTCGGAAAAAATCCAACATCCTTGCAATTCTTCTATTCCATATGGACTCTCACAATTGATTTTATTAAAAGGGATACTGTTGATTGAAAAGGAATACATATGTCAGTGTATATGGTTGGAATATGTGCAAATGTTTCGCTCCAACTGTTAGTTACAGAAATAACTGCTGTTGTTATCTTTCCATTAAAGACATCCTGTCTACTTCTGTAACATGAAAGGACTTTTTTGATATAACACTTATGTTGAAGTGTGTGTTGATATGATTCGACATCATATGTATGTAATAACATCGACTCAAGTGCTGGTATTCTATTACAGGAAATAACTCGCAAGTGGTTTCTAATGAAATCTCTATAGAAATTTAATATCGCGTAAATTAAAATGAATTCCTATTGAGCCACTATACAAGTAAATAGGTTCTAAGTTATATGAGTGAAGTTTATTAATACCTTTACACATTTTAAGTGGAATTCAATAAATAATGGCAGACTTATTAAGGATGATTAATGTGAAGTATCTAACGAATAAATGATTAAAATATTTTAATTCAAAGTATAAATAGAAATTACTAAACATAGGATGTACCAAAATTCACGCTAGATTGAATGCCATAGAGCTGTTTTTCGGGATGTGTGGCAGAGAGTACCGCATGTCGTCCACATCCATATCATTAAATTTCGGTACAAAAAAGTATATCTTATTCTTTCGCGGCAGACCACCATTTACTGTTGTTGTCCTAACAGACACATTTTCGAGAAAATAATTCGTTCGGAAATGACTCCAGTCCAAAGTCTATATCCAAAAGTGACACGTCGTTGATGCATGTAATGGGTTTTCCAATAGGTACTCGAATCTCGGTTTTCAGTCGAGTATTTCAACACTCTAGTTAGAATCTAAGATACATCAGGTTGCTCAATCAATCACCTTTTCACTGTAACTAATATCAGACAGGGGTCTTACGACGGGATTGCCAGGGGATACTTGATTTACCGATGGAAGTAGTGAGCGGCTTGGGAAGTCATTACAGAAATTGCTACAAAGAGCATTGGACACAATGAAAAATACCCTATACCCAAAAAAAAAACTTTACTTGCAGCAGATAAATATTGTCCAGCTGGTTTAGTCAGAACAGAATAAAGTGTCTTCTAAATTAAACAAATGCTACCCTGTTTTTATATATTTTTCCTTATTAAATACAATATTGCACTAATGATTAAATATTAATTATTAAATCAAAGATTTGTCCCTAAGACGAGCTGTGCTTCACTAATTCTTTGTATTGTGCCAACAAAAATATTTAATATAGACTTATCCATCTTATCAGCACTAAGCCTTATTGTCTTAACATATGGCCTGTGATTTGGTTTCTTATTTATTGTTGAACATAAAACAAAATCGCACAATCACAGAACATAAATACAAATGGCCAACAAAAGTATTTCTCGGTTCCCATCTAACTTCCCTCGCCATCGAAAGAAAGTTCAATAATAGCAAATAATAAATTCATAACAGCGAAGGTATTTCCAGCTAACACAACACATATGGAACCAGATGCTAATAACACTGTGCTACAGTGAAAATATACTTCGAAAACATTCATGTGTAGGTCACATGCCGTGTAGAGTACAGTAGATAGAAGTAGTGGAAATTACTGAAAGACCCTGTATATTTAGAGTTATTCTGAGAAACCCGTTTTCGGGAGGGTACAAGTACTTATGAAAGCATAACTTTGTTGTTTCTTACGCGATTTGTATTCTTAAACGGGGTTGAAAGGAATAAGAACGGAGTTTTCCAAGAGCGTTCATCCTGTGATATGTACATTAAATACTGGCTGTGATATCTGAAAATTATTCTTTTTCCAGTTGTTTTGACTTTCACTACTTTTTTTTTGTGAAGTTTCCTATGAAAGTATGTAGATTAGGGTGATAACTTTTTTTGGGCAACATTCTCCCCAGGGCTTTTCTAATGGCAAATATTGTATTAATGATAAAAAAAAATATTTCAGTTCAATTTGGTAAAAACAGCGATTTCTAAAATGCCTTTAATATATTTTTTTTAATAACAATATTTTTAAAATATGGTTTATACATATGTAAGTATGTTAAGAAATAATAACAATAAATGATTAAAAGTAGGTATTGTAAGATATAAACTTTAGGTTCAAAGTACGTGATGTTTTACAAAGCCGATATATATCTTGTACTATTTTTATTCCACGTTTGATTCTAAACATTAACGCGTTTGGTGCGGTGCGTAACCTTTTTTAACGATAGCGAAAAACTAAAAACCCAGTTCTTAATATTTGTCCATGCCCTACACGATTTTGTCTGGGGAGATTTGATATTTGCAAAAAATGCAAAAAGTTATTACCCTAATGTAGATTTGTGTGATTTTTGTGAAAGTATGTAAATAATTGTATTCTGTAATTTTTTTCTATAAAAATTTCAAAGTTACTATAAATTTGCAGTTATTCTTCAAAACTCGCTTTAATTTTTTAAAATTTAAAATTTAGAAATGCCCTTTATTTTGAGCGCATAAGTCCTTTGTGTTTCGACCCATTTTTCCTTTCTAAACGGGTTTAGAAAGTATGAGATCAGAGCATTTTATAATAAGTATGTGCAGTAAAAATTGATTGTAACTTTCTTAACTATGTGAACTATCTTTACGGGTTTCCAGGAATCATGAGGATCTACGTTTCAAATCTCCCTTTTGAAAACTATATACCTACTAATAGCGATATAGAATGGCCTTCAGTTTAAATGGTCATCAGTTTTTTATTACATCCCATGAATGGATTAGGGAGAGCTTCTCACAACCAGTGCGCTGTGCGCTTTCTAGTTTTACACCCACTGATTGGTTCATACAGTTTACATCGGTTTCGAACGGTATGTCTGAGAAGCTTTTTCAAGGCTAAATACCGTCACCAAGCGATGTGATTGCCTTCGAAAGAATTGTTAGGTGGTCAGAGCAGGAAACTAACCCACGTACTCATGTTTAAGAGCCGCGCACACTACCATTGCACCACAAAAAAAAAACACTATAAGAATCACCCTATTTTTGATAGACTAGGTATCACACTTGGATCACACACTTGGGCCAATGAGGACCGTTTGTGATACCATCGTTGAATCTGTTAATTGAACTGAAATGGTTAAACGGCGTTCCATGTAATACCTGATCCATATATTCCAGGAAGTGGTTGAAGAAGATCCTTACATTCGTACCCCGACGAACCCATTAGTACTCTACTAAAAGGTCTAATATCACTTATCTTAACTCCCTGAATTTCGGTTAGATTCAATATACAGTAAGCTCCAAGAGATTCTCTCCTACTCCTACAAAAGGCCGGACAGTATATGAGCATACAAGATTTTCGACGCTCTCGTCCTCCCACAGCTTATACAGTAATCATGAGCTGAGATTCCAAGTCCAGAGGAGTGGCTGACTATTAAGCAATGCAAGTGATCACAAATACTAGCACAGAGATATCTAGTCTAGTAACGTACTTATACTTACTTATCCGGTCTCGAACAATCCCGGCGTGTCAGAGACTTAACAAAATTAACATAACATATTTCGCCAACCAGTTCGATCTTTTGCCTTATCTCCCCAGTTAGTAATACCAAATGTACGCAGGTATTTGTCAACCTGATCCCTCCATCGGAGTCTTGGTCTTCCTATTTTTCGTCTTCCTTCGAGATCGGTTTCGAAAACCCTTTGTGCTGGTTCATCTTCATCCATTCTACTGACATGGCCTAGCCAGCGCAAGTCAATGTTGTGATATAGCTCCAACGAAATAGCTATAACGAAAACTCCTACAGATGTTTCGTCTGCTTGCGATAAGACCCAGGATTCTGCGCCATAAAGCAAGACAGGTTGTGTGAGAGCCTGGTATAGTTGGACTTTTGTTACTCGAGAGAGGGTTTTATCTTTAAAATAGCCCAAAATAGCATCTAATCGCAAGCACAATTCTCCGCTTGATCTCAAGGCTGACGTTGTTGGTTTTGTTTACGGCAGATCCGAGGTATATAAATTCTTCCAAATATAACGGTTATCAATGTCCACGCTTTGGCCTAATCGCGTGAAGGTCCGGCTCGTTGAAACCATTAATTTTGTTATGTCCTCATTTACCGTCAGACCCACGTTTGCTGACTCCTTCTCAATTCTCGAAAAAACCGCAGTAACTTCTCTAATTGTACCCCCAATGATATCTATATCATCAGCATACGCGAGCAGCATGTGACTTTTGCTGCTGATGGTTTTATTCATGTTGACTGCAGCTTTTCTTACAACAATCTCTATTAAGATGTTAAAGAGATCGCACGATTGTCTGAGCCCTCGTTTAGTCTCGAAAGGTTCGGTAAGATCTTTACCGACTTTCACTGCGGATTTAGTGTATATATTGAGTTTAGTCTACGATTCAGCTGATATCTTGCCCCCATTTGCTTGGTGATGCTGCATTTTGTACCTCCATACCATCTATCATTGGTACGTCTGAGAGACTCGGTTTTAAGAATGAGCTTGCATGCAGAAAGAGGCATACCCACATGCTCAATATTCATTGGTACATGTGTGGTAGTCTATAATCTAGCCAGCTCATCGGCTCTCTTGTTTCCTGGAATGGTCCTGTGCCCCGGCAGCCACATTAGGTGAGCATCAGTTATGGGTAATATTTGTGGTATGGAATACAGATTGCAGAGATTTTGTACCTCAGGTGGTGATGATGTTTCGTCACAGCCAAAGCGAAACTTCCACAGTTCACATGACTTCTGCCTAAAATACACTACAATTGTCTGGTAGCATTTGTGCAAAGTCTATAAAAAAAACCGTTTCCCATTACATCCCATGAAGGGATTGGAGAGAGCTTCTGTGCACTTACTAATTTTTCACTCACTGATTGGGACCTACAGTTTTACACTGATTCCGAACGGTATTTTGAGAAGCTTCACAAGGTCTATACCAGGGTTCGTATTTCGTGGGTAATGATTTACCCTGGGGTAACCCATTATTATTGCCGTGGGGAATGAGTAGCGATCGTTTACCCATTACCCGCAGGGTATGGGTAAAATAATGGGTAGCTACCCACGAAAATGAGGAATTACCCATCACGATTACCCATTACCCTCAGGGAAATGGGGAAAATAATGGGTAGCTACCCACGAAATTTGGAATTACTCATCACGATTTCCCATTACCCTCAGGGAGATGGGGAAAATAATGGGTAGCTACCCACGACAATGGGGAATTACTCATCACGATTTCCCATTACCCTCAGAGAAATGGGGAAAATAATGGGTAGCTACCCACGACGATGGGCAATGGTTTACCCAGGGTAACTCATCCCCATTTTTGATCGATAATATGAAAAAATTAGAAAAAATGTCTATATCTCGGAAACGGAGCGTCCAATTGAAAAAATAACCAATTTTTGTTGGTTTCATAAAGTGGTCCAATTCGTATGGAAGAATTATTTTTTGAAAAATCGCCAAAATAAAAAATCGCTAAAATAAAAAAGTAGCTATAACTCGAAAACGGTGCGTCCAAACGAAAAAATTATAAAAATTTAAATTTTTTTAAAAAAATCGCTAAAACGCTCTCATATTTATATCTCGGAAACAGAGCGTCCAATCGAAAAATGACTTAGAAACGCACAAAAATTGGTTATTTTTCCAACTGGACGCTCCGTTTCCGAGATATAGAAATTTTTTCTAATTTTTTCATATTATCGATTAAAAATGGACATGAGTTACACTGGGTAAACCATTGCCCATCGTCGTGGGTAGCTACCCATTATTTTCCCCATTTCCCTGAGGGTAATGGGTAATCGTGATGGGTAATACCTCATTTTCGCGTGTAGCTACCCATTATTTTCCCCATACCCTGCGGGTAATGGGTAAACGTTCATTAGACATTCCCCACGTAGATGTGTATGGGTTACTTATGTGGGGGTAAATACGAACTCTGGTCTATACTCACCTCTTTAGGTTAGACACCAATCATCTACCTTTTCAATTATTCTGGAGCCATAATTGTAGAAGCCTAAATACCTACTACTGCCTGATATGCATCCATTCCAAAACACTACTGGAAATTTTTCATAAAGGTTGTCAAGGATTGTCGCAGATCCAACAAAATTGTCCCACGACCGTATGGGCTTGTGAACCTACGCGAGGAATATCTTAGGCGGATTTGCCTTCACAGCAAATTTAGTGGTAATATATGGAGGGTAACCCCAAACTCTCGGTTGGGACTTCGTTGGACTTTTATCCACAGATTTAGTTACGTGGATTTTTTCCAGTACTAGACACCAAAAAACACAATGCTGTAGAGCAATACCGGGCCGACACCAGCTACTAGCTGCACACGCTGAAAATCTGTTTTTCGTTGTTGGTTGGATGCTAATAGAACATGTTTGTAAATTTTCGCAAATACGGTATAGTACTTTTGGCTAAACATATTGTGTTTGCTATTCAATATTACATGTTGAAGACACAATGATTAACAGGTTACAGTATATGTTTTTGTGACCCAAATATGATTTTTTTTGTTGAAAATTGCTGAAACTAAAAACGTGACAAACAACTGAGAGAAAAAAACCGCAAATATTCATCTCATGAAAACAATGCTTGCAAACATCTACATGTTTCCTGCAATATATTGTCAAGACCGTTTTTTAGCGTGTATATATCCAGTACATTATTGTCATGGATGGGCCTCATCGTTCTCGGGTGACCTTTTTACATGAATATAGGGCACTTGTTTACTGAACTGACTTTACTGATACTATCCATAGTATTTGACTTGAAACTAATCGTAGTGTCGTGAATCACAACTAGATATCTTCTGCTTCCTGGTAAACAATTACGAGCTTCAGTTTCTCCCGATTCCCGAGCCCATTCTCCGCTGCTTACTTCGAGAATTTGCTAATTAAGTCCTGGATCACATCTCTGCATGTGGGGGAGTATTTTACCCAGCACTGCAATTACCACGACGTCAGCATATCGTCCGACTGCGAAACCTGGTCCCTGCAATTATAGCCAATCACTATCCAGTGCTAAATTCCAGAGCAGTGGAGATAACACTGTGTGTAATTTTTTAAGTCGTGGAAATATAACCATATACGGACACCACTACGTAATAAAAGACAAACAAAAGTCCTGTGTCTCCCAGTTTTGCCCAAAGTCGTACACTTTTTTTATCTGCCCCCAAAGATTTGGGGCCTCGGTGTAATTTTTGCAAAAAAAAGTGATCATCCCCTTCTGAAAAAGTGATCATTTTGTCAGGCTCATATCTTGCAAACCGCTCCGAATTTTGATTTACTTTCTGAGGGAAAGTTGTAGCACTTGTCATAAAGAACAAAAATTGTGGACATATAATCGCAAAAAAACTTTAAAAAAAAGATTTTTTTTAACCATTTCCCTCTGTTCAGTTCCATAGGTAGCAAACCGTTCAAAATTCAAGGAAACAATGAACTTCAAAAATGTACCTTAGATCTCAATAAACAACTTTCTGGAATATATGAACTTCCTAGGAATGATTCTTAACCTCGTTTAGGTAGCGGTTAAGTAACGTTTAAGTAGCTGCAAAAGTGAAATCAAGAGTAAATCCAAATACCAAACGGTTTTCAAGATATGAGCCTGCCAAATGATCACTTTTTTGCAAAAATGACACCGAGGCGCCAAATCTTTGGGGCCCATAAAACTGTGCATGACTTTGGGCAAAACTGGGAGACACGGGTCTGTTTTGTTGGTATTTTATCACGTAGTGGTGTCCGTATATGGTTATATATTTTCGAGTTGCACTGTGTAAGGCATCGCCTTGGGGAGGTTGTTAGGTAATTTTTTTTAAATTTTCCCAAAATCGGTTAATTGTGTTATTCCTTGATGAGGTATTCGAAATTGTATATTTGAAAAAAAAATATTTCGAATAAGAGGAAACCCGGGTTTCTAAGAGTCAACTATAATAAAGTCTTTACCCAATAATAACTATTACTCGACGATGTATGCTTTTACACGTTTGAACTCAGGCTGCCTCTGTGGGAATTTATTCAGTTATATCTCAGAACCTAAGGCAGATATGTGACGCAACCTGACGAATGGAACCTTATCTTGCCAGAGGTGAAAATTGAGATTTTGTTATCACTGGATAAAGAACAAAATTCTGAAGAGAATGCCACCAGAATCACGCTAAAATTACAAAATTTGCCGAAGTAATGGCATTTTGAAATTTAAGGTACAAAAACTGTAGTATCGAGAAAACACTTTGGCTTAGTCCCTTTTGTTTCCTTTCCAGAGGTTTGGAAAAATTGACTTTTGTGCTATCAGTTTTAAGTGCAAATCAGTTTTAAGTTGATCTTGAGATATCTAGCTAGCAAAAATCCCAAAACGTGAAATTTTGACCTAAATAGACATTGGGCCTGTACTGAAAATTTTACTTTGGCGAGACAAGGTCCCTTTCGACAGCTTCCATCACATCCATATGTGTTGATCAAAGATGGCTGATCGATGTAGATGTTGTTGGCGTCAGATGGTGTATGGAACAGTGTACTAAAAGCGCAAGCTGTAATCGGTGTACAGAGTTGCCAACCCCAGAGAAATGGAAAAAACAGCAAATTCATTCCAAGACACACATTCTGTTTTGTGTTTTATTACCTATAATTGCATGTAATTGTGTGAGATCACTTGGTTTTGCAATATTATTTAATCAACCACGTGATTTTGTTGTTTTCCTAAATATTCTTTTTAGCACTTTCAAGTAAACGTATAACTTGGCAATCCCAAAAGTCAGACAGCATAAAAATAATATATTGTTTTACCTTTTTACATCTAACCTTGGCCACTAATTGGAAATATTTTTGGTATATACATACATATGACTTTGTCAGAATCATCCCTTAGTATACCCATATTTTCTCTATTTTTCTAGAGAGTTCCGCAGCGTCTTAATCGTTAGTGGCGAGATTGCATAGTAGCGCCATCTAGATTCGTGCAGAGAGCGCTGCAGTCATGTCATCCACCGTTCGTGGTGATTTAGTTTGTGGTGGTTTTCCTTTACAGTTGCTTGAACTCACTGTTATAAAACTCCAGCTGTAATAGTTACATATCACTAACTGTTTGTTGACATTCTAGTGTTACCTTGACATACAGCAGATTTAAATATTAGTTGAACCAACAATTTAAAGCATTTCTGTTGTCGTAACAGTGGTTTATAAATCTCTACTCTTCGTCACTCTAAAACAATTTTAAAATTTAAATGCGGCTAAAAAAATAGTGAATTGCGGTTTCTGATGTAACCGAACCAACCCCAAAACGGGGTTTTACAGAAGAACTCAAAATGTTTCAGAACCTTTATATTATGTCATCCAAAATACATACCTACACGCTGAAAAATCTGTATGTTTTTGTTGTTTGCATGCAAATATAATGTGTTTGTTGCTTGTCGCAAATATACTATACTTGTGCAAAAACACGTTGTGGTTGCTATTCAATATAACATGTTTGAGACACAATGATTAATAGGCTATAATATATGTTTTTGAGACACAAATGTGGGTTTTTGTTGAAAACCACTAAAAACAAATACGAGAGATACAACAAAGAAACAAAAAAGCAGGAGATCTTCAATTCATGAAAACAGTGCTTGCAAACATGTACATGTTTCCTCCCATTTGTTGCTGGGGCCGATATTTTAACATATCTATAACGTTCCTGCGATATAACGACATATCGCAGAACCATGTACATGTTTGCAAGCATTGTTTTCGTGAATTGAAGGTTTGCTGTCTTTTTTTTCAGTGTCTGTCACGGTTTTGTTTTCAGCATTTCCAAGAACAAAAAACACATTTGGGTCACAAATACATATGTTATCACCTATTAATTATTGTGTCCCAAACATGTTATATTGAATAGCTAATACAATGTGTTTGGACACAAGTATAATATATTTGTAGCAACGTGTAATCGTAACGAGTTGCACTGAACGAATACAACGTGATAAAGCCAATTAATATAAATGTCATACAATCGATGTGGCAATTCCGAATTTGTCATCCTTTCTGTGGCCACCACATGCCTAAGTTCCGGTGAAGGATACTGCTTTATCTAGTACTGATTGTGTTTTTCTATTGTTGCCAGACACTCTCGCTGAAGTTTTAAATGACATAATTTAACCTAAATACTTGAACATTCATATATCCCATCTAAATGGTTTCCAATTTATTTAATACCTTACGGTTATAGAAATCATACATTCTCAATCTAACACAACGACAACAACAAAAACCCCACACACATACGCATACACATATTTCCATATATGGTTATAACGAAGAAATCCTGTATCGTATTAACAACACCAGCAGGACCTCGCTCGTCAAGTGGAGTAGAGATTTGAAAAATAAAAATGTAAGAGATAAAAACACAATATGACGCCAAATAATAAATGTATGAGAAGAAGAATAAAGAAGAATTGCCAACGTAGGAGGACATGATGACATTGTTTATTAGTTGGATATATTCTGGTTGTGTTCGTTTGGTGGGAGTGATGGCAATGGTAGTAGGGCCTGGAGTGCTGACTATCTGTTCCGCAGCTGCTAGACCATTCTTCCATTGTTGGAGACGATGATGGGGATGGTGCCAATGCTATTGATGTTGATGATGATGAAGAGATGCTTGTTTGTGGCAGGGATACGATGGTTGTAATAAAACATGCACGTTACAATTATTATGATCATATATAAATAGACTTAGATAAGTGTTTAGACGGACTGTAGAAAATATATAAAATGTCTATAGATTTTCATACATTGTAGTTTGAATTAAGGATCGATATAGGTGACAAACTGGACTGTATTAAATTTTTGTTAAATAATTTGATTTTAAAGAATGTTGAAGTTAAAGCAGAAGGTCGACGTAGCTCGCGAGCGAGCCACAATCTGGCCCGCAGCTCGTGAGACGAGCACCGATACTGATGGCTCACGAGCCAAGAGTCAACAAGTTGAAATGTACGAGCAAGCTCTCTAGCCTGTAGACCCGCAGCAAGTTGAAAAATGTGTGCAGTAGAAAAACCCATTCAAGCGAGAGAGATAGAGAAAGAGGAGAGAACCACCAATAATCAGCTGCAACTAGTGATAACGAAAACAAAATGGTCACTGGCCGAGAACGCTAAGGTGCTGATAGGAAGAGTCTCAAACTTCGAAACAATCGACCGCCAACATGAGATCAAATCCTAGTTCCGACTAGTTACAATTCTCCTAATTGCAGAAAACCTCTGATCTGTGTGCTAAAAGGAAATTAAAAATATTCTTCTACACCAATTCCTATTGAAATTTAAACAAAAAAGTCACTTGAAATTTAAATATTCTATTTGAAATTTAAAATACATCAATCGAAATTTAAAATTTGAATTTGAAATTTGAAATTCAATTGTACTTATAAATTCCAAAAACATCAATTGAAATTTAAAAGATATCAATTGATGTATTTTAAATTTCAGTAGATGTGTTTTAAATTTTAAACGATATGTTTCAAATTTCAATTGATGTATTTCAAATTTCAAATGATGTGTATTATATTTCAAATGGTGTCTTTTAAAGTTCAATTAATATTTTTGAAACTGTAACGTGTTTGAAATCAGACTGCTATTTATATAGTTATAACTCTGAAAAAATTAAATATATCGCTACTTCACTTCAAAAGAGTCATACCTCAACATTTGCAACTTTTCAGTAGAGGCGAAAAAGTGGGATTGTAAAGTCAAAAACGCCTGCAAAGTCTCAATAATTGACATATTCACACTGGATGTTTGACGGCCGGGAAGAGAAAATGGCATCAGAATTTTACACTAGATAGAAATGGTTCTGGGTTATTGTTTTTAAGCAAAAAAAAATTAAAAACTAAAAATGTTGAGTTATGACTCTTTTCTAGTTAGGGTGCGATATACAGGGTGATTCAGGTAGTTCCGGACAAATTTCTCCAGCGTATTCCTTGATTCATTTCATGAAGAAAAGTCCACTAGGACCATGTCCGAAAATGCAAGCGTGCGAAATGGCAGGGGTTCAAAATTTTCGGATTGGTGGTCGGAGGGTAGTAGGGTAAAGTTGCTAACGTCTGAGCCAGTGGTCGGTTTTTTTTTTGTTTTTGGGCTTGTTGGAAAAGTCTGTAAGAGGCCTTTCAGAATCAAAATAGAAAAAGTAGAAAAAGTCAAATCGCCGAGATACAGAGCTTGCAAAAATGTTTGTTTTTGTTTTTGGAAGCGAAATAACAGCACACATTTATTTGTTTTTGTAAATTAGCACGTTTAAGATTTTATTTTCCAGTCCATTTTCCAGTCCATTCATCAGTACCTAAAAAAGTAAGTAGTATTTATAGGTATTCATTGATAGAATTTTGTCATTCAACAAGTGTCTACGAACGCGAAAAGTACAAGTGATTTTTGTCCGGGTTTTTAAAAGTGAATAACGACAAAAAAGTAAAAGTTTACGCTAATCTCTGCTGCAGCAACTTAATCGCTAGTGGTGAGATCGCATAGTAGCGCCATCTAGATTCGTCAAGAGAGTGGTGCCTTGATTTCATCCACTGTTCGTGGTGAAATCATATGAGGTCGATTTCTTTTCCTGTACATCATTTGATATTTTTTAAATTTCAATTGATAACTTTAAAATTTCAAACGACGCACGTTGGGGCCAAATTAAGTTTTCGCGGCCAAAAGTCAATTTTTCAACTTTAACTTTCCCAAAATTTTTTTATGGTGGTTTATTTGCAACATATTGAGGAGAAAAATGCAAAAAAAAAATATACTGTTGGCAACTCTATTTGTGCATAAACAGCTGTCATATAATCGGTTGTTTCAACTGCATTTTTTTCGTTGTCAGTCTTACAAATATATAACATATAACAAAACGACGCCAAACCTACAAAAATTACACTAAAAATAATCTAAAAAATGGATTCGAAAGGGAAGAGTAAGTACAATATTATCATGATGTCCTAAATTTATAATAATTATGTGTGTGATATTAACAAGGGAATGATTTGTCTGAAAATTAACGTAAAATTGCAATGGAAAATTGTAAAAACAGGGAGAAAAGTTATATTGCTGCCCGTTGTTCGATGGTCGGGCTTGTTCTAGGTTGTAGATTAATCTGTTGTTTAATGGAAAAAAAAATATTTTGTGCTTTTTTGCGCCACCGATATTGGTGCAAGTTTTTGTAACTAAGGTGCATTTTCCTCAATTTTAAATATTTTAAACATGTGCAGAAACTTTTGATAATTATTCCATTCATTTAACGAAGCATCATTCGCTTTTATGACTAATTCTACATTTCATAATCGGCTGCCGGTGATCCTGCTATACCTGGTTTATCCAGGAAGGATATTTTCCTACTAATCAAGAATAAACTAAATTATGGTGCAGCTACTGCGTACGAGGCTATTGAAAAAACCATGTCCGAAAAATTACAACGTCCTTTCACGCTATCGAACAACGTGAAATCTCGCATACGCGTTTTGTTGGTGAGTTTAAATAATAAATGGAAAACCGTTTGGAGGCACGAGGACAAATTTTTAGAGAAGTTTTCCGAATGGCTGAATGTGTTGGTTCCCTTAGAAGAATCTCCAGCAGTTGCAAAGAAGTCCAACAAAATAGGTCGGCCTTCTTTAGAATTTTCCGAAGCTAGTGAGCGTACAAAGCGAAGAAAGACTGAACAATTGCGTGCAGGGACAAGTACGGAAGAATTGTCTTATGCGACTCAAATGAACCTTCGAGCATCTGGCAAATTAGATGCTGCAAAAGTTGTCAAAGATGTGACACTGGTAAGCCCATTTAAAGCCAATCAGTATAGAGAATCTTTCGGATCGATTTCGGAAACACCTCTTTCTCCTGATGCTGCTTTGTCGCTTATACTCGAAACGAATTTATCAAAATCACAGTACCAGAAAATTCGTAATGAAGGCAGAAAAAACTGCTCCACTTTATTTCCGTCGTACAAAAAAATATATCTAGCGAAGCTTAAATGTTACCCAACGAAATTAGATATTTCTGTAACGGAATGTAGTGCCGAAGTAAAACTGCAGGCTTTGCTAGATCACACAATCAAAAGAATCTTGTTAACTCAAGCGGATGTTATTAACAGTATGTCTTACGAAGAAGTTCGCAACTTGACTTTAATTTGTAAGTGGGGTTGTGATGGCACTTCGGGCCAAAGTACGTTCAAGCAAAAATTTACCGATGATGATGGAAGCCAGTCTGATGCAAACATTTTCGTTACCTCACTCGTTCCATTGCAACTTTTATCAGCCGACCAGGAAGAACAAAATTCAGTCATTGTATGGAAAAATCCAAGGCCATCTTCTCCCCGTTTTTGTCGACCAATCAGGATTCAATTTTTGCACGAAAATACTGAAGCCACTGTTAACGAAATGGAATTCATTAAAAAGCAAGAGACTAACCTCGTCCCTTACAAAACTGACATAAATCTAAAACCCATAACCGTTTCTTTCAAACTTGCTTTTACAATGATAGACGGTAAAGTTTGCAATGCAATCACAAATACTGCATCTTCTCAACGTTGCTATTTGTGTAAAGCAACTTCAAAAGACTTTAACAATATTGATGCGATGCTGGAAAAGGAAATCAACAGTGATCATTTAGAGTTTGGTTTGTCAAGTTTGCATGCATGGATTCGATTCTTCGAGTGCTGTTTGCATGTAGGGTACAAACTTGATATCAAAAAGTATCAAGCGCGAAGTTCCAATGATAAAGAATCTGTTCAAACCCGAAAAGAAAACATTCAAAAAGGCTTTCGTTTACGATTGGGGCTGATAGTCGATCAACCGAAGCCTGCTTTTGGTAGCTCGAATGATGGGAATACCGCTCGGCGATTTTTTGAAAACTCTACCACTTCTGCTTCAATCACAGGGGTGAATGAAGATCTTATCAAACGTTTTCATGTTTTACTACAGGCACTTTCGAGTGGCCACGAAATTAAACCAATTACATTTCAAGATTATGCCATACAAACAGCTCGCGACTTCGTACACTTGTACCCGTGGTATTATATGCCAACTTCAATGCATAAGATTTTAATTCACGGCAAGGAAATAATAACTTCTGCTCTATTACCAATCGGACAAATGTCTGAAGATGCTCAAGAGTCCAATAATAAGTATATTAGAAAGTTCAGAACAGATTTTACGAGAAAATGTTCACGAGTAAAAACTATGGAAGACCTTTTTTCACGGCTTCTATTATCATCTGACCCATATATTTCTAGCTTGCGCAAATTACCTTGTAAAAAGTTTAAATCATTGCTGCCAGAAGCAGTACAGTTATTAACTGCGCCAAGTATTTCAACGAGTGAGGAAAGCTCAAGCTTTTTTCCGGTTGAATCTACTGACTGTGAATCAAGTGATTCTTCTGACGAAGATTTCTAAAGTTGTACTTAATCAACTAGCCTATGTAATGAATAATTTCTAAAGTATCTATCCATCATTATAATTTTAATTTAATTTCTGTTTAAACCTAATTTTATGCTAATCATTGTCATATATGTATGTATAAATAAAATGTTTTTTTCAAACAAGTCATCCATATTGGATCCGCCATTTTGTTTTTTCAATTTTTGACTTCAGATTCGTAATCAGCGAATTGAATGCGTTTTCGACTTTTGGCCACAAATTTGGCATTCGGCCCCATAGTGCGACGTGTTTAAAATTTCAATTGAAGTGTTCCAAATTTCAATTGATGTGATTTAAATATCAAATGGTGTCTTTTAAATTTCAATTAATATATTTTAAATTTAAATTGGTTTCTTTTAAATTTTAATTAATGTTTTTTTTTTTTTAAGTTAAATTGATGTACTTCCAATTTGAAATAAAAATTTTAAATTCCAATTGATGTATTTTAAATTTCAAACACAAATTGATATTTTTAAGTTTCATTTGGAAATGGTGTAGTGTCTTTAGACACGATAACGTTATCGCAAATTGAAAATACGTTGTCAATAAACACAATCACTTGGCGTCAAAAATTGTCAGCCTCGTTAACAATGTGTCATCTTGACGTCAGGGATATAATAAGAAATCGACATTTTGTGGTCTACACCAGAAATGACGTTAAACTTCAGTTCTTGTTCTTCTTCTATATGAATACGTCTAAACATTTTCAAAATACCTCAACTTTCTTAGGCCTCCTGCGCTTCCCGTTCCAATTATTCCACAATTTTTTGAAATAGTTTCTCCCTTGTCTTTGGGGCCAAAAATTTAATGACCTTTGGGGTCAAAAAAAGGTGAATTTTCCTTTGAAGTGACTTAATAAGTATGAAACTTTCATCAGAATAAAAAACTTGACGTGCTTCCGCTACATCCTTCAAATGAGCAGCCCTAAGATTTGAATATATTTTCTTACTGACCCATTAACTTTCCTTCCAAATAAATACATGATAAGTGGAATGTTGTGTATAGTCCTGGTACGAAGTTCCTTGTGGAATCAATGAACATATGTAAATTGCTTGACTTGCTTCATCAGGGCGCGATATGGCAGTTGTATTTTATTTGAATGTTATTCCTTAAGTCTGATGTTTGTATCCCTTAAATTAACTCGAGCTGCTTTTGTAGGTTATGGCAATAAAATTCAAATTTGATTTAAAACAAATTGTTATTGCGTCAATTCTGCTTCAAAACAAATGCTTCTTTACATGACAAGAAGAAAAGTTACCTCTGATATTAAGAAATATATCTCTTTGTTTCCCATTTATTTTTAATCACTTGTAGATACGGTATTGGATGTGGCTTCATATTCCGTTTTAGCCCCTGAGCATGTACAAGGATTTGTCCACACACACGTACGCATACATATAAACTCTTGACTAAAAAGTTAGATACACGTATTTTCTAAGGATTTCAACGATATTTGCATGCGTGACTGTGAATATGTGTGAGTAATAGAGTGGCTGGATTTTAACTTTTTCCGCATAAGGAAAATGCAGCATAGAATTGAAGCAATATAAACGGCTTTTTAATAATGATATTTTTATCAAAATCAATTTTAGTTTATCGGAGACCCCAATGGTGTTGTCATTTCTGACAACAAATATTAATTATTATTATATTAATTATAATTATTATTAATATTCAAAAGCTATCAATTAATATTCCAAAAAAAAATTATCTATTGAAATTATCAACTTTGTATTACTATAAATTTACCTAAAACTTGAAGTCGTGTGTTTTGCAATTCAGTTGCTGTCCTTGAATTCCAATTGATACTTTCCAAGCGATGCAAGTCCACAAGTCAACTATTAAAAAATCGTATATGCAAAATCCCCATTCCGATGGAACCGCACAGATCTAATTAGAGCAATGGTGCGTCAACTTCAGAGGCTATCATGGAAAAGAACCAAACTAAGACTTTTAACAATCACTCTAGTAGTGAGGAAGATGGATATATCCTGGGAATCGCTTAATAGGCTTGAAAAAGACCAGAAATTACAAAAGTCTAGGAGCAAATCCTGATCTTAAAGTGTCTGTCATTGACAGAGCAGCTCTTGATGGCACGATCAGACTTGTCAAATGCCTGAAACTTGAGGCTGGGCTAACGGAGATAATGCCTGATGGCACTGCGGGAAAAAGAAAGGTTCGCTTAGAAACAAACTTTCGAAACTGTTTAAATCCAGATATCAAGCACTGAGATCCGTCTAGAAACTTCTGAAGTAGGAATAAAACACCTTAACATAATTTTCAAAATTTGAAGAAATTGCAAATGTCGATAACTGTGGGACAATACTTTTGGGAATTTTTTCCAAAAGAGATATAAAATATATTTAAAAGAAACACGTTTCCAGAAAATTTCAGAAAAGTCGGTTGTTTGACATGGAATGCATCTTATGTATCAATAACTCAGTCAATTAATACCGGATTTTTAAAAACAAAGTTGCGTTTTACTCACTCGGAAATGTCCCTTTTGAATAAATTCAAGAGTATTATCGTTTCTCTATAAAATAATGTATGACATCATCGCCGAAGTTCAAAAATGGCGAAATAAATTAAAAAATATTTGCTTTTTGGACAAATACACACAGACTTCTCTTATTTTCTTAAAGAACGTATAGGATTTTTCAACAGAGACGCTACAAAAGTAAATCGATAGGGACAGCAAACGACGCCATAATTTTTCCTGCTCTTTTGACATTTCTCTTCAGTAGGGTTTGCCATTTCATCATGGAAAGATATACGAGCCAACAACGAGTCGAAATTATTAAAATTTACTACCGAAATTTGGAGTCAGTGGCCTCAACTTTAAGAGCGCTACGTCCAATTCATGGTCGTCATAATCGTCCTACCAGATCAACAATTGAGCGTCTAGTGGAAAAATTTGAATCCACAGGCACAGTACAAAATGTTCCCGTGCCAGTAAGACAAAAAAGTGCCCGCAGTGTCGAGAATATTGCTGCCGCTGAGGCTTCAGTTCAAGAAAGCCCAAATGTGTCTATCACACGTCGTTCTCAAGCATTGGGCATCTCTGTGACGTCGTTGTGGCGAATTTTGCGAAAAGATCTTGGGCTACATCCTTACAAGATCAAACTGACGCAAGAACTGAAGCCGCTTGACCACCATAAGCGTCGTATGTTCGTGAATTGGGCTGAGCAACAACTTGAAAATGATTCGGATTTTCATCGGAAAATCATCTTCAGCTTCCGTCATGATTAAGACCGGCACATTACTGTGAATGCGAATCGCTACAGTTCAATGATAACTGAATGTTTTTGGCCCCAATTGGATAATATGGACTTGGAGGACATGTGGTTCCAACAGGACGGCGCCACAAGCCACACAGCGAATGCCACAATCAATTTATTGGAAACCAAGTTTGGTGAACGTGTTATCTCACGAAATGGCCCAGTCGATTGGCCGCCTCGGTCGTGCGATTTGACGCCGTCAGATTATTTCCTGTGGGGCTACGTCAAGTCTATGGTCTATGCCAACAAGCCAGCGACGATTGATGAACTTCGTACGAATATCGAACGTGAAATTGCAGCAGTATCGGCCGATTTATGCTTAAAAACCGTCGAAAATTGGGTTCAGAGTCTGGACTTCTGCAAGCGTGCCCTTGGTGGCCATGCAAAAGAAATAGAGTTCCATACATAATGGCATCGAACGTACTTTCACAGGAATAAAGAATTTCATTGGTATCTAAAACCGATTTTGTTTTATTTAAAAAAACTTTTGTAGCGCTCTTATTGAAAACCCCTTTATATATGCTTTGAAAGGCCCAAGTTTATTCTTTTTAAATCCGGTGAGAAAGTAAATATCGGTTGACAATCAACTAACTTACAGGCTAATAAGTGCGTAAACGTACGCAAAACCGTGTGATTAACCGGTTTTCAAGATTTTGTGGGTGTTTGGGAAATTTCACAAGCAGATACTCGACAATGCATAGAAGAAAAATACTATCACTTCCCAGATATTTCTACTTTAGTATTTTTTTGTAACTGTGTTATACGTAGTCACTACTTGAAAAATCGAAACTAAAACAACAAAACTTGAGCAATCTTTCCAAACCTTATGTATCTATTGATCCCATGGAGATCCCATTATGAAAGTTGGCTATGATGTAGAGAAAAAGAAGGACTTTCTTTATGGTGGGGGATATCAAAAATTAAAGACACGTTATGCCAGGATATTCAAAGATAAAGGGTACTTTAGAGGTTTTAATATCAACCACAATGACATGACTGTTGTATCAACTATTATTGAAGCGGTTATTGCAAGCTATAAAATGATATCCAACATTTTGAAATCCATTAACGCATTCCAAAGTTATACCATTTTTAAGTCAGGTCCTTTTTTTCAGAAAGAGCCATATAATACCTACTTCAGCGAACCATAAAACAAAACCTACTTTGAATTTTGACTCAATTTTGGTGTCATAGAATTCGTATGGAGAAACTTCTATCCAAATTTCATACAATTCAATAGGGGTCGGGTCCTGGATTGTGTCGAAATATTTCATCTTCTTCTTTGGCTTTTCTAACTTTACTTATTATTGGGTTCAAAACTATAATATATACTAAATATTGGTTACAAGCTCCACTTAGAAAACTTCCCATTAAACAAGAAATTTCCCATCATATGTGAGACATCTAGTTAGTCTGGACACAAACCAAAGCAAAAGTAAAGAATATGGTTGATAATAGTGGGTTGTAACATAATAGTGTTAACATAAAAGTTGTTTAATTTTTTTTATTTAGCCCCCATCCCGCAACGTGCACTTTCCAAAGTTCCAAAAGTTCCAAAAAGTCTATTGATTTAATCAAGAACGCCATCAATGATTTAGGCGAGATTTGTCTTCCCACTTCAACCCGTTGTCATCATCTCGATTCCCCCGCCGGTTCTAGCGACCGATATAGTTCTCAAAAATTCTAGAAAAGCAAAACGATGACTATCATACCAATATCTGAAAAGTGTTAATTTCACATACTGCGCTTAGATCTCTGGAAACCGCTTCAGCTGCTAAACACTTGTGTTAGTGTTGGGTTGGATTTTGGAACAATGATATTCCGATTGCCCAGGCGTCTATGAACAGAAGTACACTTAGGCGGCTTGGTGTGTTACAAAGCGGCCTACACTACTGTGAAGCCGCCTTTGCTAACCACTTGCTCTCATTCAGCAAAAACAATATCAATGTTGCGTTAGTCCACCCTTACAGAGCAAATTAAAACTGCAAATTCACCTGTTGCCATCGAATTGCAGTTACCACAACGAAATTGAGGTTGTCACGACTGACTTTAGTCCCCACAACCAAAATTCGGTTGTGACAATCTCTAATGCGGTTATGACAACCTCTAATTTGGGTGTGATGGCATCTAATGTGGTTGTGACAAAACACATCAATTGAAATTTAAAAGACCAAATACAATTTAAAAGACAACAATTGAAATTTAAAAACATCAATTCAAATTAAAAAGATATCAATTGAAATTTAAAAGATAGCAATTAAAATTTGAAACACATCAGATTAAAAAGACATCAATTGAAATTTAAAAGACATCAATTGAAATTTAAAAGACAACAATTGAAATTTGAAAGGCATCAATTGATATTTAAAAGACATCAATTGAAATTTAAAAGACATCAATTGGAATTTAAAAGTCATTAGTTGAAAATTAGTTGAACTATGTATATGTTTGGAACATCCATATCTTTACGAGCGATCATTTTCTTACTTATCCGGTCTCGAACAACTCCGAGGGGTCAGGGACCTTACAAAACGAATATAACATATTTCGCCAACCAGTTCGATCTTTTGCCTAATCTATCCAGTTGGCAATACCAAGCGTACGCAGCGATTCGTCTACTTGATCCCTCCAGCGGAGACTTGGTCTCCTATTTTTCGTCTTCCTTTGAGTTCGGTTTCGAAAACCCTTCGTGCTGGTTCGTCTTCATCCATTCTACTGACATGGCCTAGCCAGTGGTGCAATCCCGGTATTTTAACTATGTCACTGTCGGGATAAAGCTCATACAGCTCATGGTTTATGCGTCGCCGATATTAGCTGTTGTGCATTATAGGGCCATACATTTTTCGGAGTATTTTCTCAACGAAGACTCCTACAGATGTTTCTTCTGCTTGCGATAGGACCCAGAATTCTGGGCCATAAAGCAAGACAGGTTGTATGAGAGTATGGTATAGTTGGATTTTTGTTACTCGAGAGAGGGATTAATTTCTAAAGTGCTTGCTTAGCCCAAAATAACATCTAACTAAATAAGTCCCAATAATTTGAGAGTTATTTCATTGCAAAATAACTACCAAAATATGTTTTTTTTTGAAACGAAGTTCCTTATCGCCCGTTACGGGATGGGGGCTAAATGAAAAAATTGTAAACAACTTTTTTTTAACTACTTTATTATAACCCATTGTTATCAACTATATTGGGTACTTTTGGGTTGGTTTAAAGGGAAGTTTTCTAGGTGGAGCCTGTTTATTAGATGTTGTAGTTTTGAACCCAATAAAAAGTAAATTTAGAAAAGCCAAACTGCAAAACTGGCATATCCATGAAGTACAACCCTGAGCATGGAATTACATTTGGCAGAACACTTACTCTTACACTCGTACTTTTGGTTTGGTTTGTGTCTAGACTAACATATGGGGGGGATATTTATTGTTTACTGGGAAATTTTCTAGGTGGAGCCTGTATAACACATATTGTAGTTTGAACCCAATAAAAAGTAAATTTAGAAAAGCCAAAGTGAAAGAACGATATTTAAAAAAAAGTAACATTTTCTTAAATAACTGTGTTTTCTTAAAAAAAAGGAAATTTTCTCAAAAAAAAACCTATTCATATTTTTAAACAAAGTACCTTTCCTTAAAAAATACCTTATTTTAAAGAAGTACCTTTGCTTAAAAAAAGTAAATTTTTTTACAAAAAGTAAATTTTCTTAAAGAAGACATTTTTTTTTAAATAAGTACCTTTTATTAAAAACGTACATTTTCTTACAATAAATTGCCTTTTCTTAAAAAAATACCTTTTCTTTAAAGAGTACCTTTTTGCGAAACAAAATAACTTTTCCTGAGATAAGTATCTACTCTTAAAAATTTACCTATCCTTGACAAAAGGACCAATTCTAAAAAAATACCATTTCTTAAAAAAAACCTTTTCTTCAAAAAAAACAATACCTTCTCTTAAAAAAAATACCGTTTCTTACAAAAATTTCTTTTCTTAAAAGTACCTTTTCTGAAAAGTAAAATAATACATTTTCTTTTATTTTCGTGAGACAAGTAGCCTTTCTGAAAATAAGTAAATTTTGAAGATGATTTCTTCTTCTGTATTTTTTTATTAAAAAAGTATAAGTAAATTTTCTTAAAAAATAACCTTTTCCTAAAACAAGTACCACTTCTTTTTAAAATTACCTGTTCTTAAGAAAAGGACATCTTTGTAAAAAAAAACTCATTCTCTTATGGGTTTCTCTTACAGAAAGTACTTTTTCTTAAAAATAGTACCTTTTCTTAAAACGGAATTAGATTTTAATAATAGAAGTACCTGTCTCTAAAAAAGGACCTTTTCGGAAAAATTTTATAATATATAATATTACAAAAAGGACCTAAAAATAACCTTTTTAAAAAACATACATTCTGTGAAAAAACATTTTTCTTTTTAACATTATTGTTCAAGCTCGAGGTCATTCTATATCTCTATTAATATTATTTTTTTAAAGGAGTTTTGCAACTGTTTCCCTATGATTCCTGGCAAACCGTAGAGCTATTTCAGATCTTCATCAGAGGTTGTTTAGAATGATGCTATTGAAAAAGTCATCAAACTAAATGCAAACGAAATCTCATTTGAATTGAGAATTCACTATAATGCAAGTGTTCGAAAAATTTCGCAAGCAAAACGCACAAGAAAACATTTGCAGAATCTTCTTTCCATCTCCAGAGAACCATCGGCCCTCATTAGACATGTTTCTTGTTTCTTAAAAAAAGTTTATCGTTTTACCAAAAGTATTTTTTCTTAAAGATCCATTTACATTATCGTATTTTTCAACGGGCGCCTTAGGCGTGTTGGAACCAACTAGTACAAAATTTAGAGCGAAAGGAACTACGTTCCAACCGGGTGTCCCCTGACACATCATGTAATTTCTAATTATAAATTTCAATTGAAATTCAAAAATTAAATTCCTTTAAATTGCAATTGATGTCTTTTAAATTTCAATTAAACTTGTTCAAATTTCAATTGATCTATTTCAAATTTCAATTGATCTATTTCAAATTTCAAATAAATTGATAAGTTTCACATTTATATTGATACTTTTGAATTTCAACTAGAAATTATACTCCATTTCCAGTTGAAATTCAAATACAGTAAAATATAATCGAATATAATAATGAAATAATTTTCAATTAAAAATTAAATAAGTCCCAATAATTTGAGAGTTAATTGATTACAAAATAACTCCCCAAATATCCCTTTTTTTTGGTATAATTTTGCTTTTGGTTTAATTCCATGCCACCTGCTCCTCCACTTCATTTACAGGGGGTTTCGATAACACAGCTGATCGAGCTCCCAGCTGCAAATTTAATACAGGATGGGATTTCAAAGAGAACGAGCGATAGGCGAATTGGAAAAACTATTTTTAAATTTGGTTTTAATGACACTTATGACTTTTAAAATAATTGTATATGCAATAATTTAGTTCTGATATGAACGAACACAACAATTTTATTTAATCTTTATTTGTATAACTTCCAAATTGTGACAGAAAAAACTGGCATAAAAAATCGTATCAAAACTGTCTTTAGCCAAGTGATTTTCGAGGAGAATTTGATGGAACTGAAACATACATGCACACTCTTTATATCTTTCTATATGGACTTCATATTTTAGATATCCAAAAATAGATACTGAAATGTATCGAAAATGGTTCACAGACATAAACATAAAAATTTATGTTCGAATAAGGATTACCATCAAATCAGTTAACATGAGTTCCTTATTGGTTTCATGGTTCATTACGTTTTGTATCGACACTTTTCCTTTACCTTTCCGAAGAGTGGGTGCGAAAGTGGCTTCCAATACCCTTTATTTTATAACCAATACCAGCTAATCTAAGAAAACAAAGGTGTGGGGAAAAACAGAAAAACGAGTCACTGCTATGCTTATCTTATATACATTTATTGGTGTTCATGGAATAAAACACGTATCTATTGTACGAGTGGTTGAACTTCAACCATAAAAGATCTATTAAAACGCTTTAAGCCTTTATCTCTTCCTGCCATCCTTCCTGCGCATGTGTTTGTAAATAAAACTATTTTTACGGTTTAGTGCTAATAAAATTTATGTCTTATTTAATTTCCCCACCCACACACACACAGGCACAGACACACATACACTGTCCTGTCAAACTCCTTACTACTCGTATTTTTCCAAGTTGTTTATGGCAAAATACTCGTACTCTCTCTCGTGTTTGTTGGTGTGAGTTGTTTCCTTTGATATTCGTATTATAAAATTTTATTATTTTCTGATTTTTATCTTAAGGCGAAATTTTACAATCAACCGATGTTTTTTTTTTTTATTTTGCTTCGTTTCCTTTTTATATCTAACGATGTGTACGCGTTTACACGTTCATATTTGATTTATGGGAATTTCTTAATTTATGTTCTTTGAATGCGTTGGTGGCGGGTGGTTGGTTGTGTTACTTCTGTTGTTTGTATTTGTTTTTGCATTGTCAGTGTGCCAGTTACTTTAGATGACAACTCAATATTAGCAAACTGGCAAGTGAACTAAGTGTTGGCTACAATTTGTTATCAACTCATGAATTTTTGAATATACTCGTTCCTTCGCCCACCTAAGACATGGCAGCGCAAAACGTTAGACGACAGTTTTAACGACAGATTTCAGCATAACTGAAACATTAAGCAGTGCACCAAATTTACTCGTATTGTTGGTTAAATTTCCTCTAACCTCATGCTCTATTCTTGATTTCAAATATAAACTTTCTATAAGAATATGGACAGAGGAGGTAGCAGAAAAGGTATATGTACATAGTTATATGCAAGCTATGAGAACAAGGGAGATACAACAATCCTGACATGGTCAATTTCTATTATTCCTCATGTTGACTTAAACGTAGCCACAGTAAACACAAATCCTTCCCCAAAGAGCAATAACCAACCGCAGAGCGATAACACTAGATGTGAACTTTGGTGGGCAGTATCCTAAAATGAAACACGAACGAACAACAGACAAGATAATAAAGATTAATCAGACAACAACAAAATATCCCAACAATTGGGCAGTTTTGAAGTTTCTTTTTCTAGGGCAAATAATTCTACACCTTTCACTGTGTAGATAAAAGCAAACGATAAAATTGACTAAATTGACCTTTAAAACCTACCGGAGCTTTAAAAATAATAAATTTAACCCAATTTTCCTTGATTTTTTAATGTTTATAACAAAAGGTTTATGCTTTAGAGAACCTATGACACTCATTAAATATGTAAACAACTCAAAAAGTTGCTGGAAAAAGAATGAGGGAACAGATTTTTAATAGATGGATGTGGTACAATACGGATAAGACTATTTTGTAACACTATATGGCCGTATATTATGAGAAGAAGCTACAAAATTAAATAAGGAATTTATCTTGGGTAATTTGGTGACAAAACCCCTCCCCCATGAAATCGATCCAATTTTTCGGAATTTGGGACCTTTTTTTTCAATATTCTAGAAAATGATCAATATTTCTTTAATTCCCGAACATTTTCTTAAGACTGATTAAGCTCACTCAAATTAATAATTGGCGGAAATTTCAAAAAATTCCTCCAATTCTAAGGATTACAAATCAGAGTTTGAAAAAGGTCCGTGTTTGGAAAACGTGAAATTTCAAGTTTTTCAAACTTTTTGCAAACAATGCTTTTGGATAAACTATCCCAACTGAAAGTCAACAAATATCAATTGCAATATCAAAATGAAAATATTATTTGAAATATTATATTGAAATTTATATTATATTAAAATTTTAAATACATCAAATGGAATTTCAAATTTGAAGTGCATCAATTGAAATTAAAATTAATCATCAATTAAAATATATCAATTCAAATTTAAAACTCATCAATTAATATTTAAAAGACATCAATTTAAATTTAAAACACATCCATTGAAATCGAAAATACATCAATTTAAAAGTAGAAGACAGCAATTGAAATTTGAAAAACATCAAATGAAATTTAAATTCGTCAGTTTAAATTTAATACAGAGGAATGGAAATTTGGAACACATCAGTTAAAATTTAAAATACCTCAATAAAAGTTTAAAAGTCATCAATTTGTATTTAAAAGACATCAATTTAAATTTAAAACACATCATTCTAAAAATAGAAAACAGCAATTGAAATTTGAAATGCATCAATTGAAATTTAAAATTCGTCAGGTGAAATTTGAAACACATCAACTGAATTTTGAAATTCGCCAGTTGAAATTTAGAAACTATTAACCGTTCTTATTTATAAGAATTTTAAATTGCAATCGATGTTTTTTAAATTTCAATTGATGTCTTTTAAATTTCAATTAATGTATTTAATTTTCAATTGAAATCTGGTAATTATCTGGTATCAATATCAATTGATGTCTCTCGAATTTCAATTAATGTCTCTCAAATTTCAATTGATGTATTCAAGTGTCAAGTCAAATCTCTTAGTTATCCATTGTTGTGTTTCAATTTCAAATTTGAAATTCGTGTGTTGAAATTCAGATACTATTAACCGTTCTTATGTATTAGATTTTTAAATTTCAATCGATGTTTTTTAAATTTCATGTTGTTTTTTTAATTTCAATTGAAATCTCTTAATTTTCCATTGAAGTGTTTCAATTCTCAATTTATATCTCATCAATATCAATTGATGTCTCCCAAATTTCAATTGATTTATTTTGAATTTTAAATGATTTAATTTACTTTAAATTTCAATTCATGTTATTTTAAATTTCAATTTATGTATTTCAAATTTCAATTAGATGTAATTTTATTTTTATTTGGTTGTTCAGTGTTAAGTTTTTGCCAGTTCACGAGTGATTCGCGACATGTTTCAAAGTCCAAATGGTCAGTTTACCTTGTCATTTCATGAATAGACTTACAAACGAACAACGCTTCCAAATCATTGAGTTTTAGTATCAAAATTCCTGCTCTGTGAAAATGTGTTTCGCAAGTTACGTCCATGTTATGGTCGTAGCCAAATTTCGCACCAGTTTCACTCTATTGGATATAAATCCGACAAACCGTATCCGTAGAATACTTACCCAGGAGAATATTGTTGCTGTATCCACAAGTTTCCCTGGATTCACTTCAAGATCACTTGAATTCAAGGCCCCATTCATGATTTCGCTCAACACGGATCCTCATATTGTCCAGGTTTAGTAGTATTTTGTTGATCACGAGTAACCAAACTAGGGGAGATATGACTGTACCCTGATGAGTTCCCCTATTCACTCGCTGTTGCACATAGAGCCCTTGATAATTCCGCTCTCTAGCATTGTCACTATCCAGCTCTTTACGAATGTTTTCACGCCTAGATCTTCAAGTGATACTTCTATAGCCGCTGAGCTCACATTATTGGCTGCACCCTCTATATCCACGAAGGCCGCGAGGATATATTGTTTGTATTCTAAGGACCTCTCAATAGTTCTGACGACTTCGTGCAGGGCTGTATCTGTCGATATCTGTTGGCTGCATGATATTTTGGGAGATCCATCCATTTTCGTGCGGACGTATGGGTCTTTCAAGCCTTCCAAGCGAAACGATGAGAGGCTGATCGGTCTAAAATCCTTTGCGGTCTCATGACTCCGTCTTCACGCCTTGGGAATGAAAACCACTCTTACCTGGCTTCAACTATTTGGTAAACAGCTAAGAGTCGGGCGAGATCGGAATATGATACGGAGCCACGGCTTAATTATGACATCCGCACTTTGCAGCATTTTTTGGAATAATACCATGTGGGCCCGTAGATTTATATGGTATGGTGGCCTGTCACAGGAATGACGTACACCATGAAACTGTTGTATAGGGTTCAGAGATCAGCTTGCATCGGCATAACAGAGGCAATGAGGACGTGTCCAGCTGAAGCCCTTAATGCAATGCCTCATATTATACCAATTGACCTTCACATAACAGCTAGTTCGGCCTGGAGTGCCACCCAAATAAATGCTCTTGGAATCTGGAAGAACAACGCATATAGACTTGCGAGAATACTACAGACAATTCCAACAGACCTCAATATAACCACCGATTACTGCACCCCGTCATTGACATTCGATAACCTATTTGATGTCAGGTTTCCCAGAAGAATAGAGTGGGATAAAGGGAAACTAATGACAGGTTTTGACACCAAAGTATTTGCGGACGGATCCAAAATGAAATGCGGAACCGGCTTGCATGTGTTCTCCGAAGAAGCAAGCCTCAATTTATCATTCAAACTCCCAGACAAGTGCAGCGTTTTCCAAACGGAAGTACTGGCCATCAAGGAAGCCTTCGCCGAACTGATACTACAACAGATAACAGAGCGCATTGAAATGTTTCTAGATACACTCAGAGAACTAATTGTTTGAAAAGAGGTCGTAGCAACCGTAAATTCGGCTGTTACCACCGAATTGAGGTTGCCACAACCGAATTGAGGTTGCCACAACCGAATTGAGGTTGCCACAACCGAATTGAGGTTGCCACAACCGGATTGAGGTTGTTACAACCGAATTTAGTCTCCACAACCGCAATTCGGTTGAAGCAACCTCGTTTCATAGTTGATTCGGTTGTGACAATGGAATCTTCAAATTATATTCGCTCAGTCAACTAAATTTTATAAAATTTCGGTTGAAACAACCGAATTTCAAATTACTTCGGATGCAACAACCGAAATTGGTACCTAGTTCGGTTGGGATTTCTCATGAATTCTGTAGGTACAACCGAAATCATTTTCAATTCGGCTACCACAACATAATTCTATGTATTTAAAATCTGACGTTTAAAATTTTATAATCAAATATTAGTTGAAAAAGGTAAGTAAAATATATTTTGTATTAAACCATCTTATTTTGCAGATGTTATTTAAGCAGATATCAACAGCAGATATATACACGATAGTCTGGATACAAAACGGCTTTGGACCTAGAGCAACCGATACAACACGTCAGAATTAGTGCGGTGTCCCATGATGGCCGGGACTTCAATAAAGGTTGGAAGAGGCATGTAAATTAAATGTATTATTCTACTTATATAGATTACCCCATATATATGTGTTTATTTTCTCGCTTTTTAATTTAAAATACAAGAAAATAAATCATCACTTAATAATATAAAAAACTTTAATAATTCATTTACGACAGTATCTAAATTCGGTTGTAACAACCTCTAATTCGGATGTAACAACCTCTAATTCGGCTGTGACAACCTCTAATGAGGTTGAGTCAACCTCTAATGAGGTTGTGCCAACCTCTAATTCGACTGTGACAACCTCTAATGAGGTTGTGCCAACTTCTAATGAGGTTGCGTCAACCTCCAATTACGTTGTGCGAACCTCCAATTACGTTGTGCCAACCACTAATGATGTTGTGTCAACCTCTAATGAAGTTGTGTCAACCTCTGATGAGGTTGTGTCAACCTCTGATGAAGTTGTGCGAACCTCTAATTCGGTTGTGACAACTTCTTAATTCGGTTACGGCTAATTCGGCTGTCTCAACCGAATTTTTCTGTGAGTGTAACCAGGCGGCTCTCCTATCACTTAAATCTAAACTCGTTAGTGAATGTGGGAAAAAACTTGTCGAGCTAGGTCGGCTAGCCAATGTGTTTCTTACTTGGATACCAGGCCACAAGAGTCTCCTAGGTAACGAAAGGGCAGACGAACTAGCTAGTGCAGGATCCTCTTGCACCGAACTCAATGAGGTGTCAGTCGCAACGCCTATAGAGTCGGTCAAAAGAGGTATTTTCCTGCATTACCCTGAACGAGCAAAGGCCAGATGGGATACGACGGAAACGTACCGCATATCCAGCAGCACATGGCCAGAATATAATATTCACCGGACTAACTCCCTGATTAGCCAAAATCGGGGGAACATATCAAGGCAAATTTCCATGTTGACCGGGCACTGACCAATCGGTAATCATGCAAGATGGCTGAATCTTCCATATAATGACCACTGTCGTGCCTGCGAAGACGCAGAAGATGAGACGACGGTGGAACATCTTCTCTGCAGTTGTCCGGCTCTAATGAATAGATGCCTAAAGACTATAAGTCTTGCCTTCCGACACAACCTCACTGAGATACACGAGAAAGATCTAGGGGATCTAATGAGGTATCTCCGAGTAACAGGTTGGATATAGACACTGTATATTAGACTATCCGGAGTGATGTGGTGTGCAAAACAGGGTGTCTCAAGACATTAATCGATGCTAAATAGTATATTTAGCAACCACGTGAACCAACCAACCAACCCTCAGGGTAATAGGTATTCATGATGGGTAACTCCCCATTTTCGTGGGTAGTGGGTAAACGTTCATTACACATTCCCCACGGCGATGTGTATGTGTTACACATGGGGGTTAAATACGAACTCTGAGTTTGGCAGACTCTTCGAACGCTGATAAACACATTTAATCAGCGTATAATTTATACTCCTACATATTTCAAATGTTAATCATACGTTTAGTATGGAAAATTTATGTTACGAAGATTTCGGATAATTTGCATCGTTTGATGTGGGTAGCATTGCCAACAAATGTATGTATGTACGTGCGATAAAAATAATTTCAAATATGGGAAACACGTGTAAAACTTAATTGTTGTTGAGATGGTGTAGAGTTTCACAAATACAGTACCTGCCAATATAATAGTACCCCAATGTGATTGTAGTGAAAACCCAATATCTTCTATACTAAAGATGATAGTAACTTAATTTTAGTTTTGATTTAAAGTGATTTACTTTTAACAGAAAATAATTTGATATGCCGCTGGATTATATTTTTTAAAATTTTTTCTTAAAACAATTTCAAACAATATTTTGAAATTTTAATAAAGCCAAAGAAATATGTATTGCATATATACATATGTATTAACATTAATGTTGTTAATCAACGACAACATATACTAAGCAACAACAATTGAATACACAGATGCACAGGTGTATTTGCTGGCAACAAATGAATTTGGAAATAACATCCGACACGCGCAACTAAAGTAAAGTAGAACGAATTCCAAGAAACTGATGACGCTACTGGTAGCTCGTTGCAGTGCATCAAATAGAATAAGAAAGATCAAATAAATGTAATTATCATGTTAGCTTTAGTGTTCATTGTTTTCATAACCTTTAAACAGTAAAGAAGGTCGACTAGACCGATAAAAAAAATATAAATAAAGTTTTAGTAACTTAACTTATAATATGACTTTAATTTCTGCGCCATTTGAAGTGAAAGGGATTGAGACGAGGTAATTGGGATTAGGGTCCTCAATCAATGCTAAAAAGAATTTTGTAACATTAACTAAACTAGACAACCCTCTCGAGTGGGATGACACTTGAACGTTGACAACCAATTTAATTTTGAAGTCACAGAAATGAACAACATCACACTGGAGATAAATAGGATACACCTGCTTGCAAATAGATGCTATTTCGGACTCAACTAGTAGTTTGGAAATAAATATCTCTGTGGACAAAAAAAAATAAATCTACACCAGACTCTCATTTTGCCCGTCCTTGCATATATGTCCGAAACATGGGTCATACCGCAGGCGGATAAAAAAGAGCTGGAATTTTTGAGAGAAAAATTCTCCGTAAAATATATGGATCTATTAAGGAATGGTGGTGCAATGGTTAGTGTGCGCGGCTCTTGTACATGAGGTCCTGGGTTCGAACCCTGCTCTGACCACCTTAAAATTTCTTTCGGCGGCGGTCACCTCGCATAGTGACGGCGACACTATCGAGTATATAGCCATGAAAAAGCTTCTCAAAATACCGTTCGCAATGGGTGTAGAACTGTAGGTCCCAATCAGTGAGTGAAAACTGGAAAGCGGACAGCTCAGTGATTGTGAGAAGTTCTCCCCTGTCCATTTATTTATTTTTATTTATTTTATTTTTTTTTTATTAAGGAGACTGGCGAGTACCGCTCTCGTTGGAACAATGGGCTGTATAATTAGTATTCCGTAATAGACATAGGTACACGCTGAAAAATCACCCTTTTTTTGTTGTTTGGATTCAAATATAACGTATTTATACCTTGTCGCAAATACGGTATTCTTCTGTCCAAACACATTGTGTTTGCTATTCAACATTATATGTTTGAGACACTAATGTTATAATATATGTTTTTGTGGCCAAACTGGCTTTGTTTGTTGAAACCTGCTGAAATTAAAAGCGTTACAGACAAGAAAGAAAGAAAAAAGCAGCACATTTGCAATTCAAAAACAATGCTTCATGTAAGTATATGAATGTTCCAAACATATATATGATTTCTGCACAATACTACAGGAGCGGCTGTTCCAGCTTTTGAAGAGGCCGACGTTTAAAACGGTGACTGGTAAAGATTTTCCGTGATGAAATGTCCAACAATGCTGAATAAAAATGCAATGAGTGTTTGGTCTACCAGAAATATCTACTGAAAAAAGTAGTTGTAAATTAATCTATAGATGACTTCTGTCTTCTAAAACTATGATTGCTTCAGAATGAGAAACTACACAAGGTTCCATCATATAGTTGTAGGTCAGAGTATACTGAAAAAAACAGCAGACAGTTGTCCGAGGCCTTCGGCCACTTGTATTAATATATTTATTTCGAATGCTCGTTCGATTTAGAATACAAAAACAATATAATATTTTCGAAATTTACGAGGGCGGATCAATAAGTCCGTGACTTTTCGAACTTCCCTCGTTGTTATACGAAATGCAACACTGCTACCATCAAGTAACATCTCTTAATAGACTACTGTCAAATTTTGAGCAAGTTCTCGTGCATTTTTTTTTCTAAATGGAAAAAAGTGAATTTCGAGTGCTCATTAAACATTATTTTTTTCGAAAAAAACCGTCAATTAAATCAAGGAAAGGCTTAATAAATACTATGGGGGCTCTGCATCATCGATTTCAATGGTAAAAAATTGGTTTACTGACTTTCGTTGTGGTCGCACAAGTACAAATGACGCTGAACATTCTGGACCGCCAATTGAGGTCAATACATCCGAAAATGTCGAAAAAATCCACGATATGGTCTTGGCCGATCGAAAAGTAAAAGGTCGTGAGATTGTTGATGCCATAGGCATTTCATATGGAAGTGTGGTTTCCATTTTAAATGATCAGTTGGGTATCAGAATTCTGTCTGCAAGATGGGTGCCGCGTTTGCTCTCAATTGACCATAAACGTAACCGTGTGACAATTTCAAACAATTTCAATTTCAAAGGAGTTTTTCCGGCGTTTTGTAACTGTGGTTGTAACATGGAAACAGCAGTCTAAACAATAGGTTTCTCCGGGTGAACCGGCTCCCAAGAAGTCTGTCGGCCAATAAGGTGATGGCAACAGTGTTTTGGGATACACGCGGGATAATCGACATAGATTAGCATCAAACGGGAAAACCAACTTATTGGACCGGTTGAACGATGATTTAAAAAAAACGACCCCATATGGCCAAGAAAAAAGTTATTTTTCATCAAGGAAATGCACGAGGCGTATCGTCATTTCGCCCAATGTCATTTCGCCCAAAAACGAAAATGTTATATCGCCCAAAACATTTCAATGTTAGTTGTTGTTGTCCAAAAAAATCGGAATTTTGGGCGTTATGACATGATTTTTTGGGCAATGTGACATTTTCCCAAGCCAACAATGCCCCATGACACATCCCCCAAAAATAATAAAAATGACACAATCCCCAAAAATATGGACACATTTGTAAAAGAAATATAGGTAAATTTTCAATGTAATTTGTAAAAATAGTAGAAAAATAACAAAACGTCCTTGTTCGATCTGGAATGCCTCTATAACTTCCAGAGGTATTTTTGGGGATTTTAAAAAATTTGGCGATGCAAGTCTCTCCCGAGTTCTTTGTACCCGAGGGTAATCCAATTTTTGAGTACTTTCCTGATTCCTGCAGAAAAAAATTTTATTTAAGGACACTTATTTTATTTGACTCACTGCTGTTGAAACATGAGGCCGCATGGCGCGAAACATGCGGCCGCCGCGACGCGACCCATCCTCCCACGCGGCGAGGCTCAACAGCTACACGCCAATGGCAAAAATGACTCAGGAATGCACCAAACATTGCGTCTTCAAATAAAAGCCCTGCAAATTTACCGATTAAAATTACAAGCACCCTACTTCATTGGGTTGGTCATTCGTTTTCACACCATAGGTTAGTAGCTCATTCCTACAACGCAGGGTCTCTGAGTTGTTCCAAACATAACGACTAACCAGCATGTAGCACCATTATATGGTGTAGTGTGCTATTCCGTTGTGGTAATATTTGTACAACGTAATTCTTTTCGTAAATGACTTTTCGCCCAAAAAATGAGTACATCAATGTTTTTGGGCGATATGTCATTGTATTTTGGGTCTTATGTCATTGCTATTGGGCGATATGTCATTCTAGCAATTACGGTTTTGGGCGATTTGACATATTTGGGCGTTACGTCATTTTCGTTTTTGGGCGAAATGACATTGGGCGAAATGACGGTACGCCAATGCACGAGTGCACACGTGTGTAGTCTCAATGGCAAAATTCCATGAATTGGAATACGAATTGGTACCTCATCTGCCATATTCTCCGGATTTAGCCCCCAATGACTATTTCCTATTTCCAAACCTAAAGAAATGGCTCGGTGGAAAAAGATTTAGCTCAAACGATGATATTATTGCTCAAACAAATGTCAATTTTATGGCTCTCGAAAATCCTATTTTTTGAAAGAGATACAAAAATTGGCGAAACGTTGGACTAAGTGTATCAGCTAAAAGGAGATAATGTTGAAAAATATATTATTTTTTTTGCAAAAAAAAGTTTGTTTCATTCAAAAAGTCACGGACTTATTGATACGCCCTTATATTGAAAATACTTATATATGAAAATATCCACAAACTATGGTCTTAATGCAAAATATGTTTTAAAGCATAAACAATTAAAAATCGATGCCATTTTATTGCAAATGTGATGATTCATATAAAGGGTCCGCCATCTAACGTTTTTTTTTTCAACTAGTGCTTATTTCGTGAATGGTAACACTTAGCTCATGTCTGATTTGACAGATAATTAGTTTTATCCTTCCGCTGAACGAATATGGTTGTCTATACGCTTGAACAACGCTGGGAAATATGGGAAAAATGGGCCTGCGGTCGACTTACAGAAGATGCCGATTTTGCCAAAAAAAATCATCTTTTCAGATGAAGCTCATTTTGATCTTGGCGGGTATGTAAACAAGCAAAATTGTCGCATTTGGGGCACAGAAAACCCGCACGCATACATTGAAAAGCCGATGCACCCAAAACGAGTCACTGTTTGGTGCGGATTTTGGTCCAGAAGCATAATTGGGCCATTTTTCTTCGAAAATGAGCAAGGAATGGCCGTTACAGCCAATGGCGATCGTTATCGGGCCATGTTGAACGAATTTGTTTGTTCACAAAAGTTGAAGAGGAGGATATTGGCAACATTTGATTTCAACAGGACGGCGCTACGTGCCACACAGCCGAAGTTACACTCGATGTTTTGCGCCCTGTTTTTGAAGATCGCATTATCAGCCGCAGAGCTGATGTCGTTTGGCCACCTCGGAGCTGCGATTTGACACCGTTGGACTATTATTTGTGGGGTGCCCTCAAAGATAAGTGTTACGCCGACAAGCCAGAGACAATTAACGCTTTAAAGGACAATATTCGTGAAGCCATTGGTGAAATACAGCTGCACACAATCGATAATGTGCTTAAAAATTGGACCGCTCGTGTAGGCTACTGCATGGCCAGCCGAGGCAGCCATTTGAATGAAATTATTTTCAATTATTAACCGGAAGGATTGTACTTTCAAATAAAAAAAGAAATTTGAGAAAATATTCACTAGTTTTTTTTATAGCATTTTCAAAAAAACAAGTTATTTGGCGGAGCCGTTAGATAACTCTTCCAGTATATCCTTAATAGTTACGACAGCAATTCCATGCGAACGACTTTCGAAGCCTACTAAATAGAAAGAATTTAGTTAATATCAGACGTGACCCAGATGTTGTTTATTATTTTTTGATAATCACCCATATGCTTCTTTATATTAATTATTATATGGCACCTAGATATTTAAAAAACTGTCTTTTACTTTTTAGGATTGAGAAAAGCAATTGAATATCAATAAGTTTCATATTTTTGTAGAAGTGTGGAAGAATATTCAGGAGTAGAACACAATATACCTGCTAAAAAATTCATATCATTCATATCAATTGCTAACTGATTGAGGACAGTTACCACCCATTAGATAAGTTAAACATTGCTTGACACAACCACCAATTACTTTATAAACGCAGTTAATTAAATTGTCATTATTTTGCTCGTGATATTATGATAGAGTGTAATTAAGTAATAGAATTTATTGTGCACACCAGAATAAATATTTAACAAGGATTTCTAAATGCAATTTGGCGACAATGCACTACTATTAGCTGAATCAATTGAGCTGAATGGGTCAAATTAGCTTAAGCGATTTGAAAGTCATTCAAACCTGCAACCAAAAGCCGATGTTTGTTACGCCATAATCATCGTCATTATATTCAACAAAGGCTGTTCACAACGCAAACAAGCACAATGAAAAACAAAATTCATTCTAAACTCCCACTATTATTTTTTGATGTCGGTTAATCCGCTAGAGAATAAAATCCATATAAATAAGTACTTACATATATAAATTTTGGATGGGTGGATTTTTGTTGTTGCATTTTTTGGGATTTTTCATATAGAATTATAACAAGAGCTATATAATATAATTCTCGAGAATTTAATCACAGAACTCTGTAACGAAAATTTAAAAAAAAATCCTAATAAAACCATTCGTCAGATGTCTATTTGCGTTTGTTAAGCGGTAGGCGGGTAAAGAAATTACTTGTGTTCAACCTTCGGCTAAAAGCTTTTTTTTCAAATTTAAAACCCCTAAGGCAGAAACATGAATGAAAAGTAATTGAATTTTAATTTGTCTAGGCCAAACCGTAAAAACAAAGAAGCAGAAAACCGTAATAAAAAGATCTATTTAATTTTGGAAAATTTTACTAAAGTGGCTACAACTTTCTTATTTATTACTGCAATTTCATGAGCAATAGTTTAACTTCTTCAGATCTAGTTGTTGCTTGATGATTAGAATGTGAGCAATATTGGAACGAAGTTCCTTATCGCACGCTGCGGGATAGGGGCTAAATGAAAAAAAATTAAACAACTATTTTGAAACACTATTAACTCCGAGTATTATCAAATATATTGAATAACTTTGCTTTGGTTTGTGTCTGGACTAACATATGTTGGGAAATTTATTGTTTAATGGACAGTTTTCCAGATGGAGCCTGTAACCAATATTTAGTATATAAGTATATTGTAGTTTTGAACCCAATACAAAGTAAATTTAGAAAATACAAACTGAAAGAAATTTAAAAAAAGAAAATTTTTTTAAATTAGCGCCTTTTCTTAAAAAAACTTAATTTTCTGAAGAAACAACACCTATTCATATTTTTAAACAAAGTACCTTTTCTTAAAAAACCACCTTATCTTAAAGAAGTACCTTTGCTTAAAAAAGGTAAATTTTCTTACAAACGTACCTTTTCGTAAAAAAATAAATTTTTTTTAAAATAAGTACCTTTTCTTAAAAAGTTAATTTTCTTACAACAAATGGCCTTTACTTAAAAAACTACCTTTTCTTTAAAGAGTATCTTTTTTTTAAGTACCTACTCTTAAAATGTACCTATTCTTGAAAAAAAAGGACCAATTCAAAAAAATTCCCTTTCTTTCAAAAAATCCTTTACTTTAAAAAAAATGCCTTCTGTTAAAAACAAGTATACACGGGTTTGGAGCTGAGCTACTACAAGTTATTAAGGTTATTTGGGGCGCTGAATTCGAATCCGGGTTTAGTTTTTCAAGATTGGTTCTAGTTTTCGAGATATTGCAAAATTACCGTTATTGGCGTTTTTAAAAAAACATGATGTCACTTAATTGTAAATATCTTCAAAAATATTCGTCGGTTTATGTATTTAGTTTTTTTTATTGAAAGATAATAAAATTACTAAAATAACCATGGGTCGTTTGTGAAGATTATGTCAAGAAATGACAGTGTTACAGTGGACTCAATTTCAAACTTCATGAAAAATTTGATGAAATTTAGCAATTTTGCTCTTTTCAACTTATTTGTTTTACACCAAACAGTTAACATTTTTACTGTTTTGTTACACAGGACATTAGCTTACTTCAATACGAACATTTTACGCCGAACAAGACCCAGATTGGTGCAAAAATGACAAAGCTTCAGAAGATTTAGTGAATTAACCTACTTTTAGCTTCCAAATGATTGTCGGTTATTTATCGATAGCAGCTGGTTAAGCCTGAAAGCTGTTTTGTTGCACAAAGGTAATGAAAATCAGTTAACGTTAAAGAATCGTATGAATCCATGTCTAAATTAGTGTTGCATGCTGATACGCACCAGTTCGTGTAAGATAACAAAACGATATATAATATCACAACACGCACTAGACACTGAACACACGCCTAACTTTGATAACACAAAAATATTAGATATAGAAAAAAAAACACAGAAACGAAAGTTTACGAATAAGACAAAAGGCAAACAAAACAATAAACAGGAAAGAGGACATAGACAAAATTAGCGCCAATTATAATTTGATCATAGACAGTGTTGGTTGACTGTGGCTAAAAGTAAGTGTAAAATGTAAAAGTTTAAAATAAACAAAACATTTTAAAACATAATTTTGTAGATCAAAATAAACATCTCCCTGAAGAAGCCGGGAAAATCCGGAGAAATGTTGGAGAAAATTGAAATTAACATTGTTTAATTTTCATTGAAAATTGTTGACCAGTACAGCCAAGTTAAAAATATCGAGATATATAAAGTATTTTTTTTCAATTTTTGCAAATTAATTTACATTTTATTCAATAAAAACTGATTATTTAGAAATGAAGAGCCGTCGAACTGAGTCGTTTGTATTGTTTGGGATCCGTTTCACGCATTAGAGTCCATCAGTAGTCGCTCATCATGCCCTCGTCCCAAAATCCGTGATTGATTGCGTCTTTCGATTTTCCCCAAATCTTGGTGTGGTCGCTCTCCTTGCTCGTCGCTCGTATCACCTAAGTTTTCAGGGAATGGAGGAAATGCATTTTGAGAGACATTCGAGCTCCAATCTTCCTATAATTTTGCAACAAACTGTCGATTATTTTGTTGAAATCCGGGGACTTGCGGTTGCCGAGAAAGTTGTGAACAACATCTTGAAATGATACCCATGCTGCTGCTTCATTTGGCGTTAAAACTGCTATAAAATTGCCGTCGGCCATTAATTTTCGAATATCAGGTCCGACAAATATTCCTTCTTTGATTTTGGCGTATGACAATTTGGGAAACACCTTGGTTAAGTAATTAAAAGCCGGTCCTTCAGGGTTGAGTGCTTTGACGAAGTTTTTGATAAGGCCAAGTTTTATGTGGAGAGGTGGCAGGAAAATGTTCTGGGGGTTCACAAGTGATGTAGAAGAGACGTTTTGTTTTCCTGGTTCATAACTAGTTCGACTTGGCCAATCATCCCACAGACACAAAAAACAGTAAAATTTCGTAAAACCAGATTGCATCCCCATTAAGAGACCAATGACCTGTTGGAATAGTATGTAAATAATTTATTCTTTAAAATTGAATATGCATTTATTTTCAAACCTTTAAATCGCCACAAATTTTCCATTGATGCTCATTGTATTTGATCTTGGTCAATATTCTACACATTGTATCATAACTTTCCTTCGTTTGTACTGCATGAGCAATCAGAATGGATGGTTTTACATTTCCATTATGTATCAGACCAGCCTTCAGGCTGTATTTTGAACCATCTATGAACAAACGCCATTCATTTACATCGTATGGTGTATTCATCACTTGAAATAAACCGTTGATGTCACCGTTGATGTGTTCTCCTCTTTTTTGAAAAACGGTAAAAGCGCCTGATTTCTGCTTCTGTAAACAGTGACTTTTGTTTCAGTGTGAAGACAGTTCCACTATTGCAACCGTGATGCGAGCAATTCTGGTTTTTGTTTCGATAAATTCAAATCACGAATCAAGTCATTCAGCATACTTTGCGATATTTTAATATTATGTGTTTCTTCCATGTTAAAATCTTCGGTAGATGACGAACTGTTCGATGGTGACGAACTGAAAGTTCCCACGGAATTTGCGCTCACACCTGGGCAAATTGGCAAAGGGTCAGTGTTCGTACGGGGACACTGATGACACGTTAGAATATTTATACTTTGATAGTTTTTTTGCATTAAGACCGATCACATTCATCATGCAAAAATAACAATCATCTACATGATTTTTCGGCTCTCTCCATAACATTGGCATTAAAAATGAAAAGTATACTTCTTGACCAAGTGACCACTTGTACAGTCTTGTGCTACACGCGTTACAAAATAATTTCGGTACCCACGGCTTGTGAGTGTTTGCTACAGAGAAACCAAAATAATAAGAATATGCGTCTCTCAGCGCCTTTGATATAGTTTTTCCACTTTTTCCGATTATATAACATCCGCAAACATAACAAAAACACTTCGGATCAACTTTGCACTTCTTTCTTTCCATTTTCACAGGTTTTGGAACAAAAAATAACTTAAAGATTACAATTAAAATAACGTTTCTAGCGATGCCAACAGCTGATTATCGTTATTACAGTGCAGTGTAGCCAACATGCAAGTACTCGAAAACTAGAACCAATCTTGAAAAACAAAACAAAAACCGGATTCGAATTCAGCGCCTCAAATATCGTTAAGATTTGTTCTCATCGGATCAGCTCCAAAAGTTGACCGCTATTTGTAAACTTGTGTAATTGGCCTTTCTGAAAATAAGTACATTTTCCTAAAAAAAAAAAATATAACTTTTCCTAAAAAGAGTACCACTTCCTTAAAATGTACCTGTTCTTAAAAAAAGTACTCCTATTTTTTAAAAATTAATACTCTTATGGCTTTTCCTTCCAGAAAGTACTTCTTTTTAAAAATAGTACCTTTTTACCTTCATACCAAATTCGGTTGTTCCAACCGAAATTTTAGAAAATTTGGTTGACAAAACAAATATAATTCAAGATTCAGTTGTCACAACCGTATCAATTATGAAACTAGGTTGCTTCAACTGAATTTCAGTTGTGATGACTAACTTCGGTCGTGACAACCTCAATTCAGTTGTGGCAACCTCAATTCGGATATTGCAACCGCAATTCGGTGGTAACAGCCGAATTTATGGTTGCTACAACCTCTTTTTAATCAATTAGTTCTCTGGGTGACGAAACGATCGTCACCCAATGTCCAAAACCTAGTGCCTGCCGACTGCTTTAACTTGTTCACTAATTTCGTTTCTCGTTTCTTAAATGTTCGTTTGCCACTATTACATTTCCCACACGAAGTTTCGTATTTACACTCCATATGTAAACGTTTACCCATTGCACACAGGGTATGGGGAAAATAATAAGCAGCTACCCACGAAAATAGGGAATTACCCATGACGATTACCCCTTATCCACAGGGTATTGGGAAAAATAATGGGTAGTAATCCACGACGATGGGGAATTAATTACCCATCTAGATTACCCAATACCTACAGGGTAATGTGGAAAATAATGGGTACCTACCCACGACGATGGGGACTTACCCATCACGATTACCCATTAACCGCAGCGTAATGGGAAAAAATGGGTAGTTACCCACGACGATGGGTAATGGGTTACCCAGGGTAAAATGATCGAAAATATAATAAAATTTTGAAAAAAGTCTATATCTTGGAAACGGAGGGCCAAATCGAAAAATAATTAATTTTTAAAGATTTCTTAGGGGGTTTGCAGAAAGTGGTCCAATTTCTATGAAATCGCCGAAATAATAAAATCGGTAAAATAAAAAAAGTGTCTATAACTCGGAAACGGTTCGACCAATCAATATAACTTCTTTTTTTAAAAATCGCTAAAACTAAAATTTTTTGAATAAAAAATCGCTAAAACGCTTTACGATTTTAAAAAAGGTGATAGCCATTGGTTAAAGCTTCCTATAGAGGTAAAAAAATTATTATTTTTTTTTTCGGCTGGACGCATCGTTTCCACTTTATAGGCAATTTTTTTATTTTCGCGATTTTCATATTTTGTCGATTTTTTGAAAAAATTCTTCTATACGATTTGCACCAGTTCACGGAAAACCCTTGGAACCCACAAAAGTTGGTTACTTTTTCGATTGGACACTCCGTGTCCGTTTCGATGAAGACTAGCGGTTTTTAACTTTAACCAATGCATGTCTTCAATTTGGCATCTTTTTTAAAAATCGGTTAAACCAAAAGTTTTTGAATAAAAAATCGCTAAAACGCTCATATGTGTTAGCGATTTTAAAAAAGGTGATGCCCATTGGTTAAAGTCTTCTATAGAGGTAAAAAAAATTATTACTTATTTTTGCGGCGGGACTACCGTTTCCAAGTTAACGCCAATTTTTTATTTTAACGATTTTCTTATTTTGGCGATTTTTTGATAAAAATTCTTCCATAGGATTTGGACCAGTTCCTCAAAAACCCTCAGAACCTACAAAAGTTGGTTATTTTTTCGATTCGACGCTCCGTTTTCGAGATAAAGACTAGCGGTTTTAGCGGTTTTTAACTTCAACCAATGGATTTCTTCAATATGGCTTCTTTCTTTTAAATCGCTAAAACTAAAATTGTTTGTATAAAAAATCGCTAAAACGCTGATGGCCATTGGTTAAAGCCTCCTATAGAGGTAAACAAATTATTATTTATTTTTTCGGCTGGACGCATCGTTTCCAAGTTACAGCCAATTTTTTATTTTGGCGATTTTCTTATTTTGGCGATTTTTTGAAAAAAAATTCTTCTATACGATTTGGACCAGTTCATGAAAAACCCGTAGAATCTACAAAAGTTGGTTACTTTTCCGATTGGACGCTCCGTTTCCGAGATAAAGACTAGCCGCTTTTTCTTCACAAAATTTCTATTTATGGATAAATAGAATGGTCTTCAGCTTGAATAATATAATAAAAAATACCAATAAAAAGGCTGAATAAATAAAAATCATACCAACAAATTTTAGTTTTACCGATTTAAAAAAAAATTACGCCATATTGAAGACATCCATTGGTTAATGTCTCTTATAGAGATAAAAAATTTATTGGTTTTGCGATTTATTGGTATAGCCACTTTTTATTTTAGCGATTTTTTTATTTTGGTGATTTAAAAAAAAAAAAAACTTCTATACGAATTGGATCAGTTTATGAAAAACCCTTAGAAACGCTCAGAAATTGGTTATTTTTTGTTTTGACGCTCCGTTTCCACGATAAAGACATGAGGGCGTTTTAGCTATTTTTTTATTCGAAAAATTTTAGTTTTAGCGATTTTTACAAAAAAAAGTGACGCCATATTGAAGACATCCATTGGTTAAAGTCTCCCGTGGATGTAAAAAATATATTGTTTTTGCGATTGGACACACCGTTTCCGAGCTATAGCCGATTTTTTACTTAAACGATTTTCTTATTTTGGCGATTTTTTTTTTAAAATATCTTCTATACGAACCACTATGAAAGACATTTAGAAACGCTTACAATTTGATTATTTTTCGATTGGACGTTCCGTTTCCGAGATGTAGAAATTTTTTCTAATACAAACCAGTTTTTACAAACCAGTTTTTTACCTCTACTGAAAATTTGTAAATTTTGAGTTGTGACACTTTTGTATTTAGGATGCGATATGTTTGCTTAGCAAAGCAACATATGTTTGATAAACCAAAAAACATATGTTTGCTCAACCCCAACAAACAGATGTTTGTTAACCAACTAGCATATGTTTGCAAAGCCATCAACCACATAATTGATAAGCCTACAAAGATATGTTTTATGGAATATCAAATATATTTGCTTTCCATTTTCCCCCACACTTCTCTGCAGCCTCCCATAGGCCGGAAGGCAAACTGTCAGAAAATTTTTTGTCTTAAATTAATCTCAAACTTGGAACGGAACCAGAATGAAACGCTGTGAAACTTTTTACTCGTTATTTAAAATATTGCCTGGCTGGGCCAGGACCTAATTCCTTTACCTTCTGTAATTGAAAATCTGATATGCAAGTGATGTTCATCATGGCAAAATAATTTCCATCTTTCTGGGCTACAATATAATCGTAGCGCTTAAGTACTAACTACAGCACTCCTGGATGTGTCAGCTTTTTCCCAGTTGTTTGGTTCTAACCATTAATGACTCTCAAGAAATAATTTCCCCACAATTGTAATTTTTTTTATATCCAAACAGACATAAAGTAACAAATAAAAATAAATAAACAATTACAACTTTTATGAGGGAAATCAAAAGGAACTATACTTTTCCTTAAGTTAATTGCATTACCTTTGTAGTCATTTCGTGATATCCTTTAGAGACATTTGCGCATTAAATGACAGAGACAAAATAAAAATTTCATATTCACTATTGCCAAAATAAAGGGAAATAGTAATGGGGAAATGTACTAACATAAGAATACAGTAACCGGCAAACTATTAGAAAACTAGATATGAGACAAATTTAATAAAATTTTTAATATTTGAACCAGAATAATTTCATTTGACAAATTTAATTTTTGTAGTTCGATTTTGTTAACATATTTCTACATTTATATAAATTTTACATATTTCTTCTCTGAGGTACTTACGGGATTCTTATTGCTACAAAAGCATATTTGTTGTACTTATTGTTTTGGTTTATACTGTATTATATCAAGACGGAGACCCTTCTGTAAAGCAAGCGTGCCTGTTAGATGGATCCCATAGACACCACAATAAAAATAATTCAATTGTCATGAATGTTATGTTAACACCCACAGTCAAATACAAAATTCTACCATCAACCTATCCCAACACAAACACACACACTTATCCTGACTGTCACTCGCATATGGACCCTAATATTGACATAATACATTTTATATAAATATACATAAGTTACAATTTTTCTCATTGTTGCTTTTCCTTTCCGTTTTGTCGTTTCCTTCTTCCTCTTTTGTTGCAGAGATGGAACCAAGACGTATGTATGTGTTTACACCCAGCAAGCACAATTCCTGGTAATTGCAAACCTTTAATACGGAAAATGCTTTAAAAAAGTACCAGATACAGCGAAAGGAATGTTGAATTTCAGTCAAAAAAAAGCTTAGAAACAGCGTAATACAAGGCTCATGTGTAATTCAGGAGTAATACAAGCGTGATAAAAGTCAAGCAGAACAAGAGGTAAAAAGTTTTGTTTATTTTTTATCAGTTACCCATACTGATTTTCTTCCATTTATTCTTTTCTATCTTACAATGTCAGATTTTCCTCCAATCACAATCACCTGAATTGATGACATAAGGTAAAATAAAATTCAAGCAAAAAAATAGTGCTTAATGCGAATATTGTACCTGTCCTCAACATCTACTTGACAAACACAAGTACTTGTCAGTGTTTCCATTCTGTATTTTTTTCACATGAAAAAGACGAGCAAATAAATATGTCTTCCTACACATATATAATCACAAAATATACCATCAAATAAATACATACGTCCATGTACATACACTCGGAGAAAAAAAGAGCTAATAAACACAGCAGAAAAGATTGATGAAAAGGGGAAGCCAACAATTCAGTTTCAAGCCAGTATACGTTTGTTGTCTTAGCAAACATATGTTCTCTTATTTAGCAAGCATACATTTTTGATTTAGTCAATATATGTTTGTTGTTTTAGCCATACATTATTAAAGGGTGTGTCGGTAAGATTGCACTTCTTAAATTTCGCGTCATTTTATTCTTGTGCCAGTGGCAACTCTGAAATTTGGCAGCTGTCACATATGTTTATTCCAATTATTAAAAATGTAGCCCTTTACGAATGTACAATGTGTAATAATTGTAAAAACTTATTAAAAACATTTGGAAAGTCATGCTGAGACCGCTGACAAATTTCGAAGAATTTTCAGTCGAGAATGTGCAACTAATGTGTCAACGATTCGAAGAGTGGTCAAAAAATTGGAAGAAACTGGGTCGGTTATGGACAGTAAGACTCCTATGCGTCAGCGTATGAACTGTAAGACTCCTGTGCGTCGATGTACCGACCGGCCTCTTGAAAACATTGCAGCTGTAAATGAGAGTGTGACCCGAAACATCAATTCGACATCGTTCTCAACAACTTGAAATTTCATGAAGCACCATGCAGCGAATTTTGACAAATGAAGTTGAAGTTCCGGTAACCGGTGTAAAATTGTAGGTCCCAATCAATGTGAGAAAAACTACACAGCGCACAGCTCACTGGTTTTAAGAAGCCCATGGGATGTACTGGGAAACCATTTTTTTCGAATTTCTGATACTTTAGTTGCACTTTCGCTAGCGAAAATTCCACGAAGTATGCGACCGGTCACAGCGTAACTTGTCTCGTTTTTGAATTGACGTTTCACAATGATAATGCGTTAATTTTTTGTATAGCGCTCTATTTGTAATAATCAGAACAATCGTTGCATAGAAAAACCAGTACATAAGTTTCAGTCGGAATAACCGACTTAATCACACCCTCACCCTAAGTAATCCATTGCGTGAGAGTTTTGTTAAATCATAGAACGCCCATACTCAAAAGTGACCATATTCAATAGCAGATTGACGACATTGCGCTAAATATTATTGAATACCCAAATTAGTTAGTTTCCCTCCCAATATGTATATGCGAGATACAAAAATGGGCAGGGCAAGTTGTTGCGAAAATTTTGATCAGTACCAAATTTTATTAAGATCGGTTATGACTTATTGGAGATATCGAGTCTGCAAACCGAAAATATGCCCAACTTTTGTATGGGAGGTGCGAAACTGGGCGTGGCACAATAGTCAGTTATTACTTACACAGTAGCTTTTAACAAAATATTGCCTAGTACCGAATTTTATTAAGATCGGTTGTAGTTTACGAGAGTTATCATGTCGATCACCCGGTCATCCGCCCAAATTTTATATGGGAGGTACCAGAACGGGTGTGGCAAAATAGCTCATTTTCTATAGGAGAATTTTATTTGACTAAATATTGACTAGTACACATTTTCATAAAGATTGGTTCTCGTGCTGATCAACCAGACGGCCAAACAACTTTTGTATGGGAGGTACCACAATGGGCGTGGCAAAATCATCCTTGTTTAATCGGTGATTGACGTTTGATAACGTGAAGCCTTATACCTAATTTCATTAATGTCGGAAATGTTTCATGCAATTTATCGGACTGACAACCCGAATGAACACCCTATTTTGTATGGGAGGTACCAGAATGGGCGTGACAATCTCGCCCATTTCATCCAGTTAACTAGGCATTTGCAGATTATTTACCGGTGTGGGAGTGGAACCTAATCACTTCTACCAGAAGAAAGGTTTGAAGGAAATATGATTTTGTGGTAAATGTGTCGATTTGAATGGGAGGTACGCCCATTTTCAATCGTGTTAACCAGCCAGCCAGCCAGCCAGACAGACAAATAGACTGACATGGCTCAAACGTCTTAAAAAGTCCTAAAACGAATTTCGTCCAAAGATACTAAGTGTCTAATATGGCTCCTTCTGTGTTACATTTCATTTTTTTACGTATTAAATGATATATACACCCATCCCTATGGGTGAGGGTATAAAAATATACCACTGAATTTAAGCCGTGCAATGTTATTGCAAATACTTTTATATAGCATTTACGTCGATCAATACTATCGCATTCGGAAGACTAGCTCCGTTAGCCCACGCTGACCCAGAAGATTACTCATACAATTGTTTTCTGTAAAAACTAAAATTAAGTTTGTAACCTCATTTCAAACAGGTCTACAATTTGATACAACACTGATGAGTGCCAAAAAAATACAACCGTAATAAAAACATACACAAAACATCAACTGGTTGGCAGACGTAAACCCAACGACATTTTTTTTAAGCGCACGCCGCCGCAGATATAATGCCTCTCATAGGCTTAAAATGTGATTCACTGTGCTCAATTTGACCGACTGATCCAATTTTGAAGGTTCAGTTGTTTCAGCCGTCGGTGTTTCAATGGTTAGTGTGCGTGGCTCTTGTACATGGGACGGTTATGGCGACACTTTCGAGTACTTAGCCATGAAAAGGCTGCTCAAAATATCGTTCCGAATCTGTGTAGAACTGTAGGTCCTAATTAGTGAGAGTAAAACTAGAAAGCGCACATCTCACTGATTGTGACAAGCTCTCCCCAATATCTTCATGGGATGTTATGGGACACCATTTAGAAATAAGGCTTTGCGACCCCATAAAGTAAATATATTCTTGAACCTTATAACAACCGGAGTCGATATAGCCATGTCCGTCTGTCCGTCTGTTGAAAACATTCTCACGACTTCAATCGGCGATAACGCGGTTTGGTTTTTGGCCAGAATGTTCCACGTATTCCTGAGCAGTTTGGTATTGAAAATCAGCGAAATTGGTCCATTGGAAAAAATTTTATGATTGGAAACGTAAAAAAACTCATAAAATTTTGACATTAATTTTGGTAGTTTTATACTAAACTACTCCTTTTGCCGTGTGGTGAATTTCCATGTTGAAAATCTTTGTTGTTCTTTATAATAGGTAAGTACTTTAGAATGTTTAGATGTACTTTCGTGTGTTCGTACATTTATATGAATTTTGTCACACTTCATCTAAGGTCGCTGTGGCCTGATGGGTAAAGGGTTGCGCGTTGGAGTCTGAGGGTTGTTGGTTCAACTCCCGTCCCAGCTTGTTTTTTTTTTTAACAGTTCTTCAAAAAATGCTTTTTTATTTTTTATTTTTTTTTAAAAAGTACATTTTCTTAAAAATGGTCCTTTTTAAAATGTAATATTTTGCTGGTTAACACTAAGGTTGAGGGTATCAAAGATTCGGCACAGCCGAATTTAACACTTTTACTTGTTTTTTTTTAATATTTCAAAAACATCCGAAATTTGTACAAAAGTGGTAAAACCAAGAGCTTCCAATTTAATTTATCTGTCGTGCAGCCATCTTCGATGATTTGGTCACATTCCGGAGTTGTTCTAAATTGGTCTAAGCACAAATGTCAATTTAATCTCAAATTGGGCGGTGAAAATGCCAATTATTAGGTAACAAGGTTATCACTAACCTAAACGCGACATTAAATACTATGAGCCTGTGCCAAACGGTATCAAAGTGCACAGGTTAGTAAAAATATGAAATTTGCGTGGTGAATAAAATGTTACTAGCCCATGGGCCTAGGTAAATTTTTGACAAGTGAATGGAAATTTTTGTCGATTAACAAAAGCACATCAGCGGCCAAACAATTTGTGTAAATCGAAACCGAACTGCCGCCGCCGCCAAAATTTGTATTGCGTTTTTTAGAGACTAATTTGGATTACGATGACTCACTAAATTTTAATGAATATATTTGTCAGTTTTTTAGTATTTACATGCATATTTATATTTTGTAATAACATAACGGGTTTTTCAACAGAGACGCTACAAAAGTAAATCGATAGAGACAGCAAACGACGCCATATTTTTTCTCGCTCTTTTGACATTTCTCTTCAGTAAGGTTTGCCATTTCATCATGGAGAGAAATACGAGCCAACGACGAGTCGAAATTATTAAAATTTACTACCGAAATTTGGAGTGAGTGGCCTCAACTTTAAGAGCAGAATTCATCGGAAAATCATCTTCAGCGATGAGGCTCATTTCTGGCTGAATGGCTTCGTCAATAAGCAAAATATGCATTATTGGTCAGACAGCAATCCACACATAATCCATGAGTCATCATTGCATCCCGAAAACATTACGGTTTGGTGCGGTTTATGGGCCGGCGGCGTCATTGGGCCGTACTTCTTCCGTGATGATCAAGACCGGCACATTACTGTGAATGCGAATCGCTACCGTTCAATGATAACCGAATATTTTTGGCCCCAATTGGATAGTATGGACTTGGAGGACATGTGGTTCCAACAGGACGGCGCCACAAGCCACACAGCGAATGCCACAATCAATTTATTGTAAACCAAGTTTGGTGAACGTGTTATCTCACGAAATGGCCCAGTCGATTGGCCGCGTCGGTCGTGAGATTTGACGCCGTCAGATTATTTCCTGTGGGGCTACGTTAAGTCTATGGTCTATGCCAACAAGCCAGCGACGATTGATGAACTTAGTACGAATATCGAACGGACTTCTGCAAGCGTGCCCGTGGGTGCCATGCAAAAGAAATCGAGTTCCATACATAATGGCATCGAACGTACTTTCACAGGAATAAAGAATTTCATTGGTATCTAAAACCGGTTTTGTTTTATTTTGTTTACTTTTGTTTACTTTTGTAACGCTCTTATTGAAAACCCCTTACTTTTGTTTCTAAAATTGTTTTTAAACATCGGTTTGATCCAACACCGTTCGAAAGTTTTGCCCGGCGCCCCCGTCAATTTTTTATGTCGACTTGTAGCTATGTACATCATATATTTGTAAACAAAACAAAGAAAGCAATTTGGATGAAATTTTCTAGCAATTTGGAAGAAATTTTGCAGAATGAAAATATTCATGGATAGTAATAATAATAATTCGCATAATAATTGGAAAAAGCAATGGCAAATATTTTCTAAAAATATTCATTGCGCAAAATTAAATTTCAATTCCGTCTTAAGACTTCTTATAGCGAAGCTGTCAAAATTTACTATTGTCAAAAAATATGTTGATTGGCACAGCAAAAACGGAAATTTTTCTCACCATAACAAATTTTCGTTCACCATAGTATTTTGATACCGATTGGCACCGACTCTGACTATCAACACTGAAAGTCAATTATTCCAACAACAACAACAGAAGACTATTTTCCACCACGATATATTTTCTCGTACCATATGGCAGTGCCTTTTGAGGTGAGTTTCTATAACATGACATCGTTGCACTATTCTGAGTAAAGTTTTTAAGGTAGCGCTAATGCCAAAGCTACGTTTTTAGCAGTGCTGTTGGGTCGGAGTCTTGGATATTTGCCTGGAGTGTAGGTTTTTGAGACGATAGACAGAAAGGTATAAGGCTAACCTTAATTTTGGTAAATACTATTGTGTTTGAAATATCTGAGAACAGAAATAAAATTATTTCATTTCAAATGATTTCATTAACTTCAAATTCAAAAAGTATACCAAGTTAAAGGAAATATACAGGGTGGCGCTGAATGAGCTATATGGTTTAAATGGTTTATAACTTTTTTATTTATGCGATTATTATATTTTTTTTTTAAATACAGTATATTATTGAGGAATGTTTTGCAATTAGCTTTGAAAAATGATATCCTGTAAGTGACGTCCATTTTCTGCTTCGCACATACTGCTTCGCACGTACTTGTTGCATATTTTCCATAACTTTTCGCAGAATTTCGGGTGTAATGGCCATGATTTCATTTTGAGTGTTGGTTTTTAGTTGGAGAACGGTTCTTGGTTTGTTAACGTACACTCTTTCTTACAAATATCCCCAAAGAAAACTGTCAGGAGCTGTTAAATCTAGAGAACGTGGAGGCCAGTTAAAATCGCTTGTGCGCGAAATAATGCGTTCGCCGAATATGTCCCTTAACAAAGCCATTGAGGCACGTGCAGTATGTGCTGTGGCTCCATCTTGTTGAAACCGCAAGTTTGGATGGTTTTCCACAGCTGGCCTAATAAAATTTTCCAACATCGTCCGATATAGAGATTGAGACACCACTTTCATTTTCAAAAAATATGGGCCAATTATCCTTTCGGCGAATACACCGCACCAAACAGTACACTTAAGTGGGTGTAATTCTCGCTGATGCACTGCTCTTGGATTTTCCGTAGCCCAAATCCTGCAGTTTTGCTTGTTGACATACCCATTTAACAGGAAATGGACTTCATCGCTTATTGCCAAATTGTGAATAAAGTCTGGATTTTCCTCCGTTTTTCAATTCAATTATTTGTGCACGTTGTTCGATCGTGTAATGATTCATAATTAATTCCCCAAGTCTTCTTCACAAATTTCTGAAAAAAAAATTAAAAAATAATAATTAAAAAAGTTATAAAGAATTCAAACCATATAGCTCATTCGGCGCCACCCTGTATATTTGAAAATTCATATTTTGCGGATCGGACAAGTAAAAAAATACCCTTTACTAATACCAAGGACAGGCATATATGGATTGCTCTTGGTAAGTTCGATCGGATTCACAATTGGTGGTTTTAATATGAAGACCATTTCGGTAGCTTGTCTAGATAAAGAAATTGCTCGAATTTACCAAGAACTCATATTATTTAAACTTCGATCCAGAGATTTAGTCAAATGAACACGGCTGGATAATAAATTATAATCAAACTTTAACATTTCACTCTAAAATTTTGAGCAAAGAAGACGCCAACCCAGAGGATATACTTATATAATTGAATGGCTCAATAAATAAATCAAGGAATTATATCGCAGAAATTGGTCATCAAATAGAAACATGTTCCAGTAAAGCTAAATTTCTATCGATATTAGGATAATGAGTACCTCAAGATCAACACCCGAAATATAATTTTTTTTTTATAATTTTTTATTTTTAGTCTAATCCTAAATAAATAAATATTGCACGAAATTGAAGGGACGTCATAAAGCAATGTCCATGTGGGCTGACGGGAATATAGCGTATCGTCGGCATGGTTGGGTGGAATACGGCTTTGGAGAGGAAACGAACACATTTATAACCTCTCCTTACTAATTTAGATTTTCCTTCATATTATTACATTCATATTATGGTATATTGTCAGGTATATTCAATATCGGACCTGGACTTATCTCCAATGGCAAGAACACCCCCAAGCCCTGAGCACAGCCGGAATATTAAACGTAGCGTTGGCCTAGTCGAGATAGAGTCTGATGGAAGTGGTTCGTTACAGGAGCCGGAGTTGGAGTCATAAAAATGCTGACTTCTCAGAATCCAACTCAGAACTTTCTTTAAAATTAAAAGGTTTCTGCCAGTATTATTTCTTTAACCTGTTTTTAAAATTTTCACTATTCACACGCCGTTACTAACATAAAACTTTTTTCAGAAATCAGAGACAACGTTTTGTTGAAATCGTGGTCGGAGTGGAGTCGTATATTTTCAAAGTCCTAGAGTCGGAATCTGAATGGAGTTGTGCATTTTCAAAATGCTGGAGTCGGACTCACTCAATTTTGGGCAGACTGCACTGCCTTGGTTTTTGGTTACTGTTAACTAACTTTCTTGTAAGAGGATATTTGAAACTTTAATAATATAATTCCATTGGGTATTATTATATTTTAGGCATTGATTGCTATTTCATCATTAAACTCGGTCCAGATTTAGGGGAATATTTCATTTAATGTGTTTATTTTATTACGATTGCGTTCTAAATTTGAGTATTATTTCATTTGTGTTTCTCATTTTTTATATTATTAGGCCGTCGGTGGTGCAACGGTAGTGTGCGGGGCTATTGTGCATAAGAACGTGGGTTCGATCCCTGCTCTGACCACCTTCTTATTTTTTCCGAGCACGGTCACATCACCTAATAACGGCGAAACTATCGAGTATTAAACTGCAGAAAGCGCACAGCACACTGTTTGCATGAAGCCCTCCCCAACCCCTTCATGGAATGTAATGGGATGCCATTGTTTTTTTTGTTGTCTTGTTATTATTTCACTGAGTATTGTTCAATTATGTGTTATTTCGTGGAGCCGAATGGCCAGTCTTATTAATACAAAATAGGTCACAAGTATTTTGAAGGAATGCCATCAATATCTTAGCTCCCGGATTACGTTACGCCCAAGCAAAATCTCAAATAAATGAACATCGTGTGTTGAATGTAGTTGCGGCAAACAAATATTTATTGAATCAAACAAATCCAACAAGCGGTTGCAATAAACGATACAAAAACAACAACAAAAAATTGACCTTGAGCTTGATTTGGAAAACTTTGGGAAGATTAAAACGTAGGCCGAATAAGGCAAATATATCAACACAAACGATACATGGTAACTCTTAACACAATAAAATAAACCTTAGCATTGTTTGCTGTTAATAGCAAACAGTGTATTTTTTTGAGTGTGTGTGTATATGTATAATACATAAGATTATTCATGTACAGCCTCTAAACTATTTCGTATGAATATATGTTATATACATAAAACATATGACATGATCCTGTACATACATTTGTATAAAGCATGACAATTTCTCGAACAAGTTTTTGTACAGAAAAAAAAAAGATAAATGAGATGACACATTGGAGTGTTTATGGTGACAGACATCGAATTAGATGTATCCTATGTTTACATGTTGATAGGTTGACGGTTATATATACTGCAGCCAAGTAGAGCTCTGTTCAAGGAATACAGTGAAGCATAGCTCTAATTACCATGAAACAAACAGTTAAAAAAAAACAGCACAAATAAAATAATCGATCGTCAAATATAGAAAAAGAAGAAGAAAAGTGTGTAATAGCATCTTATCATGCAAGGCGGTATCAAAGTTTTTTTTTATTCACAATTCCCTTTCTTTTTTCGGACAACTGGAATTTTTTTTTTTTAATTTTAATTAAATCCTATTCAGTTAAATATAGTATGTTTACGTTGAACGAAAAACCAAGTTTGTAACAAACATTTGTTGTTTGTCGTAAACGAAACATTTTTTGTTTCCCATAAATATTTTCTTATTCCTTGAGTTTAGAGTTGCCGTTTATCGTTTGTTGGCAGGGCTTTTTCGATTTTCGAAAACGAGTTAATTTTTTCACTAGAAAGAAACTAATATGTTTGATTCAACAAATATTCGTTTGCCGTTACTACATTCCCAAAATGAAGTTCATTTATCTGAAATTTCGTTTTGGCGTCACGAAATTTTCCTTTTCGCGTATTTTATAATGAATTGTATAAGAATGTAAATCGAAAATTGTTTAAACTGTTCTAAGTACAATATAGTTTTGTATTAGAAGCTGCTGAAGCTTCAAAGAAGAGCCATCACAAACAAAAACGATAAACCTCGAACTCTACCAGGTATGTTAATAGAGGCACATCTCAAGGACGGCTCTTGTCTCCACTGCTATGGGGCTTTGCGCTGAATGAACTGGAGGTCACTATCCAACATGCGAATGTAAAATTGTTCATTATATTGACGACGTGGCAATAGCCAAATGGGGCAAATATCCCATTTTCCTATGGGATATTCTCCAAAGCATCTTACTGACTTTGGGAAGGAGGGCAGGTGAAAAAGGGACTAGGTGTAAACCCGCCAGGAGCAATAGTTCTGAAATTATGCTTAGATACTAACCCGAATACCTGGATGTTATAGTGGATTGCAAGCTTAATTGCAGACCTGACATTGGGGAAAGGGCGAAAAAGACTACGGTAGGCCTATGTACTAAAAAGTGATATAGGTTCTAAATGGGGAATTTAGGATTTAGAATTTAGGATTGTTAACTGAATCTATACAGCGATGGAGAGACTGATAATGCTCTATGGGGCTATCGTGTGGTGGCAAGTGCTTGACAAACCCACCTGTTGTCTATTGCACACTAGGGTTCAGAAAATGACGGCGATGTATTTTCGGTGAACATTATAGACAGTCAGTGGCCGTCGGTGGTGCAATGGTAGTTTGCGCGGCTGTTGTGCATAAGAACGTGGGTTCGATCCCTGACGAAGACACTATCGAGTCATCAAAATACCGTTCGAAACGGGTGTAAAACTGTAGGTCCCAATCAGTGAGTGTAAAACTAGAACGCGCACAGCTAACTGGTTTGTGAGAAGCTCTCCCTAATCCCTTCATGGGATGTAAGGGGAAAATATTTTTTTTATAGACAGTTATAGACCACCAGGTTAAGGAAACTCTCACAATGGCGCATGGTCGGAGTCATTTACGGGACAGAGCTGAAGGTGCTCCCAACATTCCTACGTTTGTCGACTGCTCGAAAGCGGAACCACTATTAGACCGGAAATACCATACTCTCACACCCGGCAAGGGACTTTTGTATAAAATAAGATCCTGGTAAAGAGAGATATGTGAATGTGAATGATATGATATGTGAATTTATACACGGATGATTCGAAAATTAATAATCAGGTAGGCTACGGAAGTCTACTCTGGTTGGTGGTTGTTCCTTTCTCGTAGATAACATGATCATTGCAGCGTGTATCAGCTGAAATTTTGACTATAAGAGAAGTGAATCACTGGCTGAATGGTAACAGTGCAGAAGTCTTTGGTGTGGCCGCAGGTGGTGCAATGGTAGTGTGCGCAGCTCTTGGATATGAGAACGTGGGTGCGATCCCTGCCGTGACTGCCTTACATTTATTTCGACGGCGGTCACCTTGCTTAGTGATGGCGATACTATGTAGTAGTTAAATAAATAAATAAATGGTTTCCCATTACATCCCTAGAAGGAATCGGGGAGAGCTTCTCACAACCAGTGAGCTGTGCGCTTTCTAGTTTTATACTCACTGATTGGGACCTACACTTTTACACCGGTTCCGAACGGTATTTTTGAGAAGCATTTTCATGGCTAAATACTCGATAGTGTCGCCGTCACTATGCGAGGTGACCGCCGTCGAAAGAATTTTTTTTTTTTTTTTTTTTTTTTTTTAAGTTGGTCAGAGCAGGGATCGAACCCAGGATCTCAAGTACAAGAGGCGCGCACACTACCCATTGCACCACCGACGGCCACACTATGTAGTAGTTTTTCCTGGCTAACTACGACATGGCTAACTACTATGTAGTAGTTAGCCAGGAAAAAGCTTCTTAAAATACCGTTCGGAACCGGTGTAAAACTGTAGGCCCCAAACAAAGTGCAAAACACTGATTGTGAGATTGGTGTTTGTGTATGAGTTTCGCAAATATGTATGTATGCCACCAAAGTCAGAAACGAGTCTGAGGAAAGAAACTGGAAAGGGCAACAACGTGATGCCCTTTGTCTGTCCGAGCCTTTACTGAGAAAATCGGAACGGCGAATCATTTGTGAAATATAATAAAAACAATACAAGTAATTAAACCACCCTTTGGTTGCATGAACTAGATTTGAACTAGAAATGTATTATTTCTGTGCCAACGCATAGTGATAACCAACGCATAGTTGAAACCTTCTGAAAACAAAACCGAGAGAGACAAGAACGAAAGACGAAACAAAAGAGCAGCAGAATCTCATTTCAGGGAAAAAACGAATAATGCAAACAAATGTAAAAAGGGTCATTTTAAATCTTTTAATTTTGTGTGTTAATTATTTATCAATAAGGATTTATATTCATAAAATAAGTTATTATAAATAATACATATATATTGAATTCAAAAAATAATTCGTTTCTAAATATTTCTATTTTTATTTTTTAATTATTTTTGGGAGGAAATACACATATGTTTCCAAGTAAGTATATGTAGGTTTGGGATGAATAACGCATATGTGTCCACGTAAAAGCATACATGTTTGCCAGTGAACATGCTACTGTTTGAATTTAAATACAAGGGAGTTTTGGGACTTGCAAACATATGAATCTGTGAAGTGTGTTCCAAACATAGACATGGTTCCTCTAAAATATGTTAGGGAGACTATGTTACAGACGCCATTTTTTACAGCGTGTAGTTCTTTTTGTCTTTCAGGAAAAATTTGGCTTTCAGGAAAAATTTACCAATACTCCATAAATGGCGAAAGATCAAGCAAATTTGATATATTTTATATTTTACAAATAAAAAATTCTAAATCTATGAATTGTTTTACGATTATTATGGAAACCTCATCGTAATAGTTTTTGTGTACTATATTCGGCAATGTTCCCAAGAGTGTGAAATACTACAACTTTGCAGGTTATATCCATATCCAATGCTTTCATTTGTATGATTATTTGTACATCCACTAAGTGGATCTAAATATATTTTTTATCGATTACTGTATTTTGCAAAGTCGTCATGAAATTTCTAGCCTGCAATTCCTTCGAAGAAAGATAGTTCCTCTACAGTGAGCCTGAAAACGGCAAAAAAAAGTTGAAATATTTCAAATAAGCTTCGACGTTTCATCATCATGGTTTTTTCTGAGAGACGTAAAAAAGGGTTATGAAATAAGGAAAGAACTGCAATATAGTCGAAGATTGCAAATCAAAATTTCAAACTGCTTAGGATTTAAAAAGAGCCCTGCCCTGCAGATGAAATCTTGAGGCCCAAACAATAAACTTCCTATTGCCACATAATGTATTGTTTCATTACTACACAAATACTGCTAGTGCTGTGTGTGATTTCAACCAAATATTTGGAATCCACCAAAATTTTGACATTAGTATTTATTACCAAAATTTTGACATTAGTATTTATTATCAAAATGCTTCTTAAAAACCTGACAAGTAATTCAAAATTTGAAATTTGTTTTTCTCGCAGCATTTGCATGCAAGTTTGTACGTTAAATAGTAAACAATTTAAACCCATACCAAATGTCAGCAAATAAAAAACAAAACACATGTAAAAAATATATAAAATAATTAGAGCATACCTGACGTCTTCTACTCTCCAGTTGATAAATGTATAGCATAGAGTAATGACATATAGAGTAGCCAACTCAACTTGATGACATTTAGTGTGTTGCAGATGGGCGGTTGAATGTTGAAAAGTATAGCTTTAATAATGCCAGATAGAGGCAATGGCTCAAACCAACCAACAATAAATCAGCAATGGTATTTCGTTTAGTGCATTAAACTTTTTGTGTAAATACACCACAAATATATGGCGGAATCCAGCTAAAAAACGTCACTTCTGGTAGTGACATGTCTCTGATTTCAATGAAATTTGTTGGAAGGGGAGAGTACCATAAGAGAAAATATCCCCCAAAATTTTATGTTTTTTGGAATTTTTTTTGTGGCGTTTATTGACCAAAAATCACGTTTTTCACATATTTTTCTTTTGATAATAACTCGTAAACGGTTTAGCTTAAAAGGTTTAAATTTCGCAGGCATATTCAAAACAGAATTGGTATTAGAAAAAAAACTGAAAATCAAAAATAGATTTTAAAAATTCTTTGAAATATTACGTTTTTTCTCAAAATGAACATTTTACCGTTTACCGCATGTCTATACAGGGTGATTCAGGAAATTCCGGACAAATTTCTCCAGCGTAGTCCTTGGCTCATTTCATGAAGAAAAGTCCACTAGGACCATGTCCGAAAATGCAAGGGTGCGAAATGGCAGCGGGTTCAAAATTTTCGGATTAGCGGTCGGAGGGTAGTAGGGTAAAGTTGCTAACTTCAGAGCCAGTGGCCGAATTTTTTTGAATCACCCTGTAGAGCAAAAAATACGAAAGTTATAAACCTTTCCGTGGGACAACCTCAGTAATATCTATATGAAAAAATTTCTAAAAATACATACATAGATGGAAACAAAACTATTCATTAATTTGGGTCAGAAATATTGAATTGTTTATAATTTTTGAGAAATTTTTCATATAGATATCACAGAGGTTGTCCTACAGAAAGGTCCTATACCTTTCTTATTTTTTGTCTATAGACATGCGGAAAACGGTAAAATGTTCATAAAAGATGTAGCATTCGCATACATTTTTTTGCGGATTTTTTGAAGGATGTGTCTTTTTTGCTACACAAAGTTTTTTGGAAAAAAATCTAATTTTTCAAAGAATTTTTAAATTCTTTTTTTTGTTTTTTAGTTTCTGTCTAACACCAATTCTGTTCTGAATATGGCTGAGAAATATCAAAATATTAAGCTAAGCAATTTTCGAGTTATTATCAAAAGAAAAATATGTGAAAAAACTGGTTTTTGGTCAATAAACGCCACAAAAATTTCAATGAAATCAGAGGCATGTCACTTCCAAAAGTGATTTTTTTTAGCTGGATTCCTCCATATAAAAACAATAAAATATATATAACAAACAAAATCCAAAATACGTTTAAATTTCACAGTTTTACTTACATAAAAACAACATGAAAAATTTAAGTCAACAATTTTTGTAATTCCACCTGGTGTATCTCAATTTACGTCAAATAACTCTTTATCGCACCGACCGCACCACGAATAGTGTGAAAGGAAATGTCAGCTGAGAAGATTGACAGCTCTATATGACATTCCTCTATGCACACAACCTTCCGGCTGTCAATATTTTGATTTTTTTATTTCACACAAAGGCAATTCAACACAATTTATCAGGACCAAAATATTTTCAATGGACACACAATATTAATATTAATAAAGTATATATTATAAAACTAAAATATTAGCTTTACATTAAAAAGTGTTTATTTAGGTCACAATTTTTTAACGTACAAAAAGAGCTAAAAAGCCCCTAGCCCTTTTGTTCGAAAAAAAGAAGCTAAAAATTCCGTAAAATGGCTAAACTGTCAACACTGAACATATTCAATCAATTCTACGGCCGAGGGTATACAAAATTAGACCCAAACACCCATCTTTAACATTAACCTCAACAAAAAGGATCACTTAGAGATATTTTTTTCAGCAGTAACACTAACGTTTTAACCTACTATGACATTGCGATTGCAACCTTGAATTCAATTTTAATTTTCGCAGTACCATGACAGAATGTAGGGAGCACTCATAACAAACAACTCTTTGTGAATCCTTCGGCGATTTTTTTTTTTTGCTCAATTATTCTGGTGGTATTGTGTGTTAATGTTAGACAGCTTTGTTGTTGACTTGATGTATTCTTAATGTTATTGTTAGATAACAATAACAACAATACGAAAATATCTTACATCACCTAAATACGATTGGATGTAACAGTATATTGCATGGTTAAACAATATGTCGACAAAAATCAAAATATTTTTATATCTTGGGACGTTTTTTCAATTATTTGTTAAAGTCTTAATTAACGTCACAAAGTTACTGCGGGTTAAAGTTAAAAAATTTTAAACCAAAACTCGAAAATGGAAATGTCGATAGTTGTGAAAAAAGACTTATAAAGTGTCACCAATAAATCCCACCCTACAGCCCCGTATTCAAAATTTCCGTAAGAAAATGTGTCAATTATCCCTAAACGGAAAATTTTGTTGCGGAAAGTTACCACCTATCGTTGATTATCTTGCAAATATTTGACAAATAATTTCTCTACAGAATCCATTTAATTTTTATCGGAAGTGGTGTTACTTTTGATTGCTAAAATGATTGAAATGTCAAAATTTCGGTCCCAAAAATTTATTTTAGTACGAAATAACTTTGACGTAACAACCCTGTAATTGATTTTGCATACGTAATTTTTGCAGAGAGCTAAGCTCCAAGCAAATGAAAAGTGAGTGAAAATTTTCGGATCATGAATTTTTTGGAATTTTTTACACACGTACCTAATTAACCCTAAAATTTTATAGTTTTTGTGTTTTGATATTCTGGAACACTTAGCAGATATTTTCTTTGTCTGGCATATTATATACTCAAAAGTAAAAAATCTTTGCAATCAACTTATAAGTGTAGAAGAAGCAGGCTTTGTAAGTTTCAACAGCACCAAAGTGGTCAACTTTGACACCCTGTAGTATCAACTGTGTTGACACAGGGTACCTCTGAATGCAATATTTTGAAGTATGACTCCTCCTCTACGAATGTCTAGTATAGTCCAAAATAATGTAATTGCGGATCTGAAACTCAACTGGAAACTTAATACTGAACACAGAGTTAAGAAGGCGCAAGGTGCCTTCTACCCTTGCAAGAAAACATTTAGGAGAACATGGGGCCTAGACCCAATCTGACCTATGGGCAGAACAATACTTTAAGAATTGTGATATTATTACGCACAGTGGTCAAGAATCAATTTCCATTGGAAAAAATTCCAATACTTTTTGATCGAGTAAATATTTTTAAGTTCTGTAAAAACCCGATTGTAGCGTCAAGGATTATTTAGTAATAATAAAATTAAAAATCAGATAATTGGGAATATATTAGGAAATTTTTCAAATTGTGCTCCTTTGCTTATCAGTCAACTGTAAAAAAAATAACGACCTGTTTTATTTCTTTCTATATTTTTTAAACATTTTTCGAATACACTGTGATAGTTTTTGGCAGACTAATTTTAAGAAAGGTTTTCGAAGCCGAACTCGAAGGAAGACGAAAAATAGGAAGACCAAGACTCCGCTGGAGGGATCAGGTTGACGAATCCCTGCGTACACTGGTATTGCCAACTGGAGAAATAAAGCAAAAGATCGAACTGGTTGGCGAAATATGTTATCTACGTATTGTAAGGTCCCTGACCCCACGGGGTTGCCCGAGACCGGATAAGTAAGTAAGTAATTTTAAGACAAGGCCAGGGGAAACGGTTTTACCCTAATTCAGGTACGAGGAATATAACTGCATCATTAGTTTGCGGTTTCATACGAAAAATTGTATATTGTGACTATCAGAGTGGATTTTTTTTATTTAACTTCTTTGACTAACTTTTGACAGCCACTAACTTCTATTTAGTTGGTTGTACAGGTTAACTTCTTTCAACAAAGTTGTTCCAAACGTTTTGGGCTTCAACCTTTGGGAACAAAGCTTACCCCTAAACCCAGGTTTTAGGAGCTCTTTGACTAAGAACATCGGCAGAAAAGTAATTTTCCGACTTTCTTTGAGTTTCCCGTTCACAAATTACCAGTCATCACATTCTTTTGCCAAATAAGAGAAACTCTCTATATAACTATATTTATTTACTCATCATCATTTGCAATTATCTAATTCCACTTAATCATCAATTTCACCTAATCGTACTTTTTCTTACACTGAAAAAATTTTTTGATAAAAACACTTTGTTTATTTGGGGTTTGAACCAAAGAAAAAGCTAAAAACTACAAATAATACAATACATGGCAAATTAAGTAAGGTAGAAGCAGTAGGAATTTAAGGCATTTTGTTTTTATTTCAGAAGCCGACCTTGTCAAATTCAGCTGATCGAAATTGTCAAGATGTATTTATTTGAGGTTATATCAGGAGGATTTGTTGTAATTTTCAGCAAACACCACAAGGACAAGAAACAATTTAATCTGTTATTTTAACACTACCACCTGTATTAGATACATCTTGGGAATTTGTATAAACAACATTTCACAAAGTCGGACCACAACGACAAGATAAAATTTAAATCTGCTGTTCTAACGCTTCCACCTGTAATAGATACATCTTGATAGAATGGTTTAAAACAAAGTACTTTCGCTTACTATTATTATGGATTGTGAAGAAGACAGTACAATGAACAAAAACGTGCGCGTACTGTTGAAAACAGTAAATCTGGCAATGTAGTTCGATTTCTCGTACCCGAATTAGGGTAAAACAGTTCTCTCCTGCTCTATCTCATTTTTCGGCTTCCACAGTGAGATCATAAAGCGCATATCAGCGGCAACGGCATTGATAGTAACAGGTCCATTTATTTCCGTGATAAGTGAAGTCATGGGGAATATCGTGGGAGCGTTCAGCACTTGGATCTCAGGCTGTGGTCTAGGCGATAACCCGGACAAAACTGTTCTACTACTATTCACAAATAGGTGAACTATTCTATAATATCAGTTACCCTCCCTCAGTCAATGGAAAACAAAACCATTTGTCAGATAGGGCGAAGTATCTGGGTGTAATTATAGATCTGAAATTCAACTGGAAACTTAATACTGAACACAGAGTTAAGATGGTACAAGGTGCCTTCCACGCTTGCAAAAAAAAACATTTGGGAGAACATGGGGCCTAAACCCGAGAATGGTGAAATGGATGTAACCGGTGGTGGTTAGACCTGTTCTGACCTATAGAGTATCTGTGTGGTGTTAGTCCAGAGTTGAGCCTTCGGAAATATTCAGAACAACCGCATAGATATTCAAACCGCATAGAGAAGTGTGGAACAACCACTATCCATTGAGCTTCTTACGGTTGGATCTAAGACAGATAGTGTAGTGAGAGCTGGGATTTACTCAACATCACTGGGTATAACACTATCAATAGATCTCCCTGTTTTTAGCCGTATATTCCGAGCGGAATTAGTACCGATATTGGAGGCGTGTCATCAGTAGCGAAATAACGTAATAGTAGGGAAGAGTGTAAAAATCTTCTCGCACAGCTAAGCGGTGATAAGGACTCTATCCTCAGAGGAGAATAGATCGTTGTTGGCTCGTGAATGCAGGAGTTCGTTAAACGAGCTCGGCACTACGGCAAGGCTTTTCCTAGTGTGTATTCCGTGTCTTACTATAGACGGAAACAAATCCGCTAATGAACTAGCCAGGAAAGGTTCTAGTGGAAATGGGGTTGAACGAAACGTGATTGAAAGCCCTCTAAGAGTGTTGGGTAACATGATTGATCGCCTTTCCCACCACAAGGTGCAGAGAAATTGAAGAGAACTCATTACATGTCGCATATCACAACAACAGGGTACATGGCCTAGTTATACGGTATATGGGTACTTGGCCTAGATCTGACGGTAAGAGTACCGAGTTCCCGATGACTCTGAACAGGAATACAATAGCCAGAATGACAGCTGTCATAACCGGTCACTGGCCGATTGGTACACTTACTACTAAGATTGGAATACAACACATGCGTTACTGCCGTAGATGCAACGACGAATTTATACTGAAAACTCTTGACCAACATTGCCCAGCCCCGGCAAATATGTGGAGGCAAATAGTAGGAGTGAAAGGCCTTTTTAGGATTGAATTGATGTCAGTCTATTTCTACAATACATTATCAGGCGGGTTACCTGAGTTACTGGCACACAAGTTTCTTTTCAGGGTAACGTGGCTATTCAAAACGGAATAACTGATACTTGGGTGAGATTCCTTGGGAGGAAACCACAGACACTCTTACCTATCCTAACCTATTGATTGGTATATATTTTGACAGTTTAAGTTTAAAGTATGTGACTTTTTAAAATTTGAAATGTTAAGTCCCCTAAGTGCTTATTTTATTGTCTTAGGTTTGGGAGCGGTGGTATCACGTCCATACGTTATTAACTTGAAATATCTCAAACTGTAGGCAACTACACTGGTTATTAATGGATTTTTTTCCAATGGATCCATTTTATCATAGCTAATAATCCGCAGACAATATTACAACTGTGAAAATTATTTTCCTGTTTTATAAAGCCAATATTTTATTAATGTTGATATTATATTATTTACTGAGAATGATATCATTTACTGATGTATCTTCTCAGTGTAGTGAGTGTTTCCCCCTTTTATCGCAATTGAGAATTCAGAATCCGTGAACGAAATTGAAATAACGAATGAAAACAAGACTTCTGTTTCGATCTCTCTTTTTTTGAAATTTTAGATTTTAAATAGTTATAACTTTCAAAAATGGTGGCCTTTTGACCCAAGGTGGCCTTCTGACAGGGTCGCCTTTTTTTCCCGGTTTTATTAGTCATCAAATATAAAGAAAAGTTTGCAGCTGAAATGTGTTGCAAGCACTTTAGATAATTTTGATTTCTGCTCACATACACAGGTAGTGTGTTTAAGAACTAGAGTGCTTTTACAAAATCAAGCATCTGACATTGATTTTGATATGCATTTCAAATGTTATGCACATATTTTAAAATGCAAACAAAAAATACACACGACTACAACTGCAACAGCCGACGGACTGTATGTTGTAGTGGGAAGACAGGACACTAGAGAAACTCAATTCATCTCATGTTCAAATGGTCAAATAAATGACGTTGGCATAATAAAATGGTCTCAAGTATTTTCGTAGAACAAGAAGAATGAAATGCAATTGACATTATAATGAAAAGTACTTATCATGTTGTTCCAAACACGTACAGAGCAGTACATAACCCCCGGCACCGAAAAAAAGGGAAAATGCAAGACAAAGAGAAAGACAGAGACAGTCAAAAACAGACAAAGACAGAGCAGGAAAACAGGAACTGAAACAACTACACAAAATAGTCTGCATAGTAGAGTGACTCATTTCTTTTGTTCTAATTGTTTTGGAGTAAGGATAATGTTGCCCCGAAGAAGCTGCTCAAACGCAACGATACAAGAAAAATGGTTTCCCCTTGCATCCCATGAATGGATTGGTAAGGGTTTCTCACAACCAGTTAGCTGTATGTTGTCTAGTGTTAAACTCGCCGATTAAACCGGTTCCGGAGGGTATTTTGAGATGCTATTTCATGGACAAGTACTCAATAGTATCACCATGACTAAGCGAGGTGACCGTCACACTGTCTAGCACATTTAGGCTAAAGAAGCCCATTGTGATACATGCAGTTTCCTCTATAGCAACTATTGACTAGTCGTCTAGCCAATTTGCCCTTTCAATGAATTTGTCTATAAGACCTACAGGAATATCCTGTAGGGCTACGGTGCTAACTAAATGTGTTCCGAATATCCTACTTCTCAGTCCTGCCAGAGCAGGGCAATCCAAGAGACGGTGTTTCGTCGTTTCCTCGTCCTCTTCCATGCAGCATCTACAGAGAGTAGAGTTTCTATGTCCCAATCTTAGGGCGTGTTTTCCTACAAGACAATGTCCCGTAAGTGTTCCTATCATTCTGGATAACCTACCTCTCGGCAAGTTAAGTAGTTGCCTAGTCCTCTTCCTGTCCAGTTGTGGCCAGAGGACCCTGGCTTGTTTGCAAGTTGAAGTAAGTCTCCACTTATCCTTGAACAAATTATCGGTCCACTGCCTGATCTGCAAACCGCAGGTAGAGATTGTCATACTAACACCTTCTTTTGCCGGAAGAATCTGTACCGTTGTGCCCTGTCTAGCTAACGCATCCGCTAAGCAATTGCCTGGAATGTCGCTGTGTCCCGGTACCCAGATGAGCCTGATGTCAAAATACTCTGCCATCACTCGAAGTGATAGGTGACATTCTTTAACCGTCAGCAGCGTAGCAAACGTGGCTTCCAGGGATTTTATGGCAGCCTGGCTGTCTGTGTAGATACATATTCTCCGGAGGATTGTGACACTACTTTTCAGTAGTTCAGCAACCTCCAGTATGGCGGTAATTTCCGCCTGAAATACACTACAGTGATCAGGCAGCTTAAAGGAGATATTTGCATTTAGGTCCGGTGAATGGACACCATAGCCTACTTGGTCGTCCAACTTTGATGCATCCGTGAAAAATCTGATATTACCGGTATCCCCTTCCAGTGACTTTTCCCAGGTATTCCTGTTCGGAATAGAAGTCCTTAAATTTGTCGCTGGTAGAAGGTAGGAGATACAGTAGTCCGTTTTTACGGGAATACAGTTGATCCGTTGTAGTAATTCAGCGTGTCCGGAATGCCCCGATATCATGACGCCACAATCACTGATTCTCACCAGGTATGTAGCGGCTGCCGATACGGCGATGATATCAGGAGTACAGATTTTCAGGATAGCACTAAGTGCAGGACCTGACGTCGTGCCCATTGCCCCACTAACGGTAACCAGTGCTGATTTTTGAATTTTCATCAAGGAATTCAGAATATATTTCTTTTGGAGGGACCTCCACCAAACTACGATACCATAGAGAAGTATTGGTCTGACTATTGCCGTATAAATCCACATGGTGATCTTAGGAGACAGTCCCCAGCGATTTTCTATAGCTCCTTTACAGCAGTAAAGAGCAACACACCCTCTCCTCCACATTCGGTTTCCAAGACAGTTTTCTGTCGAGAATTAGCCCCAGATAGTTGACCTTTTCCGTCAGCTGTAATTCCACTCCATTAATTGACGTCAGTTCAAATGCGGGTATTTTATATTTCCGAGAGAACAAGATGAGCTCGGTTTTAAGTGGGTTAAGTGATAGTCCGTTGTTAGCGGTCCAGTTCGAAATTAGACTAAGTAGGCTGGTTGTACGAATGCTAAGTAAATTGAGGTGTCTACCTATACAGATGATAGTAATATCATCGGCATAGGCAACGACCTGGCATTCGGTCCTATCCACTTCAAGAAGCAGTTCATTGACCGAAGTTAATCATAATAGTGGAGACAGAACTCCCTCCTGTGGTGACGCCCGCAGTAACACCTCCCATTCAGCTGTGACGGATCTATCCACCAGAAGCATCCCAATTAGGCGTGTCACCAAGCTATCGACTCCTAGATTTTGTAACGACCTAAAAATCGCCGAAGGTTGAATGTTATTGAAGGCTCCCTCGATGTTTTCTATTATGCCTACTATACAGTGGAGAGCCGTCTCAGTTGACCAGCCATTTGTATAAAATTGTTTAGTAAGGTAATAATATCGTTATATCGTCTGCTATGGTATTATTATTGGCGTAGAATACGTCTTACCTTACGGTATAGGGAGTTATGTCAGATTGTTATTGTTGTAATCTTTATTTCATTGATTATGAGGAAACGGCGAGATAACTTTTTTTAAAAATTTTTTGCAGGTAAATGAAGATGTTATCTTTCGTTTGATATACATTTCATATTGGTTGATATCTTCCTAATATTTAAATTTCTCAAATGAAAATTGTTTGAACACATACACTCAAACATATGTGTGGTGTTTGGTTGAGTGTTTGAGTTTGTAGCGTGAACCCAAACTATGCTGCTGTTTCAGTGTGGACACAAACCTTCGGCTGTTGTTTTGATTGATGAAATATTGAAATTTCGTATATTCACTTATGTATTTAAGTGAAACAAAATGTTAAAAGTGAAATTGAATTTAACATGGATGTTATTGCTTATGTTATTTATTATTTATTGTTATATATGTTTTCTGTCTTATCGGATGGCGTATTCTACGTTAAACTTAATGGCCATGTCTCTGACACAGCCTGCAGGGACAGTCCGTGGCCGAAGGCCTCGGACAACTGTCTGCTGTTTTTTAAGCCACCTTCTAAAACGAAACCGATAAGAAAAATATTTATTGAGCCACTCTATTGCATCAAAGGTAGTATTTAGCTATTGTTTCGACTGCTAGAGAAATATTGTATTCCCGAAGGAATTCTATGCATGACTAGCGAAATGTGGGTGTTTCTATGGATGAATAAATGTGGTTTCCCTTTTGGAAGCATACAGCATCATTCATTCTTCAAATGCACATTCATCATACGGTCCGTGTGCCAGGGTACAGCTACTTGGGTACGTATGTTTGTGCAAAAATGAACTTCAATTGAATATTAATCATACGCTGTGCGTGACACATTTGTGCTGATTCCCGATATTGGTATTCACTTGCAATAATTTTAGCCAAATTGTGAATCGTTAGATTAGGAAACGTGTTTAAGTGAGTACATGTGCATCTGTATGTATGTGTAAGTTTGTGTGTGTGTGTAAGTGTGTGTGTGCGTTCCTACTCAGGTGTTGTGGAACCCCAAAGATCTGATGTGCAGCAACTTATCATTTTAATGCTACAAAGTGATTGATAGCAAATTAATTCAACATAATATTGGAATTGACCATAGGAACTTGTCGGGGAATTACTTGTACGCTATCTGAATAATTCAATACAGGTTTTAGGAAATGTATTGTGATTATATATAAATGTAGGTGCTTAATTGAGGCAAATGTCAGATAATTACGAACCTACCAAACTGTAATTATGTAAACTCAACATTACGAAGGAAGTAGGTAAACGTTTTGTTGCTGGAAATTGGATTTTTATAGTCTTTTTCAATATTTATAGTCTTTCGTAGATTAGGCTAGACTAGGTTAAGGACACGTATCAACCAAGACAATAAATGATTAAGCAGCTAATATTAGGTAATACTCTAGGCAGATCGTCCTGAGAAAATATGTTAAGTAGTTTCTAGGGAAGACAAATTTAAGAAGATAGAGAGATATTTGAAATAGGTGGGCATACACAAAATTGCACAAGAACTAATCACAAAAATACACAATATCCAAATAAATATTATTATGAGAAAGAGGGGAGGAAATATTTAGAGAAGCAACCACTCAGTCTTCGAATGATTTAAATCCTGACGCGAACTCCTGTTGTCCCCCGAAGGGCATACAAACCTTCCACAACAAACTCACCAAAGCAGCGCATCCTGCTGTGTTGCAGAAATGGATACTGTCACAGAAGGTGAACGATGGTCTCAATTTCCTCTTCATTCTCATAAATACGGTAATAAGCTATCCTCTGATTATCCCACTTACTGTTTAGGCCTCTCACATCACAGTGACTTGTGATTATATTAAGTTTGCCATTAACTTCACCCACACGGCAGCTGTGGGCAAAATAATAGTGGTGCTAATACAAAATATAAATAAAAAAATGGTTTCACATTACATGCCATCAAGGAGCTGAGGAGAGCTTCTCACCACCAGTGGCCTGTGCGCTTTCTAGGTTTACCCTCACAGACTGGGACCTGCAATTTTACTCCGGTTCCGAAAGGTATTTTGAGAAGCATGCTCATGGCCTAATAATCGATAGTAACGCCGTCACTAAGCGAGGTGATCGCCGACGAAAGAAATATAAGTGGTGAGAGCAGGGATCAAACCCACGTTATTAGGCACAAAAACCGCGCACACTACAATTGCACTACAGACAGTCACAGTGCTATTACTCAATTCAAACAAACATGTTACTCTTTTGGTTTTATCTTTTCGAGCTGAATCATTCGGTTTTTATCCTAAATGATGGTTTCAAACAATATTGTGCCCCAGTCCTCTTACAATAATACCATAGTATAACGGGTTGTGTGGCAAATGTAGCCCTACTGGTGAAGCCCAAGATCATAGCCCGATAAGTGGCGTATTCACAGTTACACTCCGCACTCAAAGAAAAAAAACGTTTATTGCTCGGTTGCCGCACCAATACTTTGATTGAGTTGTATTAATTTATTAATCGCAACCGTTCATGTAGTTCTCCCAAATAAACTTGTACATTGCAAATGTGTATGATATGCAAACGAGTTCTCGTTTTTGACGCGTACAAAATTACATTTGGCGCAAATTTAAAAAATCTTTGCGATAACTGAAATTAGCCATTTTTCTTATGAGAGCACAGATTACGAAGAACGTAAATTTCTCTAATTCTCTCTTTCTGTCGACACAGTCTTATCCACTCGTGTGGCATACACACTCACGCATACACATAAAAGTAATCACACTCTCTTGTCAATATATCTTGGATGTACAATTAACGCGTTGTAGTTTGCTCCGCTTTTAGTTGATATTTCAATGCAAGGCGAGACAGACGTGTAAATAAATTAAAATTCCAACTTTTTTAAAAACAAACTTTATTGGTAAAACCAAAATCATAAAAGTTGGAAATTTAAACAAGAAACAGCATATGGAAGCCATAAATAAAAGTTTTAATTACAATTCGGATGCTGTAATCGAAAGAACAGTTGGTGGCATCGTTTTTCGTTTCTCGAAAACGTTTTTTCAACTCTAATTTTTTATAACTCGTTTACTGCAAACGATTTTCAGTACTAGCAAACGTGTTTTAGTTTGGAGCAACTACAACTCGGTTGCTGTAACCGAAGGATCAGTTGGCGGAACCGTTTTTTGTTTCTCGCAAACGTTCGTTTTTTCAGCTTACATTTTTCATAACTCCTTTGCGGCAAACATTTTTCGGTTCTCCCAAACGAAATTACATGTATGGCTTAACAGAAGTTCGTTTGCATATATAGCTTAACAGAAGTTCGTTTCTTCCAACTACAGTCCCCAAACAAACTTCAGTTATCTGAGATTTCGTTTAGGAGGAACGAGGTTTTTCTTTACGTGCGGGTGACTAATTTTTAAAGAAACGGGTAGCAAAAATGCCACCCACCTATAAACCACACAAACCCATTGTATTGTCTGGATGTAACGCCAGCTCTTGGACCCCATCGGTCTGGTCTTCATCTAAAATATGGCAGTTTTGCATATTGATATTGGCGCTGAGCCAAAAATATGTATCATCACTGAACAAACTTTTGGTCGAAAGCCCAAAGACAGAAACGGTGACGATTTGGAAAGTCGTTGAAGTGTCAAACAATACGGAACAATAATTGGACGACAGTTTGATCAGTCACAAAATGCCTATAAAATTGTTTTCCACTATATTCCATGAAGGGATTGGTGAGACCTTCTCACAAACACTAAGCTATGCTCTTTCTAGTTTTGCACTCACTGATTGGGACCTACAGTTTTACACCGATTCCGAATAGTATTTTGAAAAACTATTTCACAGCAAAATATTCGATAATATTGCCATCACTACGCAAGACGATCGTCGTCGAAAGAGACGTAGGGTGGTCAGAGCAGGGATCGAAAACTCGTTCCCCAGTACAAAATCCCCGCACACTATAAAATAAAATAAATGTTTTCCCATCACATCCTATGAAGGAATTGGGGAGAGTTTCTCGCAACCAGTAAGCTGTGCGCTTTCTAGTTTTAAAGTGTACTCACTGAATGTGGTCAATAGTTTTACACCGATTGCGAATAGTATTTTGAAAATCTGTTTCATGGCTAAATACTCGATAGTGTCGCCGTCACTATGCGAGGTGACCGAGCAGGGATCGAACCCAGGATCTCATGTACTTGGAAAAAGACCTCTCAATGCTATTCCAATTACTACGGAACCCACACCGTTTACTGCGTCAAAACAGAACATGAATCGCCATCCATTTACTGGTGTAAAGAAGAACATGAACCGGGATCTTTAAGGGGAAAAAACTACAGCAGAAGACGCCGCCATTCGCCAGTGACGAAATTCTGGGTGTTCCAGCAGTACATTGACCATTGTTGCGTACCAGCAACATCTCGAAAAAGTGTTTGCAGAAAACAAAATTCAAATTCCTGAAATGGCCCCTTCCGTCACCACAATACAACTAAAAAGCTACGATGCGAATCATGCACGCTGAAAATAATGACCCCAGCAACATATTACAGAAACCATGTATATGATTGCAAGCATTATTGTGATGAATTGCAGATATGCTGCTTTTTTGATTCTATGTGGTCTGTCACGCTTTTGTTTTCAGCAGTTTTCAACAAATAAAGCCAAGTGACAAATATATATATTATAACCTATCAGTCATTGTGTCCCCAACATGTAATATTGAATAGCAAACACAATGTGTTTGGGGACAAGTATACAATATTTGCGAGAAGTTACAAACATGTTATATTTGCGTCCTAACAACAAACAAATACAGATTGTTTATCAAACTTCTTGGCGATGTCAATTTGGCGGCTCGGAGCTGCGATTTGACCCCTTTAGACATTTTCTTATCGCTAGCCGGTAAAAAGCGATGTGACACGAATAAGCCGGAAACGATCCACACCATTAAGATTAATGGTGCTATTTTAAGAGCTGTGTGAAATTGTTCCCCACCCTGCTGAAGTCTAAGTTCATATCTTCCATTTCAGGCCATAAAAAGCTCTTTAGCTCCCGCCGTTGACTGAAATAGCGTTTCCAGCAGTATTTTCGAAAACAAATGGGCCAATGATGCCGCCACTACAAAATCGACATCAAAATGTCACTCTCTGTGGATGCATTGGCTTCTCGACAATGATGTGCGGGTTTTCCTGTCCCCAGATGCGGCAATTTTGTTTGTTGACGTAGCCGTCGTGATAAAAATGCGCCGCATTAGAAAATATGTCGGACTGGATCTTCTCTAGCGCTGGGACTGAGAAGCCGTAACGAAGTCTTCGGTTAGTGTCAAGTGTGAATACACACCTTGGTGACTTAATGGGCTAGACGCTTCCGAAGATGATACTTCACGAATATCGAAACAATCGTCCAGCGAACGTGAGTTCGAATCCCACCCGGGGCACTTAAATGTTGTTCACTAACCAGGAAAAGCAAGATCTGTTAGACTAAAGGGAATTACAAATTTATACAAAATAACTCGGATCAAAGATAACTAAAATTGAAGTGGATGGTCGTTTGCCATCAATTGCGAATAATCCGAGATTTTTGTGCAAAATTCTCATCATGCTGTTGCGTGAAATGCCGAGTTGTTGTTGTGTAAAACTGTACTAACCATTCTGAGGGTAAAATTAAAAAGCGCACAGCCCACTGATTGTAAGAACCCTTCCCGTTTGCCTTAATGGGATGAAATGGGAAGACATTTATATATTTTTAAACACAGTCATTTTACTCATTTCCCCCTCCTTACGTCCACCCTCACTCCAATTTTTGTGCTGAAAAATTATGAAATTAAATGAAATTTTTTAATAAAAACTTGTAAACACCAACACTCCCAATGCTCAAAAATTTCCTGTTATCCAACTTGTTATACCCTAGTAATCAGCACATTCCGTTTCGTATTCAAATAACGAGCAAAACCACAAGGAACGCATGCACATGATAAATGAACACATACACAATATCCTACAGTCGGAGCGACATGAGAAGTCCTTTTGACATTGTTGAAAAGTCTGAACAATGAGAAGCAATTAATATCATGTACAACGCATTTCTTGGCTCTTTTATATTTATATTATTATATATTATTGCCATAAACTTAATAATTACGAGAAATTAAAAGAAGAAAAAAATGGAACTCAACACTAAAAATATAAACAACCTACTGGCGGAAGCATTTACTCCTGGTGATGAATGATAGCTAAAGAGTGGGAAATTACTCATTCGAGGCTTTGAAATTGGTGAACAAGAGAAGGAATTAAAATCTGATTTAATTTTTAAGCACCAAAATGCAAAATTAATTCCTATGGAATTTCATACTTAAACAGTTGAACAGGAAATTACGACATTGACATTGATGTTAACTCTTCTTAAGGGAGTTACACTCTTTTCTGTTTATGTCAAAATTATGATGACTTTAGTATAAATTTTCCATTTACTCTTGTCGTATTTTCATTTCAATGATTAGACAGTTTCCCGTATTTCAAGGTAAATCCCTTTCGGTGTGGAAATCACACATCAACATACAGCAAGTGAATCAATAAATGTTTAGTTGACTTTATAAAAGTCATTGAACGAAAACTGTTCAAAACTTGTCAATATGTCTGCTTGCAATTAATCATACTTTGGCATAATTTCATACACTCAAAGAAAAACTACAATCACAGTTTCGCATTTTAATGTACGAGAAGTTCGTACTACAAGCTTTCAAGGTCTGATACATTTTTCGAAGTGGAAAATGCTTGGTTTTTCCTTGGAATAATACTTAATTCAAAAGAGCACAATTAGTGGCATGACTAGAGTTCGTTTGGTGCAAAAATATTAATTTTGCTTCAATAATATGTAGTTTGCTCTCTCACGATTAACCTGAACAACTGGTTGTGACCTAAATGCAGGATGCAATTGTTAAATAAGCAAGATTTTTGGATTTTAAATAAAAAAATTAATTAAAAATACATTTATTCAATTAAACTAAGACTACAAATATAAAATAGACCATTTAATTTTTTCTATAATAATTTTTCTCATATATAGATTCAAGTTGGGATGAGATATCAAAAAGAGAGACAACCCTGCCAAACGCAGAACGCTCGGATAAGTTACTCAATATTGACAGCAAAACTTGATGATTTCCTCATAAACAAACAACTTTTATAATAAAAGTCGTTTCTCTTGTTGCAAACAATTTTGTACTTTGCCCATAATTGTAATCATTTAGTTTTCTTTCAAATAAAACCCCCCGTAGACATCTAAACGATAGAGAGTTTTCGGGAGTTGAGAAGGAGTCAGCAAACGTGGGTCAGTCAGTAAATGAGGACAAGACAAAATTAATGGTTTCAACGAGCAGCAGGGCCTCCGTGCGATTTGACCAAATCGTGAACTTTGATAAACGTTATAATTTCGAGGTGGTGGACGAATTTATATACTTCGGATCTGCCGTGAACAAAAATAACAATGTCAGCTTTGAGATCAAGCGGAGAATTGTGCTTGCGAATTTATATATTGTTTTGGGCTAAGCAAGCACCTTAGAGATAAAGCCCTCTTTCGAGTAACAAAAGTCCAGCTATGCCAGACTCTCATACAACCTTTCTTGCTTTATGGCGCAGAATCCTGGGTCTTATCGCAAGCAGAAGAAACATCTGATTTTCAAATTTAAGGCACTATAGTCCACAACGGCTAGTGTCGGCGACGCATGAACCATGAGCTTTCTCCCGCTGGCTAGATCATTTCAGTAGAATGGATAAAGACGAACCAGCACCAAGGGAAGGAAGACGAAAAATAGAAAGACAAACAATCCCTGCGTACACTTGGTATTAACACAACTGGAGAGATAAGGCAAAAGATCGAACTGGTTGGCGAAATATGTGATCTTCGTTTTGTAAGGTCCCTGACCCCCCGGGGTTGTTCGAGACCGGCTAAGTAAGTAAGTAAGATAACGAAATTAAATGAAAAAGTGCATACACTCAAAGTTGATCCCTGTCATCACTTTATTTCTATCTTTGTCTCTTGCACCGATTCTGTCTTCTTTCAACAAAAGTAGTTAAGCACATCCTAATGCCAACGGTTGGTTAATTTTCGTGAAACGTAGTAGTGCGCTCAGACATGCGTAAATACTAAGTTAAATTTGAGCTTAAAATTCAATGAAATTCCTTCCATCCAAGCTAAATCATATTCAGTTAAATATAGCTCGTTTTCTATTTTTTGTTTGGTCATAAATTTCAAAACTTAAAATCCTAACTGACGCCAGCCCAGTCGTCAAAAAGCTATACTCGCGGAAAATACAACCCTGTGATTTAGATTAAAACTCACCTCAAATCACTGCACCACTGGGAGAATGCAAGAGGAAAAGAAGAACATGGAGGAAAAAAGGTTTCTGTTCTGTGTGGGAATTATCGACTTTTCAGTGTGTGTTGGTACTTAGGGATCGATACTAATTCGCAAATGTAAAATACAAACTACACTTTGTATAAATACGATTGATTATAGGCATCTGATGATGAACTTGTCACGGAGTTCGAAACTAATAATGCCAGTGACTGTGCTTAACTGAATTGTCTATTATTGCAACAAAATCCAACCATTTCTCAGTTAGGAGAATATATCAGACCTTGTAAGCTTGTACTATGAACTTCTCAAACATTAACTAAAACTCGTTTGCCTTAAACGAAGCAGAAGTTTGTCGCAAACATGTTGCGTTACTCGTACGCAAATTTTTGAGCTTTGGTGATAGGTTAGTTTAAGCTAGGTGGAAGTGCCTGTCACAATTGGCACACTTAGTCCAATGAGAACCGTTTTGATACCATGGGCTCTCATATTCCGTTCCCTTCGTTGAACCTGTAAAACGACCCGGTATTTTTAAGGGACGTTCAAGCCATATGATACCTCATCCCGATATTCCAGGATGTGACTGAAAAACACACGTATATTGGTCCCTGGTGATTCAATTAATACTCTGAAAGAGAACCTAATATCATTCAGCTTGACTCCGTGAATGACTGTTAGAGCAAACAAGAAATAAGATTCTACATATTGTCCCCTACCCCCAAAATGTCAGCATATGTCATGTTCGACGCTCTCATTCTTCTCTTCATCTCCGTAGCTGCTGCAGTAATTATGAGCTGAGAGTCCAAGCCTCAACGAGTATCTGCGTATTAAACAGTATCCAGTGATTACAGCATAAGGATAAGGATATCTTGTCTTTTTAGTTTAGTTTACAATTTAGGTCATAACTTGGTCATATCATTCGCATGTCTGAGAGCTTCGGTTTTAAGCAGGAGCTTGCATGCAGACATGGGCATACCCACATGTTCCATATCCAATGGAACAGGTGAGGCTTGACCATCTCATTTAGACATGCGCGGCAGTTGTGGAGAGTTCTTGAAGTCAAGTATACAGATTGCAGAAATTATATAGCAGCTCGACTGTCGGACTAGACGACGATACCCTAGGTTGTGATGACGTTTCGTATAAGCCATAGGCAACATCTCCGATTGCTATGAATTCTGTCTGAAAGACACTAAAATGATCTGGTAGCCTTTGTGTAAGGTCTACCCCAACCTCTTTGGAACAGACTCCAAACCCTACTTTGCCAACTAGTTTGGAGCCGTCAGTGTAAAAGCCTAAATACCTTCTAAAGGGTGTTCTTTAAGCGCGATAAAAATTTAAAATGTAAAAAATAACACAAAAAGTTATTTTGATACTATATATTATATATATTGATACACTTTTCTATTGACGCTGAATGATATACATTTATTGCATCTTAAGGACAGTTATAGTTAATGTCACCTGAAATTATACAAATTAGATTTAAGACGTTTGAACGACTTAAAACATAAGAACTAAGTTCTTTGCTCGGATTTGATTGTATTACAAAAATGCTTCTATGGAGCGGTTAATTCATACTGAAAAAACGCTTCCTGTAACTTTACGCAGGAACCATGTACATGTTTGGAACATTGTTTTAATGAATTGAAGATCTGCTACTTGTTTGTTTCATTGTATGTTTTCAACACACAAGATCATATTTGGGCCTCAAAAACATATAAATATTATAACATATTAATAAATAATCTATATTCTCCAAGCTTGAGGTCAAATTTGCTTTTCTTGTATTTAGTTTCCTCGATATTTCGCTATTCCATTGTGTAGCATCATCAGGAAAATAAATACAAGAAAAGCAAATCCGACCTCAAGCTCGGAGAATATAGATTATTTATTGATAAAGTAAAGGTCGAACAACAGAATACAAATTATAACATATTAATCGTTGTGTCTCCAACAGTAAAATAGTGAATATTCAAACACAATGTGTTTGGACACAAGTATACAATATTTGCGACAAGATTTATAGTTGCATCGAAACTACAACAAAAATACAGTTTTTTCATCGTATATGCATATTATGCATCTACGAAGTTGCGGAAAAAGCGTTTCCTTTAGAAACGCTTCGATTTCTTTTTGGTGGGGAGGGTTATTGTTTTTGAGCAAACACTGAGAATCTGAAAATGTTGAATGTCTGCGTGTTAGGATGTATTTAATTGAGCATTCGCCGATTTAATTTTATGACTGCAAACAATCAGGAAAGGAGATGAAGAAAAATGCACAGGCAGAGTCATACGATCTATAAAAACAAAGTTTATTCTCAATGCAATTCCTGTTTTATAAATGATCTAAGTCTCCTTCATGTAACTAGTTGGGCAAACACGCTGAAAAAAAATGGTCCCAGCAACACATTGCAGGAATCATGTACACAAACAGTGTGTCTCAGCAAGAACACACTTTTTCATTTTAAAATAAAAACACGTATTTTTTGAGACAGTTGTGATTTTTTTACTGGATTGTAAAGAAGACATGTTCCGATTAAGTATGGAATAAAATATCCGCCAAATGACCTCCACGGCTCTGATGACAGGCCATTACTATTTTCTTGAAATTTTCAATGACTTTTTCACAGAAATGTGGCTGACGCACCGATGACTCGTTGGATCTCGGATTTGAGGTGAGAAATTGTTTCTGGTTTATTCGTATAAACCGGATATTTCACAAAACCTCAAAAAAAAAAGAAATCGCACGGCGTTAAATCACATGAATTTGGTGGCCATTTGACTTCAGAATTTTTTGAGATAATTTGTTCTGGAAATCGTTGCTGCAATAAATCGATTGTTTCATGCGCGGTGTGGTAGGTGGCACCGTCTTGCTGAAACCACATGTCGTCAAGATCCATGCCGTCCAGTTGAGGCTACAAGAACTCCGTTGTCATGTTCCTGTAACAAATGACGTTCACAGTCACTCATCTTCAAAAAATTAAGGCCCAATTACTCCTTCTGACCAAAATCCGCACCAGACAGTTGCCCATTGTGGGTGCATATGATTGTCATGGATGACACGAGGATTTTCTGAGCCCCAAAATCGACAATTTTATGTATTCACGAAGCCATTCCGAGGGAAATGCGCTTCATCGAGGAAGATGGCATTTTTTGAAAAATTGACATTGAATTAACTTTGCTCCATTAACCATTGAACGAATTGCCTGCGCTCTCCATGGTCTGCTAGTTTGCGCTCCTATGGTAGCTGAATTTTGTACGCATGAAGGTGGAGGTCTTTTGTCAAAATACGCTGCATTGTGCTTCGTGAAATTTGAAGTGGTTGAGAAAAATGCCGAATTGATGTTTTCGAGTTTTCGGCGGCAATCTCGTTTACTCCAATGTTTTCAAGAGGCCGCCGGTATGTGGACGCACAAGAGTCTTATTGTCCATAACCGACCCAGTTTCTTAACATTTTTTGACCACTCTTCTAATGGTTGACACATTAGGTGCAGTTTCTCGTCTGAAAATTCTTCGAAGTTTGCGACCGCTGTCAGCATAGCATGACTTTCCAAATGTTTGTAAAAATTTTTCACAATTATAACGCGTTATTCTGTCTTAAGCCGTTACATTTTTAATAATCGGAATAAACATATGAGACAGCTGCCGAATTTCAGAACTGCCACTTGCCCAAAACAAACTGACACTAAATGTAATTTTTGTTCATTAGTGTATTTGACAATATTGTTAAGTATATTAAGCACTATAACTTTCTAGAAGATATCGATTTGTAATTTTTTCAATATTGAATACATACAGCTGAATATTTAAAGAATATGGCTAAACGCAGTATTTCAACACCAATTGTGGAGCTCTAAATACAATTTTTGTTGATTAGTGTATTTAGAAAAGTTATCAAGAAATGTATCATCAACCACACCAAGCTACAATACTTTTGAAGACAGCTATCGCAATTGATTTACCGTTCAGCAAGAAATTTCAAAACATATAAAATATGTGAAATTTTTCACGAGGTTTCTTGAAATAATCATTTAACAGTGTACTTTTCCTTAGACATATATTAGAGGAAATTGTGAAATGGGAAAATACCTACAATAATGTCAGAGGTTGTAATACAATATTTCAAGCTGTTTCGGATTTATTGAAGTAAAATCTGAAATAGGGCCCTGATCCAACTCCAAAATTTTCTTCGGCCTGTAAAACAAATTGTTACGTATAGTGGCACATTACGTAAACCCAAAGCGGGGTTTTGTCGTACCACGTCCAAGTACTTTCACAATTTTTTGTTTTGGTTGAGGCCCGAAACAAATTCCTTTCATTTGTGTCACAGCGTAATCAGAATAAACATATCGATTGCTTAATATACAAAGGACGTATCTCAACTTTTGGCTACTTTACAGGAGAAGAAAAAAAAACTGAATAAAATCGGAACGATTTGGCAATATGTTTGTTTTTGAACGCAGTTTTTTAGTAAACCAAGCAGGAAATGCAAGAACTACTTTTATTTTCAATTTTTGTTAATATTAATGAAGATATTGTTACGAATAAGTAAAAGCTTTTGCTTGCTGTTAATGACTCTACTAACAGTATGTAAATAACAGGCGGTTAGTGCTGCGCCTGAGAGTATGCATTGTAACAACGTACCAGCTCGCTAAACCAGTAGCATGAATTCACCTCAGTAAAGATAACTCTCCGCCATTCGAGATTGTTCTACAAAGATAAGCAACAACAACAATGTCTAGAAGGTTCTTGAATTCCACATCCATGAAATTTTTTCAAAATTCAAAAAATACTCATAATGCAAATAATGTACTTGTAGAGGTGTAGGAACTTTGCGCGCTTCCTTTATAAGTTGCACGAATTGAGATGGCAAATTTATTTGCTTTTTAGACATTTTTCTTTCAATAGGCGAATGAGTTGCATCGCATTCCTTTGGGCCACTTATTAAATATTTTTGTTCAACCATTATATTCGTTTCCTTACAAAATGCAAGCAAAGCATTACACAAAACAACATTACGATTTTGGTGAAAACATCCGTCCGAGTGAATTATTACTATTTTTTTAAACGCCCGTAAAGAACTCAAACGGTGTGCGCCTTGTTGTGATCGGGCTGAAAATACCAACGCAGAACAAACAAACTTTAGTGTGCGGTGAATAGGGTGGCCTATCGGATTTTAAAAGATCTATAACTTTTCTGTTTATGGATAAAACTAATTACTTTAAAGGCAAAACTTTCATATATTTTTTAGTTCTTTACGGACGTTTAAAAAAATAGGCAACAATAGGGCAATGAAAACGAGCTACAAGAAGTCAGTTGTCAAAATTGACGTCGGAGTCAAAAGTGTTCATAAAGAAATATGTGGCCCTTGATTATACATGAACAACGATATGCATCTTGTTTTGATCAGAAATCAAATGGCAACATAGCACACAAAAAACCATTTCGGGGGGCCGCAGGTTGCACAGATCAAAAATAAATTTTGTGTTCTGAAATTGTAATGCGACAATCTTTAAAACTAGGGGGTTACCGGGTGAACTTTTTTTATATATGGGGTCCGACCCATATTAATGCCCACATTCTTTTCTTTTTGTTGACGTTTTCTTTCCATACGGATTTATTCGCAGCGCTATTCCTCCGGCGAATATCATCTGAATTTACAGCACCGGAGCCAATATTTTTTGTTGCGCAATTCATATTATTCGAACTTTATTCATTTTTGACACTTCAATTTATTTTTCACTCGTCAATTATTTAAAGTGTCAGTTCTCCACACTTTTATATTACAATGATGCAAATTTCATACAATTTCACAATTTCACAACAATTTCGGGGAAACCCCATTCTTTTTTATTTCACCCAGAGCCAGAGTAACTATGCTACTGATTGCGACTCTATACTATACTATTGATTGCTACCCTGTTATTTTTGTGACTGTTACAATAAAAGCAACGCTGCTTTAGAAACTAATCCATCAACCACACCAATCAAGTGCATTAATATTAAAATGTGTTAGGGCTTTTTTCTGCGAAAAATTTTCGCAAATGAGATAGGGCATTTTTTTACATGTTTATAAATTTTTTATTTGTTAACACACAAAACAATCCTTCGCCAGAATATGCAAAAACCGCGATATTGTGAAAAACCGAGATACGACCTTTTCATATTAAGCCATCGATATGTGTAAGTTGCCGAATTTCAGAGTTGCCACTTGCCCAAAACAAAATGTCACTAAATCTAAAAAGTGTACTCTTACTGAGATGCCCTATGTTTGCAAGTATTGTTTTCGTGAATTGAAGGTCTGCTACTTGTTTGTTTCTATGTTGTCTGTCACGTTTTTCTTTCAACAGTTTTCAACAAACAACGCCACATTTGAGAGACAAACACATATATTATAACCTATCAAACATTGTGTCCCCAACATATAATATTGAATAGCAAACACAATGTGTTTGGACACAAAGTATTCAATATTTGCGACAAGCTACAAACATGTTATATTTGCATTCAAACAACAACAAAAATGGATATTGCAGCATGTAAAGAATACAAAATTCCCGGCCATCAGTTGCCACTTGGAGCCATATGATAAAACTTACAAAACAAAATAGTTGTTGGACTGTGTAATTTACGTTCCCACCTTTGCCATTTACATTACAAATCACAATAATTATTTCCTCAACACCTTTGATTTATCTCACCTCACCAGAATATCGTAATCAAATAGAACGTGAATCATGATAAAACATTAGCAAAGAGGACAAAAAAATTTAACAACAACAACAACAACAAAAATCACATAAAAACTAAAGTGAAAAAATTCCACTTACTTAACAATAGAATAACAATTAACATTCATGTCACATATTGGGGGCTGTACAAATAGAAGGGGGAGAACGAGTAAAAATACAATTGAAAATATACAAACCTGACGTTGAAGGATATAACTAAATTCGTTGGCTGCAAAACGATGTCCTGTATCACTCATTTTGAATCGAATGGGTGCTTGTTGTTGTCGTAGTCGTCGTCCTCTTCCTCGTCCTGGTGGTCGTCAGACACTAAATTCAATTAAATCTCAGATATGGGTGTACAGATGTCGGAGATATGTATTCACTGTTTGTTCCGACACTATATGGACTAGATATATATGTGTGTGTGCGTGTGTACACAGTATAAAATATATGCAAGTAGTTGTGTACCGATGATGTACAGATAGACAGATAGATGGATGTATTTAGTCACACAATCAAATTTGTCGGTTGTGGGCTGTAGGTGGGTTTTCCATTCACGTCCCGTACTGTTGGTTGGAAGCAGGGTTGGGGGCTAATAATGTTCACTTTTTGACACCTTCATTCACTTTCACTTTTACAATTTCCACTGATAAATTGCGATCCAGAGGCAAACAAAAAGTTCAAGAAACTAGTGCACAAATTAAAAGGAATTAAATTTCTTTCAACTTCCTGTTTCACTTGAAAGGAAAAAGAACAACAATTTTGATTCGTTTCTCTGGGCGTGTGTGTTTTTGTGTGTTTGTTTGTATGTTCGTGGGAGGATGTATGTAAAGGAGCATTCCCCGATTTGGTTTTAGGGCAAACAAACAGGAAATGAACCTAAATTAAGATAAAACAAAAAAACAACCCACAGTCAGAGGCATAACAGCTAAGCAAGGTCCTTGTATATTAAGTGTTATTGTTGCAGAGCAATTTCTTTGTGATAAGATGTGGTCCCTAAAGGATTTATGTTTTCAAATTTGAATATTTAACAAATATAATTTAATTCTTTGTGCCCAAGGATAATAAAGTGTTGTAAGGCTTTTGTGCTTGCTGTCAAAATGGATGACTACAATTTACATACTTTACAGTTTGAGGGAAATAAACTTTCTGTTGCAAAAGGATTCGTTTTGTGTCGCAAGGAAAGTAAATGCAAGTAATATTTATACTTTGTTTTCTTTTGATTATCACAAGGCTTCCAGCAAACGAGATACTTGTGAAAAAAATTTATATTTTTCTTTAAAATTCTAAATAAATTGTAATATTTTTGTTTCCTTGTGGATTGAAAAGGATTCACTTTCACTTAAGCGTTTACAACTTTAAGGTCGTTGTAACACTTTCTCAAGTTCAGCAGCAACCTCCTGAAGGGGAGGGGGGTTAATTGAAAATATTAGCAGCAAAATATTTCTCCAATTTTTTTCTTTTATATTTTCATTTATTTTATTACAATTTTTTAATGTAACTTTTCCAATTTTTTTTTGATTTTTTTTAATTCCGTTTTTTTATTAGCGTTTTTCTTTTTTGTATTACCGCTGTAACTTTCGCTTCGAACTGGTTGATTCGACGACGTTTACTTAATAACTGATTACAGAGCAGCAAAGAAATTGTTGCGAAACTTCCGACTTCCGAAGGATACAAGCTTTATTTTACTTTTGCTTTTAACACGACTCCTGTTGTTGGTGGAGGTGGTGGTGGTGGTATTGCTGTTGTCGTTGCCATTGTTGTTGCTGCTGCTGCTGTTGTTGTTGACATTTCAGTTGTGAGCGAGTATCTGCTCTGTTATTGTTGCTGTCGTCAGCAGTATTGCCAATGTGTGAACATAAGAAAATCCCAAAGTTGATCCCAAAAATAACCACTTTTGAACTCAAATCTCTAACGGCGAGAATCGCAATCGTTCTCAATCTCAATTCTCAATCAATCTTTAAAAATTCTCAATCTCAATTTAAAAGCTCGCCGTAAAATTACATACTAAACGATATTAAAATGAAAAAGATCGGGCATTTACACCCTAAAAAATCAGTCTTTTGTCTCAAATATAGCTTCTCAAATATAACGTGTTTGTAGCTTGGTGCAAAAATATAGCATATTATGTCCAAACACATTCTATTTGCTATTCAATACTTCATGTTGGAGAAAACATAATTGTTGTGATCTAATTGACGTTATCAATTGATTGTTATCAAAAACCTGGTAACACCGGGAAAAATCGAAACTTTTGAATTCAAGTAAAGGAAATTACAACTTTAAAAATACATGTATTTAATTAAATTATGTCTATATATAAATGGAAAAAACTCAATGAGTGTTCGAACTCACGAGCGATGTATCAACACCGTTTTGTTACACGGTACCTGTTCAATTTCTATGAACACATTAGTAAATGTTACATTGGAAAAAATATAAAAGTTTTTGTGCTGAAGGCTATTTTGTCTTTCTTTTTTCTAACATCTGCTTTAACATTAGATGTAATATTGTTAAAATAAATAAAGCAATATTAAGCTCATTGAATAATTGTTTTTGTTTAGTCATAAACAGAGCGACGACAAAAAGTATTGAATAGTATAGACAACATATTGTACTCTTTTTCCGCTCTCATGTCTCTACAGTCTGAGTAAAAGAGCATAAACGTCTTATTCTCTTTATAGAATATTTCAATATAAATGCACCATTTCAACAATGTTATTACATAAAACAATACAAAAGGCATAAATATTTCAAAAGGCATCAATGTTTCACATCAAAATTATTAATGGACCAAGTTATGACAAAATGAGAGTAATACGTTTTGAATCATTCGCCAAATGGCGCCAGTGCCTTTGAGTCATACAATTCGTTCCATGAGTTCTCTATACTATTCAGTACTCTTTGGCGACGACGACCTGTTTGTTTGTTCGCTGCCACTACATCAATACCATCATACTTATTTTCAGGCAGAGGCTATTGTTATACAACAGTGGTGGTATTTTGCTCGTATTTTTCACACAGACACGATCGGCAACTCACATGTACACAACAACTAAGTTTGATTCGAAGCATCAGGCTATGCCTATGCTTTTGCGATCGCACACAAGCACATAATACGTTTGGGTACGTGCGTTCGGTTTTGCCTACCACTGTTATACAACAACCACATATGTGATGCTAACGCTATGTGTTGTTTGCATGAGTTCACTTTGATAGATTGCCCTACCCCTGGCTATAGATGTTATCACATTAAAAGGGCGTTTAGTTTTGTATATAATAGATTCAAGTCGATATGAAACACAAACATACGGGCAACCCCAGCAAAAAAGATAAGGTAAATATATGTTGTTGTGATCCAAATATTGCTTTGTTGAAAACTGCTGAAAACAAAAACGTGAGAGACAACAGAGAAACAAAAAAAGCATCAGATCTTCAATTCCGGAAAACAATGCTTTCATGCAAGTATATGGATGTTCCAAACATATACATGGTTCCTCTATAATGTTACAGTGGATTTCTTTTTCAGCCTGTACGAGTAACGCTAATTTTTGGAGGAGACTGATCAACTAGTACAATGAGGGAAAAAAGGTCGAAATCATCGAACGATAGCAGGCGCCATTGACGGTTACGGTTACATTGTCTCCGTCGTCATCTTTATAGAAATACGGACCGATGATTATGCCGGCTGATTAATCTCAACAACCAGTACATTTTGCTAGATGCATTGACAGCTTTGTGACAATTTTGGATACTAACATACTCTCGCAACTAGAAATATGTTTCGGCGCTGATTCAGGGGATATCCATGCCACCGCTGATCAACTTCCTTTCTTTTTTGGAATTTGATAAAAAAAAAACAGAGTAAACAGCTAAAAGAGCGATACGCAGTCAGAGGCAACTAAGACAAACCATGCAGGTAACAAAGTCTAATTTGATAAATATTACTTATAATGCCGAAGCTCTCCCCAATCTCTGGATGGGATTTAAAGGAACAACTATTTTCTTGTTCTTTTTATATACTAATGACATCCAAACTATGTTTTATGTTGGTTGCATTGATCGAAAATACGCATTGCATTTTATTTCTGTCCGTTTTATGTCCAACCAAAGTCTAAAATGCCACAACAACTCAAACTCGATGAAATTTCCTACTACCTCGAAGGCCGTAAGAGAACGCTTTTTCGAACGAATTGCGCGAAAACCGTTTCTCACAGAGCACGAATTTTGATAATAAAATTTAATAATATGGGTCATTCAATATCATTTGCCATCGAATTGAGAAGATATGTGGTTTGTTGGAATTACACCAGGGTGTACTGTTGGGTCTCAAACAACACGTAAACTTAAAAAGTGCATTCTTACTAAGACACCCTTTATTTAGAGTAAAGGGCGATTTTTCTATTTTGTTTTTCAGTGTTAAGTTATGCCAGTTCACGCAGGATTAGAGACATGGGTGAAAGTCACAAATGTTCAGTTTAACTTGGCATTTTATCATAAATGCACTTACAAACAAACAACGCTTGCAAATCATTGGAATTTATTGCCAAAATTCGTGCTATGAAAAGAAATGTGTTTCGCAACTTATGTCCATTTTATGGTCGTCATTGTAGACCCACCGAGCAGGCTATTCAAGCCATTGTGACTAAATTTCGAACCAGTTTCACTCTATTGCGAATCAATCCACCAACCCGTATCTGTGTATAGACTGTGTACCGAGGAGAATATTGGTGCTGTATCCGCCATTGTTAATGAAGATCGCGATATGTTCGTCACCGTTCGCAGAAACTGGGTTTGTGTTATTCGACCACCTGGCAGATTTTACGTAAGGACGTCAGTCTAAAGCCATACAAAATACAACCAGTGGAGGAGGAGAAGCCGGGCGACGTACCACAACGTTGTCTTTTCGGTGAATTTTCCTCAGACAAGCTCGAAATATTGCATTCAGCGATGGGGCTCATTTTTGGCTCAATGGGTACGTCAATAAAGACAGTCAGAATTGCCGATTTGGTACGAAGAACAGCCAGAGGCTGCTTAAGACGTGCCAGTGCATCCTGAAAAATTCACTATTTGGTGCTGTTTATGAGGACGTATCATTCTTGGATCGCAATTCTTCAAAGACGTTGATGGCCTCAACGTTACAATCAATGGAGCACGGTACCGTTCAATAATTACGGACGGAAAGAATTGGGCATGGTTGATATGTGGTTTCAACAGGGCGGTGCCACAAGCCACACTGTACGAGATACCATGAACCAATTAACCTCACGTTGTGGCGCTGTGCATTCGCCGTCTCGTTCGTGCGATTTGACCCCACTATACTATGTTTTGTGGGGCACATTAAGTCTCTCGTCTATAGGAACAAACCAACCACGATTTCTGCCTTGGAAGTCAATATTACACCTGTCATTAGTGAGATACATACAGCTTATTGCGTAAACTCATCTGAGACCTCGCTAGGCGACAAATATCTGCAAAGAAATAAAATTATGCATTTATGCCATTATGCATTTTCTCCCTCAATTACAATGTGTGTAATTTTTTAAGTCATGGAAATATACTTAGTTGTACTTCTGAACTTCCTAGGAATGATTCTTAACACCATTTACTTCAACATTGAGATACTATGCTATCTCGCCCACCGCAGCAGCATAGGCAAAGCAGTAAGCTCAGCACACACAAAAAGGGACGCAGCACACAATATAAGAATCATTCCTAGAAAGTTCAAATGTTCTAGAAAGTTGTTTATTGAGATCTTAGATACATTCTTGTAGTTGATTGTTTCCTTGAATTTTGAACGGTTTGCTAGCTATGGACCTGAACAGGGGAAAAAGGGTAAACAAATTGAATTTTTTAAAGTTTTTTGCGATTTTGACTTTGAAGATGACGAATTTATATGTTCACAATTTTTGTTCTTTATGACAAGAGCTACAACTTCCCCCAGAGAGTAAATCAAAATTCCGAACGGTTTGCAAGATATGAGCCTGGCAAAATGATCACTTTTTTTCAAAAATTACACCAAGACCCCAAATCTTTGGAGGCCCATAAAAAAGTGCATGACTTTGGGCAAAAATGGAAGACACTGGTCTTTTTTTTGTCTTTTATCACGTACTGGTGTCCGAATATGGTTATATTTTTTCTTGTTGCACTGTGTTATGCATTTAAAATGCAGCAATCCATCAAAAAGATATTCACTTCACTAGTTGGCAACTCTTGTCGTCAGTTCTGTTTGTTGTCGTTGTTGTAGTTGTTATTGCTGTCGTAGTCAACGTAATCGTTATCCTTCCAGTTTGTTTTACGTCTCCCTCATCAGAAACACACAAACAATAAACCACAAATATGTGTACATTGATTTACTATCTAATATATCCACATTGTCTATTAATAACTAAAGTCCTATTGTTATCCTTTTTAGTTCTGCTTCAAAATGTTTCATCACCACCACCATCATACAATTGTGATTTATATACGCTAACTACTAACTAAACTCTTCACATTATCACACTAAAAGTTTGTGTGTGATTTTTGTCTCTCTTCAGTTTGAATACAAAAAATCGCATCGAAACTCTTAAATGAACAACAGACAAACTGACAAACAAAAATACAATATTTGCACTTTTATGCTCATCAGCGTGAACACACTCATACATCCTCCGTCGCACTCACAACATATCACCCAACAAGTTCAAAGGAAAGTTACAATTAATAACAACAGAGAAAACACACACTCAGCCACACAAAAATGATATCCCATTACATTTAGCCGGAAACAAATGTAGGATGTGCAAATTTAAATGTCAAAAAATGCCTTTGTTAGACGTAACAAAAGAGAGTTAAACTGACAGAGTGAGAGAGAGAGAGATGTAGTATTAATTTAGAAGCTTTCGAAAGAGCGGCAATATTTTCTCTTCTAAATGCATTCTCTCTAAGCTTAAGGAGCTTTTTAAAGTTTCGTGCCCGATTAACAGGGTGTAGTGAAATGCGTATACACTGTGGAAACGTAATCGTAACCGGTGAACGGACTACTGTTACAGCTGATAGACCAAATACCAATCGATATGTGGAAAAACCGTGTTGTGTTGCACAGTTTTGGTATTACTATTATTTTATTTAGCTGATACTGAACTTTAGTGACTTTATACGATAACATCGGTTGTGCAATGATAAAGTTAAGCGGCTCCTGTACATAAGAACGAGGATTCGATCCTTGCTTAGTGATGGCAACACTTTCGACTACATTACCATGAAAGAGCCTCTCAAAATATTTTCCCGAGTCGGTGTAAAACTGTAGGTCCCAATCGGTGAGTGTAAAACTAGAAAGCGCATAGCTCACTGGTTGTGTGAAACTCTCCTCATTAAAACATTTTTTTATTACGATACATCGTTTAGTCATGAGATGTAAAAACTAAACCAAAATATAAAACTCGAGAGCAAGAGTTGCATACGATGTTTTACATACGTTTCTCTCGTTTTCGACTCAAACAAGTAAAACGAGCTGCGTATCGCACTAGGGGGTATCCATGACACAGCTGATTGATTATGTAGTAGGAAAGTGTTTTGTACAAATTTGGGATGTTTTTGGAATAACTGAACCTGTAAAATTGGATTAGTCGGTCAAATCGGCCCAGTCGATAAAATCGGCTCACATTTTAAACCAATATATGTGAATTATTTCGGCGCCGGCATGGACTTCAAAAAGTTTTTGGTGGCGGCGACGCGTCGGAAAATTTTCGTTCGGCCTCCGTTTGCCAAACAGTTGATATGAACGCAGGCTTCATTAAGCACGGCTGGTCGCATTTCGAAACTTTGATCGTTAATATTTCCGACCTTTCTAGGAGCGTATTATACCTTGAAAGAAAGCCTAAAGTCTTGTCTATTATCGGAGTACAACGTAAAAAAAAAGTGAGGTTAAAAATCTTTTTTTTTATCTGACCCATAGCGGGCGATTATAACTCAAGAACTTGCATGTACAAAATATATTTTTGACAGCAGCACAAAATTCGGTTTAGGTGTTGAAGATAATAAGTATTTTACCACCAATTTAAACAAGTGATTACATGCGGTTAGCAACGCATGTTGATCCAGATACTGTATAATTTTTACCATAAAGCAGGAATCACAATGCAAGCAACATTTTCAACAATCGTACACAATGCAAACAACAATTTACTCCGAATGTAGTGTACTTCGAATGCCACATACAGTGTTGTATTTTGAATATTAATAAAATATTTAAAAATATGAAATATTTACAATTAATACAATCCACAGATAAAATTATGTTGTGCAAAATAGTTTTAAAAAAACTGGTTTATATTTCCACTAATATTTTTTTAGTTTTAAAATGAAATTCGTAGTAGTCCTAGACCTAGACACCTAGATGGCGCTTCATCTGGAATTTCATTTCCAAACTAAGAAATATCAATGAAAATCTAAACCATTTGTTTCAAAAACTGTATTTTTCAACATAATTTTATCTGTAGAATGCATAGAGTAATGACGTATAGAGACGCCAACTCTCTCAATAAATTGATGACATTTAGTGTGTTGCAGATGGGCGGTTGGATGTTGGAAAGTATTGAATTAATAATACCAGAGAGAGGCAATGGCTTAAACCATCCAACAATAAATCAGCAACGGCATTTCGATTTGTGCGTTAAAATTTTTGTGTAAATACACCACAAATATATATAAAAAATAAAATATAACAAAAAAGTACAAAACACGTTTAAATTGAACATTTTAAGTCAAAAATTTTTTGTAATTTCACCTGGTGTAACTCAATTTACGTCAAATAACTCTCTATCGCACCGACCGCACCACGAACAAAGAGTATGTAATTTTCAATAGAGGAAAATTTACTCACGGAGTAGAATACCAACAAAGAAAACGAGTGAAGCGCTCCGTTCCTCTGCTCTCTCTCTTACTATCTTCGTTGAATATTTCAATACACGAGCAGTTTTCTGATGATGTTACAATATCTAACTATAGAAATTTCAAACATGTTTAAATAAAATTATATAAAGTATGTAAAAAGTATGAAATAATTAAGTTATGACCCGAGATAGAAATGCGTTTGAGTGAATCGCGTCGACTTTTTTTGGTTCTCTTCTACTAGGGTTGCCAAATTGCGCCGGTTTTTTCTTGTATATATTGTATATCTTTTTGCCACTAATAGTGTGAAAGGATATGTCAGATGAGAACAATGGCAGCTCTATATGTCATTACTCTATTAGAATGTGTTTATTGTAAATATTTCATATATTTGAATATTTTATTAATGTTCAAAATACAACACTGTATGTGGCATTCATAAAGCAACTATTGTATAGAGAAGAAAATTTACTCATGGAGTGGAATATCAACAAAGAAAACGAGTGAAGCGTGTCGATTATATGCTCGCTCTCTTACTCTCTTCGTTGAATATTTCAATACACTGGCAGTTTTCTGAGGCGTAGCGAAATAACTCCCACATGAAATAACTCCCACCAGAAAAATTAAATAAGTCCCAAAAAATTTCCATACAAAAGTGGGAGTTATTTCATATGAAATAACTCCCACTTTAGTAGGACTTATTTCGTTTTTTTGGGAGTTATTTCATTTTTCCTGGTGGCAATGTTATGACAATGAAATAACTCCCAAAAAAAATTAGCGTTTGTACAAGGCCCATATAACAAGTGCTGTAGGAGAAGTCTTGGGACTTATTTCACTTTGCTATTGGGAGTTTTTTCATTTTTTGTGGGACTTATTTCATATTTTCGTTATTGGAAGTTATTTCATTTTTGGTGGGAATTATTTCGTTGGGAGTTATTTCATGGGAGTTATTTCATGGGGAGTTATTTCGCTGCGCCGTTTTCTGATGATGTTACAGTATCTAACTGTAGAAATTCCAACCATGTTTAAATAGAATTACATAAAGTATGTAAAAAGTATGAAATAATCAAGTTATGACGCGGGAAAGAAATGCGTTTGAGTGAATCGCGTCGACTTTTTTGGTTCTCTTCTACTAGGGTTGCCAAATTGCGGGGTTTTTTTCTTCTATACCTATACATCCTTTTTGTGGCATTCGAAGTAAATTCTTGCTTACATTGCAAACGCCTGCTGCTAACTTCGTTCGCGTGAAATAATTTTTACAACGAATATTTTTTTGTAGCGTCATTGGCAAGTAATAAATCAAGATTGACTCTCATCTTTTGTGTTCTTAAAATCTTTTTAACAGAAAATATTATTTTTCTACAAATTTAATGAAAATTTGCACATTTATCATTTTCGCCGATATTTCGCAAGTATGGAGTTTTGTAACATTTGACGTGAATGTGGATCTTAGCGGGCAATACGATACATCAGATGCGCATATTTATATGGTGTAGTGAAAAAAGTTATCTGCGTGCACACGTAAAACAAAACAATGTTCATCAATCATACACGGGACAGATTAATTATATCGTTAGCTGAATGTAAAACAACGTAACTACAATTATCGTTTGTGTACGGGAGCAAGAAAGGAACGCCTAAAAAATGGTAAGGAATGTAGTTTTCCCAGTCATATTTTCGGTTCTTACCTTAAGAAAGGTCTTACCTTGACCAAAAGTCGAAAATATAGCTGCCAAAACTGTATTCATTGCCGTTTTATAATGTTTTTCACTTCTTCTATAAAAAAAAATTGGAAATTGTAGTTACGTTGTTTTGTATTTCAGCTGACGATATTACGATTCTAATTTGTAGTTTAATTTGAATTGCCTGTGCAATTGTAAATTCAAAAAAATGTTTATATCATTGGCAATTTTACTTATTTCCAAAGCATTTCCCTCATATTGGCAGTTTTGTGTTTCAAGTATTTTATACAGTCCAGGTTTATGAATTTGAAAGTACAACGAGGCGATACTTATCGAAGCCGCAAACCTTAACAGGTAAAATACTTTAAAAACAGAATTTCCAGCAGTCAAACAAATTCAAAATAATTAAAAGTATTCCCATATTTAATTACAAATCGCATCCGATTCCATAACCTGCATTTGCATTCCCAGAGCAAATGCAAATTCAAAATATTTTAATTGCCCTTGCGAACAATGGTAATTCGTTTGCATTCGCATTATATAAAGTAATGAAAATTAAAAACGAATGTATTATTAAATACAATGTATATTTCATGTATTTGAATCTACATGGGTTTTTTAAATTTGCATTGGATTTTATTTTTCGACAAATTGAATGAGAATTGGCACATTTATCATTTTCGCCGATATTTCGCAAGCATGGAGTTTTGTAACATTTACAGTAACAATACGATACATCAGATTGATGTGCTTGTTTATATGGTGCAGTGAAAAAAGTTGTCACGTGCACACATAAAAGAAAACAGTGTTCATCAATCGTACATGGGGCAGATTAATTATATGCCGATTATAATTTGTAGTTTGATTTGAATTGCCTGTCCAATTGCAAATGAAAAAAAAATTATACCATTGGCAATTGTACTTATTTTCAAAGCATTTCCCTCATATCTGGCAGTTTTGGATTTCAAGTATTTTATACAGTCCAGGTTTATGAATTTGAAAGTATTATGAGGCAATACGTATCGAAGCCACAAACCTTTACAGATAAAATACTTTAAAAACTGAATTTTCAGCAGTAGCAGTGAAACAAATTCAAAATAATTAAAAACATTCCCAAAATTCATTACAATTGGCATCCAATTCCACAACCTGCAACCAATTCCACAACCTGCGTTTGCATTCCCTTGGCTAATGAAAATTCAAAATTTTGTAATTGCCATTGCGAACAATGGTAATTCTTTTGCATTTGCATTTGATAAAATAATGCAAATTTAAAAAAAACATGTATGTCATCAATCAAAGCAAATATTCAAAATCATTTCTATATTTCGCTATGATTGACATTGGTTATGTACATATCATGTATTTCCTGCTGCTTTTCAAAATCAAATACAAATTTTTATTATAAAATCTATTTAATCCGCATTAACATAAAATTATTACAATTAACAAATTTGTTAAATATCTTATTTCCAATCACCAACTTCATAGTCCCATTTGGATGATATTCCATTAATGGGATTCATTTCCAAAGCGATAATTCTCTTCAACTGCGCCTGTCGTCTGTCCTCCTGGAAAGTTACGGGCGAGTCTTGTAGGTACACATTTATGAAGCAGGTATAAAGTAATCCCAGAGCACATGCCCACAACGTTACGCCCATGTGCAATTTCCATTCACCGGTCGGAGCATTATATTCAGCTAAAGTCTGACAGAAACTATAGCGATACAGCGTCTTAATATCCTCTTTGGATAAATTTTTCCAAGTTTCTTTCTCCTTTTCGCGTAGCGCACAAATTGCCGAGTCAGGTTCACGAAAACGTATGGCCGGCATCGGATAATCAGGTAGGTCGCAATAGTTGGGGGAACCATTGACTCCAAATCCAACATATTCCCGCTTGCCGCACATGGTATTGGAGTAATCAGAGTCGGTTCCGTGGCTCCGTTTCATCATTAGTTGCGGCAAGTATTTGAAATAGTTTTGAAATTGCCGAGGTGTGAAATATTTACCAAACTGTAGAGCCATTTTTGTTAGAGGGTAATTGAAAAATTTTACTAACTTTTTTTTTTGAAAGCGCTTATTGGAAATTCAATTATGTACATCAAAGTTTTGAAGGAAAGTTCAAATATAAATATATATTTTGTTAAAACTACACATGGTAGAATAAGTAAGGTAGATACGCATTAGGAAGTGTTGTAATTATAAAGGGTGTCCCAACAAGAACGCAATTTTTAAATCTGGCAACATTCGAAGTGTCATTGTTTGACATTTGAACAATTGTTATTGTTTGCTAGTAGAAGGTACGAGGTTAGTAAAAATGGAGCGCTACACGAATGAACAACGCATTCTCATTGTGAAATTGTTTTACCAAAAAAAATGCTGATTTTGCCGCTAAAATCATCTTCAGTGACGAGGCCCATTTCCATCTTGATGGCTTCGTCAATAGGCAGAATTGTCGCATTTGGGGTGAGGAAAATCCTCGAGTGATTCACGAGAAGCAAATGCATCCTCAACGTGTAACTGTGTGGTGTGGTTTTTGGGCTGGAGGAATCATTGGACCTTTTTTTTATGAAAATGAGGTAGGTCAAGCGCAAACAATCAATGGTGTTCGGTATCGTGAAATGATAACCAGTTTTTTCTTGCCTCGAATTGAAGAAATGAATGTGGAGGGCATGTGGTTCCAACAAGACGGCGCCACATGTCATACAGCCAGAGAAACAATTCAAATGCTGCATCAAAAAAAAATTGCGCTCTTGTTGGGACACCCTTTAGATTACAAGTTAATTATGTGGCAATTGTAATTTGTTGTTTAATTTGAATTAGCTCCACAAATTCAAATTCGATGATATTTAAATCCTACTGGCAATTCTACTTATTTTCAAAGGATTTCCTTCATATCTGGCAGTTTTGGAAATGGTTTTCAAACATATTATATATACAGGTTTATGAATTCGAACCACCATAAGTCAACACCAATCGAAGCCACAAACCTTTATATATAAAATACTTTAAAAACAGAATTACCGGCAGCCAAACAAATTCCAAATAATTAAAAGCATTCCCATACTTCTTTATAATTGGCATCCGATTCCAAAAGGACATTCAAAATTTTATAAATGCCAGTGCGAACAATGGCTATTTCTTTTGAATTTACATTAGATAAAGTACGCAAATTAAAATCCAATGAGAATTAAAAAATCCCCACAATAAATCATAGACAAGAAAAACAGGCATTTTGTTTTTGTTTCAACCCAGCAAACAAAGCGATATTGCGGCGATATCGCCATCATATCGCCTGGAAGATAAATTGTATTGCGGCAATAATACTTTTCGTATTACGGAAGTTTCCTCCGTCGGCAGAAACTGTTACCCGAAAGTGATACTTCCAATCAATACGAGAGCAATACTTCTAGAAGATATTTTCGCAATATTGCAATAAAAATAAGATATCGCCGAAATATCTCTAGGAAGAATATAACAAGATATTCTTAGATAATCTCCTATATACAAGTAATAAAACAGTTTATTGTATTATTTGATTTAATTTAAATAAGAATAAAAAGTAGTTGTTATATTAAGATAGTAACATAATCCTTTAGGCCATTCCTCTTAAGGCGTTCGCTTAGTGATATGCTTCGTCCAACACGGCCAGGGGGCTTTGTCTTAATTAGCTTTTGATTAATATTGGTTACGCTTTGAAAATTCATGTGCGTTCAGACGACGACTCTCTGTATAAAAGTCACCAAATAAATTCAGCAACAATAAAATACCATCACTTACCATTAATTTTTCTTATTGAAGAAAACCATTTACGCGAATTGAAATTAAATTCAGATTGATGTGCATGTGGCAACAAATGACAAAAAGGCACTTATGATTAATGTAGTTAATTTACGTTTTTTCGAAATCAACTACACATTGCTTTAACTATGCAACTATAGAATTTATCAGTGTAATATACATTTTATGTTTTACTGCTTTTACCTTAAATATACGCACATGGAGGGTTTCCCATTTCCATTTCATATTCTAATTATTTCATAGAGAAAACAACCTAAAAACACATGAACAAAATAGTAATGAAATGCAGTGTTTAATATGATACTCACCTATTTTGTCAAAGAAGACATTGGCATCAGAATAAATATCGCCAAAGTTGCAAATACTCGTAGAAGGTTTGAAATATTTTCCCTCAGAAAAACAGCTCAAAATATTACCAACGAAATGACAAAAGCTTATATTACTTTATAACCTTATATATGATGGAGGGATACAACAATATAAAGTAGAAGCCAAGGTGCAAAATGTAAAAACTCAAACGTGACAATTCAAAAATTACCTCATTATTACATTTCTTTATCGTTTACGATTTAAATTTACGGTTTAAATTGATATTAATAATAATAATAGGAGTACCATTACTGTACGGGTAAATATGAACCACAAAAGGTGTTGCCTACCTTTAGGCTGCATACAAAATTCTATTGTACTAAATGACATTTGAGCAACGCAGTACTTTATTTTAATTTACTCACGCTTAAAAAACTAAGGGATTATCGTGTTAAATATTGACAATTATGGATACGTGTTTTGAATTCACTGATACAACGCAAAATTATCGCAATTACCAGCAACAGGCTATTCTAGTAAATCACTGGGGAAACGTTTACTCGTAGCACGTACTGTAGTAATTTAGTTCTTATTAACTGAGTTCGTGGTAGTGTTAAAATTTTAACTGATGTTGAATTTTTTCTCTTTTTGAATATGATACTGAATCGGAAAAGTTGATAAGTAAATTATAATTTGTCTTGTTTGGGAAAAATATTATTATTTCGAAATTGAATTGTATATTTGTATATTTTATCTCTCGGGAGTTTAATAAAAAAAAACAGCGTCGTTAAACGAACTATGATGTCGTTGTTTTGAAAGTGCCGTAAATTGACCTACATTCATTGTACTTGTCACATTAATTATATAAAATTGATTGTTAACAACTATGTATGTTGTTTAAACGATAAATAAATTATACCAGCCGATTCAAAAATTCATAATTGGGTTTGTGGTTTAAAACACAATTGGCGCAAACAGAAACGAAAAGTTAATTCACCTTTTTACAAAATATGAACAAAAGTCAGTAGTTAATAATATTGAAAATTTCAACCGCGTCGTAGATGGCATTATCCCAGTTAATATTAATGATGACCCAACCCAATAACTCTTTTTTTATAGAGCACATAATAATAACCCGACAAAATCCAGTAAGATATCTGACAGCTCATCAATGAACTTTGATTTGTTCAATGAGATATCATCCATCGCCCACAGGGGTAATCAAATCTACATACGCAGTTACGTTTCTCTCGACCAGAGTGTTTTTGACCTCATCGGTGTCTTCCAGGAGGCTCCATTTCAGCTTCCCAATCAGCGTCGATTCAGACTGTGAGGTAAGTTCGGCCACAGTATTCACAGGTTAATACAATTCGAATTTTGTTGGCATATCCTTTTTAAGAGTGTATAATATTCTTACATACGCCAAATTAATTATGTGACAATTATAATTTTTATTTTAATTTGAATCAAAGCCACAATCGCAAATTCAAAAAAAATGTAAATGCCATTGTCAATTGTACTTATTTTCAAAGCATTTCCTTCATATCGGACAGTTTCGATTTTCAAATATTTTATACAGTACAGGTTTATGAATTTGAAAGTTCTACGAGCAATACCTATCGAAGCCACAAACCTTTAAATATAAAATACTTTAGAACGAAAATTGCCAGCAGTCAAAAAATTCAAAATAATTACAAGCATTTTTATATGTATATGTCATTGCAATTGCCATCCGATTCCACAACCAAATTCAAAACTTTTTAATTGTCATTGCGAACAATGGTAATTCTTTTGCATTTGCATTAGATAAAGTAAAGCAAATTAAAATCCAAAGCAAATTAAAAAAACCATGTATGGTCTGAATAAATAAATAGTGAAACAAAAAGTGGAAACTGGGCTAAATGATCCGAAAACAAGAAATCTATGAGGAGTTTGGCGGTCAGAACCATGAATCGATGCCTTCCTAATAAGTGTACACACTCAAATAAAAGTTTCTCTCCAAATATGCTAAATATTCCACGTAAGTTGTCCCTTTAAGTGGATTTAAGAACATTTCAGTGGACTTCTTTTTACAGCAAAATCATGTTTTTAATATCAGTATATATTTAATTTTTTTCCTATTATATCCGGTGTCAAGGACTACTGGACCAAAAGTGTTGTTGTTCGAATGAACCTAGATAAGAAAATATATAAGTGTCAGCCACGCGAAGTCACGAAGCCGGACTTGGACATACCCCAGTTGAATGTTGTTGATATATCGCCTTTGGTAAAAATGTTTTTTAAACAAATGTTTTAAAAATAGAAAATTTTGGGTTTTCTTAGCAATTCATTTTGACTAAGCACATAGTTACGGTAGTAATATTTACCAAAGCATTGTGAATTTCAAATTAACTATGTTTTTGGTTAATGTATGAGAAATTCATACTACAAGCTTACAAGTCATGAAAATTTTTCTAATTGAAAAATGGTTGGTTTTTGTTGGAAATAATATGACTAAGTTATACGCTACCACGTTCGTGGTTATATTGTTAATTTGAACAATTTTAGTTCTGATTAACTTTGCGCCAATGACAATAACTGTCAGTTTAGTTAATATATTTATTTTTTATAAAGGTAATTATCATTAACAAAATCAACTACCCAATAGTTAGGGGAATTTCACCTGCGGCATGGTTGAAATTCTGGTTCTTATCAACAAAGAAATTTTTTGTAATTTGTAAAACAAAGCAATTAAAATTGTATCCCTTTAGAATATCCTACAGACTTAAAGAAAGCGGACCTATAGTATGAGGTTAGTAAAATTAATCGACGGAATTTGTTGAATATTCCACTTCCATATTTCCAGAAAGCCCAGAAAATTAAATCCGCACGCCTTGCCGCAGGTCAGTCCTCCGGAAAACTTTATTAAGCACCAAAAACATTTAAAAGAGCGAAGAACAAGGTTGAGGCTACACTAGGGTGGAAAAAATGTATGCCGCAGTCGCATACATGGGTTTTTTTAATTTGCATTGGATTTCAATTTGCATTACTTTGTCTAATGCAAATGCAAAAGAATTACCATTGTTCGCAATGATAATTAACAAATTTAGAATTTGCATTTGCTCAGGCAATGCAAATGCAGGTTATGGAATCAGATTTAAGTATTTTATATGTAGAGGTTTGTGGCTTCAATAGCTATTGTCTCGTAGAACTTTCAAATTCATAAACCTGTACTGTACAAAATATTTGAAAACCAAAATTGCCAGATATGAACGAAATGCTTTGAAAATAAGTATAATTGCCAATGATATTGAAAATTTTTTAAATTTGCATTTCGAAAGGTAATTGAAATTAAACTACCAATTATAATTATCATATAACTAATTTGCCCCCATGTATGCGCAGTCGAAAAGCTGGTGTTGGGCCAGCCAAAGAGTGGCAAATTCCTGGGCCATAAACTACGAATCCTTTTTGGATCAACCCAAGGGGAGAAATTGATAAAATCCCATAGAAACACGCAATGAAAGCTAAAGATTTGTTCATTTAATTTTTTATTATAAGTTTTAAAAATTTTCCATAATACTTTGTAATTTTACTTGTAATATTATTACTTACAAAATCGAAAATTTTAACAAAATTAAATATTTTTGTCTTCTGGGAGATAATGTAGCGATATCTACTTTCTATCTTCCATACGACATTCTAGTGATATCTCTAAATTATCTTCATAGTGCTTATCTGGGAATATTGCAATATTATCTTCTAGGAATATTTCTTGGAAGTTTCGCTTTTGGGTAACAGTTTCTCCCGACGAGTGAAACTTCAAACTGATTATTGCCGGAATACAATTTGTCTTCCAGGCGATAGGATGGCAATATGGCTGCAATATTGGTTTTTTGCTAGGAAAATGGATATATCTTTGGAATTTTGTTTAATATATTCGTTTGGTATTCTACTGTACAAAACATATTTTCCCAACTTTAAGTGTAACCATAGACATAAATAAATAATAACCATAGATGACTCATTTGTTTAATCACCATTTTCGATAGGGGGCACGTGCTGTTTCCGTACGACCATTTTTTACTCGAATGCGACGAAAAAGCACTCAAACATAATTTTTATTTCGATTTTGTTGCCTAAGTTTGACAATAGAATATAAATAATAGAAAATCATATCGATTTTGATATTTGTTGAAAATACAAAAGGCAAAAAAGCATAATTATATAGTTTTTCAATAGTTTTTGTTTCCAGGGAAATTTTCCTATATCCACCACCCCGGCGCTGTCTAGAAAATTTCCTTTTACTTTCAAATCCACCACTTATCTTTCACCATCTATAGTTTTTTATTTATCTATGCCATAGATAAATGCATAAGATAAATAAAACCAAAGATTCATTTGGTTAATCACCATTTTCACCAGAGGGCACATTCTTTTTCCGTACGACCATTTTTTACTCGGATGCGACGAAAAAGCATTCAAAAATCATTTTTATTTCGATTTTTTTATTTAAATTTGAAAGTAGAATATAAATAATAGAAAAGCTTATCCCCTTTGTTATTTGTTCACAATACTAAACGAAAAAAAACCATGGTTATATAGTTTTTTCAATAGTTTTTGTTTCCAGGGAAATTTCCCCATATCCACCACTCCGGCGCCATCTAGACAATTTCCGTTTACACTCAAATCCACCACTTATCTTTCACCACCTATGGGTTTATATTTATCTATGGCAAAAAGGATGTACAAGCAAAAACGATGTACAAGTAGACAGTCAAAATTTCTCTTCACTGAAATGCCAACAAACAAAACGAGTGAAACCCTAGTACTTCTCTACTCTCTCTCTTACTCTCTTCATTGAATATTTCAATACACGAGCAGCTTTTTGATAGTGTTATTGTGTATAACTATACAAATTCCAACCATGTTGAAGTAAAATTACATAAACTATGCAAAAAGTATGAAATAAGCAAGATATGACGCGAGAGAGAAATGCGTTTGAGTGAACTCCTAGTACTTTTTGGTTCTCCTTTACCAGGGTTGCCAAGTTGCGCACATATTCTGGTCGTCTAATTGTAAATCGTCTTTGGTACAAGTAGAGAGGAAAAAACCGGTGCAATTTGGCAACCCTAGGAGAAGAGAACCAAAAAAGTCGACGCGATTCACTCAAATGATTATTTCATATATTTTACATACTTTATATAATTTTATTTAAATATGGTTGGATTTTCTATAGTTAGATACCATAACATCGGCGGAAAACTGCTCGTGTATTGAAACATTCAACGAAGAGCGCAAAGGAGAGATCAGAGGAACGACGAGCTTCACTCGTTTTCTTTGTTGGCATTCCACTCCATGAGTAAATTTTCTTCTCTATACCATAGTTGCTTTATGTCTATGGTGTAACCAAAGATGATAGAAATACCATCGATGATTCATTTGCTTATTCACCACTTCCGCCAGAGGGCAAAGTCTATGTCCGTGTTACCATTTTTCGAAAAAAAGCAAGGTTATATTGTTTTTTCAATAGATTTTAGTTCCAGGGAAATTTTCCCATTTCCACCACTGCTGCGCCATCTAGAAAATTTCCCTTGCCTTTTAAACCCACCACATAGATTGCACCATCTAGGGTTTTCTATCATCTTTGCCAAAGATGATAGAAATACCATAGATGGTGTATTAGATTATTCACCATTTTAACCAGATGGCAAAGGCTGATTCAAGCTGATGCCGTGCGACCATTTTTCACTCAGATACGTCGGTAAAGCACTCAAAAATTATTTTTATTTCAGTTCTGTTGTTTGAATTTGAAAATAAAATATAGATAATAAAAAAGGCACATCGCTTTTGACATTTGTTGACTCTACAAAACGCAAAAAAATATGGTTAAATAGATTTTTCAATGGTTTGTGTTTCTAGGTAAATTGGCCCATTCCCACCATAGATAAAGTAAACAAATAGATGAAGCTCAAGTGTTGGGAAAATTTTAGTGTAATGGGTAATTTTCTAGATGGCGTTGAAAGCAATAAATGTGATTTTTTGATCCCAAAACAAAAAGTCTAAAAATATGACAATAAAAATCTAAAATTTCATATCAAAAGAAAAAATAATTTTCAACAAAAATATCAAGAATACAACACCAGATAAATAAATCCAAAGATTCATTTGGTTAATCACCATTTTCACCAGAGGGCACATTCTTTTTCCGTACGACCATTTTTTACTCGGATGCGACGAAAAAGCATTCAAAAATCATTTTTATTTCGATTTTTTTATTTAAATTTGAAAGTAGAATATAAATAATAGAAAAGCTTATCCCCTTTGTTATTTGTTCACAATACTAAACGAAAAAAAACCATGGTTATATAGTTTTTTCAATAGTTTTTGTTTCCAGGGAAATTTCCCCATATCCACCACTCCGGCGCCATCTAGACAATTTCCGTTTACACTCAAATCCACCACTTATCTTTCACCACCTATGGGTTTATATTTATCTATGGCAAAAAGGATGTACAAGCAAAAACGATGTACAAGTAGACAGTCAAAATTTCTCTTCACTGAAATGCCAACAAACAAAACGAGTGAAACCCTAGTACTTCTCTACTCTCTCTCTTACTCTCTTCATTGAATATTTCAATACACGAGCAGCTTTTTGATAGTGTTATTGTGTATAACTATACAAATTCCAACCATGTTGAAGTAAAATTACATAAACTATGCAAAAAGTATGAAATAAGCAAGATATGACGCGAGAGAGAAATGCGTTTGAGTGAACTCCTAGTACTTTTTGGTTCTCCTTTACCAGGGTTGCCAAGTTGCGCACATATTCTGGTCGTCTAATTGTAAATCGTCTTTGGTACAAGTAGAGAGGAAAAAACCGGTGCAATTTGGCAACCCTAGGAGAAGAGAACCAAGAAAGTCGACGCGATTCACTCAAATGATTATTTCATATATTTTACATACTTTATATAATTTTATTTAAATATGGTTGGATTTTCTATAGTTAGATACCATAACATCGGCGGAAAACTGCTCGTGTATTGAAACATTCAACGAAGAGCGCAAAGGAGAGATCAGAGGAACGACGAGCTTCACTCGTTTTCTTTGTTGGCATTCCACTCCATGAGTAAATTTTCTTCTCTATACCATAGTTGCTTTATGTCTATGGTGTAACCAAAGATGATAGAAATACCATCGATGATTCATTTGCTTATTCACCACTTCCGCCAGAGGGCAAAGTCTATGTCCGTGTTACCATTTTTCGAAAAAAAGCAAGGTTATATTGTTTTTTCAATAGATTTTAGTTCCAGGGAAATTTTCCCATTTCCACCACTGCTGCGCCATCTAGAAAATTTCCCTTGCCTTTTAAACCCACCACATAGATTGCACCATCTAGGGTTTTCTATCATCTTTGCCAAAGATGATAGAAATACCATAGATGGTGTATTAGATTATTCACCATTTTAACCAGATGGCAAAGGCTGATTCAAGCTGATGCCGGGCGACCATTTTTCACTCAGATACGTCGGTAAAGCACTCAAAAATTATTTTTATTTCAGTTCTGTTGTTTGAATTTGAAAATAAAATATAGATAATAAAAAAGGCACATCGCTTTTGACATTTGTTGACTCTACAAAACGCAAAAAAATATGGTTAAATAGATTTTTCAATGGTTTGTGTTTCTAGGTAAATTGGCCCATTCCCACCATAGATAAAGTAAACAAATAGATGAAGCTCAAGTGTTGGGAAAATTTTAGTGTAATGGGTAATTTTCTAGATGGCGTTGAAAGCAATAAATGGGATTTTTTGATCCCAAAACAAAAAGTCTAAAAATATGACAATAAAAATCTAAAATTTCATATCAAAAGAAAAAATAATTTTCAACAAAAATATCAAGAATACAACACCAGATAAATAAAACCAAAGATTCATTTGGTTAATCACCATTTTCACCAGAGGGCACATTCTTTTTCCGTACGACCATTTTTTACTCGGATGCGACGAAAAAGCATTCAAAAATCATTTTTATTTCGATTTTTTTATTTAAATTTGAAAGTAGAATATAAATAATAGAAAAGCTTATCCCCTTTGTTATTTGTTCACAATACTAAACGAAAAAAAACCATGGTTATATAGTTTTTTCAATAGTTTTTGTTTCCAGGGAAATTTCCCCATATCCACCACTCCGGCGCCATCTAGACAATTTCCGTTTACACTCAAATCCACCACTTATCTTTCACCACCTATGGGTTTATATTTATCTATGGCAAAAAGGATGTACAAGCAAAAACAATGTACAAGTAGACAGTCAAAATTTCTCTTCACTGAAATGCCAACAAACAAAACGAGTGAAACCCTTGTACTTCTCTACTCTCTCTCTTACTCTCTTCATTGAATATTTCAATACACGAGCAGCTTTTTGATAGTGTTATTGTATATAACTATACCAATTCCAACCATGTTGAAGTAAAATTACATAAACTATGCAAAAAGTATGAAATAAGCAAGATATGACGCGAGAGAGAAATGCGTTTGAGTGAACTCCTAGTACTTTTTGGTTCTCCTTTACCAGGGTTGCCAAGTTGCGCACATATTCTGGTCGTCTAATTGTAAATCGTCTTTGGTACAAGTAGAGAGGAAAAAACCGGTGCAATTTGGCAACCCTAGGAGAAGAGAACCAAAAAAGTCGACGCGATTCACTCAAATGATTATTTCATACTTTTTACATACTTTATATAATTTTATTTAAATATGGTTGGACTTTCTATAGTTAGATACCATAACATCGGCGGAAAACTGCTCGTGTATTGAAACATTCAACGAAGAGCGCAAAGGAGAGATCAGAGGAACGACGAGCTTCACTCGTTTTCTTTGTTGGCATTCCACTCCATGAGTAAATTTTCTTCTCTATACCATAGTTGCTTTATGTCTATGGTGTAACCAAAGATGATAGAAATACCATCGATGATTCATTTGCTTATTCACCACTTCCGCCAGAGGGCAAAGTCTATGTCCGTGTTACCATTTTTCGAAAAAAGGCAAGGTTATATTGTTTTTTCAATAGATTTTAGTTCCAGGGAAATTTTCCCATTTCCACCACTGCTGCGCCATCTACAAAATTTCCCTTGCCTTTTAAACCCATCACATAGATTGCACCATCCAGGGTTTTCTATCATCTTTGCCAAAGATGATAGAAATACCATAGATGGTGTATTAGATTATTCACCATTTTAACCAGATGGCAAAGGCTGATTCAAGCTGATGCCGTGCGACCATTTTTCACTCAGATACGTCGGTAAAGCACTCAAAAATTATTTTTATTTCAGTTCTGTTATTTGAATTTGAAAATAAAATATAGATAATAAAAAAGGCACATCGCTTTTGACATTTGTTCACTCTACAAAACGCAAAAAAATATGGTTAAATAGATTTTTCAATGGTTTGTGTTTCTAGGTAAATTGGCCCATTCCCACCATAGATAAAGTAAACAAATAGATGAAGCACAAGTGTTGGGAAAATTTTAGTGTAATGGGTAATTTTCTAGATGGCGTTGAAAGCAATAAATGGGATTTTTTGATCCCAAAACAAAAAGTCTAAAAATATGACAATAAAAATCTAAAATTTCATATCAAAAGAAAAAATAATTTTCAACAAAAATATCAAGAATACAACACGTTCCTTAAAGTAGAATATCTGATGGCCATCGAATTGCAAAGCCATGTCACCACCGTCTATGTCCTAATAAATTGGTTCTTCCTCCGGTTCAGCTACCATTCCTTGTTGAGAGTCCTCAGACACTCTAACGGTTTGGCATCTGCGACCACAGAAGTTGCTATAGTTTTTGGCCGGGGAAGTTTTTAGATGAAAAAGGTTTTCTCCTATTGATACCCCAACACCGGCCTCATGTCTTTGAAATAGTTTTCTATATAAGTAACAAATATTATTATGTAAAATCAGATTCATTTTGTCAATTTAAATTACTTTCATAAAAATTTCCCATAATTTTGAATAAACGTCAATGTGAATTATGGGAAACTTCAGAGAAAGTGACAGTAGTACAGGACAGCACCTAGTGAACAAAGTTGACAATGGTCGCTCTATTTCTATTATTTCCTTTATCTATGATTTCCATCATTTTTGCGCCATCTAACAAATTTCTATTGACTTTCAAATCCACCACATATATACCACCACCTAGAACTTTTCAATCATTTTTGGCGTAACCAAAATCGGCACCTGTTTTCGTGGCGGAATAATTTTCATTTTTTACGCCAAAAAATTATATTTTGAACTTTGGCGGGACGTCAAAGTCATCTTCGGCAAGGGCGTATTTTTGTTCAGTTTTTATTATTCCTAGCATTGATATTATTTTGCTATGACTCCCTATAGTTTTGAATTATGTTCAATCGTAAATAATTTTGGAATAACAAAAAACTAAACAATCCTATGATTTTTCAAAATGTGTGATTGCAATGCAGCTTGTTTTCATACTTCTCCGCGCAGGAAATATCGTAAATTGACGCTTTTGCTGCTGGATTGTTGGCAACGTGAGTACGATAAAAGACCTTATCGTAATTTCAAAATTCATCGTTTGGATTTCGAAAACCGTATGAGAAGACCTTATGATCCCGTACGGGATTTTGCCATTATTACACAGTTCATCAAGTCCAGATCCTTGTGTAGCATCAAATTAAAGGGTTTACGGATTTTATCACATAAAACTGAAATGATAAGAGACTTTGTTGAAAGTCTCAGCAAATTGACTTGTATTGAATTAATATTAATGAATTTACCTACGGAATTTTTCGAGGCACTTGAGCAGAATGCTGGTAATATGAAAGTAAGGCAGCTGGTGTTAAGAGGTAAGTTGGCAATTAAAGTTTTTTTTTTGTACTTTAGTTCTCCAAAGTAAATCTTCCAGGAACTCCTTTAAACAATAACGACATATTGTGTCTACGATCATTCCTCATTAAATCAAGGACTCTTCAGTGCTTAAATACCTCAGCATGTAGCATAAATCAATACAATTTTTCAAATTTGGCAGATGGAGTTCACAAATCGGAATCAGTAGTAAAATTTAATGCCGGTCGACTATTGGGCAAACACTTGTCTCTAGATACCGAGAAAATTGCTATGGTAGTCTCATCCTTAATATGGCAAAATAATTTAGAAGAGCTCGAAATGCAAATGTGCGAGTTCAATTCCAAAGATATGGAAATTATCGCTGAATATTTATACAATAAATCATGTAAATTGGGGAAACTGAATGTGGCCTTTAATAAAATTGGTCCTGATGGTGCTAGATATCTACTTCAAGCCATATCGGCAAGTGGTACTTTGAAGTACCTTGATTTGAGCGGTTGTGGCCTGGGTTCTCATGGTGGTGAATATGTTGCCAAGTACTTAAGTTCCTGCTCTCGCTTGGAGTCGCTGCTGCTTCAGTTTAATGATATGGATGCTGAAGTCGTTTCCTTGATTCTCCTGACAATGAAGAAGCCTTTGCGATTAAATAAATTATATCTTTGGGGTAATAAGTATAATCCTAGAACAGGCACAATCTTGAGACGTTTAATCGAATCGAGAGTTATGCCAAAGGATTCTTTGGATATATGGTATACATTTGATGATACCATACCGGGTTATAGAGTTATTCCTTGGAGACCGTAAATGAAAGGGTAATTGTGTATTCTGCTTTTGAATTTTCGGAATAAATGTCATAAAATTATTTTAAATAACATAGGTTTCTTACAGAATCCTTTTCTCTGCGGATATTTATTAATTAGGGTTTGTAAGTTAAGTTAGGTTGCGAAAAGAACCCAAAGATTAGTTGCTGCACCTAGTGACCCATTTCTAGGCTTGCGTCTAAGTCAGCAGGTAGCTCTTCTTAGCCTCGAGTGTATCTTATCCATGGCACACAAATATCCTTAGTGTTCTTCAAGCCGTTCTCAAAAAATACATTAAAATATGTATTGTATTACCGGAAATCCTTATCAAGTACTGAACAAGTTTCCACATCGGTTCAACACACACATTCTAGTAGAGACACACACATTCTAGTAGAGACGTATTCCAGCGGCATAAACCCTGCGGCGTTCTCAGAATATGCCTACGAACATTACTACTGACGGAGTTTGTTGACATTCAACTATGCCTTCTTCTAGCAGGCAACCATTAGGCTCCCTTTATTCCTTCTCCTTCTCAAATCGATCAGACAGCCATGCTTGTTTCCCTTCTCAAAGCAGATATGTTACGAGGCCTTCTCTCTACATTCGAAAGGATCCCATAGCCAAGCACACTTCCCTTCCTCTTCTTCTAGCAGGCATGCATCAGGCTCTTTTAATTCATTCTCCTTCCCAAATCGATCAGGGAGACATGCTTGTTTCCCTTCTCAAAGCAGGTATGTTACAAAGCCTTCCGTCTTCATTCGAAAGGATCCCATAGCCAAGCACATTTCCCTTCTTTAATCAGGCCTGTTGGCAGGCCTACTAGTGGAAAGCTGAAAGGATGCCTATATACAACCACACTTCACTTCTTGAATCAGGCCTGGGGGCAGACCAGGTAATGTAATACTAGAGGGTTTACGAAAACCTATCATTGCAGATGCCAGTAATTCATCAGAGCCAAATCGTAACTTGCGGTAGCCGAGTAGATAACTCGCAGGACAATAAGTCCTGAGGTATTGTGTTCGATTCCTGAGGCTGCAGATTTAAAAAAAAAAGAACCTTGCAATGTTAAAATAATATAAATGTCTGAACAATATAATAATGGATATAACTCTCGAAATGTTTTCCCTCTCAAGCGTTTCTAAAAATACGCCTTTGCCGTCCTGTCAGAGAACCAGGTTTACCACAAGTCCCTTCAACGATGCTTCTTCTCGGCAGGCCAGCGAACAGATCTGATAAGAGAATTTTATAAGCAGGTCTCCCCTTCCTATGGCGCCCTATGCTAATTTGAAATGTCAGTTGTAGAAGAAATGGCAATACCTGCTAGAAGTCATTCAAACCACTTGTTTTTACAACTGGCATTATAAAAAACTATTAAACTCTCTGGCGACGCATACGATGTGACTGATTGCGAAATTGGCAATTGTAAATAATGTCAGACCGGCTAATCTGTTGGTCGTATCCAATATGTATTTATTACAGGTGGAAGCGTTAGAACAGCAGATTCAAATTTGGTTTACTAGTTGTGGTCCGACCTTGTCAAAAGTTGATTATAGTAAGGTGTATCTAGTATAGGTGGATGCGTTAGAACAGCCGCTTTTATTATTTTTTGTGCTTGTGGTAGTATCCGTTGCCATCAGTTCCCTTAAAATGTATTATATAGGAGGAGGAAAAGATAGCCAGGCCTCACATCATTCTTTGTGGGATAGTACGAGTACCAACGAAAGAGATGAAATTCTTATTTACACGCTGAGAAATCTGTATTTTTTTTTTTGCTTTGATGCAAATATAATGTGGCAGTGGAGCTTGTCGCAAATATAGCATAGTTGTGTCCAAGCAAATTGCGTTTACTACTGAATGTGACACGTTTGAGCCACAAGCATTAATATGCTATAATATATGCGTTTGGAATCCAAATATTGTTTTGTTTGTGATACAAAATACGGCTGTGTTTGGTGCACTGTTTACTGTATAACGTGTGCTTGTAGCAAATATAGTATAGTTTTACATGTTAGAGACACAATCATTAATATGTTATAATATATGTATGTGTTTGTGATCCAAATATAGCTTTGTTTGTGATACAAAATACGGCTGTGTTTGGTGCTCTGTTTACTTTATATTTGTTGTCATATACTCTGTCGAGAGAAAACTACTAGAAGATGGACAAAGACAGATTGTTCTTAATGTTATTGCAAGTGTATGGTTGAGTTTTTTGCATTATTCTTTCAGTCAGTGATTCATAAATATTCCTGAATTCGTGTGGAAATGAATTGAATATTACTAATGTTGACTTATCTGTTGCATTTAAGTTGCATGCATCTAGTCGTCAACCGTTCGTTTGGGAGGAAACACAGGAATACTTCAACGGAAGTATGTGGATGTTTGGGATGAAACACGGATATGGTTCCACGTACAAGTATGCATCTTTAGAAGTAAAGATGCTAATGTTTTTATTTAACCCTTTCAATACTGACGGCACATATGTGTCCCATTGAGTGTTCTCATATAACTAAAACGCAATTAACCATATATATTGGTATATATTTTTTCCCATCATGACCATATGATCATTTGCGCATGTTTTGATTCAGTTATTCGTAGAATTTTTCTACATTCGGACTTTAGTTTGCAATTAATTGTCGCACGTGGTGAAAAAACGGGTAACAAATTTGTGAGTTTCACTGAAATTACAAGCGATTTATTAGTGAAAAATGTCGAGGTAGGTTAATAATAATATAAAAGAAATCGTCATTGACTAAAAAAACAGAGTTAATATATAAGATATATGCCGATATAGGCAAAACTGTGAATGCGGGTTATATATGTTCCAGCAGTAACTTTCAGTGGGACACATATCGCACCCTAAATATAAAAGGGGCACAACTCAAAATTTTCAAATTTTAATTTTTTGCTTAAAAACAATAACCAAGGACCATTTCTATCCACTGTAAAAATCTGACGTCGTTTACTCTTCTCTTTCGTAAAAAAAATCCTTTATGAATATGTCTATTAGTGAGTATTTTCATACATATTTCTAATTAACCAAATCAGTTTTTTGCCTCTACTGAATAATTGAGAATTTTGAGTTGTGCCCCTTTTGTATTTAGGGTGCGATATGTCCCAACAGTAACGTATAATAAGTAATTTATTATTTTCAGCGAATGTTATTCAAAAAGGAAGCATCAGAGACTAACTGATGTTGAAAAAATTCTAAATATATTGGATACCACCGACTCTGAAAGTAACAGTGACTTCGATGGTGACAGCATTATTGATCCAACTTACTCAAAGGACTTACTGACTGCTCATCTGAAGAGAACTCTGATTTTGAAGATGAACAACTTACTGGAGAAAATTCAGTGCCTGAGGAACAGGAGACGCAAAGTAGCACCGAAATTTGAACAACCAGTTATTCGTGCAAACATTGATAGGGGTTCAAAAGAAATTGAAGTTGAAGTCAAAAATTGTCGGACTGACTCCATGTTCCAGTCAATTGCAGAAGCTATGGCAAAATTCAAAGGCAGATATTCCTTGAAGCAATACAATCCGATGAAACCTTTAAAACGAGGGATTAATATTAGGGAACGGTGTGATTTCACAACTGGATACAGCAATGATTTGGACGTATACTGGGAAAGAGAAACAGCTCCGTGTAATGGTACTCTTGGAGAACGAGTCGTCAAAAAACTGTGTTCCACGATCTCAAATCCTTCAACCGTTATATGTTGTGATCGGTTTTTTTCTACTGTCAACTTAGCGCAGACTTTGGATTTTGGTTTAAAAATACGAAATTCTTACCAAATCTTGTTGGCCCAAAATTACAAAGAGGTGACTACGATTCTAAATTCAACAATGGCAACATACAAAGGAGGTTTTATTACTCAGCAATTGTCACACTGATATAGTAGGGAATGTTAAAGGGAGCAACAAAACAGGAGACGTCATGGAAGTTTCATGCCTCGAGATCTTTGCTTTCTATTATAAGTACATGGGCGGTGTGGATCTTTCAGATCAATTTTCATCTCTTTATGATCCTGACAGAAAATCTGGAAAATAGAAGCAAGTTTTCTGAAATTACTTATGGTTTGCGTATCCAATGCTTGGATTCATTTCCAAGAAACTCGGCATGCGCAAGTACCATTAATTGCCTTTCTCATTGAGTTGGCGGAGCAGCTTATTCAGTATGGAAAAGACGGAGCGAAAATCAAACGTCGTTGCACTAGCGGTCGACCATCTGAGCGATCAAAAATACATTCTGAAGTTGGAGAACATCTTCTTGTTGAGGGCACAACACGCCGCTGTTGCATAAGCTGTGCAAATGATAACAAAGAGCAACGTACGAAAACGATGTGCGTTTCTTGCAATATTCCTTTGTGCAAGCTATGTTTCACCAAATATCATACGAATTAACTCACATTTGTATTTATTGTATATAACACGTATTCAATTCCTACTTGTTTCTATTAATAAATTATAAAAGGATTGAAGTTTATAAATTATATTAATTTTTTTTGCGTTACTATTGGGACGTATGTGTCCCATCCTCAGTTACTGATGGGACATATCTGTCCCAGGACATTTTTCTTGTCCTGGTTATACTTTCCTTAATCGCACCCTATGGAATATTATTTGAGCCATATCCAACCAGTACACAACAAAACAGCGTTTCTATCTTTAAAAAAATAATCCGCATTGAAAGGGTTAACAAACTGGTTTTTCAATAAGAGCGCTTCAAAAGTTTTTTTAAATAAAATAAAACCGGTTTTAGATACCAATGAAATTCTTTATTCCTGTGAAAGTACGTTCGATGCCATTATGTATGGAACTCGATTTCTTTTGCATGGCCACCACGCGCACGCTTGCAGAAGTCCAGACGCTGAACCCAATTTTCGACGGTTTTCAAGCATAAATCGGCCGATACTGCTGCAATTTCACGTTAGATATTCATACGAAGTTTATCAATCGTCGCTGGCTTGTTGGCATAGACCATAGACTTGACGTAGCCCCACAGGAAATAATCTAACGGCGTCAAATCGCACGACCGAGGCGGCCAATCGGTTATCATTAACGGTAGCGATTCGCATTCACAGGAATGTGCCGGTCTCGATCATAACGGAAGAAGAACGGCCAAATGACGCCGCCGGCCCATAAACCACACCAAACCGTAATTTTTTTTCGGGATGCAATGATGACTCATGGATTACGTGTGGATTGCTGTCTGACCAATAACGCATATTTTGCTTATTGACGAAGCCATTCAGCCAGAAATGAGCCTCATCGCTGATTGTTGAGGCCTCTTAAAGTTGAGGCCACTTACTCCATATTTCGGTGGTAAATTTTAATAATTTTGACTCATTGTTGGCTCGTATATCTTTCCATGATGAAATGGCAAACCTTACTGAAGAGAAACGTCAAAAGAGCGGGAAAAAATATGGCGTCGTTTGCTGTCCATATCGATTTATTTTTGTAGCGTCTCTGTTGAAAACCCCTTTATAAGTGAGTCTACGTTTGCAAATATATGATTATTTGGAGTGTGTTCCAAACATATACATGGTTCATGCAGAATGTGTTTGAGAGAATATGTTACAGATAGCTTTTTTTCAGCGTGTACTATCTGCAACATACTAACTTTGTCATATGCATTATAGGTAGTTATTAAACTTCCAGCACTACATCCAGGCACGGCATTTTAGATGTCACCTTTGCATCGATGGATCTGAGAATATCCTTGAGAAGAATTCTTTCTTTGAACATAAAAGCATAAGATTCCAGTCGAAGTAAAACATAATCTACACAGAATCTATTCGTCGGATTAAGAGCAGCACTAACTGACTCTTCTATAAGTATAGATAGATAAGATATTTAGATGATGGAGAGGATGTAGCGAACAGGGCCACGAAGGTTCTCAACAAGTCACTGCAAGCTGCATGTCTAAGAATGAAGCCAGGGACGACGAAAAAGCCTAGCTGGTGGAATGTGGAACTTACGGATACTTTAAAGTCATACCCGAAATTATTTGATTCAAATAGTATGTGAGAGACAAGAAGGACTGGTTTAGGTCCAAAGCTAAGGCGATAGAATAATGTGGGCGAAGTGAAACTCATGGATGCCCTTACGTGAATCCACACAAGGTACATCCGAGGCCTCAACACTAGAGATAACTCTGGTGGTAGGTGGATTAGCTCAGTCGTGTTAAATCGAACATTGATCACAGCTCTTCAAGGAAAGTGTGCGTTAAAAAATTAGTGTTAAACCGTTTAAGTCTCTCGGACTCTAAATAGTAATAACCTACCTTAACCCAAAGAGTATGGAATTTTAAATAGAGAAAAAATTTACTCATTTAGTGAATGCCAACAAAGAAACCGAGTGAAGCGCCTCGTTTCTCTGCTCTCTCTCTTACTCTCTTCGTTGAATATTTCAATACACAAGAAGTTTTCTGATGATGTTACAGAATCTAACTATTGAAATTCCAACCATGTTTCAATAAAATTACATAAAGTATGTAAAAAATTGAGCCGGTTTCTTCTTCTCTACTTGTACATCCTTTTTGCTTTACCTAAGCTAATATGCATTTTCCGAAAGTATCACTCAATTCTAAAAGTCACTCAATTTTAAAAGACATTACCAAACCATTTCATGCTAACCGAGGCCTCTGAAAGTCTCCCAGAGAATTAAGTTACTAATGACATATTCGGCAGTTCCATTTAGCTGATCTACATTGACGTGCACAAACAGAAATTTCAGGATGATGGTCGCCAGGTTACGAGGAGCATAGAATAATACATACCATAGAAGCTTTTATTCGCTCAATAAATTAAACGTCATTGGATGTCAAACATTGGATGGTGGAAAATATGGGTTCAATAATACCAGATAATGGCAATAGTATACAACGATGAACAAAGGAACAACAACCGAATTTCGTGTTTTTGTGGCAAACTAGTTGTGTTAAATACAATACAAATGTATACCAATGATAAAAGCTGGGTTCGAATTTCGTGGGTAATGAGTTACCCTGGGTTACCCAGGGTAACCCATTATTATTGCCGTGGGGAATCAGAATGCCATATTGGAGACAGCCATTGGTTAAAGCCTCTTTTGGAGGTAAATATTTTATTAGTTTTTCGATTGGCCCCACCGTTTTCGAGTTATAGCCACTTTTTTATTTTAGCGTTTTTTTTTATTTTGGCGATTTTTCGAAAAAAAATTCTTCCATACGAATTGGACCACTTTATGAAAACCCCTTAGAAACTCGCAAAAATTGGTTATTTCTTCATTTGCATGCTCCGTTTCCGAGATATAGACTTTTTTTCTAATTTTTTCATATTATCGAGCAAAAATGGGGATGAGTTACCCTGGGTAACCCATTGCCCATTGTCGTGGGTAGCTACCCAATATTTTCCCCATTTCCCTGAGGGTAATGGGAAATCGTGATGAGTAATTCCCCATTGTCGTGGGTAGCTACCCTTTATTTTCCCCATTGCCCTGAGGGTAATGGGTAAACGTTCATTACACATTCCCCACGACGATGTGTGTGGGTTACTCATGGGGGGTAAATACGAACTCTGGATAAAAGTCAACAAAAATGTGCAAAATATATTTAAATTTTTCAGTTCTACACCAAAACGACAGGAAAAAGTTAAGTGAACATATTTTGTAACTCCACCTGGTGTAAGATAATTTTAAATTGAATTGCTCTCATTTCCACAAACCTACGATGAAGAATGTGAAATGAAACGTCAGAGGAGAGAATAAGTTTATCTATGTATGTATTATTCTATGACGAGGAGGAGGAAACTCCATGCCGTTGGCTCTGAATAGTTTCACGGTCAAATTTTATATTTAGTCTAAAATATGTCATACGGCTAGGAATTCATTGATGTGCCTTTGAAAATAAAAGTTCTATAAATAATAATCCTTTAGATGGTGATCAATGAAATGGGACATTAATAAATATCCCAATTACCCCGGAGTGTATGGTAACTTACACCACTTCATATAATTCTTCAATTAAACAATTCCCAATAAAATTGTAGTCATTACGAAGTTTCTATCAATCCTAACAAATACATTAACATTCAGTATTTCTTATAGATAACACAAGACTAAGGCCATGACCATGACCATGACCAACACCAGAATCAGCATCTTCATGGCCAACGTGCTATTATGGCATCTAAAGAAGCTGGTTAACACTACTGGAAACTAACCAGACAAGACAGAAGGCAGACGCAATATAATACTTGTATTATGATTAACTCTATCGCCACCATGCCAGACGTCGTCACCGCAAGTGCCATCAGACACCACCAGTTGCCGCAACATCTTGTGGTATCGCCTTGCAGCAAGTGGAAAGTGAATGCTCATTGTTAGTGGAGTAGACGGACACGTGCCACCGATGATAGAAATCTATTAATAAGTTACTTAAACGGTACGATGTCCTAATAAATTACATAGCATCGGGTGGAGTTAATAAAGATATGATGTGTTTTGTTTGACAAATCCTTAAATGGTAAACGATTGACGGCCATTTGGCTGCAGTGTCCTTAACTATGACGTTTGACTGAAATTGAAGGTCGTACGAAGTGTTGTGGCCTTATTTGTCCAAGGAATTCTAGTCTGATGGTGGTACGAGTATTGTGTTCCGAATGTTTGTAAAAGGAGATGGGTGTCGTTGGATGTATGAAATGTTTGCTACGAGTATTTTAAATAAGTCATTATAGTCATTATGCCAGGGCTATAGAGTAAAATAAAATAAATTAATAGTTTCGCATTACATCCCATGAAGCGATTGGGCAGAGCTTCTCACAACCAGTGAGCTGTGTGCTTTTTAGTTTCATGCACTCACTGATTAGGGCCGGTTTTACACCGGTTCCGAATGGTATTTGGGAAGCTTTTTCATGGCTAAGTATTCGATTGTGTCGCCATCACTAAACGAGTTGGCCGTCGTCCAAAGAAATGTAAGGTGGCCATGTACAACAACACACTACCCATTGCACCACCGATGGCCACCGGCGACGGCTATACAGTAGGAACAAATAATTAGAGGCACCTCTCGAGAGCTTCAAATGAACAAAAATATTATCTCATGACATGCCAGGAAGGGACAGGGTACAGCTTCTCATAAACAGTGAGCGCGTGCGCACACTAACTATGTTTCGACACCCTAATTAAGATCTATAATTTTATACTAGTTCAGGACGGTTGTTGAGAAGCCTTTTCATAGCTTATTACATGATAATATTGCCGTCCCTAAGCGAGGCAACTATTCTCAAAAGAAGTAAAAGATTGCCAGAGCGGGGATCGAATACACGTCTCATATAAAAGGATGTCTCAGTAAGGTTGCACTTTTTAAATTTAGTGTCACTTTTTTTTGCGCAAGTGGCAACTTTGAAATTTGGCAGCTGTCACATAAGTTTATGTCGATTATTAAAAATGGAGCTTTTTACGAAAGAAAAACGCGTTATACTTATGAAAACTTAATACAAACATTTGGAAAGATATACTGAGACCGCTCGTAAACTTCAAAGAATTTTCAGTCGAGAATGTGCACCTAATGTGTCAACCATTCGAAGAGTGGTTAACAAATTTGAAGAAACTAGGTCGGTTAAAGACGTACCCATCTTGAAAACATTGCTGCGATAATCAAGAGTGTCGCCGAAAACCCGAAAAAATCAATTTGTCGTCGTTCTCAACAACATCAAATTTCACGAAGCACTACGAAGCGAATTTTGACAAAAGACCTCCACCTTCATGCGTACAAAATTTATCGTACTCAGGCGCTCAAACCAGCAGACCTTAGACATCGCCGGCAATTCGTTCAATGGGTAATAGGTCAAAGTGAAGTCAATGCCAATTTTTCAAAAAAAAACTGATCTTCTCCGATGAAGCGCATTGGCATCTGAATGGCTTCGTGAATACACAAAATTGTCGAATTTGGGGCTCAGAAATCCTCAAGCAATCCATGAGAAACAAATGCAACCGCAACTAGCAACTGCCTGGTTGCTGATTGTGATCAGGCGGCGTGATTGGGCCGTATTTTTTGAAGATGAGGCCGAAATTGGAGTGACTGTGAACGGCAATGATAAGGGATTTCTTGTGGCCTCAACTTGACGGCATGGATCTGGACGACATGTGGTTTCACCAAGATGGCGCCACCTGGCACACCGCGCATGAAACAATCGATTTACTGCAGCAACGATTTCCAGAAAAAAAATATCTCAAGAACTTCTGATGTCAACTGGCCACCGAGATCATGCGATTTAACGGCGTGCGATTTCTTCCTTTACGGTTTCGTGAAATATCGGGTTTATGTGAATAAACGAGAAAAAATTCCGGGATCAACGCGCCATCTGTGGGCTACAGCCACATCTCCGTGAAAAAGTCATGGACAATTTAATGGAAAGAGTAAGGCCTGTCATCAGAGCCGTGGGGCCATTCGAGGGATATGTTATTCCATACCATTTGTAGCCTAGAGCTATCCATCTATCGCCATTTCAACTGAAGCTTAAGTTGCTGTCCAAACAAAAAATCGCCAATATATTTCACAGGATTTTAGAACCATTCACATTGATAGGTTCTGTAGTGGTTATTTCATATCCTCGTAAAAAAAGGAGTAACAATTCCACTTGAATTTTGCAGATTGACTAGTATTCCATTTCAGTCTCAGAGAAGTGGATACAAGACGCATCCTTGAGGTGTGAGTCTGTTGACATACCTGGTAGATTTGGGCATTTCGATTACTAGCCCCGAAGGGCGATATATAGCACTATATAGCACTATGCGTGACATTTTGAAGTCTCCCTCAATGCCAAGAAGGGATACTAATGTGTTCTCCTTACCACAAGGATATTTTCTTTCACGTTGTCTTTTTTTTTATTTTCATTGACGATCCCCTGGGTCCGATTGTGAATCCAATCTACTCTTTTGCGGATGACAGTAATCTCAAGAGATTGAAGTCAAACGCCGCACCGAGATCAGTTGAATGGGTCGGGTAAAACCCTATCGACTTAGCGGATTGCTGTTGTCCCCTAAGCGGATTGCTGACCCAGGTGTGTCGTCATTGTCTATGGATGGTGTGAATATTTATGAATCAGACGCTCTTGATGTTCTGGGTACAAAAATACAATGTTCGATGGGCAAAACATGTATTTGAAGTGTCGAAAGATGCATTCAAGTGTGTAGGCTTTTAATATCTCATTCCAATTCTCACGTATTGGAAAACGACGTAATAATTCGAATATACAACATATGAAGCCTGAACTCCAGCAGTATCTATTATTCGTTTCAAATCATGCAGTTATCCCTCTTCAGCCATTATTGAGCATAGAAGCTGCACCAGTCGGCTACAAGCATAAGTTTTAGATCTCTCTGCAAATTCTCAACCCATAGCAGAGCTAATGTGATCCTTTCTATGTGCAGCCATTGGTACCGTCATGTGCTGTATATCATGTTTTCGCTTAGACTATTCCAAACTTGGTTAGAATTCCTTGTCAGTTTCGATTGCGTAATTTTTTTCTTTAGGAGTTTCATTGACTTCTATTACGTGCCCTAGTTGTGTGCATTTAAATCCAGCGAATTAAAATTCTGGACTCAGGTATTTTGAGAAGCTTTTTCAGGGCTAAGTTCTCGGAAGTGTCGCCATTACTACGCGAGGTTACCGCCGTCGAACGAAGTGTAAGGTGGCCAGAGCAGGGATCGAACCCACGTTTTCATGTACAAGAGCCGCGCCAACTGACCATTGCACCACCGGCGGCCACGGTGGTTCGTTGCTGTTCCACAAGTTCTTAACTGATACCATTTCGAATTGAAATTTGAAAACCTCGAAAAGGGTAGAGCCATCGAAACTGAGAGCTTTCAATCTACTAAAGCCTTCGGAAATTACTCGCACTGGCCCCTCTTGTAACTGAAGAGCATTCATTTTCCTTTATAATTCACTTACATAATTGCTCGATCTTCTTCGAACTTCTATACGACCTCACTAACGTGTATTTCCACGTTGTTCATAACTTCCAAAACTTCTTGAAGTTTGTCATTTGTGGTGTTTGTTGTCTCCTGAATAATTCTAGAATTTTCACCACATTTCTTTTCTGGGTTCCCATCCATCATTCGAGAATTTTCATTAATAATTCCAGAATTTTCGATCAATTTCACGACTCTCTAGAATTTCGAATTAGAATTTTCGTTGAATTTCTTTTCTAGTTTGTCGTCCATTATTCTAGAATTCTCGTACAGTTTCGCAATAATAATTCTGGAATTTTCGTTAAATTTTTCCATCATGGCAGCAAACATTGTAGACACATCCAAATTGCCAGTTTGCAGATATCACCATTTCGTCTTTGCACTCGAACTGATATGTGGCAATGTCGATGTTTCAGCGATTAAATTCTTCTAGTAATCGCCTCCACAGTCCTACCTTGTTGCCAGCTGTCGGATGATATAATTTACTCAACTGCTTTTTAGTTGTTCGGGTTTGAGTTCTACACACTTCAACATAATTTCACTTCTGACACCAAATGTTACGAATTTCCTTAAATCGTCCTTTTTAGTGTCGTTTTATTCCCATGAATAAAACAAGGTTCGTTTTTAAATTACTATAAGTACTACAGATTTGTTTCCCTTTATTTAACTTATATCGTACAATTTTAAAGTCAACACTTTACAAAAGTCTATATTTCACTATCAATTTGCGTTGCATACTTTCCGTCGTTTAATTACAGACTGACTCAAACCGCCAAAAACCTTAGCTATTTATACGAGTCATGCTTCTCGGCACCAGGGTCTCCACCAGCTTCTATATGGTTCTACCCCGTAGTGGGGCAGTTTTAAAAATAATGTTGTTGAGTGGTGCCCCTGCCGCGATCAATAATCTGGCAAATCTTAACATCAATAGTTGTCAGCTGTTAATTATCTTTCTCCTTCGATCAACGAGATGGCAACAATCAACGCCATAGTTTGTCCGTCTCCAAAGCACGCGCTAATTTTCCTTTTGGTATAATAACGAACAGCAGAAGACATTTTGGTTAAGCAAAGAAAAGACCAGCGCCAGGCCAAATTAAGGCCAAACATAGATATTTTAGCATATCAACAATAAAGTGAATTTCTAAGCTCAAAATACGTGTTTTTGGCCGGGGCGCTACACGTCTCAACATTTCTAAAATATCTTTTGGTTCATTCTTGGAGGCTAAGAAGTCCACACAATGGTAAATTCGGACGAGGAAACGCTGACATATGGTCCGTCAGACCCTCAAGTACAAATCGTGGACAACAACACAGCAGCAAACTTAAACTCGTCAACCTCTCCAACAGCTGGTATTCTAACCAACCCAATTCCCTCAACAATCGTAGCTCCTAGTTCCTACATTACCACCACCGCAACTGTCGTGAATGGTCTACAGCCCACAATCAGCGGCGCAACGATTCCTGCCAGGGCAATCGGCCCAACTGACGCATTCCCTGGACAAGGTGATGTCGCGTCTAACATGCCATATGCACATACTCAATATTGGCCGCCGCAGAATCAGGTAACAAGTGGACCATTAGGATTCACCTCGTTCCGTCAGTATACAGGTGAGTCTAGTGAAAACATTCCTATGGGTGTTACATTCTTCCCAGGTCTGCCAAATGCCACAATTTTGAATGCCCCACCAAATACCTCCACCAGACATATACAGACACAAAACGGACAGACAGAGAACTGTTTATTGAGTTCAACGCAAAATGTAAGCGGTGCTTTACCCCGCACCGTACCCTTTGTCTGCCAGCATCAACATATGCCCTTTTCAACAATTGAAGGTTATACAAATAACTATAGACAAAACGAAATAAGGCCGCTTTTCGATGACGTCACACAAAATAGCCTTCGTTTCTCTTCTGCTCTACCACGGACGCTGGCTCAAACGGCAAGTGCAGCGAACGCTAACGTCACATCAAATCGTTCGTATGTTGCTTCGAACCACAACATGTTCGCCGGCGCTCACGCTTATTCGCAACCTATTTCGTCGACATTACATGAACATCCAGGCCTAACATCGTCAAACAATCCTAATGTTCTGCACAACAACTCTAGCTCTCAATTTAACAACTCGGCTAATGTTGCAATGTCGTCATCACACATAGCAGCACGACATGTACTAAGTAAAGATCTCCCATCGTTCTCCGGTAAACCAGATGAATGGCCTGTGTTTATCACAAACTACGATCAATCGACTGAGCGCTGTGGATTTACCGAACAAGAAAATCTTATTCGATTGCAAAAGTGTTTGAAGGGGCCAGCTTTGGAAGCTGTAAGGGGACAGTTGATGATGCCTTCGACTGTTAATTTGGCGATAGAAACTCTGAGAATGTTGTTTGGCCGACCGGCCATCATACATCAGACACTTCAAACAAAACTTCGCGCGGAACCAAAGGTACGAGCTGACAACCTAAATACATTAATTTCATTAGCACTTGCGGTTCAAAATTACTGTGCAACAATTCAAGCAGTAGGGCTCAGCGACTACTTGAACGACCCAATGCTTTTAAATGAATTACTTTCTAAATTGCCAGCCAATATGAGGCTTGGTTGGGGTCATCATTGCATATCTTGTGTTCGGGTAAATCTTCTTGTGTTCGACCAATGGTTATTCAGTTTAGCGACATGTGCGAGTCAAGTCACAACCTTTGGCGTAACGTTTGATGACGCAAGTGAGGCCAAGAAAACATCTAACAAGAAATATGGGAAAGACAGACTTATGTTTCACAACGTCTTAAAGGAGAAAGCAGATCCACTGAAAGATGAGAATGAAAGAAGCAAAAACAGTTTGTTAGGCAAAACAAATTATGTTTACATTGTTTTGGTACACACTTGGTTCGTCGATGTTACTCCAAAAAGGAATGCGGTGTCGACGGCTGTAAATTGCCACATAATGTATTGCCTTCATACAAATACTCAGCAACGAACACAACATAATCAATCTAATGATACGGAGTCTCCAGTTCTATTTCACGGAAAAGAACAGAAAGTAACGATATTTCGATATGTTCCTGTAACGTTGCATGCCAAACAGAATTACATTCATACATGGGCTCTTATTGATGAAGGTGCTGCTTGCACGTTAATAGAAAATGATATTGCAACCGAACTCGGACTTGATGGGCCAACGGAAGAACTATGCCTTCGTTGGACTGGTGACGTGACGAAGAGCTATATGAATTCGAAGTCCGTTTCATTTGATATTTCTTCACGTGAATGGGGGTCTCCCATGTATAATTTACAGAATGTTCGCACTATCACAAGTTTGGATTTGCCAGAACAATCTCTTGAGTGGGAAATGATTGAATCATGCAAGTATCTTCGAGATTTGCAAGTAAAAGCATATAATCAAATAAAACCAAGCATAATCATTGGTCTTGACAACGCCAAACTAGGAGCCCTATTAGAAATTCGGGAGGGAAGAAACGACGATTTAATGGCAGCAAGATGTAGACTGGGATGGTCAGTGTATGGACGTAAGCATGCTACAAAGTCCTCGAAAACAAGTATATTCCACATTTGCGAATGCACTCATGGACGGCAAGAGACAGAAAAAATGGATGAGCTATTGCAACAATATTTTCCTTTAGACTCAGTAGGTGTACATCTTTCCACAAAGCCACTAATATCCCCAGATAATGAGCGTGCCCTGCAAATTATGGACTCTACCTCGATATACAGTCCTGAAGAAAAAAGATGGTAAACAGGCCTTTTATGGAAATATGACAAAGTTAAGCTACCGGACTCTTTACCGATGGCTAGGCGGCGTTTAAGATGTTTGGAGGCAAAAATGATGAGAGAGCCGCCCTTGAAACAGTTTTTAGTCGACAAGCTCAAAGAGTACGAGCAGAAAGGGTACATCAGAAAACTAGAGCAGCGTGAAGTGACAACGGGTGGAAAATCATGGTATATTCCAATTTTTACCGTGACTAATATGAATAAAAACAAAACACGGCTAGTGTGGGATGCCGCAGCGAAAGTGAATGGCATCGCACTAAATACGTTTTTACTCAAAGGCCCTGATTTGCTAAAATCACTAGTTGGAGTTCTGTTACGTTTTCGGGAAAAGCCGGTGGCAATATGCGGGGATATACGCGAAATGTTTCACCAAGTCAAGGTGATTGCAGAAGATCAAATGTCGCAAATGTTTTTATGGCGTGGAGGCGACACCTCTAAAGATGTTGATGTTTATTGTATGCAAGTCATGACCTTTGGTGCCTCATGCTCACCATCATTGGCTAATTATATAAAGAATAAAAACGCAAATCGTTTTATACGACAACATCCGGCTGCAGTGAATGCAATTACAGAAAACACATTTGTTGACGATTGGCTTCAAAGTTGCCAAACTGAAGAGGAAATGATAGAATTGGCAGTAACAGTGAGAGACATTCATAAGGATGGCGGTTTCGAAATGAGAAATTGGATCTCAAATTCTACGCACGTTTTAGAAAGCGTTGCAGGTCAACAAATACAATTTGACAAATGCTTTCAAGAGTCTGAATCGGAACATGAAAAGGTGCTTGGCATGTGGTGGCTTCCACATTCAGATGAATTTACGTTCGTACAAAAATTTAACGCGGAAATATTTGATGAAGAAGCGGAAGTTACAAAGAGACAAATTTTATGTATTGTTATGAAAATCTTTGATCCCTTAGGTATTCTGGGATATTTCATCATACATGCAAAGATTACCCTACAGGATGTGTGGCGGTCCGGTGTAGCTTGGGATGAGCCTATTAGATAAGACGAACGCAAAAGGTGGTTTCAATGGGTGAGATATATTCCTTCGATAGGAAATATTCGAGTACCACGTAATTACCCATTAGCAAGCACGAGTCAAAACATTCAGCTGCATGTGTTTGTGGATGCCAGCAATAGTGCTTATGCTGCCGTAGCATATATTAGAGCGCAAGTAGGCTCTGAAGTTAATTGCAGTCTGGTCGCCTCAAAAACACGCGTCGCTCCGTTAAAGCCTATATCAATCCCAAGAATGGAGTTAATGGCGGCAATCATTGGTCTTAGATTGGCAAATTTTATAGAGAAGGAGCAGTCCATAAAAATTGGTAGACGAATATTTTGGTCCGACTCTAAAGATGTATTGTTTTGGATTCGTTCTGATGCACGAAAATTCAAGCAATTCGTAGCACTTCGCATCGGTGAAATACTTGAAAAGTCTAATGTAAATGAATGGAGATGGACTCCCTCAGCAGAAAATGTCGCAGATGAAGGCACAAAGTGGTCAAAGCCTCCGGAATTTGAGAGTAATGTCCAATGGTTTTCGGGGCCAACCTTTTTGAAACTGGACGAGGAGTATTGGCCGACCACAACATTTAGCAAAGGCGATGGTAAAAATTACGAGATACTGTGCCACATTGAAGAAAAGCAGAGGCGCAAGTCGACATTGGCAGAAATATCTCCAGACCCTTCTAGATTTAGTAAATGGGAAAAACTTCGATGGACTCAAGCCTATATTTTGCGATTTTTGAAACGTATGCTTAACAGAGAAGCAATATCGCCACTCATGAAAATGCTGATTAACGTCGATGGTACTCGTATATGCGAAATTGAATCTATTATCTTCAGAAACTGCCAAGAAGAATCATATGGGGAGGAAATAGACTGTTTAAAGTCTGGAGCAAATCAAGTCAGTCGAAAAAGTGTGCTGTTTAAATGTTCACCATACTTAGATGCATTTGGAGTTCTCAGAATTAAAGGCCGTATAGATGCAGCAGCAGGCGTAGACATAGACGTAAAGCGCCCTATAATTCTGCCTCGTCGTCATGTCGTCACAGACCTTGTTGTTGATTTTTACCACAGACGCCTTCATCATCATCACAATGAAATTGTGGTCAACGAATTGAGACAACGATTTTCGATACCTGGTCTACGAGCGGTGGTACGTTCTGTAACTAAGAAATGTCAAGCTTGTAAAAACAGACGTGCAACACCTTGCGCGCCAGAGATGGGAGACTTGCCAGCAGAAAGATTGGCTGCATTCACAAGGCCATTTACGTACACAGGCGTTGACTATTTTGGTCCCTTTGAAGTGATAGTTGGGCGGCGACGAGAAAAGCGATGGGGAGTCCTTTTTACTTGCCTAACAGTCAGAGCTGTGCGTCTGGAAATTTCACCTTCGCTTTCCACGGATTCGTTCATGCTGATTTTTAAGCAATTCGTCAGTCGCCGAGGCACACCTAAACGCATTTTGTCAGACAACGGCACAAATTTTCGTGGAGCGAGTCGTTTACTGACAGACGAAGTGGAAAAAATATCAGGCGATGAGCTAAGACATAAGTATCCTGAAATTGAGTGGTTGTTTATACCACCTGCCTCGCCCCATATGGGAGGAGCATGGGAGAGGATGGTTCGCTCGGTGAAATCAATTTTAACAGAAATATTACCTGAAGTTGGCTTGCGAGAAGAGGTGCTAAGAGCTGCAATGGCAGATGTGGAGCATATAATAAACTCAAGGCCGTTAACATATGTTCCGTTGGAGTCTACAGATGCAGAAGCACTTACTCCGAACCATTTCCTGATTGGAACTTCAAGTGGCATACGCGAAAAGGGTAGCGAGCAGACAAGTGGAGTGGGTTTACTAAAAAAATTTAAGATTGCTGGTCAGGTGGCAGACCAATTTTGGAAACGCTGGCTAAGAGAATATTTGCCATGCCTCACTAGACGCTCTAAATGGTTTTCAAAAAGCCCAGATCCAATTGGTGTTAACGATGTCGTCATTGTTGTGGATGACACAAGTAAAAGAGGATCTTGGCTCAAGGGAGTGGTTCTGGACGTACATCGGTCAAAAGATAACGAAATTCGCAGTGCGGTGGTGAGAACGGCGAAGGGTCTTGTAACACGACCTGTTGTGAAATTGGCAAAACTTGACGTCAAGAAGTAAACATCATGTTCTTTCATCATGAAGCTTACGGGGAGGGGAATGTTGAGTGGTGCCCCTGCCGCGATCAATAATCTGGCAAATCTTAACATCAATAGTTGTCAGCTGTTAATTATCTTTCTCCTTCGATCAACGAGATGGCAACAATCAACGCCATAGTTTGTCCGTCTCCAAAGCACGCGCTAATTTTCCTTTTGGTATAATAACGAACACCAGAAGACATTTTGGTTAAGCAAAGAAAAGACCAGCGCCAGGCCAAATTAAGGCCAAACATAGATATTTTAGCATATCAACAATAAAGTGCATTTCTAAGCTCAAAATACGTGCTTTTGGCCGGGGCGCTACACGTCTCAACAAATGTACTTGCATCCGATTCGCCAACTGGTTTGTGGTAGGGGTATACTTTAAGGCGCAGCATTTATCACCCTGTTATTTACATTATGTTAATTTGGGCATTAAGAGTAATTATAAGATTACGCTTAATCGTAACAATATGTTTCTTTAGTCGTAGAATTTTTTCCATATTGGACACCGTCTTTATCGTAGTTGTTTAAGGACTTGGTTTACATTTGAATGCTCGCATCATATTTAAATGCACCATTTTGTCATATTCAGTAATTCGTTTGGTAAAAGTTATAAAAAGTATTGCACTATGTCACCAGGGTAATCATCTGTAACAAGAAGTTATTTTCATACAGAGTTCGTATTTAACCCCCCATGTGTAACCTACACATCGTCGTGGGGAATGTGTAATGAACGTTTACGCATTACCCACAGGGTAATGGGAAAATAATGGGTAACTACCCACGGCAATGAAGAATTACTCATCACGATTACCCATTACCCTCAGGGTAATCACGATTACCCATTACCCACAGGTTAATGAGGAAAATAATGGGTAGTTATCCACGACAATGGGGAATTACTCACCACGATTATGGGTAATGGTTTACCCAGGGTTCGATCGAAAAAATGTTGATCAAAAATATGAAAAAGTTAGAAAAAAAATCTATATCTTTCAATCGAAAAAATTAAAAATTTTTGCTGTTTCTACAGGTTTTTCATAAAGTGATCCAATTCGTATGGAAGAAATAAAAAAGTGGCTATAACTCGAAAACGTGGCTATAACTCCAATCGAAGAAATAGTAAAAATGTAACCTCCACTGGATCCTTTAACCAATGGGTGTCTTCAATATCGCATCACTTTTTTTTTTAAAAAAAATCGCTAAACTAAAATTTGTCAACCTAAAAATCGCTAAAACGCCCTCGTGTTTATATTTCGGAAACGGAGCGCTGAATCGAAAAAATAATAAAACTTGTACCTCCATTAGAGGCTTTCATCAATGGGTGTCTTCAATATGGCATCACTTTTTCTTTCAAAAAATCCCTAAAACTAAAACTTTTCAAACAAAAAATCGCTAAAACGCCCTCATGTTTATATCTCAGAAACGGAGCGTCCAATCGAAAAAATAACCAATTTTTGCGGTTTCTAAGGGTAGTACAATTCGTATCTCAATTCGAAAAATCGCCAAAATAAGAAAACCGCTAAAATAAAAAAGTGGCTATAACTCGGAAACATAATAACAATTTTAACTCCGTTGGAGACTTTAGCCAATAGGTATCTTCAATATGATTTTAGCCACTTTTTTATTTTTAGCTGTTTTTTTATTTTGGCGATTTTTCGAAAAAAATCTTCCATACGATTGGACCACTTTTTGAAAAACCCTTAGAAACCGCAGTTGTTATTATTATTATTTTTTCAATTGGACGCTCCGTTTCCGAGATATAGAACTTTTTTCTAAATTTTTCATAATTTCGATCAAAAATAGGGATGGGTTACCCTGGGTAACCAATTACCCATCGCCGTGGGTAGTTACCCATTATTTTCCCCATTTCCCTGCGGGTAATGGGTAATCGTGATTTATATTTTATATTTTATATTTTATATTTTATATTTTATGGTAAATCGAATTTATATTTTATATTTTATATTTTATATTTTATATTTTATATTTTATATTTTATATTTTATATTTTATATTTTATATTTTATATTTTATATTTTATATTTTATATTTTATATTTTATATTTTATATTTTATATTTTATATTTTATATTTTATATTTTATATTTTATATTTTATATTTTATATTTTATATTTTATATTTTATATTTTATATTTTATATTTTATATTTTATATTTTATATTTTATATTTTATATTTTATATTTTATATTTTATATTTTATATTTTATATTTTATATTTTATATTTTATATTTTATATTTTATATTTTATATTTTATATTTTATATTTTATATTTTATATTTTATATTTTATATTTTATATTTTATATTTTATATTTTATATTTTATATTTTATATTTTATATTTTATATTTTATATTTTATATTTTATATTTTATATTTTATATTTTATATTTTATATTTTATATTTTATATTTTATATTTTATATTTTATATTTTATATTTTATATTTTATATTTTATATTTTATATTTTATATTTATATTTTATATTTTATATTTTATATTTTATATTTTATATTTTATATTTTATATTTTATATTTTATATTTTATATTTTATATTTTATATTTTATATTTTATATTTTATATTTTATATTTTATATTTTATATTTTATATTTTATATTTTATATTTTATATTTATATTTTATATTTTATATTTTATATTTTATATTTTATATTTTATATTTTATATTTTATATTTTATATTTTATATTTTATATTTTATATTTTATATTTTATATTTTATATTTTATATTTTATATTTTATATTTTATATTTTATATTTTATATTTTATATTTTATATTTTATATTTTATATTTTATATTTTATATTTTATATTTTATATTTTATATTTTATATTTTATATTTTATATTTTATATTTTATATTTTATATTTTATATTTTATATTTTATATTTTATATTTTATATTTTATATTTTATATTTTATATTTTATATTTTATATTTTATATTTTATATTTTATATTTTATATTTTATATTTTATATTTTATATTTTATATTTTATATTTTATATTTTATATTTTATATTTTATATTTTATATTTTATATTTATATTTTATATTTTATATTTTATATTTTATATTTTATATTTTATATTTTATATTTTATATTTTATATTTTATATTTTATATTTTATATTTTATATTTTATATTTTATATTTTATATTTTATATTTTATATTTTATATTTTATATTTTATATTTTATATTTTATATTTTATATTTTATATTTTATATTTTATATTTATATTTTATATTTTATATTTTATATTTTATATTTTATATTTTATATTTTATATTTTATATTTTATATTTTATATTTTATATTTTATATTTTATATTTTATATTTTATATTTTATATTTTATATTTTATATTTTATATTTTATATTTTATATTTTATATTTTATATTTTATATTTTATATTTTATATTTTATATTTTATATTTTATATTTTATATTTTATATTTTATATTTTATATTTTATATTTTATATTTTATATTTTATATTTTATATTTTATATTTTATATTTTATATTTTATATTTTATATTTTATATTTTATATTTTATATTTTATATTTTATATTTTATATTTTATATTTTATATTTTATATTTTATATTTTATATTTTATATTTTATATTTTATATTTTATATTTTATATTTTATATTTTATATTTTATATTTTATATTTTATATTTTATATTTTATATTTTATATTTTATATTTTATATTTTATATTTTATATTTTATATTTTATATTTTATATTTTATATTTTATATTTTATATTTTATATTTTATATTTTATATTTTATATTTTATATTTTATATTTTATATTTTATATTTTATATTTTATATTTTATATTTTATATTTTATATTTTATATTTTATATTTTATATTTTATATTTTATATTTTATATTTTATATTTTATATTTTATATTTTATATTTTATATTTTATATTTTATATTTTATATTTTATATTTTATATTTTATATTTTATATTTTATATTTTATATTTTATATTTTATATTTTATATTTTATATTTTATATTTTATATTTTATATTTTATATTTTATATTTTATATTTTATATTTTATATTTTATATTTTATATTTTATATTTTATATTTTATATTTTATATTTTATATTTTATATTTTATATTTTATATTTTATATTTTATATTTTATATTTTATATTTTATATTTTATATTTTATATTTTATATTTTATATTTTATATTTTATATTTTATATTTTATATTTTATATTTTATATTTTATATTTTATATTTTATATTTTATATTTTATATTTTATATTTTATATTTTATATTTTATATTTTATATTTTATATTTTATATTTTATATTTTATATTTTATATTTTATATTTTATATTTTATATTTTATATTTTATATTTTATATTTTATATTTTATATTTTATATTTTATATTTTATATTTTATATTTTATATTTTATATTTTATATTTTATATTTTATATTTTATATTTTATATTTTATATTTTATATTTTATATTTTATATTTTATATTTTATATTTTATATTTTATATTTTATATTTTATATTTTATATTTTATATTTTATATTTTATATTTTATATTTTATATTTTATATTTTATATTTTATATTTTATATTTTATATTTTATATTTTATATTTTATATTTTATATTTTATATTTTATATTTTATATTTTATATTTTATATTTTATATTTTATATTTTATATTTTATATTTTATATTTTATATTTTATATTTTATATTTTATATTTTTATATTTTATATTTTATATTTTATATTTTATATTTTATATTTTATATTTTATATTTTATATTTTATATTTTATATTTTATATTTTATATTTTATATTTTATATTTTATATTTTATATTTTATATTTTATATTTTATATTTTATATTTTATATTTTATATTTTATATTTTATATTTTATATTTTATATTTTATATTTTATATTTTATATTTTATATTTATATTTTATATTTTATATTTTATATTTTATATTTTATATTTTATATTTTATATTTTATATTTTATATTTTATATTTTATATTTTATATTTTATATTTTATATTTTATATTTTATATTTTATATTTTATATTTTATATTTTATATTTTATATTTTATATTTTATATTTTATATTTTATATTTTATATTTTATATTTTATATTTTATATTTTATATTTTATATTTTATATTTTATATTTTATATTTTATATTTTATATTTTATATTTTATATTTTATATTTTATATTTTATATTTTATATTTTATATTTTATATTTTATATTTTATATTTTATATTTTATATTTTATATTTTATATTTTATATTTTATATTTTATATTTTATATTTTATATTTTATATTTTATATTTTATATTTTATATTTTATATTTTATATTTTATATTTTATATTTTATATTTTATATTTTATATTTTATATTTTATATTTTATATTTTATATTTTATATTTTATATTTTATATTTTATATTTTATATTTTATATTTTATATTTTATATTTTATATTTTATATTTTATATTTTATATTTTATATTTTATATTTTATATTTTATATTTTATATTTTATATTTTATATTTTATATTTTATATTTTATATTTTATATTTTATATTTTATTTTTATATTTTATATTTTATATTTTATATTTTATATTTTATATTTTATATTTTATATTTTATATTTTATATTTTATATTTTATATTTTATATTTTATATTTTATATTTTATATTTTATATTTTATATTTTATATTTTATATTTTATATTTTATATTTTATATTTTATATTTTATATTTTATATTTTATATTTTATATTTTATATTTTATATTTTATATTTTATATTTTATATTTTATATTTTATATTTTATATTTTATATTTTATATTTTATATTTTATATTTTATATTTTATATTTTATATTTTATATTTTATATTTTATATTTTATATTTTATATTTTATATTTTATATTTTTATATTTTATATTTTATATTTTATATTTTATATTTTATATTTTATATTTTATATTTTATATTTTATATTTTATATTTTATATTTTATATTTTATATTTTATATTTTATATTTTATATTTTATATTTTATATTTTATATTTTATATTTTATATTTTATATTTTATATTTTATATTTTATATTTTATATTTTATATTTTATATTTTATATTTTATATTTTATATTTTATATTTTATATTTTATATTTTATATTTTATATTTTATATTTTATATTTTATATTTTATATTTTATATTTTATATTTTATATTTTATATTTTATATTTTATATTTTATATTTTATATTTTATATTTTATATTTTATATTTTATATTTTATATTTTATATTTTATATTTTATATTTTATATTTTATATTTTATATTTTATATTTTATATTTTATATTTTATATTTTATATTTATATTTTATATTTTATATTTTATATTTTATATTTTATATTTTATATTTTATATTTTATATTTTATATTTTATATTTTATATTTTATATTTTATATTTTATATTTTATATTTTATATTTTATATTTTATATTTTATATTTTATATTTTATATTTTATATTTTATATTTTATATTTTATATTTTATATTTTATATTTTATATTTTATATTTTATATTTTATATTTTATATTTTATATTTTATATTTTATATTTTATATTTTATATTTTATATTTTATATTTTATATTTTATATTTTATATTTTATATTTTATATTTTATATTTTATATTTTATATTTTATATTTTATATTTTATATTTTATATTTTATATTTTATATTTTATATTTTATATTTTATATTTTATATTTTATATTTTATATTTTATATTTTATATTTTATATTTTATATTTTATATTTTATATTTTATATTTTATATTTTATATTTTATATTTTATATTTTATATTTTATATTTTATATTTTATATTTTATATTTTATATTTATATTTTATATTTTATATTTTATATTTTATATTTTATATTTTATATTTTATATTTTATATTTTATATTTTATATTTTATATTTTATATTTTATATTTTATATTTTATATTTTATATTTTATATTTTATATTTTATATTTTATATTTTATATTTTATATTTTATATTTTATATTTTATATTTTATATTTTATATTTTATATTTTATATTTTATATTTTATATTTTATATTTTATATTTTATATTTTATATTTTATATTTTATATTTTATATTTTATATTTTATATTTTATATTTTATATTTTATATTTTATATTTTATATTTTATATTTTATATTTTATATTTTATATTTTATATTTTATATTTTATATTTTATATTTTATATTTTATATTTTATATTTTATATTTTATATTTTATATTTTATATTTTATATTTTATATTTTATATTTTATATTTTATATTTTATATTTTATATTTTATATTTTATATTTTATATTTTATATTTTATATTTTATATTTTATATTTTATATTTTATATTTTATATTTTATATTTTATATTTTATATTTTATATTTTATATTTTATATTTTATATTTTATATTTTATATTTTATATTTTATATTTTATATTTTATATTTTATATTTTATATTTTATATTTTATATTTTTTATATTTTATATTTTATATTTTATATTTTATATTTTATATTTTATATTTTATATTTTATATTTTATATTTTATATTTTATATTTTATATTTTATATTTTATATTTTATATTTTATATTTTATATTTTATATTTTATATTTTATATTTTATATTTTATATTTTATATTTTATATTTTATATTTTATATTTTATATTTTATATTTTATATTTTATATTTTATATTTTATATTTTATATTTTATATTTTATATTTTATATTTTATATTTTATATTTTATATTTTATATTTTATATTTTATATTTTATATTTTATATTTTATATTTTATATTTTATATTTTATATTTTATATTTTATATTTTATATTTTATATTTTATATTTTATATTTTATATTTTATATTTTATATTTTATATTTTCCCCATCGTCGTGGGTAATTAACCATTATATTCTCCATACCCTGTGGGTAATGGGTAAACGATCGCTACCCATTCCCCACGAAATACGAACCCTGTTTTCACGTTTACAGGCGGCCACAGGAAAAGAAAAATATCGTTCCTCTCAAACGAAATCCCATACAACTAAACCTCGTTTAATAAATTTCTTTGCGGAAAATTAACATAAATGTTTGTGAGAAACGAAAAACGACCCGACAGTAGAACATAGATTAGAAAACTGGAGCTGCCGAAAGGTCGAGTTTCTAATCCATGTAAAGTGAAACATTTATGTTAATAGCAATTGTTTAGCTGAAAAAAAGTTATTGTGAAAATACCGCTGTAAGGAATTGACGTGGATGGGAAGGGTATCCTTATAATACAAGTAGGTTTTGATTTTTAAGGCCAAATTTATTTTAGTTCTTACACTTACTTTGAATTTGAGTTGAACTCAAGGGCCAAAATTACGCAAATCCGCATGTCGATACAGCCAGTTCAAAAACGAATCATTAAAAAGAATGAAATTTAGCTAACTCGCTTTTGTAGAAAGGATAGAGAAGGAATTCACGAGAGAAATCACTTTGGAGTATATGCGTGTGTCTGTTTTCTCTTGTTAATTTTACAAATTTTCGCAAACGATATCTCTATTTGAAGTAAAAGCAGATTTCAATAATTTTGAGGTAAATAACAGTTTGTTTGGACTTTTGCGATAAACGTTTTTTAGTTGGACAAAACTGTTCAACTGTTTGCGGTCACTGTTGCCCTGCAAAATAAATATGTTTGCGGTAAATGAACTTCAAACTTTTTTTTGGTGCATTATAGATACTTTGGCTTCCAGCGATTTGCTTGCGAATTATTCGTTACCAGCTGGGATGTGCTAAGCCATTTATGCTCCAATATATTTTTGATGTGTTAACATCTATAGGCACGGGTAGAGCAATCTATCGAAGTGAACACATGCAAACAACACACAGCGATAGCATCACATACGTGGTTGTTGTACAACAATAGTCTCTGCCTGAAAATAGGTATGATGTTATTAATGTAGCGGCAGCGAACAAACAAGCAGGTCGTCGTTGCCAAAGAGTAGTGAATAGTATAGAGAACTCATGGAATGAATTGTATGACTCAAGAGCACTGGCGACATATCTTTTTGCCATAACTTGGTCCATTCATAATTTTGATGTGAAACATTGATGCCTTTTGAAATATTTATGCTTGCTAATCAAGTTAGTACTTGGAGAACAAATAGAGAAGACACGTTGAAGGAAGTAAAGGTGATAGTTGACTGGTTGCGTTGTGTGATTTTCAAACTTTTGCTGCCGCGTGTCAAACCAAAAGTACAAAACACATCAACTGGGAGTACATTTTGCCAATTAAATCGATTAAAAAAAGAGATATCCAGTGAAAAAAATTTAAATGTAATAAAGTGTTAGAGGAAAATTATTTGTGTAGATCCCAATTAACACGCAAATTGTTAAAATTAGCGATTTCTATCATTCCACTATCCATTGTCTATATGTTTTCCAAGTATCTCGCGGTCTTCGTTTAGTACAAAAAAAAACTGTTTGCAAACTCTTATTAATGCTACTCGGTGATTTAAGTATATTGAAATATTCTATAAAGAGAATAAGACTCGTTTATTCAATTTTACTTAGACTCTCTACATGAGAGCGGAAAAAGAGTGCTATAAGTTCTCTATACTATCCAATACTTTTTGTCGTCGCCCTTTTTATGACAAAACAAAAACAATTATTTCAGTGAGCAAAATATTGCTATATTTATTTTATCAATATTACATCTAATGTTAAAGCAAATGTAAGACAAAAGAAAGTGCAATAGCAAAAGATCCTTCAGCACAAAATTTTCCAATGTAACATTTACTAATGTGTTCATAGAAATCGAACTACCGTGTAACAAAAAGGTGTTGACACATCACCCGTGAGTTCGAACACTCATTGTTTATTTTCTAATCTATTTCGTCTCGAAAGGTATTATAATCCAAATTTTTTTTGAATCTAAGATTTACCGACCCAGTTTTTATAATTCAAACAACAGAACTATTAAATTGCAGCCAGATAAATCATTCCAAGTCTCCTCCATGATTACTTGTAGACGAATCCATCCATCATCATACCATACAAAAGAACATCACCCAATCATACGATCCATTAAAAGCGCGTGGCCTTCAGTCATTAAGTAATATAGAATTGCCGAAAAATAATATGTCCACCCCTCCTCCCAAATTTAGACTAATGAATTTGCATTGTTAAGCGCGCACAGTTGAGAGTGTGGAATTCGTATACGGAAATTCAACGTCTCGCCATCAAGGACGCCCAATTAAATTGACTAAATAGTATTCTGAATACTAATTTGCAGTGCAAAATTTCAGACTGTCAAACAGACAAACAAATTCAGAATTCAACATAAATTGCAAGTTTGAGTTCGAAATTGATAACAAAAAACAAAAAGAAGAAGAAGAAGAAAAAGAAAAAAATAATTTATTTGTGTGAATTTATTTTGTGTAAACAAAATCCTATCGAAAATATGGTCCCACCTCGTCGCAACCGCATAAAAGTGACGTTTTATAAAATCAGAAAAAAAAATAATAATTTTACTTGGCGTTCGCAGTCGTCTGGACAAGATTTAATTTGAAATTATAATTTATGGACCAGTATTTGTAAATTTGAGCAGCAGCAAAATCGACGTACTGAAAGGCCTTTTTTCATTCGAAGTTCGCATTGAAATTTAAGATCTTTCTGGTATTGGCACGTGAGACAAGACCTAAAGAAGAACTTAATGAAATAGCAACATTATTGTGTATAAGAATACAACTACAGTACACGACAGGATACCACTAAGATTAATATTACATTTATAAAACTTGGCTTTTTTAATATATGTGGCTTTCCATGTTAAAACTCAAAGCTTCATTTGTATTATAAAATTAATGTCCTGTATTCAAAAAGGGTGATCCGTGTGTCTGTTCCAACTATCGCGGTATCAGTCTTTTATCCATCGTGTATAAAGTCTTGTCGAGCGTATTATGTCAAAGACTAAAGCCAATTATTGAAAACCTGATTGGACCTTATCAGTGTGGTTTTAGACCAGGCATTTCCACGATTGACCAAATATGCACGCTACGCCAAATCCTGGAAAAGACCCACGAAAAGCAAATCGATACATACCACCTTTTTGTCGATTATAAAGCTGTTTTCGATAACCCCATACGAAGCTATGTCTGAACTTGGGATTCCGGCAAAACTGATCCGCCCCTGTAGAATGACACTGACCACCACCAAATCAGCAGTGAAAGTGGGGGAATACCTCACTGAACCATTCTCTACCAAGCGTGGACTGAGACAAGGCGACACACTTTCGTACAATCTCTTCAACATCATAATGGAGTTAATAATGAGAAAAGCTGGAGTAAATACGAACAAGATCATTAACACGAAACGCCATATGTTGCTAGCGTATGCTGATGACATAGACATCATTGGGCGAAATTTGCGGGAGGTTACTGCAGGATTTTCAAGTATCGAAAAAGAATCAGCGAAGGTGGGTCTGGCTGTTAATGAGGGCAAGATAAAATTGATGGTGTCAAGGACTACCATTTCGGCTTGGTCTGCACATGAACGTTGACAACCGATTTAATTTTGAAGTGGTAGATGAATTTGTCTACCTTGGATCCGCCGTGAACAAGGACAACAATAGCAGCCTGGAGATAAATGGGAGAATTGTGCTTGCAAATTGATGACGGACAAAAGTCCAGCTATATCAGACTCTCATTTTACCTCTCTTGACATATGGCTCCGAAACTTGGGTCATATCGCAAGCGGATGAAAAACTCCTGGGAGTTTTCGAGGGAAATATTCTCCGTAAAATATATGGTCCTGTTAGAAAAAAAACGGCGAGTACTGACGTCGCTGGAACGCAGAGCTATATAGTCTATATTCTGACTCTATGTCTTTACGTATTCTGACTCTACTCTACGTAGCTAGACGAATCAAATTAGGTCAGTTGCGGTGGCTAGGCCATAATATCAGAATGTATTAAGATGAACCAGTGCGAAAGGTTTTCGATAACGTACCCGATGGGAGCAGGAAAAGAGGAAGACCAAGACTCCGCTGGAAAGACCAGGCAGAAGAATCCCTCCGTATCCTTAGTGTAATGGACAAACGAGTGATCAGAGAAGCTAACATCGATTCTGATCAATACCTGGTAGCAGCAAAGGTTCGCACATAATTAAGTAGATGGAAAATCGTACGAAACCAGACAAAGAGAAAGCTAGACATCGGAAAGCTGCAATTACCAGATGTAGCCACAGCCTACTCAAAGAAGATCTCGCAACTTTTGGCACAGAACCCACCCCCTCCCGATGACGAACCTGAAGCGCAGTGGAAACCCATTTCCGACTCTATACAAAATGCCCCAACAATCGTACTTGGTATAGAAAAACCGCTTCGCAACAAACCATGGTTCGATGAAGAGCGTCGCATAGCAAATTATAAAAAGAACGCAGCACATGTGGCAATGCTTCAGTCGATTGTAACGCGAGCTGTGACTGAGCGGAATAGGAGAAAAAGAAAGAAACTAAACCATAAGAACCGGCAGTGAATATTGAGTTATACAGAAGGAAGAACGAAGTCCGAAAATTCTACCAAAAAGTCAAAAACAGAACTGATGGACATTGTTCAGGAACCCCTTCTGTAAAGACAAGAACGGAAATCTCATCGCAGATGTGCAGAGCATATTGGGAATATGGATAGATCATGTATCCACGCTACTGGTACCTAAGATATCCAATGTCGATGCGACAGTCGATCGCTATTTGGACGACGACGTCGATTGCCGCCTCCTAACCAAGACGAGATCAGAACAGCTATTGCCCGGCTTAAGCACAACAAAGCCGCAGGAGTCTATGGATTACAGACGGAGCTGTTTAAGGCTGGCGGCGATGAGCTGATGTCCGGCTATTGGAGTCTCGTGTACTATGTCCCATATTTAAAAAAGGTGACCCGAGTCATATAAGGTTCTATCAAGTATAATGTGCGAAGGAGTAAAACCAATTATCGCTGACCCGATTGGACCATACCAGTGTGGCTTTAGGCCTGACAAATCGACAACTGACCAGATTTTCACGCTACGCCAAATCCTAGAGAAGACCCACGAAAAAAGTCGAAACCTATCATTTATTTGTCGACTATAAGGCGGCCTTCGGTAGCCCGATACGGGAGAAACTCTACAAAGCAATATTTGACCTTGGCATTCCCGCAAATGTTATACGCCTTTGCAGGATGGTCTTGACGAAACACCACATCCGCAGTGAAAGTTGTTAAGGATCTTACCGATCCTTTCCAAACTAAGCGAGGCCTCAGGCAAGACGAGACCCTATCGTTCGATCTCTTTAACATCTTAATGGAGATCATTATAAGAATAGCTGCAGTCAACACGGATAAAACCATCAGCAGCAAAAGTCACATGGTGCTCGCGTTTGCTGATGATGTAGATATCATTGGGCGCTCAATTAGAGAAGTTACTTCGGTGTTTTCAAGAATTGAGAAGGAGTTAGTAGAAGTGGGTCGAGGAACGAGTGGAACGAGCAGGTTAGACCAAAGCGTGGATGTCGTTAACCGTTATAATTTCGAGGTGGTGGACGAATTTATATACCTCGGATCTACAGTAAACAAAAACAACAACGACAGCCTTGAGATCAAGCGGAGAATTGTGCTTACGAATGGATGTTATTTTGGGCTAAACAAGCACTTTAGAGAAAAAGTCCTCTCGAGAGTCAGAAACGTCTAGCTATACCAGATTCGTATACAACTTATCTTGCTTTATGGCGCAGAATGCTGGGTTTTATCGCAAGCAGACGAAACATCTGTAGGAGTTTTCGAGAGGAAAATATTGCGAAAAATGTATGGCCCTATAGTGCATAATGGCGAGTAACATGGACATAGTTAACCAGATCACGATAACGCGATTGCGCTGGCTAGGCTATGTCAGTAGACTAGATGAGGACGAACCAGCATGAAGGGTTTTCGAAACCGAACTCGAAGGAAGACGAAAAATAAGAAGACCAAGACACCGCTGGAGGGATTAGGTTGACAAATACCTGCGGTGTTACCAACTGGAGAGATAAGGAAAAGATCGAACTGGATGGTGAAATGTATTATGTTAATCTTTTTAAGGTCTCTGACACCCCGGAGTTGTTCGAGACCGGATAAGTAAATAAGTGAAGATGATATCGGTCAAATAGGTGCCGCCATTGTTTATGAAGATTTGTACTCTTTTTACCGCATTAAAAATCGTTCTGGCAATAAGATCTCGCCCTCTTGTCGGAAATTCTCTTTGATAACCCCCAGAGTCTATGGATTGTTCACATAGACTCGTGCCTTCAAACTATCACAAAGAAAGAAGTCACGAGCGGTGGAAGCGGGTAATCTTGGCAGTCACTGCAAATCGCCATAACGAAACACTAGCGACTCGGAAACTCATTTTCCAAAATTTTGATTGACTGTGAGTGGATGTGATGGCTCTTAGTGAATGGTAATCATTAGTGGATTACACAGTGCAACACGAAAAAATATAACCATATACACAGTGCAACACGAAAAAATATAACCAGTTTTGCCCAAAGAACGTAAATAAGTATATGCAGCGAATTTTGGTAAAAGGTTTGAAGGTGTTCCATTAAAAAGTGTAGGCAGTCCGTCAGGTATTTCCAGTAGACCGACAATCGTGTCTAAACTACGCTCACGCTCTCCTTAACCTCAGTGACGAGCGATTTGGGGCGTCAGTGTAATTTTTGCAACAAAAAGTGATCATTTTGTCAGGCTCATATGTTGCAAACCGTTCGGAACTTTGTTTTACTCTCTGAGTGAAAGTTGTAGCTTCTTATGTTCTAGAAAGTTGTTTATTGAGATCAACATTTTTGTAGTCGATTGTATCCTTGAATTTTGAACAGTTTGCTACATATGGAGCTGAACAGGGGAAAAACGGTTAAAAAACGAATTTTTTTAAGTTTGTAGATGAAGTTTTTTTGATGTTATATGTTCACAATTTTTGTTATTTATGACAAGAGCTACAACTTCCCTTCAGAGAGTAAATCAAACTTCCAAACGGTTTGTAAGATATGAGCCTGATAAATGATCACTTTTTTGCAAAACTGACACCGAGGCCCCACATCGCTCGTCGCTGAGGTTAAGGAGAGCGTGAGCGTAGTTTAGACACGATTGCTGGTCTACTGGAAATACCTGACGGACTGCCTACACTTTTTAATGGAACACCTTCAAATCTTTCACCAAAATTCGCTGCATATACTTATTTACGTTCATAGGTGGCCTCAAGCAAACATTGGTCATCGGCCTTACACTATGAGGACAACATATTTCTCCAACCGGCTGGATCTTCAGCTTTTCTCCGCCAGTTGATAACACCAAGCTCTCGTGGGCAATATTCCACCAGGTCTTTCCACCGAAGTGTTTTTCGTCTTATTTTTCGATGTCCTTCGACTACGTCTTCGAATACCTTTCGCATTGGTTCATTCTGATCCATTCTACTAACATGGCCTAGCTAGCGTAAACGCGAGATTTTGATAGGCACAAATACGTCGATGCCGTGATACAGATTATACAGCTCGTGGTTCATCCGCCGTCGATAGTCGCCGTTCTCTATTATAGAACGAGATATTTTTCGGATCATTTTTTCTCAAAGACTTCCAGTAATGTTTCATCAGCATGCGATATAATCCAGGTTTCTGCGCCATAAAGCAAGACAGGTTGTATGAGACTCCGATAAAGTCAGATCTCTGATATTGTTGGGTCTTCGTTTCTGGAGAGACTCCGAGTAATGTTTCATCAACAAGCGATATGACCCTGAATTCTGCACCATAAAGCAAGAAGGTTGTATGAGTCTCTGATATAGTTGGATATCTGATATAGTCCGATCTTTGTTTCTCAAGAGAGGGTATTATCTTTGAAGTGCTTGCGAAGCCCGAAATAAAATCTATTTGCGCGCACAATTCTCCATGTGATTTCTAGGCTGAATTCGTTCACTACCTCGAAATTATAAAGGTTATCAACGTTCATCCTTTCAGTCAATCACGTGGATGGATTAGCTTATGGAGTTAAACGGCAATTTGAATTTTGCAGCCAGACGCAATTCCACACGCTACAACACCAACAGTCAGTCCCATTCCATAGCAGGTTACAGCACACATTACAACTATAACAACATCAGGTCAAATTTCCTAAGAACTGAGCCGGGTCAATTTCCTAATAATTAGGAATAGCCAACGCCTCCGCTGCTGCCGGTTTTCCTAGGTTCCTACGCCGCCTCCGAAGCAGAAACAATCTGCGTAAACCTCTAATTAGGACAACCTCTAATTAGGACAGCCTCTAATTCAGATCTAATGTGGTTGTGACAACTTCTAAATGCGGTCATTCAATCTGTGGGTGCAGACTTTAACAGCTTTTGTGTGTAGTCCATCAACGCCTACGACTTTGTTGTTTTTAAGCAGGGTAATTGCAGTTTTGACCTCTGCTTGTTTAGTAGGGGGAATCGATAACATCGTCTTATATTTGTTTGACTGCTTCATCTGAATTCATTGTCACATTTCATTACATTTCGATTTGAAAGAATATTATAAATTAATTTCAATTAGCACCACATCACTCTTGCCAAGTATTTACAGTTTTACACCGGTTCCGAACGAAATTTTGAGACAGTTTTTCATGGCTAAATACTCGATAGTGTCACCGTCACTATGCGAGGTCACCGCCGCTGATAGAAATTTAAGGTGATGAGAGCAGGGAACTCATGTACAAGAAGCGCCCACACTAACCATTGCTCCACCGATGACCACAATTAATTTATTTCTACATGATAATATATTGACAACAAAATATGATCAGTAGGTCAGTCAACGTTATGAATTGGATCACTCAAGCAAAACATTAAGGCTGTTTTTTAATCCCTTAAGCTATCGCCACTTACGACTTTCCAAATAAAACGATCCACACTTAATACTACGCAATGTGGCAACATTTTCTGTAATGGGTGAAAAAAATGCGATACGGCAACACGTTTGTAGCCAGTGCCAACAAACACATGGTAGCAGCAGATGTTGTTTTAATTGTAAGCAGCAACAACAGACATTTTATTTTCGTTCAGTCGTTTCAGTTGTCAAACTCTACACATATAAATAACAACAATACAAGAATACAAAAAAGGATAAAAACAAAATACATTTGATTTTGACAAGTGAAACGAAAAATGACGTGGAAAAGTTCCATCGCTTGTTTAAACGACTATACCTGGTAGACAATTCTACCACGATCAATATGTATAACATTTACTGAGCGTTGTCATAGAATAACACATACATAGATAAACTTATTCTCTCATCTGACGTTTAATTTCTCACTCTTCATCGTAGGTTTGCGGAAATGAGAGCAATTAAATTTAAAATTAACTTACACCAGGTGGAGTTTCAAAATATGTTCACTTAACTTTTTCATGTCGTTTTGGTGCAGAACTGAAAAATTTAAATGTATTTTGCACTTTTTTGTTGACTTTTATCATTGGTATACATTTGTATTGTATTTAACACAACTAGTTTGCCACACAGACACGAAATTCGGTTGTTGTTCCTTTGTTGAACGTTGTTTACTATTGCCTCTATCTGGTATTACTGAACCCATGTTTTCCACCATTTAATGTTTACTTTCCATCGTACCTATGACGTTTAATTTATTGAGCGAATAAAAGCTTCTATGGTATGTGTTATTCTATGAGCGTTGTTGTGAACAATTTATTTCCAATTTTGTTTTCTATCGGAAATAAAACTCTATCCTTCAAAACTTAGAGATATAAAAGCATAGACTAATACATACATAGATACTTTTATTCTCTCATCTGACGTTTCATTTCACACTCTTCGTCGTAGGTTTGTGGAAATGAGAGAAATTAAATTTAAAATTAATTTATACCAGGTGAAGTTACAAAATATGTTCACTTAACTTTTTCATGTCGTTTTGGTGTAGAACTGAACAATTTAAATATATTTTGCACATTTTTGTTGACTTTTATCGTTGGTATACATTTGTATTGTATTTAACACAAAACACGAAATTCGGTTGTTGTTCCTTTGTTGAACGTTGTTTACTATTGCCTCTATCTGGTATTATTGAACCCATGTTTTCCACCATCTAATATTTACTTTCCACCGTACCTATGACGTTTAATTTATTGAGAGAATAAAAGTATCTATGTATGTATTAGTCTATGTATAAAAGTATACGTAGTCTTCGATTAAACAAACTAATTTTAATGAACTTAACATGTGTAAGTCATTTTGCAAATTTCTCGTTGATAACATTTTCATTCGCAAGAAATGATTACAAAATTTATCTAATAGCATAGACAGACGACAGCGCTAATTTGCATTAGCAGTCTTAATTCAAATTAACTTGTGAATTATCCCCGTCCCAATGTGCACGGTTCGCTTAAAGGTCGAATAGGTTCGTCAAAACCTTCAACCATTTCTGAAAACGGGGATTGGTTGGGAATCATTTATGTATTTAAACGTCGAAAACCGCAAAATCCTAGCAGATCGGCCTTTGAAGATACAAGCACTTTAATTTTTCAAATGTAAAATTTTTTTTTTTTAGAATTTAACAATTTTTTTCTGCATTTTTTTCTTAAAATTATTGATCTGGCAACATCTTCATTTGACAATAGTCAAACCATGTGACCGCTTGTCACTCACAAAATTGACGGAAATGTCAGTCTTTCTTGGAACATTTTTAATAAAGCATATAATCAACATCGGACTGTAATTTAGTGCGACGCGAAACTTTGTGAAAGTTGAACAAGAACATTCTTGTGGTAATATTCCAACCGAATTCTTAATTTTTTTCCTCTAAACTACCGTTCACGAAAACTTGTGCCTCTTTATAGTGCAATAATGAGACCAAAAAGTACCCATCAAAGCAATAGAGCCAAAATCTGTGCACCTTGTGGCAGGAAAATAGTGTTCAGTGTCAAAACGGAGTCACAGTTTCGGATAAATGAAAATTTGGAGAAATTAATAAAACAACATCTTACCGCCACTTTCAACTTAGCTGATGAGAGATTTCCAACTGGTATTTGTGGGACTTGTAGGATTACTCTTCAGGAGCGAGAAAAAAATATTCTGTTGAGACCTTTGGATATGCCAAATTATGAGGACATTGAACTACGGAAGAATACACGCGCCCATAATGGTGAATGTCAATGTTTAATTTGCTTGACAGCAGCTTTTAAAGGTCATGTGTACAATAAAACAGGGCGGGGGCATTTCCGAAGTACCCCCAAAATGATACAGACGTCCTGCGAAAAACCGAATGCATCCCACCCCCCGAAATTGGAAAACGCAAGCATTTGTAAGAAGTGTTATCAAGAAGTGGGTAAGGGGAAAAGACATCCAAGTAATTGCAACAACCAAGTCGAGGAGAATATTCTACACATTATCGATGAAATACCAGAAAAAAAGCAAGAGCATGTTATCACGGCCCTTTTGAAGCGCAAGCTGGATAGCCAAAGCACTGAAAACCTCGGATCGGCAAAAAGTAAAAATAGTCAAGTGGTCTTGAGCACACGTGGAGCAAAGGCGAGAGTTCAGCTCAATCCGAGCTTTGTCGAAGACACAATTTTCCCAGAAAAATCTTTAGATAATTTTCAACTGCACATGGGCTCATCGATCAATCAGATGAAAAAGTTCACCAATTTCTTGAGAACACACGTAGGAAGAAAATCCGTTCCCAGCAATTATCTTCAACATCTTGGTAACAAATCACGAATCTTCGAAGATGTATATCAAACCAAAAAATTTTATTTTGATGGCGAATGTGGAGATAAAAAGTCTGAAAGGCCCGTCGTCTATGGAAATGCTGAACAATTGTTAGAAATAGTTTTAGAGAAAAGGCAGCAAGTGGGCAATGTTAACATTAAAGTGATGGCTGATGGCGGGCAGGGTTTTTTTAAAATTTGTATGAGCATAATGGGTGAAGGTGACCAAGAGGACGAAGAGGAACGGGTGGTAAAAAAACGACAGCTCTATTCTGAAGGCGGTAGTACTTCAACGCAAGCAAAGCTTTCTTCAGTGCATAGGGTGATACTTTTATGCATCGTACCTCAAATAAAGGAAACGTATGCGAATATCAAATTATTGTTCGAGATAACTGAGTTGAACAGCATTCCGTTCAAATTTGTGTCCGATTTCAAAATTATTCTCCTCGCTAACGGCCAACAAACAGCCACCTCAAGTTACCCTTGCCCCTATTGCTTTATTTCTCTCCAAGAGTTGAGGAGTGGAAAAGATTTATTTCAAGCCAAAAATTCCGATAATACCAGTGAAACTGATAATTCTAATCTAATTTCAAGTTTAAAGACCTATGGACATTTGAAAAACGATAACATGAATTTCGCTCAGATTGGAGGAGGGAAAAAGCAAAATGCCAAAAATCATAACAGTACAATTAACCCTCCACTTTTCAGCGAAGATGACAATATATTTGTACTCCAAAAATGCGTGATACCAGAGTTGCATATATTGCAGGGATTTGTAAACCATTTGTTTTGGGATGGGCTTGTTCCTTTAGTGGGTCGTGAAACTGCACTCAATTGGCCAAAAAAATTGAACCTGGTTTCAAAGACTTACCATGGTGACATTTTTGAGGGCAATGCATGCAGGAAACTTCTCAAAGAAGCAGATAAATTGTTCGATTGGGAAATATATGGTAAGGTTGGGATTTTTGCCGTTAGTCCGTATGTCCATACATTCAAAGCTATGGATAATCTTGTGAAATGTTGTTTTGGAACAAGAAAAAATGGCTCAAACACTTGTCTCCAAAAGTACATAGAAGAGCTTAGAAAAAACTACAAAGCATTACAAAATGTAACAGTTACTCTAAAAATCCATGTACTATTGGAACACCTCGAGGACTGTATCTATTTTTTTGAGAATAACGAAGCTTTAGGATATTGGTCAGAGCAGGCTGGAGAATCGATCCATCGTGAGTTCCTTTCATTTTGGAATAGGTACAAGGTAAACACAATGGAAAGTGAGGCATATATGAATAATTTGAAAAAAGCGGTGGCTCAATTCTCCTCAACCCATTTATAGTAAATAATAAGATTCAATAATTCTTTTCAAATGTGCCTTTCTATATTTTGTGATAAACTAATGAGTTTATTTAATTATGTAATTGAAATGTACAAATAAATTTTCATTTCTAAATCCAAGAATGGTATTATATCTTCAACTTAACCCGTTTCCCGCACTTCTATTAAGTAAGTAGTATGAAAACTTGGTCCAATGAGTATTCTCCTCTATGTCCAGAGGTAACTCATCCATTGAACATGTTTAAATTGTCAAAAAATTCCCGGGGAAGAGCATTCGAACAGTGATGGATGCTTCAAATGGCCGCGTGTGCTATCGTCAAAACACGGCAGCTTACTTTGGTGGTAACTTGAGAAGCCGATCTGCTAGGATTTTGCGGTTTTCGACGTTTAAATACATAAATGATTCCCAACCAATCCCCGTTTTCAGAAATGGTTGAAGGTTTTGACGAACCTATTCGACCTTTAAGCGAACCGTGTGTGTATTAGCTTTAGCGTAAATGCATGAAATCAGAGTGCATTTATACTGCATTTAGGTATTTAGTATGGCAACACCGTCGACAATCAATCAGCTCAAGATGTATCTATACATAGAGGTGATAGCCGGAACACAGTGGAAGTGGAACTTTCTTGTGTTTGTTGTTTGCTTTGTTGATTTTATGTACTGATGTACTTGACACCGCTGAAGTGGATGTTATTGCAACAACACCACCTGCTATTTGATACATCTTGAATCAGCTGTTGTCAATCAGCTGTTGTCAATTGAAAATGGATTCAAAGTCAGCACCTTACCTTATTTTAATTGTTTTTTGCAAAAAAATGAGAAATATTTAAAATCGAAACGCATTTTTTCCATTTTAAGATTTCCAAGGGAAAGAAGCGAAGCGTGTGGTGTGATGGAGATGCGGAGGTTCTGCATCTGATGTAAAAGTCCAAAAAATTACTTGACAAACATACAGTTGTTTACAAACAAACAGCTGTTTACTCAATGCAAAAACTGTCGTCTGTCATGGCAAAATGTTAATTCACATTAGTGAGCTTTTAATGCAAATTAACGCTGTCGTCTGTCTACGCTATAAGATAACTTTTTGTTGGCATTTCTTGAAATTTAACATGTGGCAACATTGTCATTGCTCAAATCGGAATTTAAGTGGGAAATTGAAATGCAACTTAATATCGCTTAGCTGTCCCGTATAAATTAAGCTATAATTAACTTTAGCGGAGTAAAAAAACACACTTATTGTTATTTGATTAGAAGCGGGACACTCTCATGGTGTTGAATTAAATCACACCTTGGCAGGACTTGTAGGGCCTTCATACTCCGCTGCTGGGCACATCATTCACTCAGACACTTGTGTCTCGCATATGAGCTGTGATATAATACTATTAATACTATTTAAGCCCACCCCATCCGTCCGTCTATCTGTCTGGATGTCGTGATGTGATACATAGTATGTCTATGGAAATGGAACTGAAGTGTGCAACCAGCAACAAATTCAGATTTCGAATAAACAAACCGTAATTTGTTTAGCATGGAATTAGGTGAACGCGAAAGGTATCCCGGATTATTTAACGCGACATCATCTCATCAGACATTCAAATTTAGTCACAGACAATGGGAAATCATAAGAATTTCAATGCGCTACCGTCGGTAATAAAGAAAATATGATAGATATAAACAAAAAACATTAAGTAGTACAGATTTTGGAAAATATCAGGAATAATACAACAATACCTTAAAATAGTACTATAAATCCGAATGGCCCCATAAAAATTTTAAAATGAAAATTAATTGAATTTGGCGCTTCATATTTCTGTTCGTAGTAAAATTGAGTGGATTATCAGATGACGAAAAATATAAGTATAAGTTTCAAACTAAATATTACTAAACTTCAGATTACAAACTTTTCGTGCAGGGTAACTACGTGCCAGTTCCGCCTTGAATTTCCTTGTAAACAGCGTCTAATTTGATATTATGAATGGTAGATAATAAGTTAAGAGTATACAAAAAAATTAACTAATTGTATCAAATTGGAAAACTAGCTCTTTAAATTGAACCAATTTATTAGAAAATTTTAAATTCTAACACATAAATCTTTGGGGTGACGCAATTTCTTTTGCGCATTTCATTATGTTGAATTTTTAATGGTGAATTTTGAAAATTCAGCGAGATCTAATAAATTATGCATCTTTTATAATAAAATCGATTCCTTATTTTGCACAAACAAGAATTTTCGATCATAAAAATATTTGTAGATTATGAACTGAATTCCGCATGTTTGTCCACTGTTCCATATCTGGTAGTAACGTGTAACAATACTTGCGCTAGCTATTTTCTTGCGATAAAGGACCAAACTACTATTCATTAACATCCTTTTAAGTAACACAAATGTTATTCGTCTACAAGTACTTAACATTTTTACTACAAGGATCTGAATATGCGAACAAGTGTTATATTTTTCTGCTGATGTGACAATTGCTTTCAGTCTCTTATACATTGAGCTGTTGAAGTGATTGCCCGATTTTTTGTGTACTACCAAAGAATCAAGGTGTTCAACCCAAATGCGCTTTGTCACCAGTGTAAAATTTTAGTTCCGGTTATAAGATACATTTTCCAGCCCCAAATTCCTCTCAAGTAATGTCATTGAGTTTGATTATTGTTTGGTTGATTTAAAGTTAAGTGAAGTCTCAAAATTAAGATTTTGATTTTAGATAAGATAAGATTATGTTTTACACTGAACGCTCTATTTCTTTATTGATATGGTATTGAGAATAGTACAGTTCGTCTTGTACCGTGAGTTCTTGAGTAAGTATGTAGTGTGTTACTATGTTGATTTATGACAGTTTTTGCGAAAAAAAAACGGCATTCGAAATTATGTGAGAGTGAGAAAACCCAAATATACAGAAGAAGTACTAAAAAGTACTAAAGTTTCATCACAAAATTAAGTCCCAAATTTACGCCCATAATACGAGTATAAGACTGGAAATATGGATAATACAAGACAGGAAATGGAAATATTATGACAGATAATCAGAGTGAGTTGAGCATAAGGAGAGAAAATTTATCGAAATTACTTTTTCGGAAGGTTCCAACGAAGAATTTGCAGTGTAGAAAATTTAAGATGACGGAATAAATTTCCCCCCAACTAACCAGGAAGAGGTCAGAACAGCAGTCATCCGGCTTTAAAGGGTAATTGACGAAGCAATAGCTAAGAAGCGATTTGATACCGGCGATGAAGTGTTGATAAAATGGGTGCATCGGCTTTTGGAAATGAGATTATTGCTGTTCGTCTTGTACAGTAAATGGTCGTGTTTTCTATAATTTGGTCTCGGCGCGGCGTTGGTCTAAGAACGGAGTTGCCACCCCAATTGTCAATTTAATCTCAAATTGGGTGGTGTTAACGGTGAAGATCAGAAAACAAGGTTATCGCTAATCTGGCAGCGATAAACTGCGGTGTAAATGCGATATAAGTTTGTTGTGAATTAAAACGTAAAATGAAGAAATGAAACATGAACAAGCATGACTATGTACCATGCGTTAGAGCAAGACGATGATGTATAACGCCAAATAATTGTTAGTTTACTGCTTTCGTTACTAGCGAGCAAGCGATAATCGCGAGCTTGTATCAAAACATGCCTTTTGTTTGCTATTGCATTAAACGACAATAGTGTTATTTATTATTATCTATCAATATGAACAACTTGAATTTCGAGACACCCTAAATGACAAGTTTCTCCTTCAATTTCAGATTTTTATTATCCAGACGCATGTTTAGCAGGAATGCAAAGACCAGAAGCCAATTTAGCGATGTTGCTCATATTCAGTCCCTCAGGTTTGTTGTGCGTTTGTGGCTGCAATCAATTTTCGCGAGCCTCCACAAATGGGCATCTGGTGGTTTTATTTATTATGTGGTGGCTTTTGGACCTTTTGTGCGAAAGATAGTGCTAAGTAGGCGTGTAGTTTAACGATTATTGTTGGGCTTTTCAGCAAAAGACGAGAAGTGAATCAAAACAAAAATCTGAAAATCATAAAAAAAAAACATCATCGACGACAACAACAACAACAACGCAGCAAGTGCAGCTCAGTCTGTCTGCTAAATGTCTAGAGTTGAAGTTTATGCAAACAATCAGACAGACAGACAGACCGAAGGACAGACGTGCAAATGAAAGTACAGACAACAGACAAGACGGTGATGATGATGATGGTGATGCTGCTGCCAAAGATGTAGACATGTCAGTCAGTGTTGTTGCTGTTGTTGTTATTTTAGTGTTTAAAGACTGTAGCTCCGCTGGCTGGTTCATGAACAAATACGGTCCAGACATGGTCTGGCCTATCCATAGGTGTTACACGGGTTCATATGCATGTATGTAAGTATGTGTCCATATGTGTTTACGGGGTGCCAGCTAATAACCAGCCAGACATGAGACCTGTGGCTAGACTGCTTGTCTTTTATGATGTTAAAACTGTTGGCCAGTCGATGTTGAAAATGATGCTGTTACACCAAAAATAACAATAACAACATCGACGAAGCCAACGCTGCCAACAGCACCCAACCATCATTTAACAAATCATGTAAACACAGGGCTTAGTAGGCCAAAGGCATAACATAGATCTGGCCAAGTCTGCAGTCTCGCCAGGCCAGACAGTCTGACTTACAAAGAGCAAAAAATTAAAACAAAAAACGTAACACTGAATTATTACAAATGCACATACGAATATAAACATCAGACTCACTAAACTGCATATGCCCATGCACCCAGAGAGAATATGCAAAATTCCTCATATCCTTGCAGACATCATACAAAACTATACAAAGAAAAGTGTTGTTGAAGCAAACGATTACAGTGACGCGTCGCACAGTGGGACAAAGAAATATGTACATTTTGTAGTTTGTTTTTCACATGCCAATGCAAATAATGCTAGATCTAGCCTTCACTAGGTAAAGTGGGTAGACTGTAGATTTCAACAGATGGAGCATTTCCAACTCAAAATGTGATAAGCGAGATATCGAGATATCGATCACGTAGTAATAGATCCTCCAAAAATTGGATCCTACCTGGATAAGAACACGTATTCCTTTTATTATGAACGCTTCATTTCTCTGCATTTCATGTTTCAGGAGAATCCAATGCAGATTTTGCAATTGAGCAAATTGAAGACAATGGTGTCGATTGCCTCCATCCTAATCAAGGCGAGTTCTGAACAGCAATTTGTCGGCTTAAAAACAACAAAGCCGCAGGTTCTGATGGACTATCTGCTGAGATATACAAAGCTGGCGGTGATAAGGTGGCACAAACTGATTAGATCACAATTTTGTTATACAACTGCGTGCCCGGTGAATTGGAGTCTCATCGTACAATGTCGCCTATTTACAAAACGCGACCCGAGTATATGTGCCAACTACCGTGGAGTAAGCCTTTTATCCATTGCATACATTGTCCTCTCAAGCGTAATGTGCACAAGACTAATGCCAATTGTTAGGTTCCTGATCGGACTTAATCAATGTCGCGTTAGACTTGCCAAATCCACAGCTGACCAGATTTTCATATTGCGTCAAATTATGGAGAAACTTCACGAACAACAAAAAGATACCTACCATCTCTTTGTTGATTATAAGGCTGCCTTCGAAAGCCCGATACTGGGAATACTGGACAAACCTATGTCGGAGCTTAGTATTCCTGTTAAGCATATACGACTCTATAGAATAGCACTGACCGACACCAAATCATCAGGAAGGTTGGTAAATATCTTACCGAACCACTTAATACCAGGCCAGGTTTCAGATATGGCGATACCCTGCCGTACCAGCTCTTCAAGATCTTAATGGAGATCATAACATAATTTTTAGTAGGCTCACCTTCTCCAGGGATTGGCTGCACATTGGCAGCTTTCCTACGAGACGATACTATTGGTTGAAACGATTGCGCAATGGACCAGCTAGGGTCAAAATTATACGACTATGATGGTTGGATCATGGCAGTAGAATGGATAATGATGAACCAGCACGAAATTTAATAGAAGATGTACTCGAAGGAAAAAGCACGTACTCGAAGAAAGAAATATGAAGACTAAGACTCAGCTGTAAGGATCAGGTAGACAAATACCTTAAAGAGATTAGTGATAATGGAAAGCTAAATGTTTTGGTCAACTGCTTAGAATACTTGACTCACAGAACTACAAATCCTAACATGAGTTGCCACAAATCTATACAGAACATGTGAGTGGTATCAGAGGCGTTGGACCAAATGTATTGTTCCTACACGGGATTTACTTGCTTTCCTTGATCAAGTCACACAGTCCTGATGAACTGGATGTAAAACTGTAAGGAACTTCGAAAGCGAAATGCATGAAATGTTATGAGCATTTGAAGTAATAAAAGTATGGCATATAATCAGCGATCAACAGCATACCGGACATTTTCCTCAGGACATTTCAAACGTTCCTCAAAGATAGAGTATTCCCTTATAAATGGAATCTGCAGCAGTTGGTGCGTCTTAAAAAGGGAAACAAGCAACCAGAAGTGCCATTTTCGTACCGTTCTACTTGCGTTCTTAACACAATGAGCAAGATACTGGAGAGAACCATTTGTTTAAAATTGCAGAGGACAGAGATTCTGTCTCTGTCCGCCATCACGGGTTCAGGAAGGTACTAGGGTAAAATTTCTAAGATCTGAACCAGTGGTCGATTTTTAGGCATGTTGGAAAGGCCTTTACTGATCACTGATTTTGAAAACCTCTCCCGTATTCCTTTATGTGATGAAGTGGGAACACATCTTTGTATGTATAATACATAGTGGGTCATGGTCTTAACTTCAAATCAAATTTCAAACTTTCTTCAAATCAAACTTCAAACTTCAAAAATGTGGCAGGGATCCAGGCTTCTCCGCTACTGATCATACCTAGCGTTGAAGGCCCCAAGGGTGCAAATTTGGACACTAATATCAACAGTGGTGACTTCGATTCGTATGCAACCACAATATGGGTCAACGGTTTCGCAGTGAATTTTCGTTTGGCGCCAACATATCCTCTAACCGCACTGACGCTAATATCCGGCTCCTTAAACACATCAGCGCTAGTAGTCACTGTTGTTGTGCCAATAGATATCATAAGTGACGAGACGAGGTGAGTGACCCTCACCTCTAACCGCACTGACGCTAATATCCGGCTCCTTAAACACATCAGCGCTAGTAGTCACTGTTGTTGTGCCAATAGATATCATAAGTGACGAGACGAGGTGTGGGTCACTCACCTCGTCTGTGCGGTTAGACGCCACGGAAGTCCTACTACAAGCAATCATGTGAAAAGGGAAGAGCGCCCGAAGTCGATGAGAATATGCCCAGCCCGCTGAGAGAAGGCAGTAAACACTAGATCGACGTTTTCTCTCATCTACAATGTATGTATCAGTGTGAACACAAAGGTAGCACGGAGAATAGAAGTACATCCTGGCCAAATTTGTAGCAGGTGCTTTAGAAAATATCGCTACAGATTCGAGCATAATAGCTCACTTACATGCCCGGCCTTTGTGGATCAGGGGGTAGATACCAAAAACTGTGCGGTTTATAGAATATAATCGGGCTGCGATTAAATATCGGACCAAGTTGAGCATATGTTGGGCAGCCCAGATGGATGCAAAGGCGTTGAGAAGTTTGCACGAGCGTACTGACGAAACTTCGTCGAACGGAGGGGGAAGATGGCAGTGATGTCCTGGGGGTATCCAATGATCTTTCCCCCACGAAGTACTGCCTAACGGAAATCCTGAATTGGAGAGGTTGAACAGTGTAGGGGTTATGGTTTAGCAGCGTTAGAAATGGTGAGTCGAGAGTGCTTATAGTTTGATCCATTACACATCTATGAACATTGCACACCTCCGGTGTAATTTATTGGGCACGGAACGGGACACCACGCTTCCATTAAGAAACCCAATCGAATACCAAAATTCTTTCAGAATTACTTATCTTTTATCTGTGCTGAAACGGAAAAATGACATTTGTGCATTTCCAATTTTTTAGACGACCAACATTACGAGGTATTTGCCATGTGAGGTTCAGACATTTTTAATCAGTGAATTCGAATAACTCTAGGATGTATCTCTCTGAAATATCGGTCGAGTTAAACAAAAACTTCATCTGGCGGTAATTGGGATCACAATCGTCATCTATCTTTAAAATTTGTTTTCCCTAAGAACTCGGTAAGTCATTTTTCCCTTTTGGCACAGATATTACACTATTTTACCCCACTGTGCAACGATGCATCTTATGCACTTAACCCATGTCTACAAAATGCATGTTTGCATATATGTACATATAAATATTGTACCCAGAACATATGTCTGTCGGAGCACATACATACATGTGTAATTTGCACGATACGTCTGAACTTCTTCATTCATTCAATATTTCTGTGGCCAACATGCAGTCAAACGAACGGACAGACGGGCAGACAAACATTGCTACTGTTGCCGGTGCGCGTTCTGTTGTCTTTTTCCAGGCATCAGGCACCGACCATTAAATTTGACCACAGCGTTGTTAAAAGAAATCTTGACTACCAAAAAAGTCATTATAATACATTTTATTAACTTCTGGCAAACAACCATGTACGCGTATATCTGCGCATGCGCACCAGACAGAAACCATAATCAACCTATCAGAACAGCATCAAACATTAAACATCACAAGACTGATGAAGCCTTCGTCTCATAATGTTGGACAAAATTTTCGCCTGGCTAGTGTTTGGCACAAATTCTTTAATGAGTGTTTTTTAAATTTTTGTTTTTGTTTTTGGTGAGTGAGTCGTCCTTTTTGGTACTTTCAATCTTCATGCAGCATTGGATGCAACTGCATTTAATTAACAACTTGGACTTTTAATGGATGACAGTGGCATATATTCCCTTGCAATATGTGTAATTTTAAAATGCATAAAGTGGGACCCAGTCAGAAAAAGGGTAACAAAATTATGCAGATTGCCATCTAATTATTAAATGAAAAATACATATTCGATTTTGTAGAGGGACATGTTTGGCACTGCCCAAAATCAATGAATAAATCATGAAAATGAAAGTGTTTCAAAGTGCAGTCAACTACGCATCAATCAATCAATGACTACTTATGTGCAATTTGTGGTTGCAGTCGAGAAATGAACACACTCGAGATAAAAAGGCAGATGATTCAGCAAATTTAAATGCCCGTACTAAATGGTTAGAAAATTTTCTCAAATTTGAAGCCTGTCATAATATTGTTTAGATAAAATCGAACTTCCAGTATATAGAGGAAATCTTCATTCACGTACTAGTCCGATGGACTTTACACTAATTAGTCTATAACATTGCCTTTGGAAGGCATTGGAAAGAACGATTAATTCATTCACGCTGAAAAACCCGAGCCAGCAACAAATATTGCAGGAAATATGTGTATCTTTTCATGCCCTGTTTTCATGAATTGAAGATCTCGTACTTTTTTATTTCTATGTTGTCTGTCACATTTTTGTTTTAGGCAGTTGTCAACAATCAAAACCATTTGTGGGTCACAAAAACATATATTATATCCTATTAATCATTGTGTCTCAAACATGTAATATTACATAGCAAACACAATGTGTTTGGGCACAAGTATACTATATTTATGACAAGCTACAAACATGATATATTTGCATCCAAACAACAAAAAAGTACAGAATTTCCAGAGTGCGGCTACACGTGCTGCTAGATAGAGAAATTGTTTGAAATGTGTTCGTACTGTTACTGATAATAAAGATACTACAGCGGCTTTCACACCGGAACCAACTCTTTTTGGGCTTCTCACACCTCCACAGCCTTTAAAAACCTGGTAATAGCTGTAATCGATAAGTGGGAGGAAGACAGAACCATTCCGAAAGATAAATGGAAATATGTTATGGACGCATTGGCGTCAAAATTCGTTCGGATCCGAATGGAAATGTCGCAACTTCATCCACAATGACGCGACACACTTGTTCCAATATCGGTCTAAGATAGTGGCGTTGAGAGATGAGTGGATTCGATCCCTGCTCTGACCACCTTACGGTCGGTCACCTCGCTTAGTGATGGCGACACTATCGAATACTTAGCCATGAAAAAGCTTCCTCAAATACAGTTCGGAACCGGTATAAAACTGTAAGTCCCAATCAGTGAGAGTAAAACTAGAAAACGCACAGCTCACTGATGGTGGAAAGCTCTCCCTAATCACTTCATGGGATGTATCATTTTTTGTTTTTTTTAGAAATCAACGGACGGTAGAGTACTACCGTGCAGTTTTAGAAAACATGGGTGAGTTGTGCCCGGGGGCAGCACTAGATGACGTTCGGAGGGAGGATCTCCAATCCATGGCCAACGCACATGCCTGGATCCTAGGCAACCCACTCGACTTGAAGACTATTAAGTGCATTATCAAGCCACCTCTTGTACATGAGACAATGGCAACCTCTGACCACCTTACATTTCCTTCGACGGCGGTCACCTCGCTTAGTGACCGCGACATTATCGAGTATTAAGCCATGACAAATATTTTCAAAATACCGTTCGGAGCCGGTGTAAAACTGAGGGTCCCCATCAGTGAGTCTATAACTATAAAACGTACAGCTCACTGTTTGTGAGTGTACAATGGTTAGAAAACCCGTTCGGAATGAGCAAATCCATTCAGAAACCCCGTAAAATTGAGTGACGGTGAGTTTAAAACTAGAAGTCGCACATCTCTTCGATTGTGAGAAGCTCTCACCAGTCCCTTCATGGGATGTAATGGGAATATATTTATTTTATTTTATCAAGGAAAGTGGGTCGCCTGGAGAGGCATATGGTATTGGCAGACACGTGTCGTTAATTTGGAACAATGAGTCACTGCCATTTCTAAACAAATCCGGTGGTTTTGTCTCGTTTGGTTTTTGACTGGTTACCCTGAATATTTGTAAGCGAGATGAGGAATACAAGTCTGCTGATACCATGCCGACTGTGAACGCGGAAGTAGCATAAAATAGAGATAAAGTCTCGCGGAAACGGAATCAGGAGCACTAGGCTAAGCGTAACTCGTCGAAGGTGAGTTGAAACGCACTAATGAATGGAATCTTGTTGAAGCAATTAGCAAATCCAGAAGAGGTTACCGTTTATTCAACACCAATGTGGTTAAGCCTATGGAAGCGCTTCAATACACTGCTGATAGTTACAAAGGTGAATAATCTTTTTCAGTATCTGACAACGAATAGGATGTGGCAGTGGCGGAGAGGGACTATGAACACCTGTCTCGGAATGTTGGTGCGGATGCAACCGCACACCGTCCATTAGGAGGTAGCACTGACGCCAAGAAGTGGGATGAAACACTGATTGAGTAACTACTGGTTACTTGCCTTCCTATAGGTAATAGATCTAATGAGTCGACTTTCGTCACTAGCTCTAGGCAAGAGGTAGTAACCTTCGCAACGGAGGACCTGTATTGGATGATCAGGGAATGGTATTTCGTTGATGACAACTCGTTGTCTGATAATATATACATCGGATGCCAATGGGAGTGGAACTTCATCCATCCTGAAGTAGTTCGTCGCAATGTGAGGAGGGCTAACTATTACCTCCATAAAACGACTTGCAAAGGCAGGTGCTAGCCTTGCTATGAATATATAATAGATGTAGTGAGCCGACTTTCATCACAACCTCTAGACAAGAGGTACTAGATATCACGTTTTCAACGAAGGACCTGTGTGAGATAGATGATCAGGGAATGGAATGTCCTTAATGACAAATCATTCTCTCCTCATAAATACATCGAATTCTAGTCAGATTGAACGTGACCCAGTAGTTTGTCGTAATGTGAGGAGAACTGATTGGCCCATTATGAAAAAACATGCAAAAGTTGTTTGCGCTCTGAACCATATGGGAAGATAAGGTGCGTAGATGACAGGAAAGTCGCTACAAATCTCTTGCCCAAGAACGAAACCAAGTCTCCCTCTCGTGGTCATCCTGATTATTCTAGGGTGTACCAGGCGGAAATGCTTTCTATTAGGAAGGTGACCGGCGAGCTGAGGGATAATAGTCAAGCAGTTGCTGGGGTAGATGTTCCAAGGCGGTAATAAAGTCCCTAGAATCAGTACTCTCGAACTCAACATCTTTCCAGGACTGATGCAGATCTCTTACCGAGATGGTGTAGCAGTGCAATGGTTTCCAGGGCACAGGGACATTCCGAGGAACTGCAGGGCGGATGAGTTGATCTCTCTTTCATCATAACTTCTTCCATTCATAATTTTGATGTGAAACAGTGATGCCTTTTGAAACGTTTATGATTTTTGTATTGTTTTATGTAATAACAGTGTTGAAATGGTGCATATGTATTGAAATATTATATAAAGCAAATAAGACTCGTTTACGCTCTTTTACTCAGACGCTCTACATGAGAGCGGAAAAGAGCGCAATAAGTTCTCTATACTATTCAATGCTTTTTGTCGCCGCTCTGTTTATGACAACACAGAAACAATTATTTACGTGGGCTAAATATTGCTTTATTTATTTTAACAATATTACATCTAATGTTAAAGCAGATGTAAGAAAAAAGAAAGTGCAATAGCAAAAGAGCCTTCAGCACAAAAACTATTAATTTTTTTTAATTTTCCAATGTAACATTTACTAATGTGTTCATAGAAATCGGACAGGTACCGTGTAACAGAAAGATGTTAACACATCGCTCGTGAGTTCGAACACTCATTGATTTTTTTTTAGTTGACTGTCACGTTTTGTCCGCAGTTATCAACAAACAAAGTCAATTTTGGGTGACAAAAACATATTATAACATATTAACCTTTGTGTCTGCAACATCTAATAGTAAATAGCCAACACATAGTGTTTGGACACAAGTATACAATGCTACAAACACGTTATATTTGTATCCAAACACCAAAAAAGCCAAATTTTTCAGCGTGTGCGGGAGAGGTGTTCGTGGATCAACCAACTAGTGGATTTATTCACGTCCAAGCTGGCTGCAACATTGTGCTTATCAACATATGTCTTTAAGAGGAAAATATTCTCGTCGCTACTGGTCAGAATGCAACCTCTGGTAATGCTTATATCAGGTGTTTATATTGTCTTGTACTTTTTCGTCTTCAACCCACAAATCCCGTCGTTAACAACCCAGGGATCTTGGGTTAGATCCCCGTAATCCTGCACCTTCTCCACCTTGTCTCCTTCCTCCTTCTCTGCCTCCTTCTTATGGGAAATAAAAAAAACCAATACTGGTTAAAGAGCAACTAACTATAAGCTTAGCCATATTTCCCACGATGGTAATTTTAAATATAACTGTTTGGAGAGCGGTAATGGAAAATTAAGATAACTGAGTTTGATGACAAAGCTACAGAAAAGTGCAATTGTGTGTATTACGGTTGCCCTACGCATAAACCTCAACCGAGTGTCTTCGAGTTATCGTCCTCCAATTAGCACTAAATGCTGAAAATCTGTTTTTTTTAATACATACAATACTTGCACGTAGGTATATGGATGTTCCCAACATATTCATGATTCCTGCATAAAGTTAAAGGGATCGTTTTTTAGTGGTTAAATTTGGGCATTTGCTTTGAAGATAGGCCGAGCCTTCAAACGTTCTTCTCGCATTCATAACTACAATTTTCCTCCGACTCCTAATGATTTTTTTTTGATAAACTTTTACATGGCCAATAACTCAAAAGATGGTCATTGTAGTGCAGAAGCGGGTTCATATACAAGAGTAGATTTCGTTAGTCATTGATACACCCAATGTCATTTAATATACTAAAAAATAATCCCTGCATATGTTCGTTATTTTGCATTGTGAAATGTCGGTGTAACATAACAAAAATATTACCTCTAACGCAGATTATCCAATGTGTCACTTTGATTTCTCTATAAGTATAAAGAATTTTCTACATCCTGTTATTATTATCTTTTGTTGATTGACGCATCCTGTTTTAGTTGTCCAAACTATAAAGACAAATAAAGCAGTCTAAATAAACTGTCATATTTCGTATGTTTCATATAGTTTTTGCTTTTTGCAAAATCATCGAATATCAAACCATAAAAATTTTAAAGTTTTTTCTTATGTGTTATTTATAGCAGAGTTTTCAGTTTCCGTATAATTCCATGGATTGAAAACTTCAATTTTAAAATGACATGGGAGATAAGAGAAAACAGTTATAAAAATCTTAAGTTATAGATGTTGTCCATCCTTGTGTGCATTAAATAATTTAAGTTCTGGACAAGAAAAGACTGGAAGGCTTTTGAGCTACTGCAGTTCTTTCGAGGATATCATTCATGTAATTTTGATAACATTTCAATTAAATACAATTAAATTCAAAACACGAAGACTTGTGGTATGTAGTTGTCAAATGTAAATAGAGTATCTCGAAAAATTTATAAATTTCCTTCGAAAGTAGATGGCATATAATTCACTGAAATTGCAATTGAAATAATTTTGCCTTTGCGCTTTTGTTTTTGTCCGATGACTGTGAATAATCGTCCATATATTTATATCGATGTCTGTATAGATGTTTAAATGTTTGTGAACATTTGTTTTGACGTCTTCGTAGATGGAAGATTATCTTTTCTGCTTCGGTCTGTCTTTCGTTGATATCACAATTAATTCGCAACCGTTCGTCTTGTACAGTGAGCGATTGGGTATGTGTATAAAAAAATGGTGTTCCATAACATCCCATGGAGGGATTGAGGAGAGCTTCTCACAATCAGTGAGATGTGCGCTTTCTAGTTTTTACAGTCACTGATTGGGGCCTACTGTTTTACACCGGTTCCGAACGAGATTTTGAGAAGCTTTTTCTTGGCTCGTCGAAAGCAATGTAAAGTGGTCTGAGCAGTGATCAAACCCACGTTTTCATGTACAAGAGCCGCACAAACTTACCATTGCACCACCGACATATATGTAACGGGTTTTTCAATAAGAGCGCTACAAAAGTTTTTTTTAAATAAAACAAAACTGGTTTTAGATACCAATGAAATTCTTTATTCCTGTGAAAGTACGTTCGATGCCATTAAGTATGGAACTCGATTTCTTTTGCATGGCACGGGCACGCTTGCAGAAGTCCAGACGCTGAACCCAATTTTCGACGGTTTTCAAGCATAAATCGGCCGATACTGCTGCAATTTCACGTTCGATATTCGTACGAAGTTCATCAATCGTCGCTGGCTTGTTGGCATAGACCACAGACTTGACGTAGCCCCACAGGAAATAATCTAACGGCGTCAAATCGCACGACCGAGGCGGCCAATCGACTAGGCCATTCCGTGAGATAACCAAAACTTGGTTTCCAATAAATTGATTGTGGCATTCGCTGTGTGGCTTGTGGCGCCGTCCTGTTGGAACCACATGTCCTCCAAGTTCATATTATCCAATTGTGGCCAAAAATATTCGGTTATCATTGAGCGGTAGCAATTCGCATTCACAGTAATGTGCCGGTCTTGATCATCACGGAAGAAGTACGGCACAATGACGCCTTCGGCCCATAAACCGCACCAAACCGTAATTTTTTCGGGATGCAATGATGCAATTACGTATGGATTGCTGTCTGACCAATAACGCATATTTTGCTTATTGACGAAGCCATTCAGCCAGAAATGAGCCTCATCGCTGAAGATGAATTTCCGATGAAAATCCGAATCATTTTCAAGTTTTTGCTCAGCCCAATTCACGAACATACTACCTGGTGGTCAAGCGGCTTCAGTTCTTGCGCCAATTTGATCTTGTAAGGATGTAGGCCAAGATCTTTTCACAAAATTCGCCACAACGACGTCACAGAGATGCCCAACGCTTGAGAACGACGTGTGAGAGATACATTTGGGCTTTCTTGAACTGAAGCCTCAGCGGCAGCAATATTCTCGACACTACGGGCACTTCTTTGCCTCACTGGCACGGGAACATTTTGTACTGCGCCTGTGGATTCAAATTTTTCCACTAGACGCTCAATTGTTGATCTGGTAGGACGATTATGAAGACCATAAATTGGACGTAGCGCTCTTAAAGTTGAGGCCACTGACTCCAAATTTCGGTAGTAAATTTTAATAATTTCGACTCGTTGTTGGCTCGTATATCTTTCCATGATGAAATGGCAAACCTTACGGAAGAGAAATGTCAAAAGAGCGGGAAAAAATATGGCGTCGTTTGCTGTCCCTATCGATTTACTTTTTTAGCTTCTCTGTTGAAAACCCCTTTATATGTATATGTGTATAGGCAGTTACTATATTGGAGTGCTTAAGTATACATATGACTGTTTTTATGAATTTTTTTTCTGTATGCGAACCGGAGTTGTGAAATCCTAATATAAACTAATGGGCCGACACATCAGCATGCACCATTCACCATACTCTCCAACCAAGCTCCGCGTTAAGCATTACTTCATGAGGGACGGCAGCAAATTATGTGAATATCTCAAAGGCTGTCGACACCACTTATTCTACCTTCCACTCTATCTTCCTTCAATAAACGAACTTCTACCAGGACGCCCGTGGCAAACTTAGCAACGTCGTCCCATCCACTTATGTTGGGGACACTCGACAGGGAGTGTCCCACAAGGGGACAGTGGGGTATTTATCGAAAACAATTTAAATAATTCAACTGTTTCTAAACAACTGGAGCGATCAATTCGATATTTCACACGGGCATAGATGAGGTCCTGTGGTAGAGAAATTGTATATTAGAACGTCATATACCCCATAGTGGGAACATAAAGTAGACTACCTGTACATATTTTTGTACACATTTGAAGCTCTATAAAACCTATAAAACATGCAGGCAAATTTAGATTTGCTCTTGTGGTTCTCGAGATATTTTGGTAATACCTTTTTTCGGGAAAATTTACCGCGATTTTTTTCAGTCATTTGACAATATATTGCATAAATGAAAGCAATATTTAGTTGTCTTAGATCCTCGTTATGTTTAAAGTTATAATTTCCTTTAAGGCTATAAGAGATCATGTTTTCTCCGGTTAGTGAAAAAAATTTAACTGCCGCGGGTGGGATTCGAACTCACATTCGCTGGACGATCGATTCGCTGTTTGTGAAGCATCATCTTCAGCAGCGTCTAGCCCGTTAAGCCACTGCGGTGTGTATTCACACCAGTCACTAACCGAAGACAGTTATCGATTGTGCAGAGTGATTGGTTGTCGCTACTTACACATTGCTTTCCTACTAATCCCACCCGCGGCATTTACATTTTTTTTACCTTCCGGAGAAAACATGATCTCTTATAACCTTAAAGGAAATTACAACTTTAAACATAACGAGGATCTAAGACAACTAAATTTGAAACATATGGTAGGGCCAAACCAAAACAGAACGAGACAACTACAATTAGAATAGTTCGTTCTATAAATAGAACTTTCAAAACTTCTGCATCAGTTCGTGTAAGTTTTTTGTTTATCAATACTACGGAAACTTGTTTTTAAGGATATTAAGTTGTTGTTTGTATTGGAAACATAGAAACGAACATGCTGAAAAACGTCCTCTGTAATATTATGCAGGAATCATGTATATGTTTAGAACCTAGCTTCATGAATTAAAAATATGCTGCTTTTTTGTTTATTTGTTGTCTGTCACATTTTCTTTTCAGCAGTTTTCAACAAACAAGCCAATAGATATGTTATAACATATTAATCATTGTATCTCCCACATGTAATATTGAATAGAATTTTTGGATACAAGTATACTATATTTGCGACCAGCTTCGAACACATTATATTTGTATCCAAACAGGTAGCGAAAAATACCTCGACCTGCAAAGCTGACTCTGGATTTCTCTACCCTAATTCTGATATCTGCATGTGTGCAGCATACTGTGTCCTGCTTTCAAAAAAGGTCACCCGAGTATATGTACCAACTATCGTGGAATAAGCTTTTTATCCATCGCATGCAAGGTCCACTCGAGCGTAATGTGCGAGAGGCTGACGCCGTTTGTTGTAGACCTAATCGGACCTTAGCAGTGTGGCTTTAGGCATGGAAAATAAACTATCTATTAGATATTTATATGACGACAAATCCTTGAGAAAATCCACGAAAAACAAATCGACGCCAACCACCTCTCTGTAGATTATAAGGCTGTCTTCGATAGCCCAATATGGGGCAAACTGTACCAAGCTATGTCGGAGCTTCCAATTCCTGCTAAGCAGACACGCCTTTGTAGAATGACACTGACCGACACTAAATCCGCAGTAAAAATTGGTAAAAATCTTACCAAACCATTTATTACGAGGCGAGGCCTCAGGCAAGGGTGCACCCTATCATGCGATCTCTTCCACATTTTAATTAAGATCATGGTGAGAAAGGCTGCAGTCAACACGAATAAATCAATTAGCAGCAAAAGTCACATCCTGCTCGAGAATGCTGATGATTTAGACATCACTGGGCGAAATCTGTGAGAAGTTACTGCAGTATTTTCGAGTGTGGGCCTCAGTGGTGCAATGGTAGTGTGCGCGGCTCTTGTGCATGAGGACGTGGGTTCGATCCCTGCTCTAACCATCTTAAATTTCTTTCGATGGCGTTCACCTCGCATAGTGACGGCAACACTATCGAGTATTTAGCCTTGAAAACAGCTTCTCAAAATACCGTTCGGAACCGGTGTAAAACTGTAGGTCCCAATCAGTGAGTATAAAACTAGAACGCATACAGCTCACTGGTTGTGAGAAGCTCTCCCTTATCCCTTCATGGGAGGTAACGGGAAACCATTAATTTTTTTTTTTTTATTTTCGAGAAGTGAGAACGCAAAATTAGGTGTGGCAGTAAACGAGGACAAGACAAAATTAATGGTTTCGACGAGAAGAACATCCACCCGTTTTGAGGAAAGGTACTGGATGAATTGAGTGACCTCGGCTCTGCATTAAACAACATCAATAACATCAGCCTAAAATTCAAACGGAGAACTGTGCTTGCAAACATGTGTTGTTTCGGGCTAACCAGCACTTCAGCTACCAGACATTCTCTCGAGAAACAAAGATCCAACTCTATCAGGCTTCTCTTAAAACCTGCCTTGCTTTGTGGCGGAGAAACCTGGGTCATATCGCACGCTGATGAAACATCACTGGGAGACTTCGAGAGAAAAATTCTCCGAAAAATGCATGGTCCTATAATAGAGAACGGCGAGTATCGACGTCGGATGAACCACGAGCTGTATAATCTGCATCCCGACATCGATGTAATTATGCGTATCAAAATAGCGCCTTTACGGTGGCTAGGCCATATCAGTAGAATGTATCAGAATGAACCAGTGCGAAAGGAATTCGAAGAGAACGGTATAGGGAGATCGAAAAATACAACGACCAAGACTTCACTGGAAACACCAGGTGGACGATTGCCTGCGAGAGCTTGGTGTTACCAACCGGATGAGAAAAACTGAAGATCGCGCCAATTGTAGATGTGTATTATCCTCATATTGTAAGGTCCTTGCCCCTTCTGAGGTATTTGAGGCCACCTAAGTAAGTGAGAAAAAGTTTTTTATTTGGGCGAAACGTTTCAATTGTTGCGGTCAACCTTAAGTAATAAGTTTTGTGGGAAACTAAATTTTATGCGGCAAACGATATCCAAAAAATTGCCGAATTCACTCGGAGAACGAATTGTTTGGCAAGAGGTTATAACAACCGTAAATTCGGCTGTTTCTACCGAATTGCGGTTGGCGTAACCGAGTTGATGTTATCAGGACTGTGTTTAGTCCTCACAACTGAAATTCGGTTGTGGCAACTGAATCTTCAATTATATTCATTATGTCAACTAAAGTTTCAATAATTTCGGTTGCAACAACCGAATTTGGAATTAATTCGGATGCAACAACCGAATGTGGCATCAACTCTGATGCAACAACGAAATTTGGCATCAATTCTGTGAGAAGAGATTCGTTGTCCCAACTATATTTACAGCCAACTAAAATTTGGCGGTTCATTGGACTATCACATTATTCTGTTGTGATTACCAATAATTGTGTTCAGTATCACCAAATGTTGTGCATATCAATTGATTTGTAATTCAGTTTTGGTTGCAAGAACTGTCAATCGAGTTTTAGTTCTAGCAATCAAATTATGAATATTCTATAGGTTGGATGAACAAAATATGTTAAAACTAATTCGGTTGTACCAAATAATATATTGGTATGCTAAACTAAAGTAATTACTTGAATTTAATGGCTGTCACAACCATTTGGTGATGCTTTAACCCCTTATGAATTTTATAGAAAAAAATTAAAAACAATAACTTTTTATTAAAATTGTGTATTTTATATTTAAATACAAACAAAATTATTATTATTTGTAATCAGGGTTCGTATTTCGTGCCCATTTTTTTTTTATCGAAAATATGAAACAATTTCTATATCTCGAAAACGGAGCGTCCAATCTTTCTAAATTTTTCATATTTTCGATCAAAAATGGGAATGGGTTACCCTGGGTATCATATGTATGTTTAGGTTAATTTGTGTCATCCACAATAATAGTTCCTCCAGGCAAATGTCCACAATTTTCTGCATGTGTTTGTGAAGGCGTCAATAGTGGCGTCATATTCAACGATTATGTTTAAAAGTCTCACTTCACCTCAATTTATGATAATATGTAAGATGATTTCACAACTTTGTTTATCACTTTCTGTTTAAAATATTAGTTTTTCTGTAAAGTCCTCGTGTAACATTCCAATATACGTAGTTTCTCTTTAACAACAAAGCCTCTGGTGAAAAATCGAATACATACTCGTAACTTTGCAACAAGTGTTTTTGTAACAGAAACTAAATTATGATTACAGTAAATAATATTTTGAACACGAATTCTAATATTATACTTTTTATTAGTTGTATCTTCCATTTCAGATGAATGAGGTTTTAGAAATACTCAAAATGGTTAATACAACTAAAGTTCGGTAGTAGCAACTTGTATTTAGTAAGACCTATTTTTAATCTATCAATAACATCGACAAATAATTCTGATGTTTGACAATTATGTATTCTAATCAAAAAATAGATTTTATCATGGAATTTCGAATGCCTGAATTGATTTCCAACTAATCATTTCCCTGTGTGTAGTTTGAACAAAAATATTTTGGTGGAAAGTGGTAAAAACATATGTGTTAAGTTTCAAGGCGCCACGTTGTTTAGTATTTTTATTTGAGCCATCAAATGTAAACGATTTCGGTGAATTTGTAAACATGGAAAAAATTGGTCACCACTATGTAATTCAATATTTCCATTTGAAATGTCTCAGTCCAAGCAATAGTAAAGCCGAGCTAGATTCTACTCTGGGGGCGTCTGCTTCTTCGTGTATGACTGTAAAAAAATTGGGTAGCAGAGCTTAAATGAGGCCGTACGAGCTGCCAACACGAACAACGTATTGGTCGACACATTGAGGTGTCCACGCCAAAACACGGTTAAGAAAGTCCCCAAAATGGTATATCGAAAAGTGCTATTCATCGTATATTGACCGAAGATTTGAAGATGAGAAAGCTGTGCGTCATTTGTACTTGTGCGACCACAACGAAAGTCAGTAAACCACTTTTTACCATTGAAATCGGACTTCGGAAACGGTCGACAATCGATGTAAAATGAATTGGTTATCATAAAGATTATCCCATGTGATTTATTTCCTCGCTTTGTAATTATTTATGAGAATACAGGAAAATATATCATCACTAAATTAATAAACAAAAATGTCACAATTCAGTTGTGACACTATCTAAATTCGGTTGTGACAACCTCTAATTCGGCTGTGGCAACCTCTAATTCGGTTGTGATAACCTCTGATTGAACCTCTAATTCTTCTGCGAAAACTTCTAATTCGGTTGTGACAACCTCTGATTTGGTTGCGAAAATCTCAAATTCGGTTGTGACAACCTGTAATTCGGCTGTGCAACCTCTTATTCGGCTGTGATGATCTCTATTGTGGTACTGGCAACCTCTACATTTGTTTGCGGCTAAACCGGCTGTCTTAACCGAATATTTCTGTGAATGTTTTTACCGAATTTCCGTTTCTTTTGGAAACATTACCATTTAAACAACACAACAACAAAGACCCTGCACGTATGGCAACGAAGCAGTCAGTTACAACGCGTGCTGCGAGTGAGCGGTACAAGAAGCTGAGAAGGGAGGAAAACCAACTATTTAGGCGGAAAAATGGCAGTGTGAGCAGAGGGACAGTGAAAGAACCGAAATGCGCAGGATGATTGGTGAATCCCGAAAGTTTTTCGAGAGGGTAAGAAGATCGAATAACGGGCCTAATAATGGGCTGCCCTCCTGCAAGGACGAGAATGGGAATCTGGTGACTGAGAAGCAGTGTGTGCTCAAAATGTGGAGAGACCACTTTTCAGCACTACTCAACTCAGATTCTTCCACTGAAGATCAGGAGGTAATGATAGTGTAAGACTAAAGCCAATTATTGAAAACCTGATTGGCCCTCATCAGTGTGGTTTTAGACCAGGCAAGTCCAGGACTGACCAAATATTCACGCCACGCCAAATCTTGGAAAAGACCCACGAAAAGCATATCGATACATACCACCTTTTTGTCGATTACAAAGCTGCTTTCGATTGCCCCATACGGGGAAAACTGTCCGAAGCTATGTCTGAACTTGGGATTCCGGCAAAACTGATCCGCCTCTGTAGAATGACGCTGACCAACACCAAATCAGCAGTGAAAGTGGGGAAAGACCTCACTGAACCATTCTGTACCAAGCGAGGACTTAGACAAGGCGACACACTTTCGTGCAATCTCTTCAACATCTTAATAGAGATAATGATTATAAAAGCGGCAATAAATACGAACAAGACCATTAACACGAAAAGCCAAATGTTGCTGGCGTATGCTGATGATATAAACATCATTGTGCGAAGTTGGCGGAAGGTTACTACAGTATTTTCAAGAATCGAAAAGGAATCAGCGAAGGTGGGTCTTGCTGTTAATGAGGTCCAGACAAAATTGATGATATCAACGACTAGAGAAACCTCTCGACTTGGTCCGCACTTGAACGTTGACAACTGATTTAATTTTGAAGTGGTAGATTAATTTGTCTACCTTGGATCCGCCGTGAACAAGGACAACAACGTCAGCCTGGAGATGGATAGGAGAATTATGCTTGCAAGTAGATGCTATTTTGGGCTCAGCAAGCAGTTTAGGAACAAAGCCCTCTCTCGACGGGCAAAAGTCCAGCTATATCAGACTCTCATTTTACCTGTCTTGACATATGGATCCGAAACTTGGGTGATAACGCAAGCGGATGAAAATCACAAGGGAGTTTTCGAGAGAAAAATTCTCCGTAAAATATATGGTCCTGTTAGGGAAAACGGCGTGTACCGACATCGCTGGAACGCAGAGCTATATAATCTCTATTCTGACGTGGACATAACTAGATGAATGAAAGTGGGCCAATTGCGTTGGCTAGGCCATGTTATAAGAATGGATGAAGATGAGCCAGCGCGAAAGGTTTTTATAACGTACCCGATTGAAGCAGGAAAAGAGAACGACCAAGACTCCGCTGGAAAGACCAGGCAGAAGAATCCCTTCCGTATCCTTGGTGTTACCAACTGGCGAAGGATAGAGCCAGTTGGAAGAATATGTTGAAATTTGTTTAATTTGTTTGTTTAATTAATATGTTGAAGACGTCTGACCTCACGAGGTTGTAAAATAGTCAATAAAAGTCAGTAGCAGAACTTGTTTAAAATTCGAGTTTAATTTTTATACTTCATCTATACGCCTTTGATGAAGACTGAAGACTGAAGACTCGAAAATGGTGGAAGAAATTTGTTGGCCTCCGTTTTGTTATTTTTATGATGATGAGATGGACTATTATTGTACCTTATTTCAGTTATTTTTACCTCAATTTAAACAACTGATATTAAGACTTTAGAACTGTTAAAACAATAGATATTGTTCTTATACAAGTGTTGGAATAAATTTCATCTAAATATGGGGCATCACTACAAAATAATTTTGACATACATATCGTACATACATTGTAATGCCTAATCTAGGTACGTAAGTGAACATGTCTGTCTGCCTGTAATACATAAATCAAATACCCAGACTCTATTAGATCCCTGTGTCAATTGAGGCAGTAATTTACTGTTAGAACAGTAAAACGTACAACATTGTTGCGGGCCACTTAAGAGCGTTACATTGTCTGTTGAGCGGCAGCAGTCTGGCTTGGAATAGATATAGATTATTTAATTTAAATCTCGACATTATCAAATGACATTAGAATAAGTGTGTTTGTAGGGACATTAGTGGCTGTCAACAGTTTAGTTAAGATTAAGCTAAGCTTTATACAGTGGATGCAATCTTAATGTTAAACTTTATATATTCAATCTTTGAATCTTTTATAAATTTCTAGAATTTTAGAATTTTACTCCGGCGGTGATTATGAATGATAATCGTACATTACAGGTATCTGGATATATTTCATGCACCCATTCATTTGTGTGATATCAATCGGTATTTGGTTACCACTGTAACAAAATTCTAAATCGTCTGAGAATTTTTCACATGAATTGAATTTGATTGTCTAAATTAGAGGCACATGTGCACACATGTCTCGCAGTGCTTAAACAGTTTTATTAGTTGCTCCAATTTGTGAGAGTAAGGAATGATAACAAAAACACTGTCCCTAAACAGCAGGAGCAATTTGGCACTGTTAGGTTTTCAAAGGAAGTAAACCCAAATAGTTATGATACATAAATGAAAGAGCGAGAAAGATATCATCACCTGTACAATGCATATGTAAGCTATTTGAAGTGAGAATCGGATATCCTAATCTATCCACTAACCTTTAAGTATGTAACCAGGGTAATGAGTCCACCTTTATGATTAAAGATATACAACATGTCCTTGATGTCACCACCTTTCTATCACAGAGCATTCGTTTTCCGATCATTGTTTCATTAAGTTTTCACTCTCGGTGTACACGGGCAATCATTCGGCTCCAAGACAATTTCGTAAATCAAACTGGACAAAATTCGACCGGCAATATGAAAAACATTCCTCTCCCTGAACGAGTAAATACCTCTAACATGTGAAGATAGTCTTACTCGTGGTCTCACCTCAATCCTCAATAAATCACTTGATTCTACAACTGTTCCTACGGATGTAAACCGAAACCTCAGTGGTGCCACAACAATCTGCATATCATGAAAATATCTTGCTTTTTAAAAAGGCTATGTAAGTTCTCAAGGATGGGGCTGTAACGTATACAAATTAGTGTTGGAATGTTTTAATTTGCATTGGATTTGAATTTGCATTACTTTATCTAATGTAATATTATTTCGGTAAAATATTTCGGTAAATGAAAATTTTGAATTTGCATTTGCTCAGGCAATGCAAATGAAGATTGTGGAATCGGATGCCCATTGTAATGATATATGGGAATGTTTTTCAAATATTTTATATACAGAGGTTTGTGACTTCGATTGGTTGTGGAATCGGATGCCAATTGTAATGAAATATGGGGATGCTTTTAATTATTTTGAATTTCCGTTTTAAGGTATTTTTTATGTCATCATAAACCTGTGCATATAAAACATTTGAAAACGAAAACTGCCAGACATGAAGAAAATGCTTTACAAATAACTACAATTCCAATATGTAATGTTTAAATTTTACTGAATTTACATTTATAGTGGTAATTTAAATTAAAGTAAAAATTATTTGAATTTGAAAAAAAATGAGAAGGAGCTAAGATCTTGAAAGACAAATTATTGGAAACATTACTGTCTGTGACGAAATTGAGAACTCATCTGGGACATTGAGACGGGCTCAAAGCCCTCTTGACTACTACCACCTTTCTGGGATATCTGAACACACAAAACGGGCAGTGAACGACATCGAGTGTTGAATCGTTAGACATTCTGCTTAACAGCCACTTCTTAATCAACTGTCCAACACAACATATCGTATGTTGGGGGAAATATCATGGCTACTGCAACACTACAGGTGAACCTATAATGGTATAGCACCAGTGGAGTTATAAAGTGGACGACATATTTTTGTTCCCTGGCTCCTGAACTCTATACGAGCTGCATTAAGCTATCCTATATTTCTGTTAGATGGACGGAACTCAAGGTGATATTAATCCAGAAAGCGAGGAAACCTTCACATATTATTCCAAAGAACTTTACACCAATCAGTGACACATTTTCCGTTCTGAAGGCAGTGGAAAGCATAATTGACTCGTGACTTAATTGTGGTCGTCAGGAGTGCAATAAGTAGTGTGCGCGGCTCTTTTATATGAGAACGTGGGTTCAATCCCCTACCCGGATCACCTCACATTTCTTTCGACGACGGCCATGGTCGTTTATTGACGGCGACACTAGCGATTAATTAGCCATGAAAGAGCTACTTAACAAACCGTTTGGAATCGATGTAAAACTGTACGTATCAAACAGTGAGTGTAAAACTAGAACGTGCTCATCAGTTGCTCACTACACCATTTCCAATTGAAATTTGAAAAAAATCAATTGAAATTTGAAACACATCAATTGAAATTTAGAAGACATCAATTTAAATTTAAAAGACATCAATTGAAATTCAAAACACATCAATTGAAATTTGGAATACATCAATTGAAATTTGAGCTCACTACACCATTTCCAATTGAAATTTGAAAAAAATCAATTGAAATTTGAAACACATCAATTGAAATTTAAAAGACATCAATTGAAATTTAAAAGACATCAATTGAAATTCAAAACACACCAATTGAAATTTGGAATACATCAATTGAAATTTGAAATACATCAATTGAAATTTGAAACACATCAATTGAATTTTAAAAGACAACAATTGAAATTTAAAAATCTAATACATAATATAATAATTTTTAAATTTCGAGTGACGAATTTGAAATTTCAATTGATGTCTTTCAAATTGCAATTAATGTCTTTCAAATTTCAATTGATGTGGTTTAAATTTCAACTGATGTGTTTTAAATTTCAATGGATGTCTTTCAAATTTGAATTGATGTCTTTCAAATTTCAATTGATGTCTTTCAAATTTCATTTGTTGTGTCTCAAATTTCAATTGATGTTTTTAAATTTCAATTGATGTATGCCAAATTTCAAATATAATTTTCAAATTTCAATTGATATTTTTCAAAATTAAATTAATATTTTTCAAATATCAATTGGAAATGGTGTAGTTAATAGAAGCTCTCCCCTATCCCTTAATGGGGTGTAATGTGAAACTATTTATTTTTTATTTAATTGTCAGCTGTCCACATACCTGTCAGCCCTCTTACAACAAGGGCAAATGTAGGTAAAATTCTATGCACGCTCTAGTGACTTTCATAGTGAGATCAAATTATAGTTGAGGGAGTGAACTCTTGACGCATTTGTCGGTATGGAGGATGCTTTTTACAACGTTTTACCGGGATCTATCAAATCTGCCTTATCGACACTATCTGTTTACCACGGGATCATTAATTTAATATATGAACTACTGAAGCAAAGGCGCATAACTTCGTCCTTTAATACAGGACTTTAATAGAAAATGTAAGTATAGTAACTCCTTAAGGAATTTAGCTCCGAATAGCACTGGATAGTATTTTCCTTGTGCTAGAGAGATAAGGTTACAGAATCGTATCGTATGCTGACGATCTGACAATGGCTGTGCTGGGAAAATATACTTCCACATGCAGATATGTCTGATCCAGGTCTTAATCAGCCTCCTTCAAGCCAATCCCCGAAAATAGTGTTTGGAAAAATCTGCTAAAAACAGGTTCGCAAATGATGTGCTTCACGAGTGCTCTTCAAGCAAAACCTTCTACTAGATTTGTAATAATAACGGTAATATTGTATTGTTGTGATCATTTTGGAATATACTAGACATTTGTAGAGGAGGAGTCAGGCTTTCAAAATATTGCATTCAGAGGCACCCCTTGCCAACACAGTTGGTGCTATAAAGAGACAAAGTTAGCCACTTTGGTCTGCATTGCATTCATTGCAAATTTAAAATACATAAATGGAAATTTAAAACCCAACAATTGTAATCTAAAAGACATCAATTGAAATTTAAAAACCATCAATTATATTTTAAAATACAGTAATTGAAATTTAAAAGGTATCGCTTCCAATTTAAAATACGTCAATTTAAATTTAAAAAAAACATCAATTACACAGGCATCAATTTAGACTTAAAAGACATCCAATACATTTTCCAGCACCCTCAACCGGTGGATGTTCTGCTCGTCGAAGCCATTAATTTTCAGCTAAGCAGGAATACCAAGCTCCGACAAAGCTCAGTACAGATTTTCCCATATCGGGCTATCGAAAACAGCCTTATAATCTACAAAGAGATAGTAGGTGTCAATTTGTCTTCCGTGGGTTTTCTCCCGGATCTGTCGTAATGTCATAATGTTAAGCCACACCAATAAGGTCCGATCAGGTTTTCAGCAAACGGCTTTAGTCTTTCGCACTTTACGCTCGAGAGGACCTTGTATGCGATGAATAAGATTCTGTAAGATTCAATTTTCTCACCGTCACGCTTTCTCCACAACCGGTATGGTATAGAAAATGAATGAACTTAGAGGTTGGAGTAACACAAAAATATTTGTTCAAATTCGCTCTGGCAAGAGTCGTTTTCCGTGGGTCAAATCTCTGTAACTTTTGGTCTAATAAACGTTATTATTTATATCCCCAATTGTGGATAGAGTCAAGGATTACTTGGGTAAATTACGATTAAAAGTCGACTAATTGTGTATATATTAAAAAATATTCTAAAACTGAGCGCTTTTCTAATTTTTCGATTTTAAAAAACCATAAATTTTTGTTGGTATCCTTTCCATGTTTTTTGTTTTTTGATTGTGATATAAATGTTAATAATTTCAATGTTTTCCGTTTACAGATATTCAATTCTTTCCGATTTTGAAGATCGAAAAAATTTGATCCTTTTTTCAACTTCGTTGAACTGTAAAGTTTATTTTAATAAATCTTTTTTTCTTCTCTCCTGATTCAATTTAATCAGAATCAATGATCTTGAGAAATTACAGATCAAAGTTGTACTTTTGAATTTTTATATCATTTAGCATGAAAGTGTGGATTTTTTTTAATCTTCCATATTTATTAACAAAAAAATTTCATATGTGGATAAATAATCCATTTTAATAATAACCAGGATAATTTTTTGAACAGGTTTACCACTTTATCTATTCTACAACAGGTTCCACTAGAACCGATTCCATGGAACTAGTTTCGGAGTCCGTTCCATAGAACTTATATGTGAGTCATGTCTGCTGGCCGTCGGTGGTGCAATGGTTAGTGTGGGCGCCTTTTGAACATGAGATCCTGGGTTCGATCGCGACACTATCGAGTATTTAGCCGTAAAAACGTCTCAAAATACCGTTCGGCATCGGTGTAAAAACTGTAGGTCCCAATCAGTGAGTATAAAACTAGAAAGCTGGAAAGAAAGTGCACAGGTTGTGAGACGCATTCCCCAATTCCTTCACGGAATGTAATGGAAAACCATTTATTTATTTTTTATTATTTGATTTATGTCTGTTAGATAACTAGTTCTACAGCTGGTTCTAAAACTGATTCCAGGAGAATCGGTTCTACTTTATAGTATTAGAACCATGAGGATTTTCGGACGATTTCAAACAAAATTTCATGTGTACAGGTTTATGAATACGAAAGTACTATGAGGCAACACCAATCGAAGCCACAACGCTCTACATATAAAATACTTTTAAAACAGAATTGCCAGCACTCAAAAAAATTCAAAATAATTAAAAGCATTCCCTAATTTCATTACAATTGGCATCCGCTTCCACAACCTGAATTTTCATTGCCCGAGCAATTGGAAATTCAACATTTTTAATTGTCACTGCGAACAATGGCAATTCGTTTGCATTTGCATTAGATAAAGTAATGCGAATTAAAATCCAATGCAAATTAAAAAATCCCAACACTGATTTGATTGGAATATTCGAAAAATGTTCTTCTAACCAAAATAAAAAATTCATATTCAGTTCTGTATTACTTCTGTTCTGTTCTGTCCTTTTAATTCATCATCTAAGTCTGGATGTTCTACTTTCCATTGATTTCGAATGCTAGAGATAATGGTTCTGACGTTGTCAATAATATTTACATTAAACAGATCTTCCTTTGTAATTTGTAAATACATAAATTAAACAGATCTTCCTTTGTGACATTTTTCTTGTATTGTTCAGTCTATAAAATGTCTAACCCTTATTCCTTTATTCTTGGCCTTCCTGTGATAGATCTCCAAATGATACTAAATTATATTTAATAACATGTTCTCCATGATGAAGGATTTTGTACACTGCTGCAGACATATTTCTCCATGGATATTAGGTTGGGTATATTCTTGCAGTTTCCTTGGCATAATCACCAAATTTCCCAGCGTCAATATGTATATTCCCCTCAAGTACTTCGATAATTATTTTAAATCTTGTAATAAGGTTTATATCAGGTTTACATTAAATACCAAAGTTTTGTAAAACGTCCTAAATTCTACAGAATTTCGATTTCAAAATTTCAAAATTTCGTGGAAAATAATATCTTACTAATAATTACATAAAATCCAGTATAGAATATGTATGTATATGAATTTTTTATAATTTCAAATCCAGGGGAATGCAATTTTCCATCTACATATGTGCTGGCTGCAATTGTATAACAACCCTTTTCCACACACACACACACACAACGTAAGCCAAAGCAAAAAGCACAAACTTTACATTAAATACATAACATAAGCTATCAAGTGATTTATGTTATGTTAAACATATACACCTGCCTGCCAGTGTTTTAGTCACATAAGCAATGAGCACACATGCACAGCTACATCAAACCTTAATGGTCACAATGCCAACACAACTACCACTGCAATTGCATCAACAGCCAACCAGCAGCCAGCACTGGCGACAATGCTAACAGTAATGGCTTAACAGAGTTTAAAGTGCTCGCCACACACACACACCCGTACATATAGGACAACAGGAAAGCTCAAACGAATCTGTACATATACGAACTGCTATAAGGCGTAACATAGCATTCAACTGTTGTATACATATGTATAACATGTATAAGCGATATTTATGTTAACACCTCGTACATCGTTTGCATGTTAAGACTTACAGTGCACATTTAATGCAGTCGTTGCAATCGAGCTGCGAATGAGATTGTATTGGAGATTTCTTTCAAAACGAGGCTACTACTACAGCTACACGGAGAAATACGACGCGAGTATTGGCGTCGTACAGAGTAGAGTGTGGTGTAGTAAGTAAATTTTCATAAAGCAAAAAGTAAACACAAATAAAGACACCAACCAACCAACGTGTACGTACGTACACAAATACATACGAGTATGTACACAAATGCATGCATGCATATGTACATTCTCACACGACGAGTAGAGTAGTATATAAACTGATATTTAGATGCGAGAAAAATGTTATTTAAGTCATTCAAAGCGTCTCGCGCAAATCACTTCATACTTGATGTTCTTAGAGTCAAGACAAACAGAACTGCAAAGAAAAATACATTTAGATGACAGAAGATATTCAGTGATAGAACCGAATTGAATTGAAGAAATCTTAAAGAAATTGCTTAAACTAAAATGTAAAATGCAAGAAAAGTGAAATGAAAAGTGTAAAAAACTTTTTTTTTAAAGAAAAAAGAGCCACATAAGCTATAAACATTATGAAAGCTTAACAATCGCTTATAATTAAGTGCTGTTTTTAAAAAAATTGTAACATTATAAAACTGCTAACAGTGTTAAAAAGTGTTGAGATTTTTCAAAAACTTTATTTTCATATTTGAATTTAACGGATAATTAGCAAAGACCATTCATTCATTATGTTTGTGACCACATTTATTACGTTTGCTGTGTGTTGGCTTTCGTTGTTGTGTTTTAGTTTTGCTGTGCCGGCAAAACGTTCCACTGCACCCACAGCTACCGATGATTCGGCCATACGTACCGAATTGGTTGATGGCAATAATCGCAAACAGATACTGGCCATGTTCAATTTGACAGAAGCTCAAATGAGCCGCATTTATGCCGGCATCAATGCGGCCAACAAAGAGGCCGAGGCAAATGGCAGTATATATTTTAAAAATATCAGAGAATTTCGGTAAGTTTAATGAAATTGAAATGAGTATTTTGTAGATGCAATGAATATTTTATTAGATATGAGAAGAAATTAAGATGGGCTATTGTATAAAAAAAAGAGATGTGATATTCCATAAAAATTAGGTCAGCTTTTCCATAAAGTAGCTTTTCCAAGTAGGCTTTTCAAATCCATGCTACTAGTCCCCAAATAGGAGAAACGTCAAAGTTCCATCATAACGAATCCTTTAATTAAAACTTGTAAATACCTGTCAGTGACCGTCGGTGGTGCAATGGGTAGTGTGCGCGCCTCTTGTACAGGAGATCCTGGGTTCGATCCCTGCTCCCAACCACCTTAAAATTTCTTTCGACGACGGTCACCTCGCTTAGTGACGGCGACACTATCGAGTATATAGCCATGAAAAAGCTTCTCAAAATACCGTTCGGAATCGGTGTAAAACTGTAGGTCCCAATCAGTGAGTGAAAACTGGAAAGCGCACAGCTCAGTGATTGTGAGAAGTTCTCCCCGGTCCCTTCATGGGATGTAATGGGAAACCATTTATTTTATTTATTAAATACCTGTTAAACAACCTTGGACAGTTGTTATCGCCGCTTTTCAGATGTTGATAGACTGAAAATTAAATCAAGAATCTCTTTGTAATTGGTGCCAAACGAAAATTAATAAATTCGAGAATTATATCAGAGCGTCACCTTTAAGACGGGCTATGTTTAGTGTGCGCGTCTCTTGTACATGGGAACGAGAGTTCCATCCCTGCTCTGACCGCCAAACATTCCCTCCAACACCACACAGTGGTTCAGAATCGATTTCCTTCGTACAAAATTCAATATTTTACCAAATATTCCAAAGTTGACTACTTTTCTTATTTTTCGATTTTAAAGAAATCGAAAATGTTAGTGTTTTTCTTTCTATGTTTCTTTTGAAAATATTTTGACGTAATTGCTCACATTCGTAAAAAAAATTTCAATTTTTGGCACAAAATGCACTTGGCCGGCCAATGTCCCAAAATGTTGTTAAAAAAAATCGAAAGTGAAGAAAACTATACAAACTTGTACATAAGCTCGCGGATTCGATCCCTGCTCAGACCTCATAACATTTCTTACCACACACACATCTCACTGGTTATGAGAAGCTCTCCCCAATCCCTTCATGGGATGTAATGGGAAACCATTTTTTTTTTTTTGTAAGAACACGAAAACCGGACAAAAATTTTGGTCGCACCCATGAGGTCCTCAGGTTCCAAGAAAGGAGTTGTGAAAACTCCGAATTTTATTAAATTTTTCGCAAAACGCTTCATATAGTTTTTAAAGTAATAAATTCTTCAGCGAGTTTTTCACCTGCTTCACTATTTCGGCATAGTTTTTGCTGTTTTAACGCGTTCTGAGTGGACGGCCTTTGGCCGGTCGAAGTGATTTTCTTCTCTGGGGTGGGTCCAACAGCGGCTTCGTGGTTAAAACAGTTTTTTTTTTGCAATGGTATATGTTTCTGTTAGTGCTTTACATTTCCCCATTCTCAATAATTATTATTTATTATTATTCTCAATTATTCCTATGTGGTAAATATTGTGTTATGATGTATTTTTGGGAATAACACAGGCATATAACCTGCTACTAGTATATTTTTCATTAAATTAGCTCTATCTTCTTTGTGTGCAATTTACTGCAGCAGAAAACTATCCTGAAAAACTGGGGAGCACATCAACCTTTCCAACTTTGTACTCTGTTCATTCAAAGCTTTCGATGCACCAAAGTTATGTTGCACCAAAATCAAAATTTGTTTTCCACATCAATATTTTGTAAAATATTTAATAGAAACAAACGGTATGTGTACTATATGCGGTAACCCTCATATTAAAGCCCAGAAATCTCAGTTTTTACTAGAGGAAAATGGAGTGCGTTATCCCGAAAACTGTATGAGATACAGTTCAAAAATTCCGAAAAAAGGAATAACATTTTTTCATCAGAAACATTTTGATTTATTCTTAACTTTTATTGATACATTTTTATTTTACTTATTCTAGCTCAAGACCATTCTATATCTCTATTAATAGAGATATAGTTTTGAAAAGGGAAGTTTTGCAAAATGCATGTTCATACGTCCTTTCAAAACGTATAGCTATTTCTGATATAGAATGATGGAATTGAAAAATTCATCAAACTAAATGCAAGCAAAAACTCATTGCGATATTTTTCGAAAATTTTCATAAACTATATCTCGATTAATAGAATCGTATTGAACGGGAATATGTTAAATAAAAAATTATCATAAAAAAAGGCCGATTAAATAAGTCTCATCCCTGATGAAATTTAACGTAGAGCAGGACGAAACTGCAAACAATTGTTTTGCCTGTATGAATTGTTTAATTGTTAACTAAAGAAAACTATAAAAATACTGTGGTGCAATGGTAGTGTATGCGGCTCTTGTACATGAGTCCGTGGGTTCAATCCCTGCTCAGACCACCTAAAATTTCCTTCGACGGCGGTCGCCTCGCTTTGTGACAGCGACACTATTGAGTATTTAGCTTTGAAACACCTTCTCAAAATACCGTCCGGAACCGGTGTAATACTGTAGATCCCAATCAGTGAGTGTGAAACTAGAACGCGCACAGCTCACTGATTGTGAGAAGCTCTCCCTAATCCCTACATGGGATGTTGTAATGGAAAACCATTTTTTTTATAAGAACACGAAAACCGGCAAAAAATTTAGGTCGGATCCATGGGGCCCTTAGGGTCCAAGAAAGAAGCCTGAGGACGGCTTTTGGAAGCTTCGAATTTTATTAACTTTTTCATAAATGCTTCAAATAGTCCTTTAAATAAAAAAAAATTCAGCAATTTTATCAGCGGCTTCACTACTGCGGCATAGTTTTTTCTGTTTTAAAGTTTTCAGAGCTTTTTTTTCTCTGGGGAGGGTCCAACACCGGTTTCGGGACTTCGGCATAGTTTTTCCAGTTTTAAAGCTTTCTAAGTGGCCCGATTTCGGCCAGGCTTAGTGATTTTCTTCTTTGGCCAGCGTCCAATAGCGGCTTCGCGGTTAAAGCAGTTTTTTGTTACAAAACTTTGTTAGTGCTTTGCGTTTTCCGATTCTCAGTATCCTTATAATATGATAAAAATTTGGATATCTAAAGCATCCATTAAACCCGTAAGAAGATTGCCTATAAGGGCCATTATCACAATATCTAACTAGTTACATCTAACAGTTATATTTTTTAAATTCTATTCAAACTGGCAGCTAAAACTTGTAGTTAGCTTTAACTGTATGATAACTGGGACTGCTATTAATGGGGGTAAATCGAGTACCCACACTTGCCTGCCCAACTCCAAAGTTTTTTCGGAACGGCTCCGCCCCATGCATTTTAGCCAATTTTTTTCGTATTACATATTTTTAAAATCGAAAAAATTTCCCTTTTCTTTTTTTCTACTTTCTTGAACTGAAACTGAAACAGTTTTGAAAGATATTGAACTCAATTTTCCTTTATTAGAAATTATGATTTCTCGGCTATAATTAAGATAGTTTTGTTTTTTTTTTGCAGTAAATATTTTAAAAAATTTCGTTTTTAAAAAAAATGTGATCTTACAATTTTCTAAATTTATTCAAGCTCAAGAACTTTTTAATATAAAGCTTATTTATTAGATTTATATTATTTTCAAAAAAGTCGAGCACAAATTTTGATTTTGGACTCCAATAACTTTTTTACTTTGAAAGCTTTCAATGAATATAATACACAGTTGGAAAGTTCAATCAGTTCCTCGATTTATAAACAATACTTTTGCCTGCACCAAATTCCACACAAAGTTGATAGTGCTAATATAATGAAAACCTCTCGATTTTTAGTCCCTAAACATGAATAACTATTTTCTTTCTCTTAACAACTTTGAAAAACTAGGTACATAGTTGCAAAGATGATTAAATTCTCTTTCTCATAATGGAATATTTTATACCAATAGGAGTCCATTTGCGTGTGTTCTGTCCAGAAATCCTTCCTAACACATCATTTAGCACATAAATCGCATTACTGTGGGTGAATTGCAAACAGGTAGTACTCAAATTCATTGAGATTAAACATTGGCAAAATGTTATGTTAATGTTAATGTTAAATTTTTTAAAATACTTAGTACAAACAAACTGTATACTCTATAAACAAGACTTAACCCTCATAATAAAGACAAGAAATCTCAGTTTCTGCTATAGGAAAATTGAGTACATTAACCCCAAAACTGTATGAAATACAATTCAAAAATTCCGAAAAAAGGTATACAATTTTTTCATCAGAGGTATTTTTGATTTTTTTCTGTCTTTTTATTGATATATTTTTATTTTACTTATTCTAGTTCAAGACCATTCTATATCTCTATTAATAGAGATATAGTTTTGGAAAGGGAAGTTTTTCAAAATGCATCCTCATGGTTCCTGTCAAATGGGATATGTAGCTATTGCAGGTCTAAACACAGATCAGCGGTTGTTTGGAATTAAGGTATTGAAAAATGTAACAAACTAAATTGCAAACGAAAACTCATAGCGAAAGTTTTCCTACATTTGCATTTGAAAACTAATATCTGTAAATAGAATGGTCTTGAGCTGGAATAAGTAAAATAAAAAAACAGTACTGAAATTTCAATCGGGTGCGCTGACTTCAACATACCCTCACCCTAAGTCATCCATTGCGGCCGAGTTCTATTAAAAAAAATCCAATGAGTGTTCGAACTCACGGGCGCTGTGTTAACACCTTTTTCTAACACGGTAGCTGATCGATTTCTATGAACACATTAGTAAATGTTACATTGGAAAATAAAAAACAGCGTTCAATCATACGATGACGTTACATTTAAATAATATTAATACTTGAAATTATTTAAAGACCAGTGCAAGTACTTGTGTCATTATTTCCTTGCTTAATACTTTTTAATTTATTCCCACAAAAAACACAAAGAGAATGCAAAGCAAAAGACACATGTCCATACATACATTGTTATGTTCGTACATACGCTACACAAGTTCACACAATTTTCGTTGCTCTCTTGCTATCTCATTTTTTTATACGTATAACCACGTCATTATTCTCTATGCTCTGAGAGTGATCCGCACCCACACAAGACAACTATTCGCCGCCGCTACATCAGTGTTTGTTTTTTTTCGCAGTTTGACAATCTGAGTTTCGCAGTCGGAGAAATCTGTGTTCTATATAAGACTTGGTCACCCTTATCATTTAGGGGTATGAGAAATAGATGCTGGCCGATTCTGAGACCTACCCGATATGTACACAAAATTTCATACAAATCGGTCCAGTCGTTTCGGAGGAGATTAACGCCAAACAATCTGTGATCGCAGTCGGACAAACTGTGTTTGGATGTGTTCACTTTGTGAGTTAAGTCCCTACCTGTGCCTATAGGTGTTAACACATCAAAAACACATATACTCAATCTTACGTTGAAGACAATTAGGGTGGCAATTGTGCCAATATTCAATAGCAGAGTGGCATTGCGCTAAATATTATTCCATACGCAACTTAATTACGATCCTAAGTGGTTATGGAGAGTTATCGTGACTACCAGCCAATTGTCCGCCCATTATTTATGTAGGAGTTACAAAAAATGGGCATGGCGAAGTTGTTTATCTGTTTTTACACAGTACTTACTTATCCGGTCACGAACAACCCCGGGATGTCAGAGACCTTAAAAAATGAACATAACATATTTCGCCAACCAGTTCGATCTTTTGCTCTATTTCCCCAGTTGGCAATACCAAGTGTACGCAGGGATTCGTCAACCTGATCCCTCCAGCGGAGTCTTGGTCTTCATATTTTTCGTCTTCCTTCGAGTTCGGTTTCTAAAACCCTTTTTACACAGTATTGCACAAAATATTGATCAGTACCTAATTCTGTTAAGATCTGTTGTGGTATACGGGAGATATCGAGTCGGCCAACCGGAAAGCCGCCCAACTTTTGTATGGGAGGTACGAAAATGGGCGAAGTACAGTAGTTAAACTTTCGCTTTTAAGATAACATTGCCGAGTACCGAATTTCATTAAGGTTGCTGGTAGTTTACGAGAGTTGTCGTTTAGACTAACCGGTCATCGGTCCAACTTTTGTGTGCATTTGACTAAATTTTGTCTAGTGCCAAATTTCATAAAGATTGGTTCGATTTTTGGGGAGTTATCTTGCCGAACAACAACCCAGCCGCACAACTTATGTTGGTAGAGCGTGACAAAATCACCCTGGACTTAATCGGTGACTGCCATTTGTTGACACGAAGCCGACAACCTAATTTCATGAAGATCGGAGGGTGTTTCACGAGACTTATCACATTGACAACCCAGACGACAACCAAGCTTTTGTGTGTGAGGTACCAGAATGGGCGTGGTAAACTCGTCAATTTTCTGCAGTTAGGTGGATATTTACAGACTATTAACTCATGTTTGAGTTGAAACTAATCACATCAACCAGCAAAAGTTATAAAAGAAAAATGATTTTGTACTGTGTCGACTTGTATGGGAGGTACCAGAAGGGGCGTGGTCAAAACACCCATTTTCAATCTCAACCTAATTTTGGCAAAGATTTACGGGAGTTATCTGGCCGAACTTTTGTATGGGATGTATCAATATGGGCGTGGCAAAATCACCCTTGTCTTAATCGGTGACTGGTGGTTGATGACATGACATGTTTCATTCGACTTAACGCATTGCTTAACCGGACGACCGCCAAGTTTTTGTATGGGAGGTACCAGAATGGGGGTGGCAATCCAGTTAAGTAGATATTTACAGACTATTAACCCAGGTTTGAGTTGAAAGTAATCACATCTACCTGAAAAAAGTTTTGGAAGAAATATGATTTTGTACTAAATGTGTCGAATAGAATGGGAGGTACGAGAAGGGGCGTGGCCAAAACGCCCATTTTCAACCAAACCCAACCTAATATTGGACTAATAATAGTCACTAACAAAATATCATTGTCATCGGCAAAGATTTACGGGAGTTATCGGGCCGAACAACCAGCCTGCCGAACAACTTTTGTATGGGAGGTATTAAACTGGGCGCGGCAAAATCACCCTTGTCTTAATCGGTGACTGGCGGTTGATGGCATGAAGCCTATATCCTAATTTCATTAAGATCGGAAATGTTTCACGCAACTTATCGCATTGACAACCCGGCCGACCACCAAGCTTTTGTATTCGAGGTACCAGAATGGGCGTGGCGACCTCACCATTTTATCCAGTTATGTAGATATTTACAGACTATTAACCAATATTTGAGTTGAAACTAATCATATCTACTAGAAAAATGTTTTAGAAGAAACATGATTTCGTACTAAATGTGCCGATTTGTATGGGAGGTATAAGAAGGGGCGTGGCCAAAACGCCCAGTTTCAATTCCAATCGTCTTAAAAAGTCCCAAAACGAAATTCGTCCAAAGATACTGAGGGTGTAATATGGCGCCTTCAATGCGTTACATTTTTTCCCGTATTAAATTATATTTACCCGCTACAACTCCCGCTGGGTGGGGCTATAATTAGAAAATTGAATAATATGGATCCTTCTATGCCCTTGTACTTTATTCATATCAAATGATATATACCTCTGTACCAATGGAGAAGATTAAGGACCGACAAAAGTTTGGAACATGATTGTGGCCAGGAAATAGATCAGATGACCTAAACACGATATCGAACCAAACTTTTCAGTATTTTAATTATATTCTTCTTCCAAACATAATTTCATATCTTATATCATATTATAATCAGGCTAAAGTAAAATGGCTATTGAATTAAGTGCGAGACTAACTTTTTCCTCTGCATAGTAGAGTGTAGGTAGTGAACATTTCAGCTTTTTTGAAATTTCAAATCCGGACATTATCCCAAATGATGGGTATTTAAAATCTGATTATGGGAATGTCAAATTTTAAATTTAAATATTTAAAACTTTCTTTTAATTTTAAAGGTTTTCCCTTTTTGCAAGGATTGACTGGGAATGTTTGAATAACCATTCATTATGAATATCAATGCCATAGGGGTCATCTTTTCCTGCAGCCACTTGTGAACTTCAATGGCCTTTCTGTCTATATGTTTTTTCTTCTTACTTGTAAACATTTAAACATTTTCTTTCATTATTAACAACAACAATACATTTATTAATAAGTTTAAACGTTCAAACATAAATGTATCATAAACAAAATTCTCCATGCGTAGCAAAATGTTTGAACAGATAAGACTCTTTCAAAAGAAAAAAAATTAACAAATTCAAATTTTGAAAATAAAACATAAGACCAAGAATGTTGGTTACTTCAGCGAAAAATTTAAAAAAAGATTACAAATTGTCTGCTAGTAGTTTCGTTAATCACAATAGACAAAATTTAAAATCAATTCCTTCACTTGGATATCCAATAAACATATCGCCGCTTTTCGTTTCGTGGAAGATCATCACAACTCAAAAAACATAGTTTCAAGTAAATCGACTTTGAAAGATTCGAGCTGTATAGGATTGTACGCAAAATCCTAATTTCAAAATTCTCTTACACCGAAATTATAAATTATTTTTTTTATATATTGGAACTAATTTATGCGAAAGAACTCCTCCCAGAGAATACTTTGTAGTATTCAGTTCAAAACCCCTTAAATTTGGAGTTGTGACGGTCTTGCATGAATCGAGCGATATGATTCCCTTTTAATATGACTTCCATTCATGAGTTTTCTTTCGTCGTACTATACATTATTTTACGTATTCGTCCTGTGCTACCTGTACATTCAAGTATTAAGCAGAATTTCAGTGTTATTGACCATAAGCAGTTCAAACTCAAATTGTTTCATTTCATTTTAAACACAACATAGTAATCACAATTGTTTACTATATCAAGGCTATTTTGCACAGTTTTTGTTTATAATTTTCAACAAGGTTCAATATCTTATGACACTTAAATTATAAACAAACGTGAAAAATCATCGATGCATTTAACACTTTTAAATTTACATTTTGAATTTTGAAATTTACAAATTGTTGACTGTTATTCGCCATATGGAAAATTTGCAAGTGATGTAATAAAATGTTATGCACAGAGAAAGTAAATTTCCTCTGGATTTGTAAACAGCCGGAAGGTCATACGAAAAATACTGTTTACTGCTACAGTACGAGAAACAGTTTGTATAAGTGCATATATACACTGAAAGAAAAATGCTTTGCCGCGGGAATGAATCATATTTGTTAGGGTTGCGTAAATCTAACAACTTTATACGTGGTGCAATCAAACTTGTCGTACATATCGTTATCGTTACATTGCTGCTACAACACATTGTGTACAATATATGTACTATAGTGTTTTTTGGATACAACGATAAGATCTTATTGATATTTTAATTTACTTAGTATCCCAGTGCATCCAACTTCAACATCATCACCACAAATCTTATCAAAACAATTCATAGATTCGCTGAATTCCTTCATTAATTTTCAGACAATGAAACATTTCATAAAAGCTATAAAACATTTTAATAGATAATACGAAATAAAATCATCTTCATAAATCTCATCGAAATTGTTCATAGATGCTGTGAATTACTTCATTAATTTTCAGCCAAAGAAACATTTCATAAAATCTATAAAATATTGAAATAGACTTTATGATACGAAATCCGCTTCATAAATCTTATCAAAATCATTCAGAGATTCTGTGAATTACTTCCATAATTTTCAGCCAAAGAAACATGTCATAAAATGTGTAAACATTTTAATAGATTCTACGAAACGAAATACTCTTTATAAATCTTATCAAAATCCTTGATAGATTTTGTGAATTCCTTCACTAATTTTCATCCAAAGAAATATTTCATAAAATCTATAAAATATTGTAATAGATTTTATGAAACGAAACCATCTTCATAAATCTCATCGAAATTGTTCAATGATTCGGAATATTTCTTCATTAATTTTCAGCCAAAGAAACATAACATAAAATCTATAAAATATTGTAATAGATTTTATGAAACGAAATCCTCTTCATAAATCTTATCAAAATTGTTCATGGATTCTGTGAATTCCTTCTTTAATTTAAAAAAAAAATTCATAAAATCTATAAACATTTTAATAGATTCCACGAAACGAAATCATCTTCATAAATCTTATCAAAATCCTTCATAGATTCTGTGAATTCCTTCACTAATTTTAAGCCAAAGAAAAATTTCAGAAAATCTATAAACATTTTAATAGATTCTATGAAATAGATGAGAATAGAATATATTCTTCGAATTCCTTCATTAATTGTCAGTCAAAGAAACATTTCGTAACATCTAAAACACATTTTAATAGATTCTATGAAACGAAATCATCTTCACAAATCTTGTAAAATTCTTCATAGATTCTTTGAATTCTATCATTAATTTTCAGACAATGAAACATTTCATAAAAGCTATAAAACATTTTAATAGATTCTATGAAACGAAATTATCTTCATAAATCTTATAAAATCCTTCATAGATTCGCTGAATTCATGCATTAATTTTCAGACAATGAAACATTTCATAAAATCTATAAAACATTTTAATAGATTCTCCGAAATGGAATCATCTTCACAAATCTTATCGAAACTCTTCATAGGTACTGCGAATTCCTTCGTTAATTTTCAGACAAAGAAATATTTCATACAATATTTCATTTATGAAACTAAATCCTCTTCATAAATGTTATCAAAAGCCTTCATAGATTCTGTAAATCCTTCATAGATTCTGTAAATTCCTTCATTAATTTTCAGTCAAAGAAACATTTCATAAAATCTATAAAACATTTAAATAGATTCTATGAATCGAAATCTATGAAATTTATGACACATTTTCGTAAGATTCTATGAAATGAAATTTGTTTAGAACATAAGTGAAGCCTTTTTATACATTGTATGAAGCAAAATTTATGAAATTTATTCATATCATCTATGAAACATTTGCATAAAGTTGATGAAACCTACCATGGAATTAGTATGCATCTCAATTTATAGTTCTCCATCAGCGATTCTTCTGAATGATGCTACTAAAATATTCATCATGCAATATGCAATGATACCTCTTACTGTAATGAGAAGTATTAAGTGCATAAATATTCGAAAAATAATGCTGGCACCCAAAAACAAAATTCAAAAATGTAAAATCAATAAAATATAGAGAATGCACGAGGAAAGACGAAAATTAAGGGAAAAAGTCTTCGGCTCTTGTTTTGGAATAATTCACATTTCAGGGTCGGTCAATACTAGTTCGCATTTGTAAATTTCATAGAAGAATTTGTGTATATAAGGGTGGATCAATAAGTACGTGACTTTTTGAATGAAACACAGTTTTTTTTGCAAAAAATAATATTTTTCAACATAATCTACTTTACACTCAGTCCAACGTTTCTCCAATTTTGGTATCCCTTCCAAAAAATATGATTCTTCGAGGTCCATAAAATAGGCATTTGTTTGATCAATAATTTCATCGTTGGAGCTAAATCTCTTTCCACCGAGCCATTTCTTTAGGTTTGGAAATAGGAAATAGTCACTGGGGGCTAAATCCGGAGAATATGGCGGATGAGGTATCAATTCGTAGCCCAATTCATGGAACTCCAAACAATCCTTTGAAGTTGTCACTTGATTACTTTTATGGTCAATTAAAAGCAAACGCGGCACCCATCTTGCAGACAGCTTTCTTAAACCCAACTGATCATTTAATATCGAAACCACACTGCCATATGAAATGCCTACATCATCAACAATCTCACGCAGTTTTACTCTTCGATCGGCCAACACCATATCGTGGATTTTTTCGACATTTTATCCAGCAGGTGCAACGTCATTTGTACTTGTGCGACCATAACGAAAGTCAGTAAATCACATTTTTACCATTTAAGTCGATGGTACAGAGTCCCCATAGTAGTATTCAAGCTTTTCCTTGGTTTGATTGACGTTTTTTTTTTGCAAAAAATAATGTTTAATGAGAACTCGAAATTCACTTTTTCCATTTTTTAAAAAAAGGCACGAGGTTGTATGTTTTGAACAGCTGTTAAACGCAAAGTAAAGGACTGAACCCAGTAGTCTATTAACAGGTGGTACTTGAAGGGAATAGTGTTGCATTACATGATCCGCCCTCTACGATTGATGATCTACTGATGGTATCAATTCATGCAAGTAGTTTGGCATCTGATGTTGTCACGGGATTCGGATCTTATCATATCTGTGAGTGTTATTTCATGAATGGTTAGGAAAATGTTTCTGACCTTATAAGCTTGTAGTAATATTACAATATTACGAAGAAAGTTCGCCAGTGTATGAAAAGATTTGACAGTCCATATTACAATTGATGAACAGTGCGGTTTCTAATGTTTGCACTCCTTCATTAGGACCAACAGCTTTTACACTTAATCCATTAAGAAACTTATTTTCATCACCAAGTACTAGATATTAGTCGCGTGTTATCTGTTTCATGTGTTATCTCGTATGTTTACGCGGCATTTGAAATGACCACTTCCATTTCAGTCTTAAGCAGGCATAAAGTTTTCAGTTTGAAAATAATCACAAAAACAGTGTTGGATATCGTTATTGTGAGGTCAAAGTTAAGAAGAAGAATATAAACATGCAAAAATAACTACAAATCATGCGTTGTACTGCATTTACACCGATCAAGATTAGCGCATTTCGAAGAGTAACTTCATTATCCCACGCTGGCCAAGAAGCTTACTCATACAATTTTAATCTGTAGAAACTGAAGTTTAATTTTTAAACTCATTTTAAACTGGTGTACATTTTGATGCAACACTGTTAATTACTAAAAAAATGCAACCATAATAAAAACATACACAAACAATCAACTCTTCGACAGACGGAAGCCGGTCGACAATTTTCCGACGCGTCACCGCTACCAAAAATTTTGTGAAACTCACACCTCCGACGATATAATTGGCTGGCAATTATGAACCGATTTGACCGACTGGCCCAATTTGTCCTATTGATCCAATTTTAAAGGTTCAATTATTTCAAATCATCCCAAATTAGTGCAAGTCCAAAGTCGCACAAAGTTGCCATCTGAAATGTTAATTTAATCACAAATAATGCGGGTTAATCGGCAACGGTTAGAAGACAAGGTGATCGCTAACCTGGCCGCAGTCATCTGCGGTCTAACTGTAACATTAGAGCAAGACGATCATATACAACAGTGGGTCCAAAAACAAGTATTTTTTTAAAAGGCTTTCTAGTGGTCAACAGTCACGGTTGCCGGCGTTGTGTGGTTCGAACAAACGAGATTAAGGGTGGTATTCTATAAGTCGTGAATCAGTCACTTCGGTGTTCGGTGACTACCTGCGTTGAGTTTCGTTATTTAATGGGTAGTTTATAAAATGCAGCGCAACGTTTTTGATCACTTCAGCTGTCAAATTGAACACACCACAGTTCTTCGCGTTAGTTGATGAAATTACAAATTTAAAGAAAAATGTAGATCGAGGATAGGCAGATGGAAGTATTTTGCATTTCATTGCTTATAAGTAGTTTTCAATTTTGGCTGAAATTTATTCGACAGATAAAGCTCAAATTTGGCAACTCTATACACCGCATATGTCAGTGACAGCAGTCGTAAACAAACGCAAGCGCGAAGTGATATATAAACTACCAGTTTTTGACTTTGGCGTTCGCGTTGGCTTTTGCGTTTACGTCCACTTTCGGGACTTTTAGAATACTACCCTAACACTTTGGTGTGGATTGGTCCATTTTTTTATTGGTCCATTTTTTTTACTAAAATTCAGCTGGAAACACCATTTCAGTTAAAGGCGAGCGCTACAGACTGATGGTTACACACTTTATATAAGCTAAAATGGAACATATGAGCTTAGATAAAGTTTAGTTTCAGCAGGATGGTGCACCAAGTCACACAACTCATCAAACACTAAGCACTAAGTTCGGTAATCGTGTTTCAAGCCATCTTTTCGATGTCAATTGACCGCTTCAGATCTGTGATTAGATCGCTGAAGTCTTATCTTGTGGGGTTCCGTCAAAGACGGATGTCACGTTCCCTTAAAACTAATATCGTCCGAGAATGGGTGGAAGAAGAAACCCTCAACAAAGTCTTGGAAAATTGGACTGACAAAATGAGCTACTGCGAAGCCAGACGCGGTTCCACAAGTCATGGGAGTTCCACAAATCATAGCAAAATTTGTTATTTCTAATAAAGTCATAATATACCAAATTAAATTAAGTTTATTTCATTTTACTTAATTTTTAACAAGGTACTTGTATTTGGACCACCCTGTATATGCTATTTTTAGTATTTCTGGCTTGATATTCAAAGGCCTTCGAATCTCTTGCCACTATATTCCTTGCCAGAATAATCAAATCACTTCCATTGTGATAAATAAATAAAAACTTTTACGGGAACCGAAAAACGTTTCCAATAACTGTACTTTAAAAAAAAAAACCTTTACGACAAACGCAAAATATTTCCGACTTTCCGAATATTTTCGTTTAGCAGGCATCTGAAATGTTCATAGATCTTACGACATGTTAGGTTAGGTTAGGTTGAAAGGGAAGCACGTTATTTGAGTTAGAAAACAAATAACGAGTTCACCCGAGGCCGTAATTTCGGCCCATTGCGGTTCCCATATAAAGAATTGAAAGGTGAAAGGAATAGTTGTAAAGAAGATGCAGAATGTAGGAGAGAGGGTAAGTTAAAGGAAAGACTCTAGAGCAAAAATTTTTTTCAGTTGTCCTCTTCTGCTCTGCTGAACCAGCGAGATTTTTCTATGAATTTGAATTTAATTGGAGCGTCTACTAGGTCATTGAGGTACTCCTGCAGTCCTCTACAAGAAGAAAGCAAGTTCTTCACTGGCTTCTCCTCTTCTTCATCTAAACAACTTCTGCAGTATTCTTCACATGTCAGTTGCATACGTGCAACCATGTGGCCTATCACGCAGTGGCCAGTTACGACTCCTGTGAGACCGCTGAGAGTGGTATTTCCAAGGGAGAGCAGCCCTTTGGTACTTGTTCCGTCAATGGCCGGCAAAAGAGATCGAGCTATCCTACAGTTCTGTACCGATTCCCATCTCGACTTGGTTAATGCGACTCCCAGTTCGTCGACTTGGTTCCTCAGTTCCTCGAACGGAATATGCAAGTAAAGGGTCGCAGCGTCTTCCCGCGATCGGGAGCCCATTCTAGCGCATTCATCTGCTATATCGTTGCCGTGAATGTTTTTATGTCCCGGTACCCAGCAGAGCGTGATTTCGTGAGCCTGAATTTGGGTTAAGTATAAGAAGCAGTCCATGGTACAACGTGATTTGATCATTCTTGAGTCTAAGGCCTTGAGGGCTGCCATGCTGTCGACGTAGATTTTGAATTTCGCCGCAGATAAATCACGTTCCAAAATCTGTTTTGCGGCAACGTTAAGGGCATACATCTCTGTTTCAAAGAGCATACATTTGTTCGGAAGTCTGGTGGAAATCTTGAGATGTAGGGGTTCGGAGTATATTCCCGTGCCCGCTTTCACTTTATATCCATCCGTAAAAATTGAGATTTTTCCCGCCTCAGCAACGCTATTTGCCGCCCAGTCTTCACAGCTAGGTGTAATTACCTTAAATTGTTTGTCCTGAATTACCCTCGGAGCCATGTAGTCCATTGGCTTGTTCATATTTCCGAAAGTAACCATGCTGACCAGGACTGAGCCATGCCCATGTGTAGTGTTGACAGGCATTCCCGATTCCCTTAGCCGTAGGGCCACTTTCGCCGCGGTGCATTTAATATGTATATAGATCGACATGTTTCTTTGGCTAAAAATTAATAGACGGATTCATAAAATCATAATATTTTCGGATAAATTTTTTTCAGTGTAGACAATTTTTTTAAGATTTTATCATTCGTAGCTTAAAAAGCCTAAAATAAATGTACCCTGGGAGTGGTTATTCTAACTGGTTGCCAAAATTACTGGATTATTATACGATGTGGGTATGATAATGACTAGATTAGTTAGAACCCTTAGCGGAAGTTTAATGTTTGGAAATGCTCTCATCAATTTTAAACTTCAAACATAAGTTGAGTATATAAGAACAAATATGCACAGATCAATGGAAGGACAAATGGGACTGGAGGACTGGATAACTGGGGGGACTGAATGGTGGAAGGTCACTGGAGATCTGGGGAGCAGAAGATCTAAAGGACATATGAATGTCGCTAATTTGTAAACAAAGGCGAAAAAGCGGTCAATCGAAATTTAAAATGGGTGGATGTTGTTTTGTATATACTTATATGTATATAAGGACGCACGACCTTATTGTATTTCCCTGTACCACGATGTAATGTACGCGTCGTACCAAGGATATTATGATATTAAGAACTAATTGACCCAATCATTGCACGAGTAGGTTGCTGCTGTTAGGCCATGTTAAATATTATAACATGGCACATAATACTTATTAGCGAATAGAGTACAAAAGAAAACTTCTGTCTAGCCACTTTGGTATTTAAAACTTTAATGAAATATAAACCTTAATTGCACTTAAGCGAGCTGGGAATTATCACAAACTTGTCAATAGTGCATTATGCGTCTAGACATTTCGTTTGATTCTTTTGATGGCCAGTTGGCTCAAAAGAGAAAACTACAAAGAAAAATTAAAGACTCAAACGAAAACATTTGATCGGTTCAAATAAATAAAGGAGTCCTTTCAAAGAGTCAGCCGCAGACGATGCCGCCGCTGCCAAACTCAATGTTATAGAAAATCGCTAAGAAAACAGAACAGCAACAAAAAAAAGTTACCTTCAAAGTGAGACAAACAAAAAACAAACACAAAATCAAAGAACAAAAAGAAAATATGTAGACGGATGTATGTAAAACAAAAAACAGCTACAACTTTAAAGTTTCCTTTGTGTGGCATATATATGTATCTGTATCTGTGATCATGTGTGTGTGTGTGTGTGTGTGTGTGTGTGTGTGTGTGTGTGCGAATATGTTTGCTATGAAACTAAGCCATATTCAGGGCTGGCAAACATAAAATGCATTACACACACAATCAGATGCCAAAGGCGAACTAAAACAAACAGCTACCGGCAAACAAATGAACAATTGACCAACGCGATACCAGACAAATAAAATACTACATACGAGTGCACCAACACAATGATGTACAAACCACAGCAATAACAATTATAATAAAGCACGATAAAAGCTAAACTCTATTAACACACATATGTATGTATGTTTGTATAAGTGAGCATAAATATGTGTTAGTGTGTCCGTGTGTTAGTATATGTATGTTCATACTTATATGTTAAACAATTGTTCTGCATAGCAACGACCTACAAAAAGTTCATTAACGGAGATACCTAGACATGGCCCAGACACCGGCCAGACAATATATAGACACAGGCCGACTTAACATAAACCACACTCTTGCACACACTCGCTCGCGTGAACACATACCAACAAAAACACAAATGCAGACATTGCACACACACAACACTTTTATTGGTAGTATGCAAGTTGAAAACAAACGTCATAATGGCATTGATACGAACAGTGCAAAACTGGACAGAGACATTAAGACGTCAGTCGTGGGAGACTTTATGACTGCTAATCGAGTGAGTGTCATTCGAAAAGTTATTATTTTGACAGTTTTTGGCTCTGCTGTTATGGAAGCACAAAAATGTAGAGTATTATCGTATAAGTTTATTGTACTAGACATGCATAGGTATGTATTCAAAGATCTTATGAACTTCAGCTGTATCGTCTCTGTAAGGTATTGGAATTTGCTTGTGACCAAAAGAGTGCCATTTTTCAGGACCATTCATAGTTTTCCATAATTTAAGACAAGATTTTGATTACACAACCAAAACATCCACAAGATGGGACAAACGAATTTAGAGGTTGTAACAACCGAGTTGAGAGGTTGTCAGAAACGAATTTAGAGGTTGTAGCATCCAAATTTAGAGGTTGTAGCAATCGAATTTAGAGGTCGTAACAACTGAATTTAGAGGTTGTAACAGCCGAACTTAGAGTTTGTAACAATCGAATTTAGAGGCTGTAAAAATGAATTTAGAGGTTGAAGCAACCGAATTTAGAGGTTGTAGCAATCGAATTTAGAGGTCGTAACAACCAAATTTAGGGGTTGTAAGAACCGAATTTAGAGTTTGTAACAACCGAATTTAGAGGTTGTAACAAACGAATTTAGAGGTTGTAGCAACCGAATTTATAGGTTGTAGCAACCGAATTTAGAGGTTGTAACAAAATAATTTAGAGGTTGTTACAACGAATTTAGAGGTTGTAGCAACCGAATTTAGAGGTCGTAACAACCGAATTTAGAGGTTGTACCACCGAATTTAGATTTTGTAACCACCGAATTTAGAGGTTGTAACAAAATAATTTAGGGGTTGTAGCAACGAATTTAGAGGTTGTAGCAACCGAATTTAGAGGTCGTAACAACCGAATTTAGAGGTTGTAACCACCGAATTTAGAGGTTGTAACAACCGAGTTGAGAATTTGTAACAACCGAGTTGGGAGGTCGTAATAACCGAGTTGGGAGGGTGTGACAACCGAGTAGGGAGGTTGTGACACCCGAGTTGGGAGGTTGTGACAACCCAGTTGGGAGGTTGTGACAACCGAGTTGGGTGGTTGTGACAACCGAGTTGGGAGGTTGTGACTACTGAGTTGGGAGGTTGTGACAACCGAGTTGGGAGGTTGTGACAAATAAATTTAGAGGTTGTAACAACCGAATTTATGAGTTGACACTATAGAGGTTAAAAAATGGGTTTCCCAATACATTGCATGAAAGGATTAGGGAGAGCTTCTCGCAACCAGTGAGCTGCGCGCTTTATAGTTTTACACTCACTGATTGGGGCCTACAGTTTTAAACCGATTCCGAAAGGCATTTAGAGAAGCCTTATCATGGTTAAGTACTTGATAATGTTGCCATCACTAAGCGAGATTACCGTCGTCGAAAGAAATAGAAGGTGTTAAAAGTAGGGATCGATCCTATGTGCTCATGTTCAAGAGCCTTGCACACATACCATTGCACCACCGATCACAACCAAATTCGAAGTTGTGTGAACTGACTTGGAGGATGACGAAAACGCATTAGAGTTTGTCACAATCGAATCAGAGGTTGTCACAACCGAATCATAGGTTGTTGTAACCGAATTTTAGGTTGTCACAACCGAATCAAAGATTGTCACAACCGAAATAGAAGTTATCGCAATCAAATTTTAAGGTGGCACGACCACATTGGAGGTCGTAACCACCGACTTGTTTATTATCACAAACGCATTTCAGGTTGATGCGTGATGCAAATAAGCCACCCAAATTGTTTCCTTTATACCCAGACACCAAGCCATAGCTCAGATAACCAATCGAGAATTTAGTCTTAAACGCTACCCAGCAAATCCACAAATCGCCCATGATTAAGTAACGTCCAGACCATACGGAGGAAATTGTTGACAACACAAATTTGTTTTTCATGACGTACAATCCGCATGCAACAACATCGACAGCAACGGGTCCACAACAACACATTCCTATCTGTCTGGCTGGCTGTATCCACCACGTTGCTAGTGCTGATCATGGCACAGCAACAGCAACAATGAAAACAAATCATGAGCAACACTTCCCCTCCAGACAGACAAACTGACGGGCACTTTGCAATTGGTGTCTACGAAAACAAACTCCAACGTATGGAACTACAAAATCAAGAATATTGAAGGCAAAATTTGCGGTTGAACAGAAAATAAAAAAAAACATTTCCAAATTATATTTAATAGTGTCGGCCATCAGTCATGGAACTGCTGAAACAATGTTCCGACAAATTTTGCATAAAACTCAGATTTAGATTGCCGCCACATGGTCACCCTACACTGCGTTGGAAAGCAAGTAAATATTGAAATACAATTCAAAAATTTCATATTATATTGAACCATTGCTTTACAAATCTCCCTCGTAGGACACAAACATGATCGTAATTGACCACTGCAACCATGCTGTGATTTTCTGTTTCCAAAGATTCGTTTAGGGCAGACAGCCAATGCCCGCAGCCGCCTAAAGTTTTTCAATGCTGGCAATAATTTTGTGTGGACAATTTCAAAATTGCAATTAACAATAAAGAATAATTTTACGCACAATTGCAGTCTGATCTTAAAGTGTGACGATCATCGCTTCAGTTGTCACAAGACATGGGGGGGGGAGTAGGCGCCGATATTAGTTAGAATTGCATTTGTCCCACACAATAGAGATAAACGCATTGAGTGACTGACTAACCATACAACTAAGTCGTTGATCCAGACAGTCAAATGAATGGGCTGGAAGTGCATTTACCGCATTAATTTGTTGCATTGAATGCACTTTAATGTAAATGATTCATTCTGTCTAGTACGAATATCAAAATGTTCGGATGAACTCTTGCGTAGGTCAAAACTTTTATTTGAAATCCAAATTCAAGACGTTAATCTCCAACTACAATCTTAAACAACAATAGGCTTCTGTTAATTTGCATATGAGCAACGCTGGTGCAATGGTTAGTGTGTGCGGCTCATGTAAATGAGAACGTGGGTTCGATCACTGCTATGATCACCTCGGTTAATGATAATGACACTATCGAGTAGTTAGCCATGAAAAGGCTTCCCAAAATATCGTTCGGAATCGGTGTAAATCTGTAGTTCCCAATCAGTGAGTGTAAAAATTAGGAATCGCACACCCCACCGGTTGTGAGAAGCTCTCTCCAATCCTTTCAGGTGATGTAATGGGAAACCATTTTTTGTTTGCTTATGAGCAACACTGTCTATGTCGAAAAAATTCATTAAGTTCAGTTTATCTCAGAGCGAAGGGTTTGAACTCTGTCCCAAGTTCTTTAGTGAAATTGTGAAATTTGTTGTCTGTGACGTTTTTGTTTTCAGCAGTTTTCAACCAACAAAGCCACATTTGGGTCACAAAAACCTATATTATAACCTATTAATCATTGCGTCTCAGACATGTAATTTTTAAATTTGCACAATGTGTTTCGATTCAATTGAAGCTCAACATTTCATTTAATTTCATTCATTTCTCTCTGCCGTAGACCAACTGATCTTTGTAGTGTCTATCAGGCACAAAAATATGAGGTGACAGAAGTGACCAGTTGGCGGAGTTGCAAATAACTTCTGCAGAAGCTGTTACGTTGAGGGAGAGGAAGGGGTCCCATTTAATTAGGGACCTGATAAAATTGACTCATACGAGCTTCAATAGGTTCTTGAACTTCTTGAAGAAAAACAAATGGTTCTCCGGTGATGCTGGCGTTTAATATCGTTATACCGTGATATCACACTGAACCAAAAAGTGTAAGTGACTGGCATTAGCACCGAATTTAACTTAAATCAGAAAATCTCTTTGTAGATTTACTAATAAAGCTTATAAATGTCCCTTGAGAAGAACTTCAAAATATTTATAAAACCACAAGTCCCTTACTTCCATGTAATAGAGTTGGCCACTGATATGTGGCGATAACCAATTCTAACCATAAGCAGAATTTTACTTTAAGACAGACATCTGCTAGGCTAGACAGGAAGCTTGACTAAATGACATTGCATGTAAAACTTGTAGCGAAATACTCGTAGTCCGATCGATCAACAAATAAACAAGAACAGCAAGTCAACAATTATCAGACAGATGGCCAGGCCAGACAGCAAACGGCAACAGACATAGACTAATAGACCCAGACAGATAGTGGTGGTGAGTCAAAATCACAAGAGAACCAGTCAGCCACCCAGCCAGTTAGCCGGCCAAAAGAATTCAATCTGGTATGTGCACGCGCACATTCTCTGTAATGTAAAACGTGTGAAGGGGTGCGCATGATCAGAGGGCTCGTCTAGCTACCATAACAAAAAACATAGGCAGCAACAATTTCTGCGGTTGTTGCTGATGATATAGAAGTTTTTGTGTTTTAGTTGTTGTTGGTGTTGTTACTCTGAGCACATGATAAAGTTACAGTTGTAATTGTCTGTGTCTGCTGCAAGACACCCAGACGGACAACAGCAACACTTAGTTACTAGCTGTCTTCAGTGTGTCTCTCTGTCTGTCTTCTGTCTGTCTGGCACCGAAGAACGTTTTGTTTATGTGGTTTGTCTTAAGTTTCACGAAACATTGCATTCGTTTTTGCCTTGTAAAGGTTGCAGACATAATACATAACAAGAGCAACAACAACAGCAACATCAAAATCAACATTAGCCGCAATCGACAGCCAAGAGACGCAGACAACATCAAACAATGTATACGTAGACAGTGGGAACACAAGAAATTCATAATGCACAGCAGTTTGTTGTTCCAAAAAAACATAACACACATTGAAGCCACTACAACATTTTCAATTAAAATTACGGAAAAAGCAATTTGCAATCGAAATGAAAGTCTATAAGAACTTGAATACAAAGATTTTCACAAAGAATTTCACGATTATCGCTTGCTTCCTAGCAACGAAAACGCCAAACTAGCGACAATTTGGAGCTATATATATATAAAGATATTGCTCTAAAGCATGACTACTTTACACACGTAAATCTTGCAAAAGTTTATGTTGTCTTCTTATCTTTTAATTCACATAATCTACAATATTTTTGCTTCATTTTCATTTTTAATACTGACAACTCTGCGTGTAAGCGGTAATTTCTAGTGTCGCTTAATATCGCTTAGCACTCCATACAAAATAAGTGATTATCTAAGCAAGGAGTGTAACCAAAACACGCCTATAAAATTGCACTTGCTGCAATGAAAACTCTCGTACATACATATTATGTCGTTTCTGCAGAAATTAAACATGTACATTGTAGCAATAAACCGTATTCATCTTTGCAACGCAACATATTCATAGCATCAAACGCGAAAATGTAACTGATTCATTGCCTTGCTCACTCTATTTCGGCTTATTTTACTATTATTGACCATATTACAACCTCATGAGGTCAGACGTCTTACAAATATTAATTAAACAAATAAATTAAGAAAATTTCAACATATTCTTCCACCTGGCTCCATCCTTCGCCTTTTCTCGCCAGTTGGTAACACCAAGGATGCGGAGGGATTCTTTTGCCTGGTCTTTCCAGCGGAGTCTTGGTCGTCCTCTTTTCCTGCTTCCATCGGGAACGCTATCGAAAACCTTTCGCGCTGGTTCATCTTCATCCATTCTGATAACATGGCTTAGCCAACGCATTTGACCTAATTTGATTCGCCTAGCTATGTCCACGTCAGCATATAAATCATATAGCTCTTGGTTCCAGCGACGTCGGTATTCGCCGTTTTCCCCAACAGGACCATATACGATTGTTGAATTTTATGTTTCGGGATTAGAGAACAAAAACAAATATTAATCATCGAAAATCACTTTATTGTTTTTCCAAATATTCCCCATGAAGATTTATACACTTTTGCATGCGTTTGAACCAATTGTCGAAACACTTTTGCCACTCTGATTGAGGTATCTCCAAAACATGCATTCTGAATGCAGCAACCGCTTCTTCAGGTGTCGAAAAACGTTGACCGCTCAGTTTGTTTTGTACGTACGGGAATAAAAAGAAGTCATTCGGTGCAAAGTCAGAACTATACGGCGGATGACCCATCAAAGCGATGTTTTGGGTGCTCAAAAATTCAGTTGTCTCAATCTCGCGATAGGTCACATGACGATCTTGCAAAATCAGTTCGCGCACAGTATTAATTGTTTTCGGAACAACAGCTGATTTTGGACGACCTTCACGAACTTCGTCTTGGAGTGAAGTACGATCACGTTTGAATTCACCATACCATCGATAAACACTGGTCCGTGACGGTGCTTCATCGCCAAAAATTGAATTAAGTTCATCCATGGACTGTTGCTGAGTTAATCCACGTCGAAAGTTGTAAAAAATAATCGCACGAAAATGTTCACGATTTAATTCCATTTTTGGGCCGAGATGAATCTTTCAAGTTACTGTAAACAACACAAATAGCGCTCGTATGTGAAAACGTTCTGAGTACGCATAACCTCAAAAATGTCCAACATTACGATAGAGCTGTCAGTTGCCAGATTGCAACACTAGGGTTGCCAAATCCCGAAACATTAAATTCAACCTCGTATTTTACGGAGAATTTTTCTCTCGTATACTTCCAGGTGTTTTTTATCCGCTTGCGATATGACCCAAGTTTCGGAGCCAAATGTCAAGACAGGTAAAATGAGAGTCTGATATAGCTGGACTTTTGTCCGTCGAGGGAGGGCTTTGTTCCTAAACTGCTTGCTGAGCCCAAAATAGCATATATTTGCAATCACAATTCTCCTATCTCCAGGCTGACGTTGTTGTCCTTGTTCACGGGGGATCCAAGGTAGACAAATTCATCTACCACTTCAAAATTAAATCCGTTATCAACGTTCAAGTGCGGACCAAGTTGAGACGTTTGTCTAGTCGTAGAAACCATCAATCTTGTCTTGCCCTCATTAACAGCAAGACCCACCTTCGCTGATCCCCTTTCGATTCTCGAAAATACTGCAGTAATCTCTCGCAAATTTCGCCCGATGATGTTTATGTCGTCAGCATACGCCAGCAACATATGGCTTTTCGTGTTAATGGTCTTATCCGTATTTTCTGCAGCCTTTCTCATTATTATTGCACGAAAGTGTGTCGCCTTGTCTAAGTCCTCGCTTGGTACAGAATGGTTCAGTGAGGTCTTACCCCACGTTCACTGCTGATTCGGTGTTGGTCAGCGTCATTCAACAGAGGCAGATCAGTTTTGCCGGAATACCAAGTCCAGACATAGCTTCGTACAGTTTTACCCGTATGGAGCTATCGAAAGCAGCTTTGTAATCGACAAAAAGGCGGAATGTATCGATTTGCTTTTCGTGGGTCTTTTCCAGGATTTGGCGTAGCGTGGATATTTGGTCAATCGTGGACTTGCCTGGTCTAAAACCACACTGATGAGGTCCAATCAAGTTTTCAAGAATTGGCTTTAGTCTTTCACATAATACGCTCGACAAGACCTTATACGCGATGGATAAAAGACTGATATCGCGATAGTTGGAACATACACACGGATCACCCTTTTTGAATACAGGACATAGTACACTGATACTCCAATCGTCGGGCATAGATTCCCCCAGCCATATACCGCATATAATAACTTTAGAGGAAAATCTTCGAGATGACGAACAAATTCATTCATGTGACGAAGCATTTCGTCCCAGTGGGGACAAAGTAAAAAACGACGACAGCTTCTCACATGATTATAAACTCGTCTGTTTCGATCAGTGTATGCATTCTTAGTGGGCGGAAATAAAAACGATCTACATGTTTTATAATCATTACGTACAGAAGTAACTCTCCGGTAATTTGACTGGGTTGACTAGGGACTATCTTACATGATCAACGGGAATTGCAACGTGTCAGCATGCGTTCAAGCATATGCTTCAGGAACGCTCCTATGTGATGATGCCGGAATGACGGATGAGGGGCATAGATTATGTACGAACAAGACTGCACAAGACGTATTGAATGGTCATAAAGGGTTTTTCAACAGAGACGCTACGAAAGTAAATCGATAGGGCCAGCAAACGACGCCATATTTTTTCCCGCTCATTTGACATTTCTCTTCAGTAAGGTTTGTCATTTAATCATGGAAAGATATACGAGCCAACAACGAGTCGAAATTATTAAAATTTACTACCGAAATTTAGAGTCAGTGGCCTCAACTTTAAGAGCGCTACGTCCGATGAGGCAATGAGTCTCATTTCTGGCTGAATGGCTCCGTCCATGAGCAAAATATGCGCTATTGGTCGGACTGCAATCCACACGTAATCCATGAGTCATCATTGCATCCCGAAAAGGTTTATGGGCCGGCGGCGTCATTGTGCCGTACTTCTTCCGTGATGATCAAGACCGGCACATTACTGTGAATGCGAATCGCTACCGTTCAATGATAACCGAATATTTTTGGCCCCAATTGGATAATATGGACTTGGAGGACATGTGGTTCCAACAGGACGGCGCCACAAGCCACACAGCGAATGCCACAATCAATTTATTGGAAACCAAGTTTTGGTTATCTCACGGAATGGCCTAGTCGATTGGCCGCCTCGGTCGTGCGATTTGACGCCGTTAGATTATTTCCTGTGGGACTACGCCAAGTCTATGATCTATGCCAACAAGCCAGCGACGATTGATGAACTTCGTACGAATATCGAACGTGAAATTGCAGCAGTATCGGCCGATTTATGCTTGAAAACCGTCGAAAATTGGGTTCAGCGTCTGGACTTCTGCAAGCGTGCCTGTGGTGGTCATGCAAAAGAAATCGAGTTCCATACATAATGGCATCGAACGTACTTTTACAGGAATAAAGAATTTAATTGGTATCTAAAACCGGTTTTGTTTTATTTAAAAAAACTTTTGTGGCGCTCTTATTGAAAAACCCGATGCAAGACATTTCCTTTTTTCAAGCATGAACTGATGTCTCAAGCATGAACATAAAACAATATTGGGCGGACAACAGCCGTATATATCCAGTAAACTATTACCGGGGATATGCCCCATCGGCCTTAAGTAAATTGTTAGGTTTGAAACTGACTTTTCTGTCGAGAATCACACCGTGTTATTTTACATTAATCTATCTTAACCAAACATCTAAGTGAATCGCTCATCAACTGTCACCATTACGTAACTTAACCTAACATAGCTTGACTGCGTTTTTTTGATGTGTAAACATCTATGCGCTGGGGGTAAAAATATTTTTCACAATACAATCACAAATTTAGAGTAAGATGTGCGATGTAATCGTTAACCAATCGTAAAGCGTTATCAAATCGGTGTGAGCTATGTATGAGTGTATTAGTTTAATCATACGCGGCATACAATATACTCAACACCATCTAGTGTGCAATAGTAAACAGCTGATTAATAACTTGTCAACCGCAACAAATACAAAATAATAAAATATTTTACAAAATACCAAAAAAATTATAACTCAGAACATAAAACAACACAAAGTGTATCAAAGCTGAATGGAGGTAATGTTAATTCTAATAAAATTTCTATTAGATTCCAATATAAATTAAGATTATAACATATCTTCATCACGTACTGTTGCCTTACACTGAAACTGGTGCACGACAATTGGGTAACAATCTCCATCTCATTCCAATTATTATGGGTGGACATTTTAATACAAATTGTGCAAACCCACAGTCGCAAGCTTTATCAAAATTTTTATTTGACGTTTTCCACTTGCATATGAGCAATTCTCCACAAACCCCCACAACTAACAATTCCACTACTATAGATGCAGTTTTCCATAGATTTTTAAATACAATCGAGTCAAAAAATTAAATATGTATCTTATTTTAGTTACTATAAGCCAATATTAACTATTTGTACTTAAGGCATTTACCATAGATGGGCACTTTGCAGTACTACTAAAATTTCAGTAAAAATAATTCTTTAACTAGTAAATTTTTACTGATTACTAAAAATTTTTCAGCAATTTTTATAAAGTGCCTACATGATTATGATGAGGTGCATTGAATTTTCAGTAATGTTTACACATCTCCCCTGTGATCGGACTCACATTAATATTTTTTTTCTTGCTCAATTGGATGAATTTGGCCTGGAGAATACGTGGTTCCAAGAGGACGGTGCAACGGCGCACACTACTCGAGCCACAACCGATACTCTGAAGGAAGCATTTCCGGGACGCTTAATCTCTCGTTTTGGTGATTTAAACTGGCCGGCCAGATCACCCGATTTAACTGTTCAAGACTTATTTTTGTGTGGTTTGTTGAAGTCGGGGGTTTACGTAAACAAGCCTCAGACTCTTGAAGCCCTTAGGGGGAATATTCGTCAAGAATACGAGAACCTGTTGCCCGAAGTTCTGGCAAGAGTGATGGAAAAATGCCATAAAACGAGCCCGTATGGTCATCAACTCAACTCATCATTTTCATTTTCTCAACTTGATGGAATAAAATCTAATGGATTAAATAAACAAATTTCACAAGCAGAACCAAAGTTTTTCATAAAAAAAAATTACAGCAAAAGAACATTGGGTGATTACTTTTGCGCCACCTTGTAGAAGTACATCTCGACCAAAAGACCCTTGCATATTACACTTAAATACAATAGAACAAATATTTTTCCATTGCATAAAAGCTTCTCACAATCAGTGAGCTGTTCCATTTATGGATTTACAATCAATGATTGGTACCTATAGCTTAACACCGGTTCGAAACGGTTGGCTGAGAAGTTTTTCCATAGCAAATTACTCGATAGCATTGTTGACACCCAGCGAGGTGACCGTTGTCGATAGAAATGTAACGTGTCATAGCAGGAACCGAACATACTTGCAAGATTAGTGCATACTAACCATTGCTCAACCGACGCCAACATCGGACTTAACGGGGCAATATGCAGACCACATAATAATGGGCCGTATTTTCGATTGTAGTCCCTTTTTATGCGTTCGTACAAAGTGAGTAACATTTGGTTTGGGTAGGTTGACGCCCCTTGCACGTCTGCACTCCTAACTTCTAGAACTACCACCGTCTGGTCGTTCCTGATATGCCTAAATCTTTTAACCTTCCGTACACAATATTTTGAGGAGTTGCCGGCTTAACAGATATCGACCAGATATCCTGCCCCACAAATCTTGAATACTGTCACAAGGTTGAGATCAAAGCAAACCTCTGATGTTCTGTTTGTCAAGCGTGCATCAGGGTAGACTCCACAGTCACTACGACACCCCCGCCAAAAAAAATATTAATGTGAGTCCGATCACAGGGGAGATGTGTAAACATCTAGTAATGAAAAATTTTTTTTAAGTTTGAAGTACTTATGCTTTTAGTATATTTTTTTAATTAATCAATTAAAAGTATCAAAACTTTCAATATTGTAAATACATAGGAATTTGCTGGTTTTTGTTTGTTTTATTTAACTTATTTGGTTAGTAAATGGGCACACTGCAGTATATATGTACTGCATTAACAATTACAGTAAGCAGTAAATTTACTGATTACTGAAAAAATTCAGTAAATTTTTACTGATAATGAAATTTAATTTGCATTACCAGTCAAATCATAGGGCCGTATTCATAATAATCAGTAATCGGGCAGTACTGATTACTGAAAATTCAATGCACCTCATCGTAATCATGTAGGCACTTTATAAAAATTGCTGAAAAAGATTTTAGTAATCAGTAAAAATTTACTAGTTAAAGAATTATTTTTACTGAAATTTTAGTAGTACTGCAAAGTGCCCATCTATGGTAAATGCCTTAAGTACAAATAGTTAATATTGGCTTATGGTAACTAAAATAAGATATTTAAATTTTTGACTCGATTGTATTTAAAAATCTATGGAAAACTGCATCTATAGTAGTGGAATTGTTAGTTGTGGGGGTTTGTGGAGAATTGCTCATATGCAAGTGGAAAACGTCAAATAAAAATTTTGATAAAGCTTGCGACTGTGGGTTTGCACAATTTGTATTAAAATCTCCACCCATAATAATTGGAATGAGATGGAGATTGTTACCCAATTGTCGTGCACCAGTTTCAGTGTAAGGCAACATTACGTGATGAAGATATGTTATAATCTTAATTTATATTGGAATCTAATAGAAATTTTATTAGAATTAACATTACCTCCATTCAGCTTTGATACACTTTGTGTTGTTTTATGTTCTGAGTTATAATTTTTTTGGTGGTTTGCAAAATATTTTATTATTTTGTATTTGTTGCGGTTGACAAGTTATTAATCAGCTGTTTACTGAAGTGTAATGCATGTAGTTATTTTACAGCAATGGTTTTCGAAAATTAGTAGCTACTATTGCACACTAGATGGTGTTGAGTATATTGTATGCCGCGTATGATTAAACTAATACACTCATACATAGCTCACACCGATTTGATAACTCTTTACGATTGGTTAACGATTACATCGCACATCTTACTCTAAATTTGTGATTGGATTGTGAAAAAGATTGTTACCCCCAGCGTATAGATGTTTACACATCAAAAATTCAGTAATCATGGCTCTGTAGCGCGCGCTGTCAACTGTGGTCGTTTGGTCTGCGGCGTTCTCAAAAAAATGGTTCTGCGTAAACAGCACACCACGCAGTAACTTTGAGCGAGTGTAATGAGTATTCGTGGGTGATACACGAATTTTCGGTGCCCCTGAAACGACTATTTTGTTTATTCACGTAATCACTAAGATGGAAGTGAGACTCATCGCTCACAATAATTTTCGATGAAAAGTCGTCCACCTCTTCGTTGCGATTCAGGATGGCTTGAGCGTAGGTTACACGCATTTGACGGTCAACAGCTAACAGCTGATGCACTGTCTGCACTTTGTTAGAGAACATCGTCAAATATTTCACCAAAGGGACCACCGGCTAATGCCCAATTGCGTGGCACGTCGTCTGGTCGATGTCTCGGGCTCCTCTTGGACATCTTGGGTAACAGCAGCGATATTCTCAGCAGAACGGCAGCTCCGGGGCCGGCCAGCCCTGGGAAGGTCTCGTGTTGTCCCAGTCTCTTCAAGGCAAGTGGCCAAACGCCGCAGTGTTTGTCCAGTTGGTGTTGGAAGAAATTCACGCTGCGCCAATACAAAAAAAGAACACGAAAGACAATAAAATGGAAACAATTATTCCGCGTTCTTGCGGGGTAAACCAATGCATGGCTTGTCGATTTGTATTCTGCGTTGGTTTACTTCACAAATGTCAAAGCCGAAATGACATTTGGCGTCATTTGCAAAAGTTATAGGGTTTTCCAATAGGACAATTACATAGGCATAGTGAAAAAATAACCAGTATCAGTAGATTAACACTATGTTATCCACGAAGGTTAAAATTCGCGTTTGTGAGCTCACAGGCACACAAAGCACGTTCAAGTGGAGTGGTGTCCATCCGTGACTAAGACCCCTCTGCGAAAACCACGTTTAATCACGCGTACTATGGCTTTTTAACCATTCCATCAGATCCACACCTAAATAGAGGGATTTGAATTCCGATCTATATGTAAAAGAAATGCGGGTCCAAAATCTCCCCAATCTCTTCATGGGATTTAATGGGTAACCTTTTTTCTGGTACGTGTTTCAATTGCGACTGCTTCAAATTTGTTCACTAATTGGGGGAACAAGAACATGATCTCTAAATTGTAAAAATCTTCTAATTTTATATTTTTTTAGACAACTATTGTCATATGAAGCCACTGTGCAATATCTGCAATTCGAAATCAATGGATAATTTTGTAGCGTGTAAAGGCTACATAAACAAATGTGACTCATCTCTATTTCAAATTTGTTCACTAATTGGGGGAACAAAAAACTGTCTTTTAGAGCATAAAAAATTATTGGTTGGTTGAAAAAGCTGCAAGACTGCACGCTGTCTAGCACACTTAGGCTAAAGAAGCCCATTGTGATAGCTGCAGTTTCCTCTATAGCAACTATTGACTAGTCGTCTAGCCAAGTTGCCCTTTCAATGAATTTGTCAATAAGACCTACAGGAATATCCTGTTGGGCTACGGTGCTAACTAAATGTGTTCGGAATTTCCTACTTCTCAGTCCTGCCAGAGCAGGGCAATCCCAGAGAATGTGTTTCGTCGTTTACTCGTCCTCTTCCATGCAGCATCTACAGAGAGTGGAGTTTCTATGTCCCAATCTTAGGGCGTGTTTTCCTACAAGACAATGTCCCGTAAGTGTTCCTATCATTGTGGATAACGTGCCTCTCGGCAAGTTAAGTAGTTGCCTAGTCTTCTTCCTGACCACCTGTGGCCAGAGGACCCCGGATTGTTTGCAAGTTGAAGTAAGAATCCACTTGTCCTTGACCATCTTATCGACAGACTGCCTGATCTGCAAACGGCAGGTAGAGATTGGCATACTAACATCTTCTTTTGCCGGAAGAACCTGTGCCGTAGTACCCTGCCTAGCTAACGCAGCCGCTACGCAATTGCCTGGAATGTCGCTGTGTCCCGGTACCCAGATAAGTCTGATGTCAAAATACTCTGCCATCACCCTAAGTGATGAATGGCATACATTCGCCGTCAGGGGCGTAGGAAACATGGCTTCCAGGGATTTTATGGCAGCCTGTCTGTCTGTGTAGATACATATTCTCCTTGGGGTTGACACTATTTTTCAGTAGTTCAGCAACCTCCAGTATAGCGGTAATTTCCGGCTGAAATACACCATAGTGGTCAGACAGCTTGAAGGAGATATTTACATTTAGGCCCGGTGAATGAACACCATAGCCTACTTGCTCGTCCAACTTTGAGCCATCCGTGAAAAATCTGATACTAATGGTGCCCCCTTCCAGTGACTTTTCCCAGGTATTCCTGTTCGGAATAGAAGTTCTTAGATTTGTCGTTGGTAGAAGGTAGGGGATACAGTATGCCGTTTTTACGGGAATAGAGTTGATCCGGTGTAGTACTCGTAATTCAGTGTGTCCGGAATGCCCCGATATAAAATCTTCTAATTATATCATTATTATTGTCATACGAAGCCACTGTGCCATATCTGCAATTCGAATTCAATGGCTAATTTTGTAGTGTGTAAAGGCTACATAGAAAAATGTGACTCATCTGGCAACACGTTTTATAAATGTCGCAAGGTGTTTGTTGTTCAAGTGATGTTGCTTAGACGGCAACAACAACAACATCCGAATTTATTAAATCTTTGACTACAATTAGAAGCCACAGAAAAGAACCACAAATAGACAGACAGACGAAAATATATATGTAGATGGAACGAGCGAACGAACGAACGGTCAGATAAATGTTTATTTTCTCGATATAAAAAAAAAGTTCCCATTGTTTCCCAACCATTTCGGTGACATTTGATAACAAAACAGAAGTCACACACATCAGCATTTATGACTGCTGCTTGTCTTATTGTCTGGTTGTGGTATTTTCCAAAGTTGTTGCGACTTTTGTGTGTTTTTGTCTTGTTTTTGATTTCAATTTAAAGTATTTTTTTTTGCTGCTGCTGCCGATGTGGCCGCCGCCGTCGCCGCTGTTGTTGTTATTGGTGTTGCTGATGGTGGTGGTGTCGATTGTTTGAAACGTCAGCGTTGGCGGCGTCATATGACTGACTGTCTGTCTCTAGTATGTCTGGTCTGAGTCTGGGTCTGGTCTGGTTTGGTCTGGTGCATTTTGTTGGTCTTTTGTGTCTGCATTTAGTACAAATATGCTTGACACGGCCCAGCCAGACGTTGGAGTAGAGTAGCGCATACATACATATGTATGTACATACATGCTACGAGAGTTCCTTCATATAAACATATGTGTACGTATGTATGTGATTGCAATGAGGTCTGATTATGGCTGCATCAAATCAGTTTTTGATTGTTGCTGCTGATGTTGATGTTGATGTTGATATTGTCGGTTTATTCAATGTTGCATTTGTTTACGTCTGCCAATTGTAAGGTGTAGTTCTCCTTTTAAACTGTTTGCCAATGTTGCTGTTGCTGCTGCGATATCTGTTGTTGCTCTTGCTGTTGTCGTTGTTGTTGTTCTTGTTGGGTTTGTTTTCTAGACATTTCTTTCTGAGCCGTCTTGTGTTATGCTGCTGCTGCTGTTGTTGTTGTTGTTTTGCTGTTATGCTGCTGTTGTTTTATATTTTTTGTATGCCATTCAAAACTCGGCTAGACACTGTCTAGCCGGCTGTGTTACTACAGTCGTTTTTTTTACACACCGGCACTTTAAACATTCAACAAAGCCTACAAACAAACAACATTAACAATCAGCCAGTTAACCTGAGTAGCCTTTAAGCCATATTTTTCTGCACAGTTTCACATAACATTACATTAACTTAACTGGCAGGCATTAAGCGTGCAACATCAACTTGAACAGCAGCACCACCACTTAATTACAGACTCTCACATACTACATTGGAATACTTGTCCCAACCAAATCTACCCAGACCATGCGTCCGTCCGTCTGTCCTCCCATCCAGCCTTTCATTCATTCATTCGTGTTCATTCATAGCTCAGTAACTCATTACAAGTTTATATTTGAATGAATAATTATGCTAAGTCTCTAGTGAGCCTGTGGAAATACACAAAATCTCGTGTATATAGTATTATACGGATAGTACTAGTAACAAGTGAAGCTGTTTAGTGCTCGTAAACGACGAGACGAGCGGAAAAGTTTAATTCATAAAAACTTAATTCACTCATAGATGAACGACTACAGGTAGCACTCGTGCAATGCAACGAACAGAATTCAGGTTCCTTTAGAGTGCCCAAGAGTGATTTGTCCCTTATAGTCAGTATTTACAAATGTACATATTCACCAAGGTATCTTAAGCGGTCCACAGACTTGTCATTCATGAGCATGAGCTTGGTCGATAACTGTTTATCTGGCTGATGAATTTGACAAAATATTACCAAAACATGTTGTAAACATGATAGTGATGCTAACAATTTCGATTACATTCTGATTTGTTATCAAGAGGAACGGTGAGCCGACAATAAACATCAACAAATAGCTGATGTTCATGCTCATGAATGACAAGTCTGTGGTTCGCTTTAGCCTTGGTGTTCAAGCCATATGATATCTCATCCCGATATTCCACAATGTGGCTGTAGAAGAGACGTACATTACTTTTTGGCGAACAAATTAGTACTGTGTCAAAACGTCCTAAGCTTAACTTTTTGAATGTTTGTTAGATCCAACATGAAGTAAGATCCTAGATCTTGTCTCCTAAACAAAATGGTTGCCCATTACATCCCGTAAAGGGATAGGGGAGAGCTTCTCACAACCAGGGAGATGTGGACTTTCCAGGTTTGCACTCACTGAATGGGGCCTACTGTTTTTCACCAGTTCCGAACGATATTTTGAGAAGCTTTTTCATGCCTCAATACTCGACAGTGTCGCCGTCACTAAATGAGTTGACCACCGTCGAAAGAAATGTAAGGTGCACACTGAAAAATAACGGCCTCTCTAGCATATTCTCTCAACCATATTCTGCAGGATCCATGTATATGTTTAGAACACACTTTAAACATTCATATGTTTGCAAGTCCCAACCTCACTTGTGTTTAAATGTAAATAGCATCATGTTTACTGCCAAACATGTATGCTATTACGTGGAAACATATGCGTTCTTCATCCCAAACATCCATAGACTTACGTGGAAGCATCCGCGTGTTTCACCCAATCCTGCATATACTAACGTGGAAACATATGCGAATTTCCTCCCAAACGTAATAATATTTAGAAACGAATTAATTTTTGATTTCAATATATATGTATTATTTATTATAATTAATTTTATCAACCAACATAAATCCACATTTATAAATAATTAATACAAAAAATTAAGAGATTCAAAACGACTGTTTTTATATTTACTTGCATTGATTATTGTTCTTTTTTTCATTAAATGAGGATCTGCTGTTCTTTTGCTTCGCCTTTCTTTGTTGTCCCTCACGTTTTTGTTTTCAGAAGGTTTCAGCTATGCGTTGGTTATCACTATGCGTTGGTACACAAACAATATATTTATATAGAAGTTTAGTTCATGTAAGCCATGCGTGGATTAATTACTTGTGTTTTTTAATATTATTTTTCACAAATGATTCGCCATTCCGATTTTTTCAGTAGAGGCTGTATTAGATTTTTAAATTTCAATTGGTATTTTTTAAATTTCAATTGATGTATTTCAAATTTCAATTGATGTGTTTTAAATTAAAAATGTCTTTTAATATGAAAATTGTTGTGAGCTGTTAAATTAAGCTTTTACATGGTGAATGTGAATATCGTCCAAACAAGCTTTAAAAGCTCCTATGGCATTCTTTACATATTTGTATAAATATTTATTCATTTACCTTTATGATTTGGACTTCCCTTGCGTATTAAATAATCAAGCTCGAGGTCTTATTAAATATTAAATAATTTTCGTTTTTCTTTCAGCATCAACGACATAAAAACCCGCATTAGCAATGCCATACAAACTAAAAACTCCGAGGAAATCATTGAGTATCCTTTGCATGAAATGGCCGCTTATCCCACTTGCAACTCCGAGACTACGGAGACCTCGTGGCTCCACGACAATAACATAACCATACAATTCTCCAGCACCTTGTTTGAGCAAAAAATGCAAAATTTAAATCTGGACTCGGCCATTTTAAGATTATATAAAATTAATCCAAATGAAACCCTCGACGACCATACGACAAGCGATGATGAGGCAGATGATGATGGCGCTGATACCAATAAGCCGAAAAGATGTACCACTCCACAATTGGATGCACAAATACGTGTCACCGTGTCCATTGTACAGCAATTGCGTCGCAATAAACGTGGTGTGTATGGTAATAATGGGAAATTTTTCTAGAATTTAATTTTACTTAAGTTTCATTTCCCTTTTATCCTTTTCGTTTTTGTCATTGAATTGTATGTTCATGGGCTTATGTGTGTGTCTTTTTCTTTTTCTTTGATCTTGATGATCACAGAACGCAAGAAGAGAATTTGCAATACCATCATGATGAATGTTTCCTCAACCGGCTGGGTAGAGATCGATATCAGACGAGCGATTTATATATGGGAAAATGTTGGCAAACAATTGGAACAAGCGCAGCAGCAACAGCAGCAGCAAACACGTCCACCCGTCCTGGTCGGTTGGTTGATGATCGAGGTGCACGATGAGGAGGAGCAACCATTGAAGCCGGGCTTATACTTTAAGCCACCAAGTTGTAATCAGGCAGGTAAGTGTGTTGTTTGCCATAAGTAACTAACCAACATCAATACCACTATGAATTTGACATTAAGAAACGCGTAAACATCAAGAAACACAAAGAAAAGTGAAAAGAGGGGAAAAAGGGAAATTTAGGAATCTAGTAAAATATATTCTGTATTCTTTTGCGGAGATAATTATCTGGCTAAGTGACGGCAATACTAGATAACCGCATAAAACCTATTAAAAGAACAGCCCCTTGAAAAACCCTTTCTCCAAGCAAATAAATGCTTGGGATAATCGTTTATTGGAATGGATTCAGTATCTTATGACCAGTTTCACAGTTGAAAATTCTCCATTTAAATGTACTTTAAATGCCACATTTTTGTCATTTAAATGTCATTTAATATGAAAATTTTCTGAGAGCTTTTAAATTGAGCGTTTGAATGACGAGTGTGAAACTCACCCTTAGAAAGCCAACTGTTAGATATAGACGAAAAAGCTTTGAAATCCCTCGTTTAAATACATGTATTGGGGCGAGCTTCGCAGTCGTCATTTAAAAGCTAACAATAATTATCTTATGAAGAGATATTTAAATGACGAACATCGGACATTTAAATTCCATGTAAGTGTTGGATGGCATTAAAGTGTCAACTGTGAGACTGAGCCTAAGTAAAGAATTGTAGTCTGAATTTCTTAATGCGAGACGAGTGTCAGTTAAAAGCTCTATTTAAAAGCTCACAGAAAATTTTCATATTAAATGACATTTAAGTGACAAACATCGGGCATTTAAAGTTCATTTAAATAGAGAATTTTCAACTGTGAAACTGAGCCTTAGTTAGCCATTCTTCACTTACATAAATAAACTTTAAATGCCCGATGTTCGTCATTCAAAAGTCTTTTAATATAAAAACTATTGTGAGCTTTGAAAAACTTTGTCGTTTAAATGTCACTTTGCAAATTTGCTGTGAAACTCGCCTCTAGTAATCTTGTACGATTGAAAATGGCAGACAAAATGGTCGTATAACAAAAGTCCACGAAAGAGCCGTTGACAGTTATTAGAAGCTTATTGTAAAGGGCTTACCGGCCTAAGAGAGCGAAAAGCTTAGGTTAAACAGATAGTCATGGTAGTTTCTTCCCTCTTTTGCTGCAGCTTTTCTGTATATTTAGCATAGAAGTCGAAAAAATGTATCACTCCTTGTATGACAAAATAGTAGATTGACCCTACAGATTGAAAAAGCTTCACTGGTTTATAAATAAATTGTGTTAGGACATTTACCTCACCTGGTACTAGAGGTGTGCGCGGGTGTGCATTTTAACTCACAATCACGCAATCTCACGAGGAAAAAAATTGTCACGCACAACAATTTTTCAACCTATCACGATGACCCACGCTCACGAGTCAAGAAAATAGAGAAATAACGCACGTTCGCGCACTACCACTCGCGGCGTTTTAATACCAAACGTCATTTACCCAATCGCTTCTATTTTTAAACATATTTATTGGTAAACACTACTTCGTTCGGTACAAAACTAGTACGTACGTTTATATGTGTATCCGAAAGATAACCCTTTTTTAAACACACTGGAAGCATTTTTGGGGATGGAAAGCTAAAATTGTGTAGATTTTGTTGATAACATGTTCATACTAGAAAGCGTGATTCGTGAGTATAATTTCTGAGAGTGAATACCAAAAATTTCAGTCACGCACGCGCACACCTCTACCTGATACAATAAAGTCACGGACATCGCCATTGCCAATAATTAAAATTCTCTTTGTAAACAGTTTCCGGTTTTAGTGAGCATAAAGCTTTTCTTGTTTAGGTTAAATACGTAGTGATAGGAAAGCTCCTGGAACATCGTAATAAGCTTCCTAATGCTGCTTGTCTATACATTTGACATAGAAGTCGAAAAGCTTTATCCCTGTAGGAAAAATTGTAGTCAACATTTTTAATTGAAGCTTTTTTTCGTGTATATTAAAGGCTCGGGCCACACTATCATTTTGTTGCCGGACGTTTTTAAAAGCTATGCTATGACAAAAAAAGCACAGACACGATGAGAGGAAGAGAGAGCTTATTAAAGAGCGCGCGTTTCATAAACTCAACGTCCGGTTTTTCTCTAACGCGCGCTGTACTACTTGTAGGAAAGCTCTGGCCAACGCCAGACGCGCGTTGCAGTTGAAAACGCCTAAAATGCGCTTTTCAATTAAGTCGGATTTTTCTATGAAGATTTAATCATGTATATTAAAAGCTCGGGCCACATTATCATATTTAAACACACACACGATCAGAGAGGGCTTATAAAAATGTGTGCGTTCTATAAACTCATCGTCGGATGTTTCTATGACGCGCGTTGTAGTTGAAAACGACGAAACCGCGCGACGAAAAAACACTAGTGTGTTCTACCTTATTTGATTGTGTATACTTGTAGGAAAGCTATGGTAAACGCATGTATGTCAACAAAACGCTAGTGGAACCCTAGCGAAAGAAGTAGTCGCGCTTATACTTTTAGAGTTCTGTAATACCAACGAGTTTCCTAACACAAAAATGCCGTTATATTTAAAATAAAAGCCCTAAAAGCATGGCTCGTGTACGTTAACAATGGATTTCTGCGTAAGCTTTTATGATGTCAATGATATCTTTTAATATACCAATGAGATGTTTTGTAACCCCTTTCTGCACAGACCTTTCCGGCTTGAAAAAGCTTTACTTGTGGCTGGTCCCGTGGCAGCAATGCAAAAACTTTAAGATGACCCGCAGCTGAAATAAGCTTCCTAATGAAACTTCTCTGTATATTTTAAAATGTATATTAAGGCTCAGTTTCACGGTTGGCGCTTAAGTGTAACTTAATTTAAAAGCGCACAGAAAATTTTCATATTAAATGACATTTAAATGGCAACCATCGAACATCTAAAGTCCATTTAAATGTAGTTTAAATGCCCGCTGTTTGTCATTTAGATGTCATTGAATATGGAAATTGTTGTGAGCTTTTAAATGACGAGTGTGAAACTCGCCCTTAGTCTCAGTTTCACAGTCGGCACTTGTATGCCATTCTTCAATTAATTAAACTTTAAACGCCCAATGTTCGTCATTTTAAATCCTTACAATGTGAAAATTGTTATGAGCTTTTAAATGTATTCCAACGTGAAAATTGTTGGAAGCTTTTAAAATGAGCTTTTAAATGACGACTGTTGAGCAAAAACTTTTCGGACCTTTAGTCGAGCAAAAACTTTTCGGACCGCACATATCAGTGCGATTTTAGTAGACCCTTTCGGTACAGTCGAAAAAGCTTTGCTAGTGTTTCTGCAAAAGGCCATCTAGAGAAAGCTTTGTATTTAGATCCCTCATATCAATGAGATTTTTAATTATACAGTACGTTTTAGTATATAGTATATAGTACAGTTTTGCGTCGTTAGAGGATCAAGTAGTATGTATGTTGCAGTGATGACTGTCGGTGGTGCAATGGTTATAGTTAGTGTGAGCGGCTCTTGTACATAATAACGTGGGTTCGCTATCTGCCCTGACCACCTTACATTTCTTTCGACGACAGTCACCTCGCTTAGTGATGGTGATACTATCGAGTACTTAGTCATGAAAAAGCTTCTCAAAGCTTCTCAAAAAAAGCTTCTCAAAAGCTTCTCAAATAGTGCGTGTAAAACTAGAAAGCCCACGGTGAAAAACTCTCCCCTATCAAGGGATGTAATTGGAAACCAGTTTTTATATTACAGTGGTGTCCAAGTGAAAGTTTTTCAAAAAAAAATTACAACAATTAACCTTTTTTGAAGCTGTCATAAGTAAGCTATCATCGGTCGCCTCCGCACAACGCGAACTTCTCCATACATATTACAAATTAGTTTTTAAACCAACACCAAATTAAATAAAGTTATAATTTGTTAATAAATTGCAGAAGCTACGAAATAAAAGATTTTCAATTAATTTCGGGTTTCTCTTTTAAACTTTACAACCGGGCTTTCAAATAAACTTTATAATTCTCAGAAAATATTAAAATTATACCAGATTCACTAGATATACCAGATTTGTTGCAAAATAGGGAGTGAATTAAAGCTTGCGAAAAGTTTCGTTCAAAAAAGTTGCAATGATTTGTCAACAATTTCAGACAAGTTTGCTAACCAAATCACTTTTAATAAAATAGTGCTATTTATGCTAAGGAATTCGGAAAGTTATTCAGTTAAATTTCATTTATTGTTGTAAATTACCGGTGGTTTCAAGTCCAAAACAGAAATATGATCGGTCAAAGACAGTCAGGTTTGTTTGTTTATTTTACCTTGATTATTTACCTAAAATATTTACAAAAAATGCTAATTCATACATATCATCTGAAAATTTACTGAAATGAAATTTAAAACGTCACAGTGTAATTGAATATTTAAAGTTCGTCGTCTAGACGTCTAGCGTAAATCATAATTTTTTTGTAGTTGAGTTGGCATATTTTTCACTGAATTCCATAGGAACCAGCAACCCCTTATTGATTTCTTGAAGAAAAAAATAAGTAAACAACTTGATAGGAAATTAAATATCAATTTCGGATTGGAAAGAATTTCCCTTGAAAATTTAAGTAGAAGTCAAATGCAAACAATTTGATGTCATCACAGTAAGATAACCAATCGAATCGAATCCCTACACAATGTGGTGAGCCTAAAAGGCAACAACTAACTCCAAACAGTTGTCGTTACTTACTGTAAACAATAACATAACTCCAAAGCAAATAGTTCTAAAGATTTTGCATATTTAATGTCGTTTGGCTGACTGTGTTTTGAATATGGCATTAAAGCTATTCGAGCTTAAAGCATGAAACAATGAAATATAAGCGTTTTTTTGTTGTTTGTTTTTTTGCTAAGAGAATGTTTTGATTTGCTTAGGTTTTAAATGCTAACCCTGATTGCTGCTGTTTAATTAAGTGTTCGTTAATGCTATTAAAATGTTTGCGCTTACTATGCTTTTTGAACAAAAAGAATATCTGGTTGAATATTTAATTTACTTTATATATTTTGCTTTACAGATCTTGCAATCCCATGGAATTACTACAGACCGGACCCGGCTATGTCTCCATTTGCAACGCACGAGGTGCCAAGGTGAGTAACTTAACAAAACCCACCACCATTTATTTACAATGACAAGGTTTGAAGCTTTGCTTTAATTAAGTGTGCAGCCTAAAAAGCGGCAACACTTTTATAATACTTATAAACAAAACAGCGTTTCAGACAGTTTAATATTAGGAAAATAAATTCGAGGTGTTTTCAATCAAAAAATAAATAAATATTTTCCTAAATCATCCCACGAAGAGACACAATCATTGAACTGTGCGAACGATTTTTTGAAGAGCATTTACAATTTAAAATTAAAAATGTTAAGTTACGGGCGTTGTTCAACAAGCGATAGGGGGCATTGAACTACTTTCATTAGAGATTTGCTAAATCTGCTTAAAGCCTCTTCATGCGATAATGGTCTGTCATATTGTGCAATATTTTAACAATAATCATTATCCTGCATAGATGAATGACAAAATCATTTGAGCTGCTCAATTTTTTACAGTTTTCTTAGCATGAGCTTTTTCATTAGATCAAAATTACATCCTCTGAAGAAGTATTCCAATATAGCAATAATTAAATTGCACGTCCCGTTTTTATTATTCATTACAATTATCTATTATGATTTCCACGTCCGTATGATAGGGGGGTACGATGGTGTGAATTTATTTTATTTTGTTAAAGTGAGACGTATTTGATCCACTTGCACCCAATATTATCGTACGACTTGGCAGTTATGAATACCCATTTTACTGAAAACTGACTGGATCAGGAAACTTCGCATAAAACGATTGTTTTTTTTCGCATTTGGATTTTCAGTGTTAAGTTTTTGCCAGGGCACGCATCATTTGTAACATATGTGTGTCAATGTGAAAAATATTTAGCTTGCCATAGACTTACCAACGAACAACGGTTGCAAATTGTTGAATCTTATAATCAATATTCGTGCTCTGCGAAAAATGTCTTTCGCAAGTTACGTCCATTTTATGGTTGTCATAATCGACCCGCCCGCCGCGCAGGCTATCGCAAGTGACCAAATTTCGCACCACTTTCACTCTATTATACATCAATCCAATCGATATAGTTGGAGTACCGAAGATAATATTGCTGATGTATTCGCCAGTGTTAATGAAGATCGCGATATGACCGCCCATCGCCGATCGCAGCAATTGGGTTTGTGTTATTCGATCAACCGGAAGATTTTAGGTAAGGACCTGGGTCTAACGGTATACAAAATATAGCTGGAGCGGGAGCTGAAGCTGAAGCCGGACGACCTAACACAGCGTCGTCTTTTCGGTGAATGGGCCTTAGAAAAGTAGGAAGAAGTCACATTTTTTATAGACAAATTGTCTTCAGCGACGAGGCTTATTTTTGACTCACTGGGTACGTCAATAGAGTAAGTCAGATTTGCCAAATTTAGTCCGGAGAGCAGCCAGGCAGAGGCTGTTCAAGAGCTGCCAATGCAACCTAAAATATTCACAATTTGGTGCGGTTTATGGGTCGGTGGTATCACTGGACCATGCTTCTTCAAAGACGATGATGGCCTGCAACGTTACGGTCAATGGAGCAAGGTACCGTTCGATGATCACTCAATTTTGTTTTTTCTCCAAAATGGAAGAATTAGACTTGGTTGACATGTGGTTTCAACAGGACGGTGCCACATGCCACACTGTACGCAAAACCATGAACCAATTGAAAGGCGAGTTTGGTGAGCAATTAATCTCACTTTTTGACGCAGTCTATTGGTCACCTTGTTCGTGCGATTTGTCCCCACAATACCATTTTTTGTGGGGCACGTTAAGCCTCTCGTCTATAGGGGAAAGCCAACGACGATTTTTAACTTGGAAAAACTGTGTCAAAATCGAACTTTCACAATGGGCCACGTGAAACGTAGCCGTGGACAATATTTGCATGAAATAATCTTTAAAAAGTAAATGGCAGGCATTGATTTATCGATCGAAATAAAAATTTCATTCACCTGTTCAAATTTTGTATGTTTTCTACAATATTCAAAAACCAAATACATAAAAATCAACCATTATTAAAACTTGCCACGAAATTGTAACAACTATCGGCAATTAGCTGCTGCAAACCCCTTTTTTTACCCAGGACCTATGTATATGGTAACAATATCGCGACTTCTGGGTATAGCCACGCAATCGATTTCCTGGCTGTCAAAGTTTGTCATCTCGTGACTAGACTACACACGCAAAGAAAACTTGCATTATGTCCAAACGAAATCTCAGGAATAATTAAGTTAATTTGGGAAATGCAATTACAGCAAATCAAATATTTATTGAATCAGAGTATCATTAAATTTGTGATGAATTAATAAAATCGTTTACGAGGACCGGAAAACGGTGACAGTGGACGATATATGGTAACTCTAAACTCAAAATAACGTTTACGAGAAACGAAATACGTTTCCATAGTTCTACAAAATTTAATCTGATAATGTTTGCAGTTTCTCTCGACGTTTCGATAATATTTTGTTGACTCTTTAGGGTTAACCTAATTTATAAGTAACTCCAAACGCAAAAATTTCTCAAGAGAAACGAAAAATGTTTGCGACAATCTAATTTTTCGTTTAACACAAGCGAGTTACATTTCACTGAATAAGATTTATTTTCGGTAGAGGTATAGCCTCATTAATACAAGTATTTTATTGAATTTTAACTACAAATACAGTTTAGTAATTCTGCTTTCCCTGCAACGGAGTTGAACCATGGCATCACCTCAGAAAGTCTGCTGGTCTATCCACTAAACTATCGCATACCATATACCATGCACGGAATAGAATTATATCCTAACATTAGGTGAAAAAAAATCTATTTCACAACAACAAAGAGGGTACACTGGCTAGCAAAATGGAACGCAGGAAATATAGAAAAAATCCACAAATAAATAAAAAACTCGTAAAATTTTGATTATTTTTAAGGAATTCGAATTACAAGTTTTCTCGGTCAAAACGTTACAACGTCCTTGCCCGATATTTTTTACACGTTAGTTCCATAGAATAATACATACCATAGAAGCTTTTATTCGCTCAATAAATTAAACGTCATAGGTACGATGGAAAGTAAACCTTGGATGGTGGAAAATATGGGTTCAATAATACCAGATGGTGGCAATAGTATACAGCGACCCACAAAGGAACAACAAGCGAATTTCGTGTTTTTGTGACAAACTAGTTGTGTTAAATACAATACAAATGTATACCAACGATAAAAGTCAACAAAAAAGTGCAAAATATATTTAAATTGTTCAGTTCTACACCAAAACGACAGGAAAAAGTTAAGTGAACATATTTTGTAACTCCACCTGGTGTAAGATAATTTTAAATTTAATTGCTCTCATTTCCACAAACCTACGATGAAGAGTGTGAAATGAAACGTCAGATGAGAGAATAAGTTTATCTACGTATGTATTATTCTATGGTTAGTTCTATCCAAAAAACCAACAACAACAAAAACTTCGTTCAAAGTGACGTTTATAAGAAATTACATAATAACATCTGGGTGTCAAATATCGACAGGCAAATTTGGCATCACTATCTATCGTCAAAGCCCAAAATTGTAGGGTGACCATCTAACCACTATACAGACTTGAACATTTCGATTTGCCTATTTATTTCTCATGAACGAAACCAAATCAATTCAAGAGACGGTGTAGTGTATTGTTTACAGTGTATTGTAGACTTATTTTCTCTCAGAGAAAAAAGAAACCATTCTGAAGATGTATCACCTTTGTGTGTCCGTGTGTATACACTAATTCATTTACAACAACGCTTTTCTTAATTTGCCGCAAAAGAAAACTATGACAATTTTTGGGTAAATGAAAGGCCGACTGTCGGTGGTGTGCAATGATTATCATGCGCGAATCTTCTACATGAGAACGTGAGTTCAATCCATACAATAACCATCTTTCATTTCTTTCGCCGGCGGAGACCTCGCTCAGTCACTGTCTATTAATTAGCCCTGGAAACAGCTGTTCCTGATCAGTGAGTCTTCAAATCAAGAATCACACATCTCCTGGCTCTTATCGCTTCATGGGATGTAATGGGAATCTTTGTTAGAAATTTCGTTAACAACAAAAGAAACGACTTTTATAATAAAAGCTTTTATTTGCGGGAAATGTATCATCGTTTGCACGCAACCATGACACTAAATAGCAGGCGAAATATTTTTGAGTTAAACGAACTCTAACGGGTGCTCTATTTTGCGTGTTGTCGTCGCTGCGTGACATTCTTTAGTGTCGATGAATTCAGAGGAGTCTCGGGTCAAAAATGCGTACAGAAGATATTTTGTGCAACAAAGTACAAAAGTTCCTGGTAACGCACAGTCAATCATTCTAGGGTTAGGTTAGGTAAAAGTGGCTTGTCACTTTTTGGTTCAAGGAGAACTATTCTCATACCACTAGACCTCTTATTCCGTCCGAATATGAATTTCGAATTCGTAATTGTCCTAGTATGCTCAAGGGGAATTCAAGATATATGAAGACATATACCGATATTCCAAGATATATCTGAAGACTTTAATTAGTATTTGTCGAACCAATTAGTACTCTACAAAAACATCCTAAGATAGATCCAACATGACGTAAAGAACTAGATATTGTGATCTACTCCTAGAAGAGGGTGTGAAGTAGCACAGGAGATGTTCAACGCTCTCGCTCACTTCTTCACCCCCATAACTTTTGCAATAATCAAGAGCTTAGACTCCAAGTCTAGTCATAGATTCCAGGGCATGTCTGCCTATACTCAGCTACCCACACAGAAAAGCTAATCGAATTAGCGGTAACCAAATTTATAATTTGTCACAACTACATTCGATGTCATCACATCCAAGTAAGAGGCTGTCAGATCCGCATTAGAGATTGTAAGAATTTATTAGAGGTTGCTAGAACCGTATTTCAATTGTCGGTACTAAATTCAGTCGTGATAATCTCAATTCGTTTGTGGCAACTGCAATGCTTATGATTTGATAATTACACAGTGCAACACGAAAAAATATAAACATATACGGACACCACTACGTGATAAAAGACCAAAAAAAAAAGGCCGGTGTCTCCCAGTTTTGCCCAAAGTCATTCACTTTGTTTATGGGCCCCCAAAGATTTGGGGCCTTGATGTCATTTTTGCAAAAAAGTTATCATTTTATCAGGCTCATATCTTGCAAAACGTTCGGAATTTTGATTTACTCTCTGCGGGAAAGTTGTAGCTCTTATCATAAAGGACAAAAATTGTGAACATATGAAATCAAAAAAACTTCATCTTCAATGTCAAATTCTTTTTTTACCTTTTTCCCTCTGTTCAGGTCCATAGTAGCAAACCGCTCAAAATTAAAGGAAACAATGAACTACAAGAATGTATCCAAGATCTCAATAAACAACTTTCTAGAACATATGAACTTCCTATGAATGATTCTTAACACCGTTTAGATCGCGTTTAGGTAGCCGCAAAAGTGAAAAATTTCCCAACATTTTTTTAATTTCACTGTGTGTAATTTTTGAGGTCATGGAAATATAACCACACATATCGACACCACTACGTGATGAAAGGCAAACAAAGGACCCGATTCTCCTAGTTTTGCCCAAAGTCATGGATCTTTTTTATGGGCCCCTAAAGATTTCGGGCCTCGGTGTCATTCTTGCAAATAAGTGATCATTTTGTCAGGCTCATATCTTGCAAACCGTTCGGAATTTGTATTTACTCTCTGAGGGAAAGTTGTAGCTCTTGTCATAAAGAACAAAAAACTTCATCCTCAAGGCCAAAAACTTTAAAAAAATCGATTTTTTTACCTTTTTCTCCCTGTTCAGGTCCATAGGTAGCAAACAGTTCAAAATTCAAGGAAACAATCAACGAAAAAATGTATCTAAGTTCTCAATAAACAACTTTTCTAGAACATATAAGGAATGATTCTTAATACCGTTTAGGTAGCGCTTAGGTAGCGTTTAACTAGCCGCAAAAGTTAATAATTTCCCGAAAAGCAGCCTTTGTGCAAGGTCTAGTATAGTCTCTATACCCTACTTTTTCATCTATATTAGAGATATCATTGTAGAAGCCTAAATACCGTTCAATTACCTAATATGCGTCCCTTCCAATCCTGTCTGTCCGGGACATAAGTCAAGAACTTTCTCCCAAAGGTAGAGTTGGGTGTCATTTAATCCACATATGCGTTGGTGATCCATCGCGAGGAATATCTTAAGGAGATTGCCGACGTCGCAGTCATTTGCCGGCCAAGCTAAATTTGTGGTAGCAGGTAACCTCCAAAATCTCGGAAGGAGTTGTGCGAAGGTCTCCTAGGGTTATAGGAATGGGTATTTATTACATCGCCTGATAAGGATGTAGTGAGTGTTGCCCATGTTTGTTTCTTTCGAAATCTAGAGAAACATATGTTTTTCCATACACAAATCAGCTGTTCGAGTGAATGAAATTTATAACTTCGAGATTTCGATTGCAGCATAAGCACAGTATCAAATATTCAATATCTTATTGAAAAATATCACTTACGTTCAAATCTTACTAATTTTACAATTTCTATTCTTTCCCTTCTCCTTTTAGGTTCCCAAGATTAGATGTCAAATTAATTGGCTACGCTTCATTCGCACCTATTAATATGCCCAATGCTCAACCCGATACCGTTTATGCTAGTCTCAAGGATAAATTATTCAATTTATCACATCAGTCCAGTAGTTCCAGTGAAATCGATAACGAATCAACCACACAAACAGCCGCTACCGCCGATAATCACCTGCAGGAAATCGATGATACTAAAACCGATGACAATGATATGCAGCAACGATTGCAACAGAAGCGTCACTTGAAGCTTCAACATGTACAGGAAATGATGACAGACGATCCGGAGGCGACCGATGAGGAAATGCCCACAGAAAATGTTGAATATAATTATAGAAATCATCCTAGACACTATCGTCATCACAGTCAGCAACATCAACATCATCGTCATCAGCATCAACAACACAATGATGATGCTAATTATGATGGCGGCGATGGTGTAACAGTTATGGTTGAGGAGGAGGCTCCTCCTCATAAGCTGCACAAACGCCATCACCATAGTGCAGAGAGAGTAGTAGAAGAGGATGTGTTGGTGGAAAATATAGAGCAGCAGCAGCATGAAACTAAACTATTGGAACATATTGTTCATAAATTAGAACAGGAAGAGAAGCAATTACTTTTGTTACACCAGCAACAACAGGAGCAGTAGAGCTTTAAGTTATTGTATGAAAGAGTAAAATGATGCTGAAAGTGAAATGAAAACTATTGAATTTCCTTGACTCCTATCCTGAGCCATTATTAGAGGCCACTCACTAATCGCACTACTACTCCTGAAGTAGATAAGCAGACACGTATCTCAGTAAGATAGACAGATATACCTTAACAGGTTTAAGCCGCATAATATGTCAGTGAATTTTCAAAATCAAATTCAAATAATTCCATATTTAAATCATTCCAAAAAACAATATATAGAGTTGCAATGTTAAGAGGGATTCTAATAGAACATACAAGAGAATCGGAAAGTTTTTTGTTTGGAAGGAGCAAAAAATTATAAAGAAAATCAAAATTTAGGAAGTTGATTTTAATTGAAATTATTTCAGATTTTTGAATTCGAAATTGTTATAATTTTTATACAATTAAATTTTTTATTTATATATTTTTTCTTCGAGTGATGCGAAGCTTCTTCAGAATCTACGATTTCGACTGTTTATATTAAAAACTTTCCAACAGAACCTCGTAAATGATGTTCTCTCTTTTACTTAGCAATACAGTAACTCTAAATTACATGTGCGATAAAATTACATTGAATAATTTGCATTCGATAACATATGTTATCGATTTTGCTGTAAAACATATCGTTGTTTATCAAAAGAAAAATTAATTATAACTTAAGTTTTTCCTTATAAAAATGTAGTTTAAAACACATGGCTGGTTTACTTAATCAAATGCAAATGGCTATTTCTACGAATATAAGAATCAAAAATGTTATAATGAAAAAAGAGAGAGAAAAAGAGAAGAAATTACACAAACCTTGCTGCACTTCCTGTGATTATTTATAAGCAATCAAAGAAGAAAAAAATTAAAAAAACTATGTGGTTGATTCTGTTATTGATATTAATATTTTTCCTTATATATAATAAGCTTGGTTAATTATTATATTTTAAGTATTTTTTTTAAATATACGCAAATTAATGAAACAGCAAAGAATTTAGTGGGAACAAACGAAAATGATCATATATAATAATCCATTTGAATTGAAGATCATATAGTGTAACCAAGGCGATTATAGAGCACCTCTATTCAGGTTATATTGACAGAGAGATCTGATAAGTGCATATGTTGGTATCGATAACTAATGTCAGAGATATCTTGCAGACAGATCTGATGGCGTATTGTCCACTGTACAATTAAGTTGAATAATGAAAAATCGGCATAACAGAAAATTTTAAATTGATTATAAGTATAGACTTGGGATAAGCGAATTATCGGTTAATTAAATTTTCGATAAATTGATATCGTGATCAATCGTTTTTTTTTTTTGATCAATAATTTTTTCCGGGTTTTCAAAATCGTGTATTTGGTTTTTGTTATTTTCCTCAACAATTGAAAGGCAGATCTTGATCAAATTTTATTTACATTTTGTAAACAACACCGACTCTTAAAAGTATGCCTAATTCCAACTATCGATGGGTGCGTTTAGAAGATATGGAAGTTTACTTAAAACCAACATATTTTTGTTGTCAAAAATTTTAAATCTATCACTTTTAAAAATGCACGACATATGTAACTACATTTTTCAATTACTTTATTGCTATCTAAACCATCGGTTAATGTGGTAAAAGGTATTTCCAAAACTTATTTCTATCAGTCGTCATTTTTTTTTCAAAATTTAAAATTTTTTCAAAATAGTACTTTAGTGTTTGTTAATTTTCCCAATAATTGAGCAGAAGAGAAGAAGAAGATCAAGAATTTTTTTCAAAAATTATAAATACAACCATCTATTAAATGTGTGTCCTATTTCGTCAATCGTTCGGCGGGTTTAGAAGATATGGACGTTTAGTTTGTAAAAAAAATAATTATTTTGTTAAAAATTTTAATTTTTTACTTGCAAAAATTCACAGAAAATGGAAATAAATTTTGTATTTTCATTACTGGTTTCCAATACATTTGATAAAATTCTCAAACGATTTTTCAAAAATTTATATCTAAGCATATGTCGTGAGTTTTTGAAAGTGGAAAAAGAAATTATTGACAAAAAAACTGTTTCGGAAAGTAAACGTCAATATCTGTTAGACCCGCAGTTTCATTAGGATTATTTAAATATTTTTTGACCAAGATCTGAATTTTAATTCTCGAAGAATATTACGGCTACCAAAAAATCGCAAAAAAATTTATATTTTCCGTGGCTTTTTCAAAGAGAAAAAAATTTTCGTTTTTGTAAAAATAAAATTTAGAACTGTAGCTACAATTATGTGATGCGATTTGAGCTTTTGAACACGAAATCAACGTAAAACATTTTTTAAATTGTTTCGGTTTTTAATTTTTCGGCTACCACAAAATTGAAAAAAAAATATTTTTCGTAAATTTTTCAAAGAAAAATTTTTTTTCGTTTTTGTAAAAATAAAAGTCAGAATTTCAACTTTAAACATGAAATCAACGTAAAACATTTTTGCATTTTTTTTTAAATTTTTTCGGTTTTTTAAAATGATACATCTACATTTTATCATTTTTCTTGATCAAATTTGTTTGAAAATTTTAAATACAACCATCTGTTAAATGTATGCCTGCTTTTTATAGTCGGTGGTATTAACCTTTACTTAACCTTTACTATTCAAGAAAAAACAACTATTTTTTTGTCATCAATTTTCAATATTTTCACTTCCAGAAATGTACGAAAAATATAAATACATTTTTCAATTTCTTATTGTTATCGAATCCATCTGTTACTATGTTAAAACAATTTTTCATAAACGTATTTCTATCTGCAGTGAATATTTGAAACATTTTAAAATATTTGTTTGAATTTTTTCCCTGTTTTCAAAATGGTATATTTAGATTTTATTATTTTTCTCGAGAATTGAACCGCAGATCTTAATCGAATTTGTTTTAGCAATTTCTACATAAAACCATCTGTTAAATTAATACCCGATTTTGTCAGTCGATTGACAGGTTTAGAAGATATCGACGTTTTCTTTTCGAGAAAGAAAAAACGTTTTTTCTTTTTGTCAATATTTTATTTTTTTTTTTTTTTCAATTTCAAAAATTTACAAAAAATGGAAAGATGTTAAAACAAATTTACTAAATCCTTTTTCTATATAAAATGTGCTTTGGAAAAGTAAACGTCAATATCTTCTAAAACTGTCCACCGATTAGCACAAGCAGATATATATCTAATAGGTGGTTGTATTACGAAGTTTTAATTCTTTTTTGAGAGAGGCCTGTATTTCAATTCTCTAGAAAAATTACAGAAACTAAATGGAATATTGAGAAAAATCGGCAATAAATATATTTTTCGAACAAAATATTTTTAAGAAACAAATTTAAATTTTTGAAAACAAATAAAATTCAGAACTGCGCCTATACTTTTGTGATGTGGTTTTATCTTTTAAACACGAATCAAAATAAATTTTTCTTTTTTTTTTGATTTTTTCAAAATGATACATTTAATTTAGATTCTGTTATTTTTCTCTAAAATTTAACCGCAGATCTTCATCAATTTTTTTTTTGAAAAAATTTACATAAAATCACCTGGTAAATGTATGATTTATTTTGTCAGTCGGTTGGCGGGTTTAGAAGATATTGATGTTTACTTGTTGAAAAAAATATATTTTGTTAAAAACTTAATTGTTTTACCATTGAATGTAAAAGTAAACTTCAATATCTTCTAAATCCGCCAACCGACTGACAAAATATATCAAACATTGACCAGATGGTTTTATGTAAATTTGAAAAATCAGATCAGCGGTTAAAATACAAATTAATTTCTCAATTCATTTACTACTATTGAATTCATCGGATAAGATGTGATATTTTAGAAATTTGTTTCAATTTGTCAAAAAAATAAAATTTTTTTTCGAAAAATTAATGTCAATATCTTCTAAATCCGAGCACCGATTGTCAAAAGCAGAAATATGTATATCTAATAGGTGTTTTTTTAAAGTTTGTTTTTAATATATTTTGACCAAGGTCTGTATTTTAATTCTCGAGAAATATTGCAGAAACTAAATCTGAGTAGGATAAAAGTCGCAAAATAAATATTTGTTGGTAAATTTTTTAAAGATAAAACATTTTTAACAACAGATAGTTATTTTTCTAAAACAAAGCGTAAAAATTTCTTGAGCTCGCCAACCGATTGATAGCTGGTGTTATTCAAATTTTGACCAAGAGCTGTGCTTTTTTCTGAAATAATATAACAAAACTAAATAAACCAATTAAGAACAACGCAAAAACCTAATAAAACAATTCAAAATTCTACCATTTAAAAATGGCTTGTATTGATTTTCGTGTATAGGAAACGAAACCATAAATAAAAAAGTATAGTAGCAGTTCTGAATAAAAAATCTTGTTGAACAGTGTAATAGATTAATCGTGAAAATTTATCAATAACAATTATGATTAATGGATTGGTCGTACAAAGGCATAATTATATAAATAAAAAATCAATTATTTAATTAATCAGAATGTGGATGTATTCCGATGCCTGATTAATCAATTAATCGCACATTATAAACCTATTTGATTTCATCTTTCTATTTTCACTTTGTTTTCGTTTGTCCTTTTTTTGTTTTCTTTTTTAAATGTTTCATTTACTTATAATTGTAAATATTATTTTAATTAGATTTAATAATTGTAATATTAAACAGAGAAAATTATATATTGTTGTTTTATTTCCATTATATTCGGACAAAGCAAAAGCCCAGCCTCTATTTACTTAATTATATTTTAAGTTGTCAACTGTAGGATTTAAGCTTTTATCCTTAATACAATAAAATAAAATCTTTACCGTTTTAAAGAATTAATTCATAAGAGTTTTATTTAAAACATTACATAAATATCTCAGGTATTTCAAGGAGTAGAATCCCTTAATACTCATCATGCTGATTAGCGTTCGAATCTCCCCTTTCGCTATATGTATATCTAAATTTCCATTTCATCCCATGAAGGGATTGGGGAGAGCTTGTCACAACCTATGAGCGGTGCGCTTTCTTATTTTACACTCCCTGATTGGGACCTACAATTTTACACCGGTTCCGAATGGTACATTAAGAGGCTATGCCATGGCTAAATACAAGATAGTGTTGTTCTCACTAAGCGAGGTGACCGCCCTCGTCGAAAGAAATGTAAGGTGGTCAGATCAGAAATTGAACCAATGATGTCATGTACAAGAGCAGCGTACACTACCATTGCAACACCGACAGACACTCACGCGTGTCTGTTTATTAATCGGTAGTCAGTGATCACATCTATTAGCGTAGAGATATATTGTCTAGGACGGAATAAGAAGTATACTTTACGATTCAGAACTTAGCTTGGTCATACTTGCCTGGTGATCCTGCACTTTGTGTTTCCAGACCATATATCATTCGCATGTATCAGAGCTTTGGTTTTATGCATGAGCTTGCATATTGAAAGGGGTGATAACCTCATGCTCCATATCCAGTGGAACAAGTAAGGTAGTCCTAAATCTCTTCAGCTCATCCGCCCTATGGTAGAATAGGAATTGGCGCTATCACACAAAAAAACAAGTATTGTATATTTCTGCATTTGTAAATACCAATTTATCGAAAATGTAATGCGCACGAAATATTTCGAATCAGGAAACCTATCTCTTACACAACCCTTACAGTTTGATTCCAGAGCGTGCAAATGACCATAAATTTGTTTCTGCTGAAGTCGGGCGACCCATTTCAACCTCGTCTTTTCCGTGAATGAACCTTAGAGAAGCTGCAAAAAGATCACATTTTTGTCGTGTTAACATCTATAGGCACGGGTAAGGCAATCTATCAAAGTTAACACATGCAAACAACACACAGCGTTAGCATCACATACGTGGTTGTTGTACAACAATAGGCTCTGCCTGAAAATAAGTATAATGGTATTGACGTAGCGGCATCGAACAAACAAGCAGGTCGTCGTCGCCAAAGAGTATTGAATAGTATAGAGAACTCATGGAACGAATTATATGACTCAAAAGCACTGGCGACATCTGGCGAATGATTCTTTTTGTCATAACTCGGCCCATTCATAATTTTGATGTGAAACATTGATGCCTTTTGGTACATTTATGGTTTTGTATTGTTCTATGTAATAACATTGTCGAAATGGTACATTTATATTGAAATATTATATAAAGAGAATAAGACTCGTTTATGCTCTTTTACTCAGACTCTCCACATGAGAGCGGAAAAAGAGTGCAATAAGTTCTCTATACTATTCAATACTTTTTGTCGTCGCTCTGTTTATGACAAAACGAAAACAATTATTTCATTGAGCTAACTATTGCTATATTTATTTTATCAATATTACATCTAATGTTAAAGCAAATGTAAGAAAAAAGAAAGTGCAATAGCAAAAGATCCTTCAGCACAAAAACTATTCTTTTTTTTATTTTCCAATGTAACATTTACTAATGTGTTCATCGAAATCGAACAGGTACCGTGTAACAAAAAGGTGTTAACACATCGAACACTCATTGATTTTTTTTTATCGAAAAATTTTCTTCAGCGACGAGGGTAATTTTTTGCTCAATGGGTACGTCAATAAAGTAAATCAAAATTTGGTTCGAAGATTGGGTCCGATTTTGTTCAAGAGCTGACAATGCACCCTGAAAATGGAATGTTTGGTTCGGTTTAAGCGCGGCCGTCATCATTGTACCTTACGTCTTCAAAGTCGATGATGGCAGTTCGATCAACACGGACTATTGGTGCCCAAAATGAAAAAATTGGACATGGTTGACATGTGGTTTCGACAGGATAGTGCCACATGCCACAATGCACGCGATAACATGGACCAATTGAGGGGCGTGTTTGGTGAGCATTAGAACTCACGTTGTGACGCTGTTAATTGGCCGACTCGTTCGTGCGATTTGACCGCACTAGACTATAAATTGTGTAGGGCAACGTGAAGTCTCTCGTCTATAGGCATGAGACAACTATGATTACTGCTTCGAAAGACAGGATTGCACGTGTCATTGGTGCGATACCGGTCGAAGTGTTGGAAAAAGTGTGTCAACATTTGACTTTCGGAATGTACCACGTGATGAGTAGCCGTGGCAAACTTTTGCATGAAATAATCTTTAAAAAGTAAATGGCAGGCTTTGATTTATCGATCAAAATAAATATTTCATTCACTTGTACAAACATTCTGTGTTTTCTTAAATTTTCAAAAACCAAATAGCAAAAAAATCAGCCATTAAAAATCGACTTAAAATGTTGATCTTAGTACTGGCCTTTACCGCTTATTATCAAATGTTTAAATACCTATTTATTTAAAAGATTTTATCAGAATTTCCCACTTCACCTGTCATATTAAAATCAATGATTTACCACTTGCAGTTTATAGCGAATCAATAAAAGCTAATCATTTCTGAATACAAATACGATCAAAGATTTCAATCTAATCGAAGTTTTGGGGCAATTAATATAGAATTTGCGTCAAAATAGAAAACAGTCCGGTTTTGGAAGTAACTATGTATATACGGCATGATCATAAATTTCAGACATGATATTTAATATTATTTTTAACTTTTAAATTAATGAACACTATAACAAGTAATGACACTCTTGCGAAAATGTCAACTGATAACGATTAACAAAATTTGGAGTACAACCACTTGTTGGCCTGTAAACCCACCTCGTTCAGGAAAAAGTGTGATTAATGTTTAATTTAAATTAAATTAACCGCGATATGTACCTATGATTTCTTCATCATTCACATTTTAATTTTATGGTTTTACAGTCCATTCATTAAAGGCCTCAACCACAGACTTAACCAAATATGGGAGTATGGGGCTGTTAACGTTTTAACAATATTTACATTTTAACCCCCACCTCGTTTTTTGTTTATAGCAAATTTTTGTTAAAGTTTCTCTTTTATTTTAAAATTGAAAACATTGTGAGGTTTGAACTTCAATGTTACTCTTCATGTGTCGATTGTTCGTAAAAATATACGCAAATTTCTCTCATTAGTTTGAATGTCAATCAAAACAAAAACAAAATCAAATCTTTTATCTCCGCTAATGATAATGATGATGACGATCCATAATGTCGTCTACATATACATATGTGTAATGAAAAAAACACGCAAAACCCTGTGACCACTTCCAACTGCTCTGTCTCTCTCTCATCGTCGATGTTCACAAATTGGATATCTTTCTTGTCATTGTTAGCAGTAACACGATACAGTGTGCAAGAAAGCGAAATAAAGTGTTTATAAAATTCGAAATCATAGGTTATAAGATCTTTTAAGCCCTGTATTCAGTTCTAATGAAATTTTCATTCCCATAAGAAATACAAGTATAAAAAATAACGACAATTTCGTGAACTCAACATTTCGCTCTCCTTTCATTTGCTTGGTACTCAGCTCTTTGCGAAAACTTCGTAAGCAATATCAATTGCAGGGTTGTTATACAAAACTTATTTCGTACGGAAACAATTGTTTGGTAAAACCCCGAATTCAGTTCTTATGAAATTTTCGTAAGAAATTTTGTCGTTTATCTCTAAACGTAACATTTTGTTGCGTAGAGTTACCACCTATCTTTGATTTACCTTGCAAATATTTAATTTGTAATTCCTCTAGGCACTCTATTTTATTTTTAACGCATGTGATGTTGCTTTTGGTTGTTAAAATTATCGAAATGTCAAAATTCCTGTCCCAAACAATTATCAAACAATTGTTTTCATACGAAATAAATTTGGCGTAACAACCCTGTAATTGAGTATTTTACCGTTATCTCTATTCTTTTTTTGTCCTGATTGCTGGAAAGTGCAATTGGCATTTTTTGTTTTGGACAGTAAATTAGCACAACGCGAACGAAACGGTCATAAAACGTTGTTTGGTGCGTATTTTGTGTCCAACAGTACTTTTTTTTGTGCAATTTATCTAAATTTTTCCTAAAAATGCGACAGGGGAAATATTGTACGCCAGGGTAAAAGCTCATTATATTCAATATGTGTAGTGAAGGCAAAAAGCCATATGAAATGGGAAAAATTCTTAACCGATCGAGAAATCTACTCTATAATGTTATTTATTCCATTAAAGCTAAAAAAAAGTTGTATTATGGAAATCGAAAAAAAAGAACCCACGTAGCAACAACTGAAGCAGTGAACCGGGCTATTGTCCGGATTTCGACGAAGGCCCCTTTCCTATCATAACGCGATATTGCGAACAAAATTACCTCTCAATTTGAATTAAATTTATCAGACAGGCTCATCCGAAGACGTCTTTATGGGGCTCAGCTGTTTAGGCGCGCAAAAGCCGAAAGAAGCCACATTTATCACGAAAAAATAATCCCAAGCGATTATTGTTTGCTTGCACCCACAAGCCGAAACACCTCTCATTCTGGAAAAAGTTACTTTAGAGTGATGAAACTAAGGTAAATCGTATGTACCGGATGGTAGAGTATTTGTTCATCGACTAAAACGCAATTACTGAATATCTACAGCTGTCGTCCGACCTATATTGGTCTACTGCATTGTTGTTTGGTGGCCTGTACTGGTAAAATCCACTTACCTAAGTTTGTTGATCAAAGAACAGACAATGGCACTGGTGGGTTCCACGGGTTCCACGCTTACCTGATACCGCTACATTTGAAGACAAATGTTTCAACCGGCATTCCGTCTGAGACATTCCGCGCGATGGAGCACCAATCCACATGGTCATTGGGTGATTTTAAGACATCTGCTACAATCCACTATAGAAGTGGACTAAATGGCACCCACTTCTACTTTTGAGAGAAACATCTCCACTCATATCCCGGACACGCAGGACTGGAAGGGACGCATACCAAGTTATATAAGATATTTAGACTTCTGCACTGCAGAGGTTATAGAAAATATTCAGATTTCGGCTTCATACAAGATGGGAAATTAGGCTTTGGAGTCTATTCAAAACAGCTGGGTCTAAACCTTTCACAAAGGCTATCAGACCATTGTAGTTATTTTCAACCAGAAGTCATTGCAATCACAGAAGTTGCCTTTTGGCTGAGACGAAACATCATTACCGCTTGCGGGCTATAAAAACCCTGCAATCTGTATTTCTGACTTCAAAAACCGCCCACAACTGCCGCGCATCATAAAATGACATGGTTAAGCAGTTTGATATTCACCTTATGTGGGTGTCGGGGCACATGAGCATTCCGGGGAACCATAGAGCGGATGAGCTGTCGAGATTAGGGACTACCTTACCTGTTCCACTGGATATGGAGCATTTGGGTATGCCCCTTTATGCATGCAAGCTCTGGGTTAGAACCGAAGCTCTCAGACATGCGACTGATGAAGTACAAAATGCAAGATCGTCAGGTAAGTATGGCCAAGTTATGACCGGAATCCGGAATCGAACGTTAAATAATTAATACAACAAATTAAAATATTTAAAATTACCCTTGTTACATTTCCTTGCATTACGTTTTTATGAAATGAGAATCTGCTGCTTTTTGCTTCTCCTTTCTTTGTTGTCTCTCACGTTTTTGTTTTCAGAAGGTTTCAACTATGCCTTGGTTATGTATATGTTTGGAACACACTTCAAACATTTATATGTTTGCAAGTCCCAGATTCAGGTGTATTTAAATGCAAACATTAGCATATTCACTGACAAATATGTATGGTTTTTCGTGGAAACATATACGTGCTCCATCCCAAACATCCATATACTTAAGTGGAAGCATTCGCGTTTTCCCCCAAACCTCCATATACTTACGTGGAAACATATGCGTATTTTCTCCCAAACATAATAATATTTAGAAACGAATTATAACCAATTAAAATATTTAAAATTACCCTTTATACATTTCCTTGGATTTTTATGAAATGAGAATCTGCTGCTTTTTGCTTCTCCTTTCTTTGTTGTCTCTCACGTTTTTGTTTTCAGAAGGTTTCAGCTATGCCTTGGTTATCATTATGCGTTCGCACACAAACAAGATATTTATATACAACTCTAGTTCATGCAAGCCAACCGTGGATTAAGTACTTGTGCTTTTTTTTATTACACTTATTTCACAAATGGTCGGCCGTTCAGATTTTCTCAGTAAAGGCTCGGGCAGAAAAAGGGATTAACGTTGTTGCCCTTTTCAGTTTCTTTCCTCAAAATCGTTTCTCACTTTGGTAGCACACATACATACATATATACGAAACACATACACAAAAACCAAAGCAACATCACAAACCATTTAACCAACCGAGCGTTTGTTTATTCTTTTTTACTGATCAAGCGCTTCTGATATCCTCTGTCCGATGAACCATTGACGACTGAATATATGAAATAAAAACGCAATTCATAAGCCAAAATAAGAAACACTGACTTCATCTGCAATTTGCACGCACATTCAGGAATATTTATGAATCACTCACTGAGAAAATAATGCAAAAATACAAATACACTCGTTGCCCCTCATTTATTCTCTTGCTCTCGAGAGAGAGCATAAACAGTGCAACAAACACGGCTGTATTTATATCACAAACAAAAATGTATTTGGGTCGCAAACACATATGTTCTAACATATTAATCATTGTGTCTCAAACATGTAATATTGAATAGCAAACACAATGCGTTTTGGCACAAATATATTAAATTTGCGACAAGTTATATTTACATCCAAACAACAAAACACTATAGACTTTTTCAACGTGTACACAAGATAACTCTATTCTAGTAGCTGTGATCACTTGACACTGTTTAATAGACAGACACCCGTATAAACTTGGAAACTCAGCTCATGACCACTGCAGAAGCTGTAGCGATGAAGAGGAGGACGAGAACGTCGAATATCATAACCTTTTGTATGAGTAGGAAACAATATCTAGGCTTTTATTACATGTTGGGTCTAACAACCATTCAGGGAGTTAGGCTGCAAAGAACTAATTGGTTCGACAGGGGCTAATACGCGTCTCTTCTTCAGCCACTTCCTGGACTATGTCTTACTAGGTCAATTTGTGGTTGTGGTCAACGTTTGTGGTTGAAATAAACAAACGAGATTAGAAGTTGATTGGAAACTAGTGTAGTTTATTTACGTTTGTAGCTGAAAAAACTAACACGCCTGGATAATATAACTGATACTACTAATTAGTAAAAATACACATTGAAGGTTATTTTTAAATAGTTTTCTTGTTACAGTAACCCCTAAATTCGAACACAAATGGTTTGCAATGTTTCCTATATATTGCAATATAGGAAGTAAACTACCACGAAACAAATTCGGCAATATTAAAATATGTCAAACTCGTAAATAATTTTAAATAGTGTTCGAAAATTAGCAAACATGTGAAATATACTTCCTTATCATTAATTTTTAAAATTATAATGCAATTTACTCGGATATTGGTGAATATCATTCCTCACCATTTAAAGTTTCCGGCCGCTGGGTATTGGTAAAAAAAATTTTAAGATTAAAATTAAAATTAAAAAATAAAACTAAGTAACTGAATTTGTATTCAAATAAAATATATTTTCCGTTTGTGTAAATTGTTTTAATCTCTTTTACAATACAAAGTTATTCCTAGTGTTACTAGTGTTACTAGTGTTACTAGTAAATAATTGTTGTTAACTAAAATAAGAGTTACAAATAACAACGGTAGTTGTTTAAATTTCTTTAGAAATCAACTACGTAAAAATGCGTTTCAACTGTTACTCTATTTTTAAATATTTAATCAAGCACATTATTGGAATCTCCATTACATTTTAACACTTTTTTCCACTTGTGGCCCACGGTGCGACAACATTCTATATTTGTACCCACATACTAAACCATATTTCTGAATGTGTATTTTTTTTTCATTCTTTTCTCGTGTTTTTATACAAACTTTTTTTTGCAACCTCTCAACAGAACAAACAGTTAACAACATTTCAGATCAGTCTATTGAAAATGGTTAACACTTAATGACGACCCCGGAATACGTTTCGAAAAAACGCAATATCAAAATTAAAAACGGAACAGACAGAAATAAATACACACACGCGTTTAATTTAAAATTCACGAAAAAAAATATTATTTCGTAACGAGTGTTTCCTACACAAACAAACTGAAACAAAAAGGTGAATGACGATTGTAAACTAATTAAATAATAAAATTTAAAAAAAAAACAACCGCCTCAATTAAATAATAATAAAAATAAAATAACAATAATTGTCGCGTTAAGAGATTTATATGAATCTAGTTATATTCATATTTAATTAACAAAGTAAATATTTTAATAAAATAAAAGCAAAACATATGTGTGAAATCCAATGGAATAAAGTTATTTTAATATTTCTCTGTTTTCAAAATAATTCGAAAATAGTTAAACCATATGGAACCACAAGTTTTACATCGAAAATAAAAACAGATGAACTCGTTTTTCGTATAATTATCATGATTTATATAAAATATACAATCAACAACCAATTATTGCATGTGATTTTAACTTCCCAATACGAGGGCTGCATGAAATGTCTTGGCAAAAAGTGATAGATAAATCTCATAGTTGAAAATATCCTCAGTGAGCAGATATTTTTTTTTAATTTTCGCTGTATTTGATCCAATTTTTTTTTATTTTTAAAGTTGTAATTCCTTTTAGGCTAACAGATTATTTTTTTTCTATATTCATCTTTTTTTACTTTTAGAAGACATTGAAGAGCAAACAACTTGTGTTGTTTTCGTACACTACGTATTCTGATTGTTCTAAAATAATTTTAATTGATCGAAAATAATCCTTAAATATAATGGAAAATCACAAGTTCAACAAGTTCTTGTACTGAAAGTAAAACGTTTCATCGCAGGGATGAAACATGTTCGTTAGGGCATTTGCATTGTTGCAATTACAAGTTTCATACATTCAACGAATTTATCGCGGCTGCAACGCAACATGTCAAAAACAAATTTGTCCATTGCGGCACAAGTAAATAAAACAGTTAAGTGCTTGTGATTTCAAATAGTTTTTCTACGTTCCCTTATATTTTTCCTGTGTATTGTTTTTTTATACTGATTAATGAAACGAATGAGCTGATGCATCGAAGCTAAACAAACGAGGGTGGTTTGAAAGATCCGTGACTTTTTGAACTTCCCTCGTAGTTAATTAAAAATCAACAATGCTTGTCAACTATCTACTACTACTATCAACTATCTACCCATATATTTTGTGTTTGACAGCCATTAAAAGCAGACGACCTCGTGAATTTCGACGAAAATGGAAAACTAATTTCGTGTGCTCATCAAGCATTATTTTTGCGTAAAAACACAATCACCTAAACCAGGGAAAGGCTTGGAAAATACTTTTGAGACTCTGCACCTTCAATTCCAATGGGTAAAAAGACATAGATTCGACATTGATTTGAAACAAAACTGACCGCATTTGTCGAAGAAAAAAGTAATCTTACATCATAACAACGCACCGGCGCACAGGTGTGTCGCCATGGCAAAAATTCATAAATTCGGCTACGAATTCGTACCTAATCCGCCATATTATCCGAAACTACTTTATGTTTCCAAACCTGAAGGAATGGCTCGCCGGTCGAATGAAAATGGCATCACTCAAACATCGTCTATTTTGCGGACCTTATTTGGATAGAATTTTTGAAAAACTATGGCCTAATGTATCGTGGTAAATGGAAACTACAGTGACGAGCAAAATTGTAACAGGGTTGGCACTGATTTTAAATAGATTTGTCTATTTTAAATCTTTGAATAAAAACAATAAAGACCCAGTACAGAAATTTCATTTGGGTGAACCGGTTTAAACATAACCTCACCCTAAGTCATCCATTGCGACCGAGTTCTATTAAAAAAACACAAATATTCACCTTTACGTTGAACAAATGCGGGTGGAAAATCTGCCAATATTCAATAGCAGAGTGGCACTTCGCTAAATATTATTCAATACGCAACTTAATTACGATCCTAAGTGATTTTGAGGATTTATCGTGACTACTAGCCAATTGGCCGTCGGTGGTGCAATGGTAGTGTGCGCGGCTCTTGTGCATGAGGACGGGGGTTCAATCCCTACTCTTACCACCTTAAATTTCTTTCGACGGCGGTCACCTCGCTTAGTGACGGCGACACTATCGAGTATTTAGCCATGAAAAAGCTTCTCAAAATACCGTTCGGAACCGGTGTAAAACTGTAGGTCCCAACCAGTGAGTGTAAAACTAGAAAGCGCACAGCTCGCTGGTTGTGAGAAGCTCTCCCTAATCCCCTCGTGGGATGTAACGGGAAACCATTTAATTTTTTAATTTTTTTTTACTAGCCAATTGTCCGCCCAATATTTGTATTCGAGGTACAAAATAATTGATCAGTACCAAATTTTGCTAAGGTCGGTTGTGGATTAAGGGAGATATCAAGTCGGTCAGCCGGAAAGCCGGAAAGCCTCCTAACTTTTGTATCTTTAATTTTTAGGAAAACAGTGACGAGTGCCGAATTACATTAAGATCGCTTGTAGCTTACAAGAGTTATCGTGTCGATCAACCGGTCATCCGACCAACTTTTGACTAAGTTTTATATAGTTCCAAATTTCATAAATATTGGTTCGATTTTTCGGGAGTTATCTTGCCGCACAACTTATGTTGGTACCTTGTCTTAATTGGTGACTGGAGTTTGATGACACGAAGCCTATAACCTAATTTCATTAAGATCGGAAGTGTTCACGCATTGACAACCCGAACGACCACCAAGCTTTTGTATGGGAGGTACCAGTATGGGCGTGGCAATCTCGCCATTTTTCTCCTGTTAAGTAGGCATTTTCAGATTATTAATCAATGTTTGAGTTGTAACTCATCACATATACCAGCAAAAGGTTTTGGAAGAAATATGATTTCGTGCTAAATGTGCCGATTTGTATGGGAGATACCAGAAGGGCCGTGGTCAAAAATCCCATTTTCAATCCCAAACTAACCTTGGACAAATAATAGTCAACTGCAAAATTTCACTGTGATCGCTAAAGATTTATGGCAGTTATCATGTTGACCAGCCAGCCAGTCCGCCAGACTGACGGAAGTTCCAAACCGAATTTTGTTCAAACATATTGAGGGTCTAACATTTTTTCCGTATTAAATTATATATACCCCCATCCCTATGCGTGAGCGTACAATAAGAATTGCTGCGTAGACTAGACATGACTGGCAAAAGATACCTCGAGGTCGATTTTTAAAATTGATTTCACTTCACTGTAGGGATGAAGCCAAAGTTGGTGAAAAATTACACTGTGATAGTCGAAAAAATGAACTTCGATGAATCCTTTTCGAACTATTAGGGGGGAGTCCCCTGAGTGCGAAAGTACATTTGGAAGTGTCAGATTGGCTCCAGTTTTTGAGAAATCGGTATATATGGATATAGGTAAGTCTGCGCTATTTAAACAAATTTTACCGGCCATAGGACAATTTTTTTTTTTGGCCTAAAAGGGCTTAAAAAGCTTATTGAAATAGAAAAAACAAATGTTTGGGCTCGGTCCAACTTCTTGAGATATGGGCCTTTAAAGCTTGAGTATATAATTGGCAATATCTCACATATTTATGGTCCGGTCTGGTTCCGGTGAATATCATTACAAAGACCATTAAAAACTCTTTAAATCTGCATATAAATATATTACAGTTTATTAACCCATTGGGGACAAATTTAAAAAATACGATTTTTTAACCTCACTTTTTTGCTAAAAATCTGATTTTCTCAAAAAACAGCCCTAGTAAACCTATTTTCTATCTAGACTCAGGTTGTAGGCAACACTTCAGGCTTTGTTTTAAGGTATAATACTTCGCATTAACCCTTCTAAGACCGGAGTTGGATGATGAAGATTAGCATTAAATTTATGTAACGGTTATTTTTAAAAATTTTTCATATCTTTGAATTAATTAACTTAAAAAAAAACGAAAAAAATATATAAAAGTCCAATATTTTGATTTTGAAGCTTAAGTTGAGGCCTAAGCTAGGAAAATAAATAAAATTTTGGAAAAAAGTAAGCAAACTTTCATTTTTCCTTGTATTTCAAACTTTGAACATAAATATCAACGGTCTTGGAGGGGTTAATGCGAAGTATTATACCTTAAAACAAAGCCTGAAGTGTTGCGTCTAGGTAGCAAATAGGATTACTAGGGCTGTTTTTTGAGAAAATCAAGATTTTTAGCAAAAAAGTGAGGTTAAAAAATCGTATTTTTTAAATTTGTCCCCAATGGGTTAATAAAATATAATATATTTATATGCAGGTTTAAAGAGTCTTTAATGGTCTTTGTAATGATATTCACCGGAACCAGATCGGACCATAAATATGTGAGATATGGCCAATTATATACTCAGGCTTTAAAGGCCCATATCTCAAGAAGTTGGACCGAACGCAAATATTTGATTTTTCTATTTTAATAAGCTTTTTAAGCCCTTTTAGGCCAAAAAAAAATTGGCCTATGGCCGGTAAAATTTGTTTAAATAGCGCAGACTTAGCTATATCCATATATACCGATTTCTCAAAAACTGGAGCCAATTTGACACTTCCAAATCTACTATCGCACTCAGGGGACTCGCCCCTAATAGTTCGAAAAGTATTCATCAAAGTTCATTTTTTTCGGGTCAAAAACTATCACAGTGTTATCAACTGCCAAAAAAGCCAATAAATGCTGGCTGTAACGAATTTCATCCAAAAAACCACTATGCGACAATTCAAATGTAGTATCACTAACTAAACTTTATTTTCGTGTGAATGTTTTTGTTTGTATTACAAACACGTTTTTATTTCTCTCACGAATTGAAACATGGTTTCAGATAAGCTATGGATTTGTAAAAGCATCTATGTATGTCGGATGTCGACAACAGTAATGACTGACTCAGGATCACGAATTAAAAAACCGGTATTGAAACTTCTTGTCTTCATCGTTTAGTTCCCATCCCATCATTGTTCCCGGAAAGTATTGTAAAGCAGCTTTTAAGTGAAATCTTTTCGCATACTAATGCATTCAGATTTGGCTTGAAAGCTGAAAGAGGCTCTGACGAACTACTTTGTAATGGTTGTTGTAATGGAATTTTATGTTTCGGGATTAGAGAACAAAAACAAATATTATTCGTCGAAAATCACTTTATTGTTTTGCAAAATATTCACCATGAAGATTTATACGCTTTTGCATGCGTTTGAACCAATTGTCGAAACAATTTTGCCACTCTGGTTGAGGTATCTCCAAAACATGCATTCTGAATGCAGCAACCGCTTATTCAGGTGTAGAAAAACATTGACCTCTCAGTTTGTTTTTACGTACGGGAATAAAAAGAAGTCATTCGGTGCCAAGTCAAGACTATACAACGGATGACCCATCAAATCGATGTTTTGGGTGCTCAGCCGATGTGTGAGAGCTCGCATTGTCGTGGTGAAGAGTGATCCGTCTTTGGCGGTTGGTTTTCCTGATTTCTTGGAAGACAACTGGCAAACAAATGGTTGTGTAACACTTAGAATTCACTGTTATGCGTTGTTCTAGTGGTACGGTTGCGACATGTCCGGTTTTTCCGATAAAACAGGCGACCATTTGCTTGGAAGTGCTTCGGGTGCGAACAACTTTTGTTGGATTTGGCTCATCTTGAAACACCCATACAGTTGACTGCTGTTTACTTTCGGGCTCATACGCGTAAATCCAGGATTCATGTGACGATGTCATAGACGTATTTTGAAGCACCGCGATCGTATTTTTGGAGCATTTGTGTCGACCAATCGACACGAGCCTTTTTTTGAGCGATTGACAAATTGTGTGGGATCCAACGCGAACAAATATTTTTGATAGCCAAATGTTTATGCAATATTGAATGTATGCTGGTCCCACTAATGCCTAAGGTTGGCTCAATCTCACGATAGGTCACATGACGATCTTGCATAATCAGTTCGCGCACAGCATCAATGGTTTTCGGAACAACAGCTGATTTTGGACGACCTTCACGAAATTCGTCTTGGAGTGAACTACGACCACGACTGAATACATCACCATACCATCGATAAACACTGGTCCGTGATGGAGCTTCATCGCCAAAAATTGAATTAAGTTCATCCATGCACTATTGCTGAGTTAATCCAGTGCGTAAATAGTAAAATTTTGAATTATTTAAAAAAAATCAGCTCTATCCGTCGAATGCATTTCATCCAAAATTGCCAACTACTTATAAGCAATGAAATGCAAAATACTTCCATCTGTCTATCCTCGATCGACATATTTCTTTAAATTTGTAATTCCTTCAACTAACGCGAAGAACTGTGGCGTGTTCAATTTGACAGCTGAAGTGATCAAAAACGATGCGCTGCGTTTTATAAACTACCCATTAAATAACGTAACTCAACGCAGGTAGTCACCGAACAGCTGTAACGTTTTATAAACCACCAAAAGGACAAAAGTAACGCGAAGTGACTGATTCACGACTTATAGAATACCACCCTAAAACAAAACAGCTGTTGTCAACAATTTTCAGCTGTTTGTTAAACGGCGTTATACCTCCTGTTAACATTATAAATAAATAAATGGTTTCCCATTACATCCCATGAAGGGATTAGGGAGAGCTTCTCACAACCAGTGAGCTTGAGCTTTCTAGTGTTATACTCACTGATTGGGGCCTACAGTTTTACGCCGGTTCCGAACGGTATTTTGAGAAACTTTTTCATGGCTAAATACTCGATAGTGTCGGTAGTTTAAGGTGGTCAGAGCAGGAATCGAACCCAGGATCGCATGTACAAGAGGCGCGCACGTTACCCATTGCACCACTGACGACATTATCGGCCGCATACATTTTAAGTATGCATTGAGAAAATAAAATTCTGCTGACCGGTACTTTATCGTTACGATAAAAGATAACATTGAGAACGATAATAATGATAACTTTCAGCTCCCGTAAAATCTGTAGCTTTTTGATATCGGCTTTATCCTTCAGGTAGCCCCACAGAAAAAAGTTTGGAGCCGTCAGATCAGGCGACCCGGAATGAGTTAATTGACCCCATTGCTGAAATTTGACTACCACCTCTTGAATAGAGTGAGCCGTTGGAGCATTGCGGATTAATTAACCGGGTGTTTTCTACATGCTGAAAAATCTGTATTTTTTTGTTGTTTGGATGCAAATATAAATTGTGGTTGGAGCTTGTCACAAATATAATATACTTGTGTCCAAACATGTTGAGACACAATGATTAATATGTTAGAATATATGTGTTTGCGACCCACATATATTTATGTTTGTGATACAAATACAGCTGTGTTTGTTACACTGTCTATGCTCTCTCGTAGCAAGAGAATAAAAGAGGGACAACGAGAGAGTCTATCTTGTATCTTGTATCATGTATTTTTGCATTATTCTCTCAGTCAGTGAGTCATACATATTCCTGAATATGCGTGCAAATTGCAGATGAATTCAGTGTTTTTTATTTTGGCTGATGTATTACGTTTTAGTTTCATGTATTCAGTCGTCAATGCTTCATCGGACAGAGGATATCAAAAGCGCTTGATCAGTGAAAAAAGAATAAATGAAGGCTCGGACGGTTAAATGGTTTGTGATGTCACTATGGTTTTTGTGAATGTGTTTCGTATATATTTATGTGTGCTACCAATGTGAGAAACGATTTAGAGGAAAGAAACTGGAAAGGGCAACAACGTGAATTAAAAACAAGTAAAAGTGTTAAATTCGGCTGTGCCGAATCTTTGATACCCTCCACCTTAGTGTTAACCAGCAAAATATTAAATTTTAAAAAGAACCTTTTTTAAGAAAATGTACTTTTTTAAAAAAAAATAAAAATAAGCATAAAATAAAAAAGCATTTTTTGAAGAACTGTTAAAAAAAAAAAACAAGCTGGGACGAGAGTTGAACCAACAACCCTCAGACTCCAACGCGCAACCCTTTATCCATCAGGCCACAGCGACCTTAGATGAAGTGTGACAAAATTCATATAAATGTACGAACACACGAAAGTACATCTAAACATTCTAAAGTACTTACCTATTATAAAGAACAACAAAGATTTTCAACATGGAAATTCACCACACGGCAAAAGGAGTAGTTTAGTATAAAACTACAAAAATTAATGTGAAAATTTTATGAGTTTTTTTACGTTTGCAATCATAAAATTTTTTCCAATGGACCAATTTCGCTGATTTTCAATACCAAACTGCTCAGGAATACGTGGAACATTCTGGCCAAAAACCAAACCGCGTTGTCGCCGATTGAAGTCGTGAGAATGTTTTCAACAGACGGACAGACGGACATGGCTATATCGACTCCGGTTGTTATAAGGATCAAGAATATATTTACTTTATGGGGTCGCAAAGCCTTATTTCTATATGTTACAATCAGAATGACAAACTGATATATACCCTCTATCACTTACAGTGGAGGGTATAAAAATTATAAAAAAAATTGGAGCAAATATGTCGCTTAAGATACATTTTCTACACTCGCACTTGGACTTCTTTCCGGACAACCTGGGCGATGCGAGAGACGAGGATGGCGAGCGTTTTCATCAGCAAATGAAAGAAATAGAGCACCGATACCAAGGATTTTGGAACGAAGCTATGATGGGGACTATATCTGGTTCCTGATAAGAGAAACAGACCCACAACAATATAAAAGAAAGACAAAAGCACATAATTATTTTGAATTTCAAGCTTTTTATTTTTGTGTTTAGATATTTTTTTTTAAAACCTTTTTATAATTAATTAATGTTGATATCCTTAGGATAATTTCTTGTACATATATCGAATTGTTTTTTAATTTAAAGTCATATATTTTTGTCACCCAACAAATTTTAATTTTTTTTGTAATAAAAAAGAAAAAACCTTACCATAGACAAAGTTTTTGTTGTATTTTTCGAGCTCATCTGAAGGTTATCTACACAGAAAAAAATACTTCATTGGAAGTACATGACATTTTTTCATTTGGTTGACTAGTGAGATAATTTCAAAGGTAAAATGCAATGTTCGAACTAAAAAGTAGATTCTGAGGGCTTTAGCGAAAAAATTCACAACATCATTATTAATTGATGGATTTTCTTAAAAAGTAGCTTGTTTGATTTCTAAAACCTGCCACATTGCGTATAAAATACAAAAAAAAATGCACTCTGTGAATTAATATTTTTTTAAAATGCTTTAAGGGGCTTTCACTTGTAAATTTTCGGTAAAATTTTGTAAAATTCCTGATTCAACAACCGATTACGACCGCTGTAGCTAGCCGATGAATGAAGACGCACATTATTTATGTTTTGGGGTCTACTACCATCCATTTAGTATATATTTTGACGAGATTTGTTAGTTGCTGAAACAATTTTTCATACAAAAACAAATTAACCAAAAAAAAATTTTTAAAATTTAAAAAAAAAAAAAAAAAACCAAACGAAAAAAAAAAATTTTATTGCGTTTTTCGAGCTCATGTCAAGGTTATCTACACAGAAAAAATTATCGCATCCGGAGTACATGAAATTTTTTTCATTTTGTTGAGTATATGTGGATTTATATTGTTAAAATTAATTACAATAAATAATACATATATATTGAAATCGAAGAATAATTCGTTTCTAAATATTATTATATTTGGGAGGAAATTCGCATATGTTTCCACGTAAGTATATGTAGGTTTGGGGGAACACGTGAATGCTTCCACGTAAGTATACGGATGTTTAGGATGAAGAACGCATATGTTTCCACGTAAAATCATACATTTTTGTCAGTAAACATGATACTGTTTGCATTTAAATACAAGTAAGTTTGGGCGTTGCAGACATATGAATGTTTGAAGTGTGTTCCAAACATATACATGGTTCCTGCAGAATATGTTTGCAAAAATATGTTAGAGAGGCCGTTATTTTTCAGCGTGTAAAAGTAATAACACAAATTTGGTTCATACTGCGACGATGTAAAGTGTCATAGTATAATTTCTCCAGTATAATATAGGAAATAATACAAAACATAAAAAAAGTTATTACTTAATTATCCGATATCGGACAACCCCGGGGGGTCAGAGACCTTACAAAACGAAGATAACATATTTCGCCAACCATTTCGATCTTTTGCGCTATTTCTACAGTTGGCAATACCAAGTGCACGCAGGGACCTGATCCCTCCAGCGGAGTCTTGGTCTTCCTATTTTTCGCCTTCCTTCGAGTTCGGTTTCGAAAACCTTTCGTGCTGGTTCGTCTTCATCCATTCTACTGACATGCCCTAGCCAGCGCAATCGCCTCCTACAGATGTTTCGTCAGCTTGCGATAGGACGACCCAGGATTCTGCGCCATAAAGCAAGACAGGTTGAATGAGAGTCTGGTACAGCTGGACTTTTGTTACTCGAGAGAGGTTATGATTTGATGATATGATGAATACGATAGTAACTATTAGACCCCTGTATTACTTTTTGTCATCCTCTATCAAACTCAGGCTAACGTATCGTATGACTTCTTCTGGATTCTTGAAAATGCAAAAGTAACTACCCGTTTTGTGCGCCCAATGATAGCTAAATATCATCAGTATATATGTACGAACAGCATGTGACTTTTTCAAATAGAGGTTTTAATATTTTACAATCATAATCCAGTTCTATATTATAATTTTCCATTAAACATAATTTTTAAAAAGAAAATGTATTTTAAAAATGTGAGATTGATTATTTTAATGAAAAAAAATCCAAGCTAATGAGATGCCTGGGTGGGCATCCACACAAGTTTCAGGTATATTCTCACACCTTTTAGAGATAAATAAATCTCAACTTAATGAGAATTGTTTCAACACCTACTAGTCCGTGCGAAAACATTCAAAACAATACTTTAACAAAAACATCAATAATCACAACTTCATGCCTATGCAGGCTTTCATTGAGAATCAGTTATACACGTTAATGTTGTTGTCTCATAAGCGAAAACAACGATTACCATGAGATTGACATTACAGTGTATCGTGGCACGTGACCTACAATCGGCCAACACATGGGAAATATAAGATAAGAAATCTAAAACTTATAAATATTTTACACATCATTATAAAAAACTTAAAAATATCTATATTTTTATCTCTTATTAAAAAACACTCAAGGACCACTTGTACAGAAACCGAAATATTTGCTTTTCTTAAATACATATCTATATATATGTATGTATATGTAAATAACTCTGGTCTATTATCTAAAACATATTTTTAATTGCCTATAATGAAATTAATTTAGAATGAGTGTATGCCAGTTTCTTAACTGGCAAATACAGAGTACAGTATTTGGGAAAAGTCTAATCAGTTCTATTACTTTTGGCGGAATTTCTGAAACAATTTATATCATTGTATCAATTGAAAGTGTCTACAAATCTTATACCGATCGACAGTATTCTGTCATATATATAACACGTTAACTAAGGGCAATTAAAAAGTAGTAACTAGATAAGATATTAGCTATAAAATAGTCGTAGTATTAAAGTTGTTTGTGACTCTTTGAGTGTACTCTATAATAAGTCATGGGGTTTACATTTGTAGTAGGAAAACTTTGTCGACGAATTAGGGAGATGTTACTGCTTCCGTACTTATACTCTCACCCGTAGTTATCATTTGATATGGAACTCCCAAAAGGAGTCACATCCGTATTTGTCCGTGGATGGGTGTTAGAAATTAAAACTTCGGCAAATCAAAATTCGTTTGTGGCAACTGCAATTCGGTGGCAACAGCCGAACTAGCGGTTACTGCCATTTACTTTCAAACAATTAGTTCTTCGCGTGTACAGAAACTAGATTACAAAGTGGGGTTTATAGTCTATTCCAAAGACATGGGTCTAGACGTAGTACAATGGCTATTAGATTATTGTAGTATATTTCAGACACAAGTTATGACAATTGGAGAAGTTGGCCTTCTGTGTGACGAAACGTCATCACCGCTGAGACGAAACGTTAACACCGATAATCAGATTGCTAAAAAATCTCTGAAATATGTATTCCTGACTTCAAGAATTGCCCACAACTACCTCGCATCATTAACTGAGATGGTTCAGCATTTCGATATCCCTCTTATATGGGTGCCGAGGCACATGAACGCTCCAGGGAACTATAGAGCAATTTAGCTGGTGAGATTAGGGATTAACTTACCTATTTCACGGGATATGGAGCTTGTTTGTATGCACCTTTCTGCATTCAAGCCCATGATTAAACCCGAAACTCTCAGACATACGAATGTTATATGGTCTGGAGCCACACAATGCTGTAGCGCCATGCAAGTATGACCAAGTTATGTACGCACTGAAAAATAATTGATCATCAGCATAATGAAATTCATTAAATTCTACATTAAATTGATGTAAAATTTCATTGATGCAGTGAACATTTTCCATAAATTAACAATCATGTTTTTTCAAATTTTTCATCATCAATTGAAAGATTTTTTTAATTTTTTTGAGAAATTTTTGTAAAGTTTTAGAATTTTCCATGCAATTTGGTCTTTAACCCCGTGTTTCTTTATAACGTCTCGTCTAAATTATATTAGAGAATGGTTTGACGGACTTTATTCGTTGTTGTACGGAGCATATCCTACCGGCGGCTTCTATTGCTTGAAAAAATGTGTAGGCAGCGGCGACAGACCGCTCCAATTCAGATCGGCTTTTCTTTCTAGTTGCGTCGTTTAGTGCGCTCAAGACATTCCAGGTGGTAGCATTGAAACAGCTGATTACATATTTTTCATGTATTTTGTATTTTGTTTTTGTACCTTTTTGTTCAGTTTTGTTGTGAATTTTAAACCAAATTTTTTAACTTTAATTTATACCCAGTACAAGTGGCACTGACTGTGCAAAAATATCTATGAACAGCATCCAAATTTCCAAAGTGAAGTATTTTCAACGCTCTTCTTAATTGGAGTAAAAAGGGAGCGGCACAGCAGAGATACCCTGAACTTTGAGTTAACGTAATTAATACGTTGGGTTGAACAATAGTTTGAATGTAATTAATGGACCAATATTTTAATTCAATGAAATGCATTATATCAATTGAACGTAAAAAATCATCAAATTGATTACAAGTTTTCGTTCAAATAATGCATAATTTTCATAAAATTGATAAAATAATATCATAAATATGAGCAAACAAGTAAATTTTGCTAATGTACACTTAACATTAACTCAATGAATAAGATGCATTAAATTTTCGAAAATTTTACATCAAACTCATACCTCATTTACATTAATCTGAAGAAAAATTGAAGGAAGGTTTTACATTTAACCAATGAAATGTGTCGTAGGTTGGTAATTTGTGATCTTTTACGTCAGAATAATGCACAAAGTCATCACTTTCATGTACGTTTTTCTTGCACTGTGGAATCGGACGCTAAACCTGATATCTAGTCCTAGACAGAAATATCTCTATGCTCTTATCTGTGGTCACCACGCACTATAGGCAGCCACGCATCTGGACTTGGAATCTAAGCTCATGATTACTGCAGCGGTGTGGGGATGAAGAGAAGGACGAGATCGTCAAACATGTCACATGCTACAGACTGACCTTTTATGTGAGTAGGATACAAAATCTAGGAACTTACTTTATGTTGGATATAATTGATAGCAATTGGTTCGCCAGGCACTAATATATGTACATCTCTTCTTTAGCCGAATCCTGGAATATCGGGATGGTGTATTATTATATGGCCTTAACCATACCGGGTCAATTTTTTTTCAATGGAATATGACGTCCCGTGGTAACACAACGTCCCTCATTGGACCAAGAGTGTCAAAAGTGTCAAAAGCCAGTTCTACTTAACATAACCTACACTATTAGGGAAGTCGTTGGAAATGTCAAAATTTTCATTTGCGGAGAGAGAATTGAATAGTTTGAATATGGGTAGATAGATTTTAAAAAATATAACAGATTTGTTAGATTTCTTAGATTTTGATTTTTTTTTAAATAATGAGAAAGGTAACGAGAAGAAACAACTTCCTAATATTTTTGTCCTTTTCGAATATTTTTTTGTTTACAATTTTCTTGTCCCATTATAATATTTCAAACATATGTTTTGGCATTCTCCAAAGCTGGTATTGTAAATTGAAAAAAGAATGAGTGTATGATTTCTTTGAAATGTTAGAGAGTTTCATTACATTCCACGAATCGTTCCATTTGATAGAATAGTGTAGCACACTCTTCAAGGCGATATAAAATTGCATTTTATTTAAAAAAATCAATGCAATAGGCTGTAAAAATACAGTTATATTACCCGTAAAGTAGGGTAACATATAAACTGTACTCGCAACAATTTAGAAAATTTTTTTAATACCAACTTATATTTATATGTAAACAATATAAAATAGTTAATCATAAGACAAGGTGAAGTGTTTTTTAACTAATAAATTAGAAACCCTCAAATACACACTGCTACATACTCGTTTTGCCAATAATCGCAAATAACTACTTCATGGAACAAGCCAATAACACTCAATTAGCCAGTATTAGTTCGTTAAATATCGGAACAGAAACAAGTTAATTTTTGAATACAACTGGACGTCATAGCAAACTCGTGTGCTGATGAAAAAAGCGTGTAAGAATTCACCTGTCGGAATTTCTATAAATTAAAGATTCCCAATTATAAAATTAATTGATATATTTTGTTTAAAAAATTCGTGTTAAATGAGTGATAATTTATGATATTTAAGATAACAAAATTCATTTGAAATACGTTAGATATTTGTTAGAATTAATACTTAACCACAATTGGCGTATTTTTTATTCCCTGATAAACAAATTTTGTCGAACAGTTGTAAAAAACACACCTAATAGATTTTTTTGCCGGTGTTGCCAACTCAATATATTCTAAACAGCTGAGCAATTCGGCCGTCCCAATTATTGAGGAGACCTTTAAGCCCCATATTCAGTTCTTGCGAAATTTTCGTAAGAAATTTTGTCATTTATCTCTAAACGGAAAATTTCATTAATAATTTCATTAATAATATCTTTACGCACTCCATTCTATTTGTAACGCATGCGATGTTAATTTTTGGTTATTAAAACTATCTAAATGTCAAAATTCCGGTCCCAAACAATTATCAAACAATTGTTTTCGTTCGAAATAGCTTTGGCGTAACAACCCTGTAATTAATTCGCATAGAGCTAAGTACCAAGCAAATGAAAAGTGAACGAAATTTTTATGAAATTTTCGTTATTGTTTATACACGTACTTCTTATGGCAATGAAAATGTCATAACAACTGAATACCGGGCTTTACACACTCAGTAAACTGTGCATTATTTACATTCCGACTAGAGTTTCCAAAACCGGAACCGAAAAACTGGTGAAACCGATTAACGATTTTTTGCTACTAACCGTTCGTTTGCCGGTTTTTTTACAATGAAAATTTCGAACAATCCGAAAACCAGTTATTTGACGTCTTTTTCCTCAATTTGTGTTAATATGATTTATTATATGATTTTAAAAGAATTTTTTTCAAATATCTGAATTTTCAATAAGAATGAAATACACTTTTCAAATAATTGTTTTTCAAATTTCATAATTTAAATTAGCATTTTAATAAATTTCTTTAAATATAATACGATTTTTATAATAATAATTAATTGGTTTCCCATTACATTCCATGAAGGAATTGGGGAGAGCTTTTCACAAACAGTGATCTGTGCGTTTTCTAGTTTTAAACTCACTTATTGGGACCTACAGTTTTACACCGATTCCGAACGGTATTTTGAGAAGCTTTTTCATGGCTAAGTGTCGCCGTCACTATGCGAGGTGACCGCCGCCGAAAGAAATTTAAGATGGTCAGAGCAGGGATCGAACCCAGGATCTTATGTACAAGAGGCGCGCATACTAACCATTGCACCACCGATTTATATGAGTCTAATATGAATTTAAATAAAATTTTTAAATTTTATATTAAATACGCGTTCCAACTTGAAATATTATTTAAAGTTTAATTTAAAATTTACACATATGACATTTTGACATTCATTTTGTGGCCATCGGTAGTGCAATGGAGCGTTGAGAGCGTAAGATCATGGGGACCACCTTAAATTCTTTCGGCGGCGGTCACCTCGTATAGTGACGGCGACACTATCGAGTATTTAACCATGGCCAAGCTTCCCAAATCACGGTTCGGAATCGGTATCAAAACTGTATAAAACTAGAAAGCGCAGTGCTCAGTGGTTGTGATAAACTCTCCCCAATTCCTTCATGAGATGCAATGACGAATAAGAATAAGAAACGGTCGCAAGACAAATTTATTGCAAGTGGCAATAAGTATAATTTAATTTTAAAAACAAAACGGAAAAAAATGCTTTCACCGGGTTTTACCAAAATGAAAAATCGAAATCCGGTAACTTAAAATATTGATATTTCGAGCAAACTTTGAAAATTTTTGAAAAATTATGGTTTTTTGACTGGTTATTTAAATTGGCAATCAGTTGATTTTGATTTATGGTTGATCTGACTTTATAGCGCGTTTACATGCACTATTTTATCATGACAATGTCGTGATTATCATTTCACGACAAAAAGGTGTTTACATACATTTTTACTCAGTTTAGTTGTGACATTTTGTATTTCATGATGCCATTATGGAATTATACCAGGTGGTGGCAGGACGATTCGTATGCATTAGTATCATACAATTCTGTCAGTCAGTCATTTTTTCTATTTCTTTATTTGTAGAAAGACTTTACGATTTAAAGATTTTTTTATGTGGAATTTATTTCGAATTTCTCGAAATTTTGTTAGTATTTAGAAAACAAAGAAAGAAAGCAAAATCAGCTGGTATTATAACACTACCTCTTACATTAATCATGTGTATATGTGTTGTCATTAATGTACATGTTCAGTGAAGTACGTTTCGTTTACATTCCCATTTCCGTTTCAGTTCACCCAGTCTCATACTGAAAGTGCGTATACGATACAAGTCTTCGGTTGAAATGATTTGTGCCATGATAAATTATCATTGATAATATCATTAACAAGGTAAATTTACGCGACATTGGGTTCAAAAAATTTATGAGAAATCACATGATAATAGTGTGATTTGTGGATTATCGAATCGATCAGTCAGATCGAGTGCATGCAAAGGCCCTATTAAATACTAAAAGAGTTTTTCAGTGCTTTGTCAAATATTCTTACTACCATGTGGCAACAGTGGAAAATGCTACGAAAAATAACCGGTATTCATACATTTATCGGCTAATGCATTACAATGCATCAAACTGACGCCATTTGCAAATGAAAAGTGAAGTGATAAATACAAAATATTTAATGAAATTGGAAAATATTTGAGCAGAAACAAAGTTCTAACTGCACTACGAGTTAAATGACATGTTTTTATTGTTATTTCAACTAGGATGGTGATTATAATTGTTCACATTAACAATTATATAAGCTTTGTGTTTATAGTTCTTGTTGTTTTCTGTCAAAATCATATGGTCACTTGATGATAGTTTAAATGCACAACTTTGACTGTTTAAGCGGCATTGACACCTACAAAGATTATCGCATTTTCGGGATTATCTACGTTTTTTCTTATGGAGTTTGACATTTATAGTCCCGAAAAAGCGATAATCTTGGTAGGTGTAACTGCGGTTTTAAACAGCAATCAACTATTAACCGAAAGAATGAATTCAGAGTTTAAATTATGTTTGATCGTTGATCAAAAATGACTTTCCACTCAAAAATTAGGCCTAATTCAGACTAACTGATCGGGTTTTACAGTTCAACACCTTTTCCGCAAAGTTTCAGGGGAATGCTGGATGGAAAAATTGGGAATGGTCCGTGATATGTTTGAGGTTTATATGTAATAGGGTGATTATTGTCACTCGTTCTTTGAAGGTATTCAGGTCCTGATGCGTTTGAAATAGCGGTTTCATGGGAATGCTGGATAGAATCGAGTGGGAATGGTCCCTGGTATGTTTGAGGTGTATATGTAATAGGGTGATTATTATCATTCGGTTTCTGAAGTTGTTAAGGTCCTGAATATTGGGCCTGTTTTTTTTCAGCTGACATAAATAAGCTATCATAGTTAGAAATAAAAGTATTTTTTATTTTTTCATTTCATTATTCAAGCTCAAGATCATTCTATATCTTTATTAATAGAGATATAGTTTAAAAAAAAGAAGAAGAAAGGTTTGCAAAATACATCCTCATGATTCCAGGTAAACCGTATAGCTATTTCAGATCTAGACACAGATTTTCATCTGCGGAAGTTTGGAATGCTGCGTTTTAAAAATAAATCAAACTAATTCAAACTAAAACTCATCTCAATTGATAATTTTCCACTATGCAAGTCTTCGTAAAATATCGCAAGCTAAACACACAAGAAAAATTCTTTCCAAAATTCTTTCCATCTCCAGAGAACCGTCAGTCCCCATTAGAAATGATTTGTGTTGTTTACTTATACTAATTTTTGCGAACGTGTATCTACAACTGCTATTTTATATATGTGGATAACGGGTTCGAAACGAATCCGTCATATCGAAATTTCACTGATTCACTTTTCTATTTTTTTTACGGACTCGTAACGGGTTTGAATCGCAATTTCACAGACTCGCTTTTTTATGTTTTTGCGGACTAGTAACGGGTGTGAAACGGATCCGCCAAATCGCAATTACACTGATTAAATTTTCTATGTTTTTTACGGACTCGTAACGGGTTCGAAACGGATTTGCCAAATCAAAATTTCACCGACTCGCTTTTTTATGTTTTTACGGAGTCGTAACGTGCTCGAAACGGGTACGAAACTCACATTTTGCTATATAATATGATTTGTACGACTCATAACGGTGTCGAAACAGATCAGCAGTCGTTTTGTTGCACATTGGGTGTTAACTAGGGAAGTGTGATTAATTTATTAATCAAGCAACGTGATTAATCGACTTCCTGATTAACCGAGTAATTGATTATTCACTTTTATGATTAATCAACTAATCTGCATTTTGATTAATCAAAAATATTCATAATTAATTGATTACTCCAAAATTGTATTAATAAAAATATGAATAATTGAGCAATTAATGTTTCTTAGCTGTTTCAGTATGAGTTTTTAAACAAACTTCTTTACTGAAAATGTTCAAATATTTCCTTTTGTTTGAATAGTACGTATTTGTATGTTTTCCAAAAATTATTTGAATGATAATTAAAATTATTCAAATTAATTGATTAATCATAATTTTGATTAATCAGAATTTTCGATTAACTGATTAAACACGATATCGATTAATCAAAATTTTAATTAAATGATTAATCACAATTACCTAGTGTTAATATTAATATGATTTAAACCAAATAGAATGCATTTTTCTTAAAAATATATTTCTCATAACGTTAGACCAAGAACAGCAGTCATAAGTCACCTTTTAAATAAAAATTTTTATTTTTATAATTTTAGAGAATGGATGAAACTAAGAACGGTGAATTGAACAAAGCATTTTCACAGGATGAGGTAATTAATTTTATTAATAAATTATTATAAATTGTAGTAATGATGATCTAAAATTGTTTTTAATTATTTCAGATAATTGAAAATGGCATCGAAACACATAAGACTGATTTCCAAATAGCCGATAGTAGCGATGTTGAAACCCAATCCAGTAATCTAAAACAGTTAGTAATGCGAAGTGTAATATGGTCGGTTCACATTGCGGTAGGGGTCTATTTTGGTTATGCCACCCATTATTATATACGTGAATGTAAGTATCTACAGTATAAAAAGGAATTAAAAAATGTATTTCAAATTATCGAAAACCAAAACAAAGCCGATCTCAAACGGTTTCTGGATTTTAGCAGTAATTTTAACTGATGCCAGTCGCCCCAACTTTGCATAGAGTTCTACAGTACCAGAAAAAAGGCGATTTTTCGTAAATTCATTCTGCGCCACGAAATTTATTTTGAAATTAAAAATGTCATCGCAAATATTCCATGCCAAACATCGAAATTCGACAGTATGAACGCAGTTTAGGTGAAAAGCTAAAACCTTAAATTGAACGATTTTCGAAACTTTTGTATAGTTTTGGATCCCGTTTTATACATCACGATTGATCTGTGGGCAGGTCCAATTTAATATCAATATAATCCCATATCGAGATGGGATGCTAGTTAGGTTAGGTAGAAGCCGCTCTCACTTTTACCACGCTCAGTTCAATGACGATCGTTGTGTTAACAGAGGACGTCATGTCCGGTCCCCATCGTTGAACCTGTAAATGTACCTAGTGTGGTGCAAAAGCGTTCAAGCCATATGATACAACATCACGATGTTCCAAGAGGCCTGACGAGACAATTTATGCTCCGCAAAGAGATTCTAATATCGTTCAGCTGAACTTCCTGAATATCTATTAGAACCCTAAATATTGGTTCCTGTTCACAGAAAAGGCGGGGCAGTAGCATAGGAGATGTTCGAAGCTTTCATCCTCCCCTTCATCCCCGAAGCCATAACAAGTAAGACCCTAAATATTGGTTCCTGTTCACATAAAAGGCGGGGCAGTAGCATAAGAGATGTTCGAAGCTTTCATCCTCCCCTTCATCCTCGAAGCCATAACAAGTAAGACCCTAAATATTGGTTCCTGTTCACACAAAAGGCGGGGCAGTAGCATATGAGATGTTCGAAGCTTTCATTACCCCCTTCATCCCCGAAGCCATAAGAAGTAAGATCCTAAATATTGGTTCCTGTTCACACAAAAGGCGGGGCAGTAGCATAGGAGATGTTCGAAGCTTTCATCCTCCCCTTCATCCACGAAGCCATAACCAGTAAGACCCTAAATATTGGTTCCTGTTCACACAAAAGGCGGGGCAGTAGCATAGGAGATGTTCGAAGCTTTCATCCTCCCCTTCATCCTCGAAGCCATAACCAGTAAGACCCTAAATATTGATTCCTGTTCACACAAAAGGCGGGGCAGTAGCATAGGAGATGTTCGAAGCTTTCATCCTCCCCTTCATCCACGAAGCCATAACAAGTAAGACCCTAAATATTGGTTCCTGTTTACAGAAAAGGCGGGGCAGTAGTATAGGAGATGTTCGAAGCTTTCATCCTCCCCTTCATCCACGAAGCCATAACAAGTAAGACCCTAAATATTGGTTCCTGTTTACAGAAAAGGCGGGGCAGTAGCATAGGAGATGTTCGAAGCTTTCATCCTCCCCTTCATCCTCGAAGCCATAACCAGTAAGACCCTAAATATTGGTTCCTGTTCACACAAAAGGCGGGGCAGTAGCATAGGAGATGTTCGAAGCTTTCATCCTCCCCTTCATCCCCGAAGCCATAAGAAGTAAGACCCTAAATATTGGTTCCTGTTCACACAAACGGCGGGGCAGTAGCATAGGAGATGTTCGAAGCTTTCATCCTCCCCTTCATCCTCGAAGCCATAACAAGACCCTAAATATTGGTTCTTGTTCACACAAAAGGCGGGGCAGTAGCATAGGAGATGTTCGAAGCTTTCATCCTCCCCTTCATCCTCGAAGCCATAACCAGTAAGACCCTAAATATTGGTTCCTGTTCACACAAAAGGCGGGGCAGTAGCATAGGAGATGTTCGAAGCTTTCATCCTCCCCTTCATCCTCGAAGCCATAACCAGTAAGACCCTAAATATTGGTTCCTGTTCACACAAAAGGCGGGGCAGTAGCATAGGAGATGTTCGAAGCTTTCATCCTCCCCTTCATCCACGAAGCCATAACAAGTAAGACCCTAAATATTGGTTCCTGTTTACAGAAAAGGCGGGGCAGTAGCATAGGAGATTTTCGAAGCTTTCATCCTCCCCTTCATCCCCGAAGCCATAAGAAGTAAGACCCTAAATATTGGTTCCTGGTCACACAAACGGCGGGGCAGTAGCATAGGAGATGTTCGAAGCTTTCATCCTCCCCTTCACCACCGAAGATTCTGCAGTAATCTTGAGCTTGGATTCCAAGTCTAGACACGCGGCTGCTTTTCGAACAGTGCCAAATATCACAGTTAAAAGCGTAGAGATATTGTGTCTAGGAGTGAATTTCAAGATTTTCCAACGATTCAGGCCATAACGTGCTCATACCTGTCTGGTGCTCCTGCAATTTGTGCTTCCAGACCATCTCTCATTCGTATGTCTGAGAGCTGCGGTTCTAAGCGAGAATATGCATGCACAAGGGTAATAGCAACATAGTCCATATCCAGTGGAGCAAGTAAGATGTCGCCTAATCTCCCTAGCTCATCCGCTCTATCGTTCCCTGGAATGTCCCTATACCACCCATATTAATTGAATATCAAACTGCTTGGCCAACAACTCATTTAGAGATGCATAGCACTAATCAGCAAATTTTTGCGGACAGGAATACAGACTGCAGAGATTTTATAGCATCCTGAATGTCGGAGCAGATGTTGATAGAAGTTTCTCTCAAAGTTAGCCATCGGCATTATGTAATCCATTTATAGCGTAGATTGCCACGGATCACTTTAAATCGACCTGTGACCATGGTTTGGTTTGGTCTAGGACACGACAATGAGAGAAAGTTTACAACTGCCTTATCATCACTACACTCGGAGGTCGGTCGACCCATTGTGATTGCCCATATAATCTGAAAATAAAAAAGAAAAAGAGAAGGGAGAAAAGAAACGGGGATGAGCCCCAGTAACAGTGGATATTTCGATAGATAGATAGACGTAGGACGAACAGAAGAGTCACTCAATTATGTTCCCGATATATATATCCCCAAATAATAAGCCCTGATCAATACGCACAATACCATCTCAAGATGAGGATCCATATATGCAGGTAAAGGTTTACCATTCCAGCTTACAAGTAGGGTAGTAAGAACAGTAAACCCATCAGGGGGCCATTAGACAAACTTTCAGATGATGGTTCCGCCTGCCCGGATCCATCGCATACCCTTTGAAAACTCCATCAAATTATCAATGGCCACATCGCCTGAAAACATGCAAAGCAACGGCGACGCCTTTGCTGGAGGGCTGGCCACTGACAGAGAAGGTGCTCAATGGTGTCCACCTCCTCTTCATCACCACAAGCACGGCAGTAATCAATCCTGTGTTCATAGAGGACTGGTTAATGTCTTATGCAGATTGATGACATTTGCCTCCCTAGCAAATCTAGGGGTAGCGGGTGAAGGATAACCCACAAAACGCTCGGTGGGGGTTGTGACAACGACAGACCATTGCCATTCTCTGGGCCTTTGTTACCAGGCCGGTGTAAAACCAGTGTAAAACTGTGGGTTGCAATCAATGAGTATAAAACTAGAAATCGCACAGTTCACTGCTTGTGAGAAGCCCTCCCATGTCCCTTCATGGATGTAATGTGAAAGTAAGAAGACTTAAGACTTGGAAACGTTGGAACACTTTGTCTGAGACTGTCTATCTATCGCAAGGTTAAGACACCATTACCTCTCCCATGGTATAATACCCAGTTTGAAGCATCCTAAGGGAACGGATTAGAGAACATGGTGGAAATTTTTACGCAGTAAGAAAATCCTATGTGATCGTCGGTGGAGCAATGGTAGTGTGCGCGGATCTTGTGCATGAGAACGTGGGTTCGATCCCTGCTCTGACCACCTTAAATTTCTTTCGACGGCGGTCACCTCGATTAGTGAGGGCGACACTATCGAGTATTTATCCATGAAAAAGTTTCTCAAAATACTGTTCAGAACCGGTGTAAAACTGTAGGTCCAATCAGTGAGTGTAAAACTATAACGCGCACAGCGCGCTAGTTTGTGGGAAGCTCTCCCTAATCCCTTCATGGGATGTGACGGGAAACCATTACTATTTATTAAGAAAATCCTATGATTTAAAAATATGAGGTACTCCCGGGACTACGAGCGTACAGCAAGTCGAATTAGTAGCTTAGGTGTATGCTCGGAAATTAGTGATGAGGCGAAGAACCAATGCTTCGACTTTCGTCACTTTAACGAATATTTTCATAGAAAGTAAGCTAACGTACATATTCATCGCAACATAAATATGCATTGCAGCAATGAACACTTTCGTGCATCCGAAAAATTTGTCCATGTTTTAATCACCATTTATGTTGTGCCGATGAACGTATACGTCAATTCACTCTCAATTAAACGAATCATCAATATTCTTTCAGTATAAGAATGAACTTAAACCTACTCTATTAATATTGCACTGTGCTTTGTTCTCCTTCTTCTCTTTCAGATAATAATAATAATTGCGATGGCAATAACCCAGAAGAAGAAAATCTTAGTTGCAAAATGAGATTTTGCAGTGGTTATGGATTCCTAGTATTACTCTTGGGCTTCATATACATTGGTCTCATCTACTACTACATCTTTAAACCTAAAATAGGACGACAGTTCCATAGACACTACATGGTACCCTTTAACAGATGGTGGATGTCGTTTAGTCGACAAAGGTGAATAGAAAATAAATTATTTATTGTTTTGTGTAACTTCTTTTAGTGGAAGCGGGTGTTCTGTATTCCACTTTATCGTCAGGTGAGAATAATTATATTATTACAAGCAATTCAATTTGGGCAAAATGGATTCAAAATAATTATTAATATAAAGTACTTATATTTACCTATTAACAAGATTTTTGATTTGAAGAAACATCCGACCAAATTTGTTAAAAATCTGTATCATGATAAAAAGATCCCGTTTTGAAATTGTAAGTGGAATGCAGAACACCCTCGTAAATTGTACTGTACAAACTATACTATCCCAATGTTATGTTGATAATTCATTTAGGATACCACATTGACATTAGGCCTGTTTTATTATCCCCTGCAAAACTTGTTTTTTCTACCTAAATTAGTTTAGCAGGGTATAACAAAATACCCTTTTTATGGAAAATCACAGTCACTTAAATCACGATATCACTTAGATTTACAAAAAAAAAAACTTTATTTTCCAGATATGTATCCTTAACCTTAATGTTAGCCATTCTAATACTTTTGGCTGTATTTCTATATTTTGAGTCAAAAGACGATCCTCAGAAGCTGACGTCTTTGGTGGCCCCTTGCTGTTTTATACTATGTGGTTACATCTTCTCCACCGACCGCTCAGCCATCCAGTGGCGAATTGTCCTTACCGGCATAATGTGCCAATTTGTACTGGGTATTATCTGCATCCGTTGGAGTGTAGGCCGTAGTATATTTGAGTGTATTGGAAATAAGACGGCCACTTTCCTATCGTTCGCCGATGAAGGCAGTCGTTTTGTCTATGGTGACAAAATCATCGATCTGGGTGTCTTTGCCTTTGCTATTCTCTCCGTGATATTCTTTTTCAGTTTCTTTATATCGATTCTATACTATCTGGGCACAATGCAGTGGATTGTCATGAAGCTTGGCTGGATATTACAACAGATTATGGGGACCACGGTGTGTGAAAGTGTTACGGCAGCGGCTAACATATTCCTGGGCATGTCCGAAAGTCCCTTGTTAATAAGACCGTATATAAAGGTATTGACGGCCAGTGAAATACATTCGATTATGGTGTCGGGATTTGCTACAGTCTCGGGTACAGTGCTGGCGGCTTACCTCAGTTTCGGCGCTTCAGCGGCCCACTTGATAACGTCAAGTGTTATGGCCGCTCCGGCCACATTGGCAATATCGAAATTATATATGCCCGAAACGGAGGAAAGTAAAACAACATCGGATAATATACAATTGGAGAAAACGTAAGACACTATTCACAGTCGTCAATATGGGGATTAAATTAATTCTATAATATTTCTAGCGAAGATTCTTCAGTATTAGATGCAGCCTCCAGTGGTGCCAATAATGCCGTACCCATTGTTTTGGGTATCACTGCAAATATTGTGGCTTTTGTGGGATTCATTGCCTTCCTGAATGCCGTTGTCAGTTGGTTTGGCTCCTTGGTTGGTGTGGGCTATATCGATTTCGAGTGGCTTTTTTCTAAAATTTTTATACCTTTGGCATGGGCCATGGGTGTGCCTTGGAGGGATTGCAATGAGGTCGCCAAAGTAGTGGCCACTAAAACCATAATCAATGAATTTGTCGCATACGAACGATTGGGTGTATTGATCGAAAACTCAACGATAAGCGTAAGTTGCTAATAATTCTTGGCTTATACTGTATTCACAATTCAACCAAAATCTGGCATTTATTGCGAATAAACAGCTGATATTTGTATTGGAAAACGTACGGTATTTTTCATCGAACAACATATTGAAACTCGCGATTTAGATTGGAATGTGAATATGGCCTTATTTGTATAAAATTCCTTCTGAATTATATAAATCTTTTTGTTTAATCCATGTGGAGGAAAGCTTTCATATACTTAATTTTATTTCTTTCCATTTCAGGCTCGAAGCGCTGGCATTACCACCTTTGCTATATGTGGCTTTGCTAACCCCAGTTCATTGGGCATCTTAATTGGTGTCCTTGGTGCCATGGCTCCGGAGCGTCGAGGACTTATCACCTCCGTAGCTTTCAGAGCATTTTTTGTTGGAAGTATTGTATGCTTCGTTTCGGCCAGTTTTGCGGGTAAGTTGTAGCATGAAGAATTAAACCGATTTTTGGGTGACAGACACTTTTGTGACTAACATTTGTTGCTGACACTTTTTAATACTTTTTAATAATCGACAGTTTTGAAATACACCTATTGTCTACGTGAGGCTCTATAAGGATATGGATGATTTTCCATTCCCTAAAAACAAGTTAAGATTTTCAAATTACATATTTACTACTGCTGCATTGCTCTCAGATATACTGTTCCAAGTTATGTTGTTATGATCGGGAACGAAGTCTTAGCTTGTAGGCGTCTATAATTTTATTCAAGACTCGTTTGATAACTAAACTAACTTAACTAAAGTTGGCTTGTTCCTGTTTGACTTGATAGCTTAGTGCGTTGATTGAAATAGTACCCAGGTAGCCTTTGCTTCTCAACCGCATAGCTGAATAATATCTTATGTTTTTTTGTGTCCAATATTCACAGTGATTCGTAAAGGCTCTATAGAGCTCACTCAATTCACACGTACAGTTGTTCTCTCCTACTCAGTCTTTGATTAGACATCAAGAGCGTCGGATTCACACAGAGAAATGGCTGAACATTGATAATTACTGAACATTCATATTTACACCTTTGCTTTTAGGCTTGTTTTTCAATTATCATGTTTCAACACACACTAGATTTCTTTCAGTGCGGTATGTCTCTCTCTCTCTCACAAATACCAACTCATTTTATTTTGGACAGCTGTGGTTTATAAACACAATGGTTAGTGCAATGGTTAGTGTGTTTGGCTCTAGTACATGAGTTCGATCCCTGCTCAGACCACCTTGCATTTCTTTCGACAACTATATCCTCGCTTAGTGATTGCGAAAATGCCGTTCGAAACCGGAGGTCTCAATCGCGCGGTTCACTGATTGTGATAAGTTCTCCCCTATCCCTTTATGGGATGTAATGGGAAACTATCTATTTTTATTTACATTAGTGGTATTCATGCAAACAAGAAAACCTAGAACTTTTGCTCAGCGTAAGTTTGCCCCGAAGCGTTTCATGAGGCACCAAATAAAGTTGCTCAGTGTATCTATACAGCAATTGTCAAAAAAGGCTGACAACGTAAATAAACAAAGTAAAATTAAAAGTATATGCTTTACCTATTCCACTATTTTATTTTTTTTCACATAAATCAAACACCCTCTCTTTTTTTCAATACGAAAATATTGACATTGAAATGTCAAAAGTTTTCACGTTTCTTTTTCCAGGTTTGCTTAGCAAATTTGCCTCGAAAACTTTCCACTTTTGTGCAAGTCGCTTTGTATGGGAAATTTGTTTGTTTTGACGTTTGCTGTGCAAGTTTACGCTGTTTTCGAGTTTACGAGGTTCTTTCGAGCTTTCATGAAGACCACTATTTATTAAAATCTATTTTTGTGTTATACACAATCCTCATCGATACTCCCATTAGAACCCAGGCTTCCTACAGAAGTCTACTGATTCTGAAGGTTCAAAGCAGAGTCCGTAGCAATAACTAACTGTTTCTTACTATATCACAATGAAAAATATCAATGCCGAGCTAATTTAGTGGCTTTCATATATCAAATGTCTTTAGGCTAAAACCCAGCACCTCCTAGAGCACTGAATGTTATTCGGAGGGAGAAACGGCCATATAGACACAGGACACATGCCTGAATACCAGCCAATACACCTGACGTAGAAACCATTGAATACATTTTGGAGGACAATAATTCCGAAATATTCCAATACACCACATGAAACTCGATAGATTAGAAAAGGCAGAGGATGCTCATAGACACGCAAACTTCATTCTGAACAACGAATCAAACACTTTCCAAAACTATCCTTCGGTGTGGTGTCGTTCGAAATTGGACAGATACACCTAAAGATTTATAAACGGGATCTTGAATGCGAGTTTATTGGTACTATTTTGACCGTCATCGGGACTGTACCACAAAATCTGGAAGTAGTTTTTACGTCCTATCTGGTCCCTGCTCCGATCTGACGGTGGTGAAGAGATCATATATCTGTGGTCACAAACAATAACAGCCTAACTCGAGTTAGGACAAAATTAAAAACAAAATTTTGAGAAGTCACCGTGCTCAAATAAGCAACTCTTTTTTGTTAGAAGTAAGTAAAAGAATTCGTTTCCTTGTTATCTGTAACAAAGTTATCACAAAAACTCCGACTCCTGATTTCCAGTAAAGATATTAAACTTTAAACTGCTCTTCCTGAAAAATTTTAGAATCGTCTTAGGCTGTTATTGTTTGTGACCACAGATATATTAAGATTTCTTCACCTCAACCTCCATTGTTGTAAAGTGTCATCTACTACTTTACGCCATCGTCTAACGAAACGCAAGGCGGGTATGGTCTTAATATAATAGACCTGGGCAATACCAAACCATGGTATGGAAGGGATACAAGACACCTGGTGCAAGGATTTCCATAGTATTCTAAAATGATCTAAATATGTTACTTACACCTTATAGCGATTATCGCCAATGCGATCAGCCAGGAACTGAACCGAACCGTCTGTCTACAGTTGAGGTCAGTACACCCGAAAATATCGAAAAAATGAACGATATGGTATTGGCCGAACGAAGAGTAAAAGCGCGTGAGTTTGTTGATGCCATAGACATTCCATATGGCAGTGTGGTTTCGATTTTAAATGATCAGTTGGGTTTAAGAAAGCTGTCTGCAAGATGGGTGCCGCGTTTGCTCTCAATTGACCATAAACGTACGGGTGCATACGTATGTAGTTTCAATGGCAAAATTCCATGAATTGGGCTACGAATTGGTACCTCATCCGCCATATTCTCCGGGCACCCAGTGACTATTTCCTATTTCCAAACCTAAAGAAATGGCTCGATGGAAACAGATTTAGCTCCAACGATGAAATTATTGATCAACCAAATGCCTATTATATGGACCTCGAAAAATCCTATTTTTTAAAAGGGATACAACAATTCATTCAAAAAGTCACTAGTGGTCTATGAAAGCTCGAAAGAACCTCGTAAACTCGAAAACATCGTAAACTTGCACAGCAAACGTCAAAACAAACAAATTTCCCATACAAAGCGACTTGCTCAAAAGTGGAAAGTTTTCGAGGCAAATTTGCTGCGCAAACGTGGGATGGAGAAACTTGTAAACTTTTGACATTTCGTTGTCATCTGACTAGGATGGATAAATAAGGTGATAGCACTAGAACAGTAGAAAAAGTGCACATACATAATGCATGCAATTGCTACTGCTACCACCTTATGTATCCATCTTGGTCAGCTGATATGGTTTTGAGCACAACTACGCTGAGCAACTTTACCTGGTGCCTCGTGCAACGGTGCGAGGGAAACTTGCGCTGAGCAAAAGTTCTCGGCTTTCACGTTTGCATGAATGCCGCTACTGAGTTATTGATCCGCCACGTATATGACTAAATATGGACTTCAAAAAAACTATCTCAAGGGAAAAAGACCCATCACTACACTTAAGACGACTTATTGAGTAGACCACTGATGGGGGCGGGGATGGAAAAACACCATTCTTTATTCTAATACCAACGAGATGGTGAAATTAACTTTAGAGTACCTACTGGGTGATGAGTACTGGGTAGTATGTAATAGGTGCAATAAACCGGCTTTTGTCATTAGCTCCACACGAGAGGTTTTACATGTAACCTTTGCAACAGAGGACGTGTATCGAATGATAAGGATATAGTATGTCTTTGAGGAGAACTCGTGATGTAATCATAAATACATCGGATTCCATGGTACATAACTCGGAAGGAATGGGATACTTGTTGCTATGTTCAATCAACAAGAATGATCAAATAAACATAACACTGAACCAGTTTGTGGACATATGGGGAGGACTATATGGCGCATCTATGGAAAGACCCGCTGGAGTATTTAGACCCAAATTCAATGTAGAGATAAGATGCGTAGACGACATATATAATGTAGTGGACAGAGACACGAAGGCTCTCAACAAGTCACTACAAACCCCTGAAGTCCAAGAATGAAGCGAAAAGGAAGGACGCCTCCCTGGTGAAAATGAGAACTTACGGTCATTATGTAGCCATGGCAGAAATTATTTAATACATCCAACTATTCGAGAAACAAGAAGAATATGTAAAAAGAGGAGCTAAGGCGGTATGAAACGACGCTCAGACAAACTCGTGTATACTCTTCTTTGAATAAGCAGAAGGTACATCCGATGCCTCAAAGACTATGGAAAATACTGGCATCATGCAACATGATAATAGGGTACCTTCTGACGACTGACCTGCACTGAACGAGAAACCCGATGTAAGTGAGAATTCTTCTCATACATAGACCAGAAGTTGCTACGGAAGTTGTTACTCTACCGATGATTATCGGCAGCATCAAACCCTTTATCTCCAGCAGAGGATCTTCAGGCTGCAGCCGATTTATTGATCCTCTGGCTGATAAGGTTATACATAGTCTGTATAGCCTTCAGATACCTATGTACCTAAAGGAGATACAGACACAAGAGTGCTATTTATTCACAAAGCGGTAAAGACATAACACACAGTTCCCAAAGACTTCAGGCCTATGTATATGCCTCTCATCGTTCTTAATGAAGACTTGCATAATGCAAGGTCAGTGTTTAATATTGTAATATTGTAGCGCCTAGTGCGATATACTTAGGGATATCATCCCTTGGGGGTTTTGATAGTGCTATCATACGAAATGCTCACCAGAGACGTGTCACGGCCGAATTAGGCACCTCGACCTTTAGCAGTAGGGGTGTTGTCTCCACTTCTTTGGAAACTTGTGCTAAATGAAATATTGGTTATTCTCGAAAATGCAGTTGGGAATATTATTGCTTGTGAAGATGACGTGGTAATAGCGCTAAGGGGCAAGTTTCACAGTACCCTAAAAAATATCCTTGAGGATAACTTACATACTTTGGACAGATGGCCGGGTGAAAATTGTCCAGATCGCCATGGTCGTTGTTAACCAATACCCACCATAAACCCAGTAGCTTTGTTTGGGTCTGAAATGTGCAAAATATATTCGTGACATTATGGGCAGCAATCTTTGTTTCAGACCCAACATAGTTGCAAGAACGAAAAATGCGACAATAACAAACAAGTGTAGAGCGATATATAGAGGGAGGGTCTATAAAATAAATAAATAAGTGGTTTCCCGTTACATCCCATGAAGGGATTAGGGAGAGCTTCTCACAAACCAGTGAGCTGTGCGCGTTCCAGTTTTACACCAGTTCCGAACGGTTTTTTGAGAAGCTTTTTCATGGCTAAATACTCGATAGTGAACTCGATAGCGAAAGGTGACCACCGTCGATAGAAATTTAAGGTAGTCAGAGCAGGGATCGAACCAACTCCTCATGCAAAAGGTGGCCAGTTTCCTTTCGGAACGTTCTTTCCGTGTAAGGGTTGGCGAATCCTTTTCTGGCGAGAAAGTTGTTACAGCAGGAGTGCCGGAGAGCTGTATAACATACTTCTTAGCGATATTCCTCTTCCGCCGGAAGGGGATTTGTTGCTCATATATGCGGACGATATTCTTGTGGCATCTTCTGGAGTAAGGGCAAGCACTGTCAATCGGAGGATTAACTCGTACCTCCAGGCTCTGAGCGAGTTTTTCGCCAAATGGGCAATAAGGCTGAACGTGAACAAATCGACTGGGATTATTTCCAAGGGAAGACGTGGAAATCTATATCCGAATGCTAGGAGATTCATCCCTAGGCTACTGGTTGGTGACTCTGATATACCGGTTTCCACGGCCGTTAAGTACCTTGGGGTAATTTTTGAGGAAAGGTTCACGTTCATGGCGCATGTGGGCCATGTTTTGCAGAAGGCGAAGCGGATCTTTTCGGCCTATTATAGGCTATTGAGTAAGAATGGTGGCCTGAGTACTCAGGTGCGCCTGTTGATTTATGTGCAGGTGATTAGGCCTATTTTGGCATACGCGTTCCCTGCGTGGTTTGCCATTTCATCAAGCCAGATGGAGAGGCTGAGGCGGTGGGAGCGTAAAGTTCTCACCTCCTGTCTTGGCCTTAGGATGAGAGTGGTCTACGATGTGGTGGGCTTTGATCGCCTGGATGTATTTCTTGTGGGGGCTGCGATGAGATTTTTGGACGGCGCGTCTGCGCTGGAAAATGAATTGGTAAGGTCATGTTGTGCACGAGCGGATGCGGTGGGATGTTTTGATGCGGTATATTTTAAGCCAGTGGACGTCTTTGCCTTCAGTGAGGCTGGTCTCGTTGAGTCGGATGGGCGTCTATTGTTCTACCACAGGCGGTTTGGTAGGCTGGATATCCATAATCTGGTTTACAATACGGCTCAGTGATAGGGGTGTGCGTTTAGAAGATGACTGCCAAATTTTGTTAAATTTCTAAATTTCTGTGTCGACCGAGTTGTTTTTGTATTTAGTTTTAACTTTAATTTTGTTTCCATAGTTTTCAGTTAGTTCTTAAGTAGTTTTTACAAAAAATCATGATGAATTCCTCTTTTTCCTTTTTTATTTGGGAAATTTTCTTTTAAATGTTTAAATTTATGATTTTCATGCTGATGCCTTTTATGGGAAAATAGTTTGTAAGAAGTAGAAGGATTTTGAGGGGCGCCTTTATGGTGTGCAGAATTGTTTTAGTTTCTAAGTTTTTGTTTTATTGGTTGCAATGTTTAATAATTAGGGATAAATAGCCAAACGGCCGCTAAATGACTCCTCATGCACAAGAGCCGCGCACACTACCATTGCACCATCGATCTTGAATTTCAAAGTGCAAAAATGACTGGTGCAAGCTGTAAAACGTTATTGGAAGTTCAGTGAACTAGTTGGTCCCATATCTTGGATATTGCAACACAACGCCAGAGTAGTAAAGGAGTTCATTGCAAGCCAAAATGTTAATATTCTCGACTGGCCACCCTATTCACCAGATCTAAACATTATCGAAAATATCTCGTAAGGTCTATGAAGGAGGTAGACAATTTTATGACAAGCAGTCACTAAATCAGGCCATTAAGGATGCTTGGAATCAAAATTTCGTTGGATTACATAAATTCTCTTTATCTCTCAATGAAAACCCGTATATTTGAAGTTATTAAAAACAAAGGGGTTGTACCCATTACTAACAGTTCTCAAATAAAGTAAAATATATTAAAAAACAAGAAAAACTCTTTTTCATTAAAATTAGTTAAAGTGCCTTTATTCAAGTGAACCAAAAAAAATAGCAAATTTTTGGACTTTTTTATAAATTGCTCAAAAAAAGTTCTTTAGTTAAAATGTCTAGTTTTATATCTCAAGATGTCTAGTTTCCATTTCCATTTTAAAATTCTGCAATCGGTTACAAATTGCAAAAGATACAGGCTGCTGAATATGGAATTGTTAGTGCCTTTAAATAAGTGAACCGGAGTGTATTTCTATAGGCTTCTAAAGCTATTCTGAACGCAATGTTCCTTCCTGAAATTATGACACTATCAGGTAATTTAAAATGCAGTCTTATGCACTGTTCATCGATCTCGAACAAAAGACAATCACTCGAATTCGACTGAAATTGGGTTCCTCTAAGTCAAATGGTTTTCGAAATAGTGTACATTTTCGCTCGACCAGATTGTGAAATCCAAATCAAATTTTTTTCGACTGGTTCCCCATCGAGGAATATGAACTTAATTATAAGTACTTACAAGTTATTCTACAAGCGCATATATAGTGTCTTCATGAACAAAACAAAATGTATGTACAAATGTTTAATATAATTTTGTTGTTTTTCTATTTCAGGAATTTTAATGCAAGAAGAAGAAGAAAGCAGAGTATATGAAAAAATACTAAAGAATTTAGACCGTAAAAATATTTCAATATCTTTATTTGAAAGTCAATAACACAAAGTGAAATCCTACCTTGCCTCAGGTTATGAAATTTTTGTAAAGCTTTAAAATACTTAGTTTTCTAGTTAAAATACAAAAAAAAAACCTGTAGAAATAAGAAACAAATTATATTTTAGAAAAGTATTATTTTTCTTCTTCAGTTGTTCCTTTAGAACACAGACACACAAACACTTCCGGCCTTGTTCATAAAAAGTTATGAGATGCTTGAGCGACGAGTTATCATACAAAAAACGTGTCTCAAATTTTTCACAACTTTTATGAATAAGACCATTCATGTTTACAGATTATAAATATCAATTACATTCTAATTTTTAATGTTTTTAAATTAATTTTAATTATTTATTTAAGTAGTATAAGTGCAATATCATATACTATGTATGTACAAATAATAGTATACATTTATAATTATTATTTTAATAAACACTTTTGTATATTTTCTTTTATACAACTTAAGAGTTCATAATCAGTGCTATCAAATGTCGCTGAGGCATTTGACAGTTGCCTGGAATAGTCCAGCATTTCATTTAAAATATATTTGCAATTTGATGAATTACAATCGTTGCCCAAACGAGGTCTTTTACTAGCGTTAAGTGCAAAATTTTGATTTGAGATTATCGCTTTACCACCATATAAATCGTTCAAACTTTTAAAATCCATCTCTTTGCTTTCTATATCTTTAAGAAATGTTTGTAATTTTTGTAACTCTGGTGTTAACAGCGGTTTTATTTGGTCCGGGCTGAACTTGTCTATAATATATTCCAACATAAATACACTACTAACGGATTTGGTTTTGTCAGTATTATCCCGCAGGCATGTCAAAATAGTATTATGTACTTCGTTATGTTTCAACGTCCTAAGTATACAAAATGATCTATTAAAAAATGTAGTACATTTGTGAAATTCGGAGTCGGTTACGGAGAATATTTTCAAAAACGCCTTGACAAGATCATCTTTTACAAGATAAACATTAACACATTGTGGTTTCCGGCACCAAATATCCAATAGATTGAGCTGGAATAGTGCAGAGTATTGTATTTGTTAAGACATTTTCTTAAATCGTATTCATTTCAACGCTTACTAATTCGGTGTATTCCGATTGCTGCAGATTCATTTGCTGGACTTTCCGCAGGTACTTTGTTAAGTTTTTATGTAAATAACTATTAAGTTTCACAATATTCTGTCCACATTTAAGCAACAAAATTTCTGGATGTTGCGTTTTATTAAAAATTTCTTCTACGCCATTTTGAGGCAGCTTTACGTCGACTATGGCCTGTAGTATCATTTCGATGAGGATTTTCTGAGGACTTAAAGTGACAGAAGTTAAGGATGTGACATTATTGAACTTATGCCAACATTTTATCCAATATTCTAAGCAGACTTTTTCATTGTTTGTTTCAAAGTAACGGCTACAGTTATAAAATATAATTATTTGCAAATAAAGTTTGGTCAAATTGTTTAGATAAAATATATGGTAATGAAAAAAAAAATTTCGAGATCTTACCTGTAAAATATCGCCAGTATCTCATAGCTAGTGTAGGCTTTAATCCACGAATATTCCATGACATTATTACACAATTTCATATGAAGCTCACTTGTGGCGTCCTCACCGATTAAAGCGACATAATATAATACAACTTTGGTATATTTGTCATTGTCAGCGAAAATCAAATGTCCTTAAAAATGGTTTTAACCAATAACTATTATGTTTACTTATTTAAGCAAAAATTATTTACCATCAAATACTATATCGAATATTCGGCTTGCAGTTGCCACACTAGGTGTGTGTCCTCCGTCATGTCCAAGATATAATTGCATATAATCCAATATTAAATCGCAACTTTCACACAACTTATTGTCGTTTAACAGATGTTCGCATACATACTAAAGAAATCATGACGTTATTAATACTATAGGCCTGGCAGTGAGTGGCTTTTATATCAATCATCAGATTTACCTCCTCCATATCCATTCGTTCATTTATGATATGCAAAATCCCAAGTAAATCTTTTTGTAAAAAATCAATGAATTTTCTTTCATATTTCTTCTTCACTTGGCTATAATATAATACTGAATTAATTTTGAATTTCATGTATAAAAAACTGAAAACTTACTGCGTACATACAGTGTATAATTTAAAATATTCTTTAACCCCGGAAAATATAGAATAACTGTTCTGCATGATAATTTTAAGCAGTTTCAGATAAAATTGGGCCACTTTTAAAAAGTTGTCATTATTCAAAGCCGCATCCTGTAATAGAGTACAGAAGAAAATGATGGCTTTTTAATACTATGTTTGAAGATTCAATTTGAATTTAATAATTTATGTTCAAATTGTATGCATTCGATATTTTAAGAGCAACATTTTACCCAACATTACTCGTATATATGAGTATTCAAATAAAGACATTTAACATACATATTCGAGAAAGTGTTTAAACAGTTTTTCCAATTCATTCAAAATTCCTGTTATAGGCTTTTCTGTACAGTCAACTTTTAGCTGATTTAAATTCCCCGTTTTCTGTGTGTCCAGGTTTTTGTAATAATCATTACATTTATTGGTTAATTTAGCAGTTGAGCGCCAAGTTTCAAGGGAAATCTTAATGTCAGTGGAAGAAATAATAGCAGCAACATCACAGAGTGATTCCAAAACTACAAAAAATGAGAACAAGATAGTTTATTTGAATATATACTGTGATGGTCATACAATTAGAGACGATGTATTCAAAGTTACATCTCTTTTCATAAATTTGTTATAAAATAAGTCTGTTCGCGTACTGGATAATTTGTACAAATTTGTACAAATTATTACTATTTCTTACTTGATAGTGTTCGTTTACACCAAAAAGCCAGTAACGAGAGAGCAAGAGAGAGATTATTTTGACAGTTCGATGATAGAGAACTTGCAAGTTTTTACTGGGGAAATTTTTGCCATTAAGAATTTGCAAGTAATAGGTCTGTCTGCGTACTTTTTTTGGGAGAGTAAGAACAATTTTACTCTCTCGGTTGAAAATATCTCAAAAAGTACGCAGACAGCATTCAGTGAAATCTTGCAAGAAAACAGCTGATCGGCGTGTAAACAGTTGAAATATCAAAGCAAACGAATTTTAGCATATGTGTCGCACGGTCGCACTGTATATTTGCACGTTTCTAGCATGAAGTAAAATGTTTTGTTTATTATAAACGTTAAAAATCAACACAAAAATCAACGCAGACAGACCTCTTATTTCTTGCAAGTTTTTACTGGATGTCGTTCGCGTACTTTTTGTGATATTTTTTACTCAGAGAGCACAATCATTCTTACTCTCCGAAAACTAGTTACTTGATAAATTTTACTGGAAAAATACTCGAACACAGCTAATGTCTTTCTTATTGGTAACTCCCGTTATATTCTCAGACTAGTTCAACATAGGGTGGTTCAGTCACGACTGGATAAATTCACCAGCGTATTCCTTGGCTCATTTCATGAATATATGTCCATCTACGACCATCCCCGAAAATGCAAGGGAACGAAATGGCAGCAGTTTGAAAATTTTCGGATTAGTGGTCGGAGGGTACTAGGGTAAAATTGCCAGTGGTCGGATTTTTTATTTTTGAGCTTGTTGGAAAGGCCTTTAAGATACCTTTTAGAATCATTAAACAAAATTTAAAAATAGTGAAATCGCCAAGATGCGGAGCTTGGAAAAAAAAGACGTAAGAACGTGCACATAACCTCAAAATAGCCCTACCTCTTACCTTTCCAAAATTACCTAAACGAAGCCCAGAGGGTTTACCGTTCCAAAGTTATGACTATTTGACTGAAATGCAAAATTTTTTGGAAACGAAATTGTTTTTGTAAATTAAACGTTTAAGATTTTATTTTATTAAAAATTTTGGCTGAAGAATCAAACAAACGAAAACAACATTTGATGTTAAAGGAAGTTTTCAATGTGGTTCCCGTTTTCTACGACACACAATTGCAGCTGTTTGCGAACCACATCGAACATGTTTAATTCGGTCATCTGTGCACGAACTTTCACCGCAGCTTCCTCAATGCGTGCAAGTAACTGCTCGCGAGTGTGGATCTGCACAGAATACACACAATCTTTCATGTAGTCCCACAAAAAGAAATCAAGTGGTGTGAGATCTGGAGATCGTGGCGGCCAGGCGATTGGTCCAACTCGTCCAATCCAACGTTGAGGGAAATTGGTGTTAAACCAATCCAGCACAATAAGCCCGTAATGCGCTGGAGCACCATCTTGTTGGTAGAAAACATGATTTTCATTACAGTTAAATACTCATAACTTTGGAACGGTAAGACCTCTGGCTTCGTTTAGGTAATTTTGGAAAGGTAGGAGGTAGGGCTATCTTTTAAGAGTTGTTATCTGCCATCTGGATGATAAAATTCAGGTTATGTGCATGTTCTTATGTCATTTTTCCATTTTTTTTTTTTTTTTTTGAAACCTCCATATCTCGGCGATTTCACTTTTTTTAGTTTAAATAAAAATCCGACCACTGGTTCAGAACTTACCAATTTTACCCTAGTACTCTCCGACCACCATCCCGAAAATTTTCAAACCGCTGCCATTTCGCCCCCTTGCATTTTCGGGGATGGTCGTAGATGGACATATTTTCATGAAATGAGCCAAGGAACACGCTGGTGAAATTTGTCCAGTCGTGACTGAAACACCCTGTAATTGTTGGATGTCTAAATATCAAATATAACTTTTGAAAATTTCTTACAATTGCGAAAAGTGTAGTGAGATGTGGTTTTCGTGCAATTTTTACGGGTCTTTTAAAAAACGTAATTTTCGAATAAACCGAAACCCGGTTATTAGATGTCGGTTATCCGGTTAACCGGTTTAAACCAGTTATGAATTAAACTTGTAAATTTTACATTAAACAGGCATTGCAAATTGGAATATGATTTACATTTTAATTTGAAAATATAACGTTATTGTTAAATTTAAATATAGCAGGGAAATTTTGAAATTTTTTGAAATTTTTGAGCTGTGAAATAAAGAAGCAATTCGATTCAGTTCAATTCAATTAAGAAGATAAAAAGAATTTAACTGAATTAGACTATATTGGACTTAGTTAGATTAGACTGGATTGAATTGACTTGGACTAAATTGATGGAATTGAACTGCATTGCATTGCATTGAACTGAACTGAATTGGATTGAATAGAATTTAACTGAATTGAATTGAATTAACTGATGCGTTCTTTAACGGAAAATTTAAAAATATTAAAATCTGACAAATGCTACTATAATTCATAGAATAACACATACTATAGAAGAACTTATTCTCTCATCTGACGTTTCATTTCACACTCTCTCGGTAGGTCTGTGGAAATGTTTACATACACCAGGTGGAGTTACAAAATATGTTCACTTAACTATTTCCTGTCGTTTTGGTGTAGAACTGAAAAATTTAAATGTATTTTGCACTTTTTTGTTGACTTTTAACGTTGGTATTCATTCGTATTGTATTTAACACAACTAGTTTGCCACAAAAACACGAAATTCGGGTGTAGTTCCTTTGTGGATCGCTGTATACTATTGCCACCATCTGGTATTATTGAACCCATATTTTCCACCCTCCACTGTGTAATTTCCATCGTACCTATGACGTTTAATTTATTGAGCGAATAAAACCTTCTACGTATGTGTTATTCTATGCTATAATTTCAGAATAATAATGACTCTTTTTACGGGCAAACAAAAGAAGACAAGAAAATTTTATTTTGTGTTGATTTTGTATTAATTTTTTTTACAAAAATTTTAAAATACTGTTTTCCATACGAAACGAAAAAACTGAAAAATAACCGTAATTAAAACCTAAGATTAACCGGTTTTTCCGATTCTGTGAAAACGAAAACCGGTTTTTCGAAAAAGAGATTTTTCGAATAACCCAAAAACCGGTTATTCGAAAATGCCTCACACACTAGTGAGCAGATTAGAAACGCATTCGTAAACAGTAGAAATTTCATTTATTTTCAACGTAAGTTATTGTTTTATTTCTTGCCCAACATTTTACTAATTATCAATTCAATTCAGTACAAATACATTTTTTAAAAATGGTCCAGCTCACAGGATCTACATACATACATATCGATGGTGTTGCGTAAAAAGGGTCAATCGGCATTTTTTACGGGAGTCAGTCTGGATTTGTTTAGCTTGTCATGACAAGTCAAAAGGACGAAACAGTTTGGGTCTATCTGTGACGAAATAAGTGGACATTTATATTGCTTGAAGAGCCCAACCATAACTTTCTATAGCCATTATTTTTTTGCTACGGTATATTCTATGAAAATCTTAGAGACAATTGGAAATATCAGATTGGCCCATTTTACGCAACACCATCGATATGTACATCGCTTTGTTATTGGCGAACTTACCTCTGTTGCAAACATTGAAATCTTCTGAATTTTTTATATCATTTTTAATTATATGATTTGTGAGAAAATCTAATAATTTCTGGTGTATTGTTACAACAGGTTTGATGTTACTGCAATTTGTTAATAATAATTTGGATTATCAATTGGATATTAGTAATAGTTTAATGGACTTTATTTTACTGTATCTATCTACCTTTTATCTGTAACTCTGCTTGTTTTAATAATAATCTCCAACACGAAATTTAAAATTGATGCCAAAATTTCCACATCAATTTGGTTGATTATTGTTTCCATCCATTTTAATAAGTCGAGCGTATCTGTCCACCATAGGTTTAATTGTTTTAATAGTTTGTCATCTTCGAGAGTTGATGACTCCCGTATGAACTTGAAATAAACAAAAGACAAGAATATTAAAAGGATGCAGAAAGTCATTCTCTAAGGTTAGAGCTAATCTATATCAAATTCAATACAAACTGACATTCATAACTGTTAGTTAACTCTAACTGTAGGATAACCAGAAATACTGATGCGGGGGTTTTAGAAATATATTTGTTTCTTTTATAAACGAGACGTTTTATATTTTCTTATCGAAAACCCCCTTTGGTTTCTTAACGATTCTATTTTTTCATAGGTAAAGAAACATTATTTCGCTAGCTAGAACGGCAGATTTCATGGCAATGGTAGTGTAGCATTAAGGTACGTTGTTATAAAAATTTCTCCCCGTTTTCATACCAAAAAGTTAGTCGCCGGATGTTGCGGTTTATTTGGATAGAACGGCGATAAATCGCAACGATCTTGGTGGTCTGTTGAAATCGGAATTTCAGGAGATTATTCGGTGAGAAAATCCTTGCATCAATAAATCGATCGCTTCGTGCGCGGTGTGGCAGGGTGCGGTGTCATACTGATACCAAATATCGTCCACATCCGTACCGCCCAGTTGAGGCCACAAGAACTCCGTTATAATGTACCGAAACTGGATCGTCATATGGTAAACCGTTTCAGGTTCGCGTCGCTGGTATATTCCATTCACTACCTAGAAAATTGAAAACATTTGACATGTCCAACAGCACCACCATTCATGGAAGTTTTTCAATATCTAGTTCACTATTTAGATACAGATTTTAGTTATTTCTCTTCTTTTTTTCTCTCTTCTTTAATAATGAATTCTCTCTTTCTTTAATAATGGGTGAGTCCACAAATTAGAATTCGAAAGCTGAAGCTCACTAATTTAGTCAGTGTTTGTGTAATGAAGCTTTGAAGGTGTAGACCATATCCATTAATTTGGGTTGTTGGGTCATCTGGGCCACAAATGCTGCACTGCAGAAATAAAGGCGACACTGAATTCGTGAGAATAAATTACATTTGCGTACCCACACTAGCTTGTTCCTAGGTAACCCATTTTTTGGACCTAGGAAAGCCTGCCGTTCCGTTTTCCGTATTCCCATATTTTTCTCTAATTTAGTTTTATTGCTACATATATAGTTTCTTGAGCATCGACGGCCTTTTTCGGTATTCCAGCCTAAACGAGTAGCTTAAACGAGTATTTCATAAGTTTGAAAAGATTTACCCTAAGTACGAATGTATTATTAATTGAACTTTGTTTCCGTGTGAATGATTTTAGCTTAACAAAATTCAAATTTTATACCTCCATACTTACCTTGTTCAAAATCTTCTCCAGAAAGTCCAATATTTGCAACCAGTCAGTTTTCTCAAATTTCGAGATGTCATAGGCTTTGAATAACTTCTGACTCCATATATTGAAAATCTCTATAGGATCAGCGGAACTCTTTTCACAAATACTTAATGCTTCGTATTTGTCGATGCATGTGGCTATTTCGTCGATCTCTAGATGGTTTAACTCCCGAAATGTTATAAGGATTTCTTCGTCTTTTATGGAGGACATCATAGAGAACTACAATTCATTCCGAATTTGAAGTATTTATTTGTTTATATTGGACTGGGCGGGCTTTTTGAAGTGTAAAATGAACAGATGATTTAGTTGTCTACAGCTGTTGTTACAGTCAGCAGTACACCGTGAGAAAAATTCTATTGGATTTTAAAGTTTCTGTTTTTTCGACAAAGACGAGCAAGAATTATAACACATTTATACCGCCGTTTATCGCGGCCAAGTTAGCGATAACCTTGGTCTCTAATCTTTGACGTTTACATCCGCAAATTTGAGATTAAATTGAAATTTTAGGTGGCAACTCCGTGACAAGACAAGATTATCGAAGACGGCGGCACAACAGAAAAGCTAAGTTGGCTTCTATTGGTTTTTCTAGTTTCATACAAATTTGGGATGTTTTGACAAAAACGATGTACAATTAGACAATCAAAATTTCTCTTCACTCAAATGACAACAAACACAACGAGTGAAACCCCAATCATTCTTTGATCTCTCTCTTACTCTGTTCATTGAATATTTCAATACACGAGCTGCTTTATGATAGTGTTATTGTATATATCTATACAAATTCCAACAATTTTGAAGTAAAATTACAAAACTTTGCAAAAAGTATGAAATAATCAAGATATGACGCGAGAGAGAAATTCGTTTAAGTGAATTTTTAGCACTTTTTGGTTCTCTTTTACCAGGGTTGCCAAATTGTGCACATCTTCTGGTCGTCTAATTCTAAATCGTCTTTGGTTCTGCAAAAAGGATGAACAGGTATAGAAGAAAAAACCCCGCAATTTGGCAACCCTAGTAGAAGAGAACCAAAAAAGTCGACGCGATTCAATGGCCCAATTCACACGGGATTAATTGTTCTGGTCTAACATGGCAGCTTGTTGGCATTTTCGGTGAGGAGAGTCGTTTTTCGTTGGAATAATTTTTCATCCAGCTTCAACCCCGCATTAGCAGAACAAAACTAATACATGCCCTCTTATGAAAACACAGGTTCTGTGTTTTATTTTTTGCGGAGCGATTTTTAGTCTTTATTTGTCCATCGTCGTGTAAACATTAATTTGAAAGCAGAAGGTGGTTGGTCGCGCCAACAAACATTAAAACTAATAAAAACAAACGTCAAATAAATAAAAAAAAATACTAACACACACAAAGCTGTGTATACGTATACAATTTTAGACAGATTAATTAGTCTCGTGTGTTTTGGAAAAAACAAAAGTTGTTCGGACTAAAAATTAGTCCCGTGTGAATTGGGCCAATCAAACGCATTTTTTTCACGCGGCATAACTTGAGTATTTCATACTTTTTACATACTTTATGTAATTCTATTTAAACATGGTTGGAATTTCTATAGTTAGATACTGTAACATTATCAGAAAACTGCCGTGTATTGAAATATTCCACGAAGAGAGTTAGAGACCGAGCAGAGAAACGACACGCTTCACTCGTTTTCTTTGTTGGTGTTCCACTCCATGAGTATATTTTCTTCTCAATACAATAGTTGCTCTATGGGTTTTGAAATAACTGTTGATTTTTTGTGTATGTATTTTTTAGTGTTGCATCAAAATGTACACCAGTTTAAAATGAGGTAGAAAATTAAACTTCAGTTTTTATAGATTAAAATTGTATGAGTAATCTACTAGGTTAGAGCGGGTTAACGGAGTTAACCTTCGAAATGCGTTAATCTTGATTGGTGTAAATGCTGATTAGACGACTAGAAGATGTGCGCAATTTGGCAATACTCGCAAGAGAGAACCAAAAAGTGGTAACAATTCACTCAACCGTATTACTCTCGCATCAAAACTTGATTATTTCATACTTTATGTAATTCTATTTAAACATGGTTGGAATTTCTATAGTTAGATGCAATAACATTATCAAAAACTGCTCATGTATTCAAGTATTCAACGAAGAGAGTAAGAGAGAGAGCAGAGAAATGAGACTCTTCACTCGTTTTCTTTGTTGGCATTCCAAATGCATTGTTTAGGAGTTATGGTCCCCGGAATGTCGGATGTGTGAGAGGGTAATGGGTTTAAGGTACTGTGTAAAGCTGTAGATATTAGTACTTTCTTGTATAAAACAAGTCAAAATTAACTCGAAAAATTAGTTAGCATTTTACGATAATTCGCTTAGTTGTCGAGTTATCGGATGTTGGAATTTTGAAAACTATCGAATATTTTTTTTTCGAGTTTATTTTGACTTGTTTTAGGGACTTTCTCCTCTGGGGTCCAAGCTTTCTATTTTCTGTTTTTGAGAGAAGTAAAAGAAAACATTCGATAAGTTTCCAAAATGTCCATACCTCCGAAACTATAAATTTTTTTGCTTAAAATAACATGTTCTATTCGATGCAACAATTTTTTTTAATTTTTGGAGAGTAATCCGTATAATCGGCATTGGCCGAATTCCACTCCATGAGTAAATTCTCTTCTCTATACCATAGTTGCTCTATGTTCGGTATAAAATCCGTATTATGCGAATAACTTACAAAAATCCGCAAATAACACATCTACAGGTTAAAAATATAGTTACACATATTTTAAGTTTTCAATAAATAAAGATTAACTTTATTTAAATTTCGATTCTTGTTTTATTTAATTTTTAATCAAATCTAGTTGTTTTGCATGTTAGTCTCATTAATTGCAACAATTCTTTCAGATTCGTTCCAACTTTAGCACTTATTCCAATGACTGGCGAATCAACCCTCTGGTTCAGTTCCAATAGATTTTCTGCCGCTTCTGGCTTATCTACCTTATTTGCCACAACAATTCTAGGGTACTGTGATAAATTCTCATTAAATTTTCTCATTTCATATAGAAGACTTTCATATTGCACCCAAGGCTGAGCGACACTTACGTCCAGCAGAAACATTAAGGCTGAACAATGCTCGACATGTTTTAGAAATTGTATACCCAAGCCTTTATTGAGATGGGCATCAGGAATAATGCCAGGCAAATCTGCTACAGCCAATTGAAAACTATCAGCATATTGCACCATTCCTATGTTGGGTCGCAAAGTGGTGAAGGCATACGGTGCAACTTTAGGACGTGCACGACTGATAGCATTAAGCAGTGTACTTTTACCAGCATTAGGAAATCCAATAATACCAATATCGGCAATACTTCGCATCTCAAGTACATAGGTAACGTCTTCGCCACGGGGCCCGTGTTCACACACTTTAGGAGAATTTTCCCTGTCTGTTGCGAAGAATGTGTTACCCTTGCCACCAGTTCCTCCCCTAGCTGCTATGAATATCATGCCCTCTTCGCTTAAATCGCCGACAATGACTTCATTTTGATTGCGTATTATGGTTCCTATGGGAACTTTCACTATCGTATGTTTGGCACTCCTGCCGTGACAATTTTGGGAAGTGCCACTTTGACCCTCGTCGCCTTGAATATTACTTGATATATGACCCAAATTGCTGGCATTCTTTGATGCCTCAAACATTATATGACCACCATTGCCACCATCACCGCCATCGGGTCCAGCTTTTTCGTTGCACCACAGCTGCAGGAAGGAGACACAACCATCACCGCCTTTGCCACCAACGGCGCGTACAACTTTAATATCTACAAAATAGTTGGACTGCAAATCGCATCATGTTTATTCTCATTGGAGCAATAGTCGTTCCATACGCTACCTGTTCTACACGTGTGGACTTTGCTTTCTTTGGCCGGAGTGCTGTTATTGCGATTTGCTTATCGGCCATCCATTGTTTGGCACTAGTATTTCCACAGTAGTTTCTGTAATGTCTCCAACAGAGCGTGGATATCCGTCTTAGAGACATGTTTTCGCAAGTGTTACAAATTATGGAACGCTGATATAAACAATAACATAACACAATAAGAACTCAGTTGACATACGATTGGACGTCAGCTGATTCTCAAAATGCAGTTGTTACTAGAGGTGTGCGCGTGATTAAATTTGCCGAGTCACGCGAGAGTCACGTGAGGGCAAATTAAATTCAACAACGTGAATTTTATTTACAATTTTAATCTAAAGTCTGACAGGCATATAAATTTGAATATAATTTCATCGAGATTAGTATTTATGACACACTCTAACCACTTTTTGGAACTTCTTATGAAAAGTTCTAGTTCGGGTCCAACTGTCCAAGAAAAAAACATTTATTTTGCCGGGTAGAACACACCATTTTAAGCAAAAAAGTAGTTATGAACTCCCGAAGTCTGATCTTGCTGGAGGGAGTTATATTTATGGAACCATTTTAAGTGATCCAGATGTCGTATTTTAGTAGATCACATAAAAATAATCCAAGAAAATTAAATAAAAAATTTCTATAACTTGCTCAGTTATCGAGATATTGACTGGTTAATTTATAAATATTAATGAATATTTTATTTTTAACAAAACGAACCCGGATTTTCTTCTCTGGGGTAGGTCCAACACCGGCTTCGGCATAGTATTTTTGTGTTATAAATCTATATGCGTAGACGGCCTTCGCTCGGTACTGATAGGGAATTTACATTTGTTTGCGTAGCACTGGGGCTAGTTAAACATTTGAGAAGTAAACTCATAATATAAATGTCAAAATTGTACTTTAATAAAAAATTTTGAGCGATAAGACACGGAGCAAAAGTGTGTAAGAAGTATGAACTAATCAAGATAGGACGCGAGAGAAATGGTTTCAGTGAATTGTGTCCACTGTTAGGGTCTCTTTTACGAGGGCTGCCAAATTGCGCACTAAGATTGGTTATCAACTTCTTGATCGTCTTTGATATAAACATACAAAAACGATGTACAAATAGACAGTCAAAATTTCTCTTCACTCAAATGCCAACAAACAAAACGAGTGAAACCCTAGTACTTCTCTACTCTCTTCATTGAATATTTCAAAGCACGAGCAGCTTTTTGATAGTGTTATTGTATATAACTATACAAATTCCAACCATGTTGAAGTAAAATTACATAAACTCATTTAAGCGACATCTAAAAAAATATTATATATATTAAAAAATGAGTTGTGATTGAAAGTGTTTCCAATGTTATAAATAAATAATTGTTTTCAGTTACATCCCATTTAGGGATTAGGTAGAGCTTCTCACAATCAGTGAGCTCCAGGAATATCCTGTAGGGCTACGGTGCTAACTAAGTTTCCGTCGCACCGTTGCATGAGGCACCAAGTAAAGTTGCTCAGCGTAGTTGTGCTCAAAACAATATCAGCTGACCAAGGTGGATACATAAGGTGGTAGCAGTAGCAATTGCATGCATTATGTATGTGTACTTTTTCTACTGTTCTAGTGCTATCACCTTATTTATCCATCCTAGTCAGATGACAACGAAATGTCAAAAGTTTACACGTTTCTCCATCCCACGTTTGCGCAGCCAATTTGCCTCGAAAACTTTCCACTTTTGAGCAAGTCGCTTTGTATGGGAAATTTGTTTGTTTTGACGTTTGCTGTGCAAGTTTGCGATGTTTTCTAGTTTACGATGTTTTTTCGAGCTTTCATGAAGACCACTATTATCGGCCGACTGCCTGATCTGCAAACGGCAGGTAAATATTGGCATACTAACACCTTCTTTTGCCGGAAGAACCTGTGCCGTAGTGCCTTTCTAGCTAACGCATCCGCTACGCAATTGCCTGGAATGTCGCTGTGTCCCGGTACCCAGATGCGCCTGATGTCAAAATACTCTGCCATCATCCTAAGTGATGAGTGGCATTCTTTCACCGTCAGGGACGTAGCAAACATCGCTTCCAGGGATTTATGGCAGCCTGGCTGTCTGTGGAGATACATATTCTCCGGAGGGTTGTGACACTACTTTCCAGTAGTTCAGCAACCTCCAGTATGGCGGTAATTTCCGCCTGAAATACACTACAGTGATCAGACAGCTTGAAGGATATATTTATATTTAGGTCCGGTGAATGGACCCCACAGCCTACTTGCTCGTCCAACTTTGACCCATCCGTCAAAAATCTGATACTACTGGTCCTTAGATTTGTCGCGGTAGAAGGTAGGGGATACAGTAGTCCGTTTTTAAGGGAATAGAGTTGATCCGGAGTAGTAATTCAGTGTGTCCGGAATGCCCCGATATCAAAACGCCACAATCTCTGATTCTCCCCAGGGATGTAGCGGCTGCCAATTTGGCCATGATATCTGGATAACTGGAAAGCGCACAGCTCAATGATTGTGAGAAGTTCTCCCCGGTCTCTTCATGGGATGTAATGGGAAACCATTTATTTTATTTTTTATCAGGAGTACAGATGTTCAGGATAGCACTAAGTGCAGTGCCTGACGTCGTGCCCATTGCCCCACTTACGCTAATCAGTGCTGATCTTTGAATTTTTGTCAAGGAATTAAGAATTTATGTATTTCTTTTGGACGGACCTCCACCAAACTACGATGCCATAGAGAAGTATTGGTCTGACTATTGCCGTATAAATCCATATGGTGATCTTAGGAGACAGTCCCCAGCGCTTTCCTATCGCCCCTTTACAGCAGTAAAGAGCAACAGACGCGTTTGTCACCCTCTCCTCCACATTCGGTTTACCCGACAGTTTTCTGTCGAGAATTATCCCCAGATACTTGACCTTTTCCGTCAACTGTAATTGCACCCCATTAACTAATGGCAGTTCAAATGCGGGTATTTTATATTTTCGAGAGAACAAGATAAGCTCGGTTTTAAGTGGGTTAAGTGATAGTCCATTGTTAGCAGTCCAGTTCGAAATCAGACTAAGTAGGCAGGTTGTACGAATGCTAAGTCCCAATCCACACAGGGAAACTTTTGTCGCCGGAGACACGAGTTCGTGGGAGAGGGAGGCGAGAAATAAGAAGAGGGGTACTTACGTCGTCCCTCTCTCTCCAACGAACTCGAGTCGCCGGCGACAAAAGTTTCCCTGTGTGGATTGGGACTAAGTAAATTGAGGTTTCTACCCGTACAGATGATAGCAATATCATCGGCATAGGCAAATACCTGACATTCGGCCTGGCATATATTGATCAATGGAAAAGTGTCGAAAATGTTTTGATAAGCAACAGGAAAATGTACATCTCTTACCCATTTGAAGAATAGAAATGGGTATCCTTTGTAGAAACGAAACAATTTGATGCCCAAGAGTTTGATACTTTTATCTAATCATTAATAAATTTCTTCGCAGGGAACGTGGCTGGAGTCTTCGGCAGTGACAAACGAGAAGTGCTACTACATTTAAGTAGCCTGATAGTTGGTGACTATAATATTATAATTTATTTAAATGAAGTGGCCGTCGGTGGTGCAATGGTTAGTGTGCGCGACTCTTGTACATGAGATTCTGGGTTCGAACCCGGCTCTGACCACCTTCAAATTTTCTTTCGGCGGCGGTCACCTCGCATAGTGACGGCGACACTATCGAGTATCTAGCCATGATAAAGCTTCTCAAATTACCGTTCGGAATCGGTGTAAAACTGTAGGTCCCAATCAGTGAGTGAAAACTGGAATGCGCACAGCTCAGTGATTGTGAGAAGTTCTCCCCAGTCCCTTCATGGGATGTAATGGGAAACCATTTATTTTTTTTTTTAAATGAAAACAAAATTTTATTTCCGTAAATATGAAAAAACTGGGCTGAACATTTGGTAAAATTGCACATTGAAATTAATCTAATTCACCTACAATAAATTCTATACATTGTCCTTTTTGCATTGTTTAAATCTACAAATATGCGGAGCAAGTTTCATATTGGTGAACGTAAAATTGCCTACGTTTATTGGTAATGTTGCCCAATTAAATAGCTGACGCTATGACCCAGACCAAGAATTTAGGTAATATTACATTAGGTTTTTTTCTGTGTGCGGAATCTCATGCATTTCGTATGAAATCTCAAAAACTGTGAAATCTCGGTATACCTGAATGATGCTTTACCATCGATCTCAAATTTACCTGGTAAATATTTCATTAATAATTCCTCTTCGTCCTCCATTTTATTTTTAACGCGTAAATTCCGGACCTAACCAATTATCAAATAATCGATTTCGTACGAAATTATTTGGTGTAACAACCCTATTTTGCCTACACAATTTTCGCAAACTTAGAAAATATCATAAAAACTGAATACAGGGCTTAAGCCCCGTATTTCATTCTTGCGAAATTTTCGTAAGAAATTTTGTGATTTATCTCATATCTCTAATTTACCTATTTGCACTCCATTTTATTTTTAACGAATGTGGTATTACTTTGGTTTACTGTATTCAGTTTGTATGAAATTTTCGTTGCCAATAGAAGAATTAGAATTAGATTTTTATCTGTTTTAAAACTATGTATTTAAATACTTTTAAATAAAATGCATTCATAAGTTTATCAACAATTACTAAAGACTTTCTAAACGGCAAAGAATTTTAAATTCAAACAAATTAAGACATTTCTTTTGCAAAATGCAATTATATGGGAAATTTTCAAGAGAAAATTTTAGAGTTTTAAATTCTTATAAATTAAGAAATTTCTTTTCAAAAATGTGTGGGAAATTTTTGAAAGAAAATATGCCAAAAATTTTAAATTCTGACAAATTAAGATATTTCTTTTGCAAATTGCAAATATATGGGGAATTTTCAAAAGAATACTTGCAAAATAATGGTATGTTGAAATAATTGAAGATTTCTCTGTAGAAAGTTAAAATTATTTAAGTGTTGCCAATACAAAAGCGAAGTTAGATGAGAGTTTTTTTAAGTCCCCTTCTCCACTGGCAAATATTTATTTACCAAATTTTTTCTTTGCTCTTTGGTATTTTCGAATGCTTTTCTACTCTCAAATTTTCTAATCAAAATACAAAAGAACGAAAGAAACGTCAAAACTGTTTACATTTTAAAGAATTTCCCTAAGAAGTGTATAAATAGTTTAAAATCGGTGTAAAAATGGTAATTTATAAATTACATTTCATTTGTTTACTTCAAGAAATCACTACAACCAACAGGATTGTAAACAAAAACCGACTGTGTCAGTAAAACCGAATGGGTCAAAGACGATATGTCAAATAAATTTGTTTCAGCGAAAAGGACAAATCAGACTTTGCGAGAACAGCAAATACTGAACTGACAAAGATTTGTTCCTCTTCCTCCCTTCCCTCTTGCCTACAAACTCAAGAATTTGCAAAGAAATATTTGCTAGTGGAAAAGGGGACTAATAAATATTAAATTTATAGTATATGGAACATCTTTTAAGGAATCTCAAAAAACATTTTAAAATTTAACTACATTCGGTTTCTCTTGAGGAAATTAAAGTTGTTTGATTACATTTTATAATAAAAAATTTAGTTCATATAAAACGAAACCGGTTTAAACCGGGTTTAACTTGTGACCGTCGGTGGTGCAATGGTTAGTGTACGCGCCTCTTGTACTTGAGATCCTGGGTTCGATCCCTGCTCTGACCACCTTAAATTTCTTTCGACGGCGGTCACCTCGCATAGTGGCGGCAACACTATCGAGTATTTAGCCATGAAAAAGCTTCTCAAAATACCGTTCGGAACCGGTGTAAAACTGTAGGTCCGACTCAGTGAGCATAAAACTAGAAATAGCACAGCTCACTGGTTGTGAGAAGATCTCCCCGATTCCTTCATGGGATGTAATGGGAAACCATTTATTTATTTTTTAACTTAAAAACAACGGTTGCACCGGTTTTCCGCAAACGTCGCTTTTCGAAACAGCAGAAAACCCAGTTTGTTGGAAAAGGCTGTTTTTTTTAATACTGTTACGAATAAGTAAATGCTTTTGCTTGCTGTTAATGACTCTACGAACAGTATGTAAATAACAGGCGGTTAGTGCTGCGCCTGAAAGTATGCATTGTTACAACGTACCAGCTCGCTAAACCAGTAGCATGAATTCACCTCATTAAAGATAATTCTCCTGTGTTCGAGATTGTTCTACAAAGATAAGCAACAACAACAACATCCAGATTCTAGAAGGTTCTTGAATTCGCTAGATATACCTTCATTTGAGTATGGTGAGTTGGTATAAATAGCGGAGGTCTTTGGAGTGGAGAGTTCAGTTTGTGATTAAACCCCGTAAAGTAAGCAACGCGAATTGATAGTAAAATACAAGACTTGTTAAAGTGTCATAAATAAAGTAAACTGTTGTACTGTATAAGTAAAATAAAAGGAAGTTAAACCGTTGTAATTAAAACGAACCTTGTTTTATTATTGGGAATAAAACAACGCAAAAAGGACGAATAAGGAAATTCGTAACATTGGTGTCAGAAGTGAAATTACGAGTTAAGGACAACGATGAAGTTTGAAGAACTCAAAGTTGAACAACTAAAAAAAAATCCAATGAGTGTCCGAACTCACGGGCGATGTGTTAACACCTTTTTGCTACACGGTACCTGTTCGATTTCTATGAACACATTCGTAAATGTTACATTGGAAAATAAAAAACAGCGTTCAATCATATGATGACGTTACAGTTAAATAATATTAATACTTAAAATTATTTAAAGACCCAGTGCAAGCACATGTGTCATTATTTTCTTGCTCAATACTTTTTGTTTTATTCCCACAAAAGTAAAAGAATGCAAAGCAACAGACACTTGTACATACATACATACATTGTTATATTCGTACGATATAACCGAAGATCAACATAAAACACTTTTTTAATATTACTCCAAATTAATACTCCAAATTAAAACACTTCAATCTCGGCTCGCCGATATCGGATCGCCTTAATTTTTGGCCTAAACTCTTCGTCGAAACCCGCACTAGCTTTTTAATCCAAAAATTAATAAAATCGGCTATGAATTTCCGGAGAAAATCGCGTGGGAAAATTATATGAAAATCGCCCAATAATCACTTTCAACACCGACTGCCAAGCAACGAACAAACAAACGATGATAAGACAAAACCGAAGATCAACATAAAACACTTTTTTAATATTACTCCAAATTAAAACACTTAAATCTCGGCTCGCCGATATCGGATCGCCTTAATTTTTGGCCTAAACTCTTCGTCGAAACCCGCACTAGCTTTTTAATCCAAAAATTAATAAAATCGGCTATGAATTTCCGGAGAAAATCGCGTGGGAAAATTATATGAAAATCGCCCAATAATCACTTTCAATACCGACTGCCAAGCAACGAACAAACAAACGATGATTTACTCTTACAAACCTAACACTTGCGTATGTATTAAATTTATAGTTTACTGCCCTAGAGGTGCGCGTATAGATGTTAACACATCAAAAGGAGTTGAGTAAATTGGATCAACCGACAGCTGGTAATAAGGTAGAGCTGCAGAGGCGATTAATAGAAGATCTTAAACGCCGAAACATCAACATTGAGTGCAAAGACGAAATGGAGGTTTGTGCAAAAGAAGCAACTGGTAATGTAAATGTTTCTACAATGTTTGCTGCCATGATGGCCAAATTGGACGATAATTCTAGAATTTTGAATGAGAAATTTGGTGAGAATTCTAGAATTATGGACGAGAAATTTGGTGAGAATTCTAGACTTATGAATGAGAAATTTGGTGAGAATTATGGACGAAAAACTTGAAAAGAAATTTGGTGAAAATTCTAGAATTATGCAGGAAACATCAAACGCCACAAATGACAAGCTACATGAAATTTCAGAAGCTGTAAATAACATGGAGATACAGGTTAATGATCAATTCGGAAAGGTCGAACAGAAATTCGAGGAATTTCAGCAGAAGATCGAACAGGATGTGGAGGAAAGATTCGTCAAACTGGAAAGACAGATGAATGATCTCCAGTTGCAAGAAGGGCCAGTGCGAGTATTTTCTGAAGGCTCTTGTAGATTGAAAGCTCCCAGTTTCGATGGCTCTACACCATTCGACGTTTTCAAATTCCAATTCGAAATGGTCGCAATTAAGAACTTAAGGAACGGCAAACGACAAAGCAGTAGAGCTAATTTTAGCACTGAAAGGCAACGCAGCAGAAGTCCTTCAGAGCATTCCCGTCAGTGCCAGAAACAACTACGAGGATATACTGGCTGCGTTACAACGCAAGTATGGTGGCGATCACAAGAAGGATTTATATCGCATGGAATTGAGAGGCCGAGTGCAAAAGCATAATGAAACGCTTCAGGACTTCGCAACCGAGGTGGAACGTTTGGTGTTGATGACTTATCCTGGTGAGTCCCACCCATTCTTGGATCAATTTAAGATTGATGCATTCATCAACGGCATCCGTGATCCTGACATAAAATACGTGACTTGTGCCACACAAAAAGCTACATTCGCCGAAACTGTTTCGTTCGCATTGGCACAGGAGAAAGCGAAATTTGTGTCCAAGCCTCAAATACAAAAAGTTAGAAAATTTGAAATGGAGTCGGAGGCAGGAGATTTGATGCCATAAACGATCTTAAAGAAATCGCCCAAACCCTCAGCAAGGCGTTACCAGGCGGAAGTAAGCCCAGACCAAAGTGCTACAATTGCGACAAACCCGGTCATATTTCACGAAACTGCAGAGAGCCACGAAAACGATCAAGATCGAGCTCACCTCAACGTGGCAATAAAAGGGCAAATTTTACTGTACAAAATGAATCTCCGTTAAACTAAAACGAGCTAGCCCAGAGGGGAATGGACTGGCTCCCACAACCGAGGGCCACACGATCTCCATCTCAATAATACAACAGAAAAACAACAACCTCACTGTCTACGGAGCTATCGGTGGTCGGAAGCGCATATTGACTATGGACACAGGCGCGTCACAATCTATCATCAGATCAGATTTGATAAATGGACCAATGGAATCATTACATGGTGTAAGACTCCGCACAGCAAAGGGTGAGCCAGCAACTGTACATGGTAAAGTTAAATTGAAGTTAGCCATTGCCAACATGAGCATCGAGCACGTGTTTATTGTCGCCGACATTGTAGATGAAGTGGTAATTGGCGCAGATTTTATGATTGCCCAAGGCCTCAAGTTAGATATGGGGCAGCAAATTTTGACATCGGCTAATGTGGATTGTAAACAAAACCGACTGTGTCAGTAAAACCGAATGGGTCAAAGACGATATGTCAAATAAATTTGTTTCAGCGAAAAGGACAAATCAGACTTTGCGAGAACAGCAAATACTGAACTGACAAAGATTTGTTCCTCTTCCTCCCTTCCCTCTTGCCTACAAACTCAAGAATTTGCAAAGAAATATTTGCTAGTGGAAAAGGGGACTAATAAATATTAAATTTATAGTATATGGAACATCTTTTAAGGAATCTCAAAAAACATTTTAAAATTTAACTACATTCGGTTTCTCTTGAGGAAATTAAAGTTGTTTGATTACATTTTATAATAAAAAATTTAGTTCATATAAAACGAAACCGGTTTAAACCGGGTTTAACTTGTGACCGTCGGTGGTGCAATGGTTAGTGTACGCGCCTCTTGTACTTGAGATCCTGGGTTCGATCCCTGCTCTGACCACCTTAAATTTCTTTCGACGGCGGTCACCTCGCATAGTGGCGGCAACACTATCGAGTATTTAGCCATGAAAAAGCTTCTCAAAATACCGTTCGGAACCGGTGTAAAACTGTAGGTCCGACTCAGTGAGCATAAAACTAGAAATAGCACAGCTCACTGGTTGTGAGAAGATCTCCCCGATTCCTTCATGGGATGTAATGGGAAACCATTTATTTATTTTTTAACTTAAAAACAACGGTTGCACCGGTTTTCCGCAAACGTCGCTTTTCGAAACAGCAGAAAACCCAGTTTGTTGGAAAAGGCTGTTTTTTTTAATACTGTTACGAATAAGTAAATGCTTTTGCTTGCTGTTAATGACTCTACGAACAGTATGTAAATAACAGGCGGTTAGTGCTGCGCCTGAAAGTATGCATTGTTACAACGTACCAGCTCGCTAAACCAGTAGCATGAATTCACCTCATTAAAGATAATTCTCCTGTGTTCGAGATTGTTCTACAAAGATAAGCAACAACAACAACATCCAGATTCTAGAAGGTTCTTGAATTCGCTAGATATACCTTCATTTGAGTATGGTGAGTTGGTATAAATAGCGGAGGTCTTTGGAGTGGAGAGTTCAGTTTGTGATTAAACCCCGTAAAGTAAGCAACGCGAATTGATAGTAAAATACAAGACTTGTTAAAGTGTCATAAATAAAGTAAACTGTTGTACTGTATAAGTAAAATAAAAGGAAGTTAAACCGTTGTAATTAAAACGAACCTTGTTTTATTATTGGGAATAAAACAACGCAAAAAGGACGAATAAGGAAATTCGTAACATTGGTGTCAGAAGTGAAATTACGAGTTAAGGACAACGATGAAGTTTGAAGAACTCAAAGTTGAACAACTAAAAAAAAATCCAATGAGTGTCCGAACTCACGGGCGATGTGTTAACACCTTTTTGCTACACGGTACCTGTTCGATTTCTATGAACACATTCGTAAATGTTACATTGGAAAATAAAAAACAGCGTTCAATCATATGATGACGTTACAGTTAAATAATATTAATACTTAAAATTATTTAAAGACCCAGTGCAAGCACATGTGTCATTATTTTCTTGCTCAATACTTTTTGTTTTATTCCCACAAAAGTAAAAGAATGCAAAGCAACAGACACTTGTACATACATACATACATTGTTATATTCGTACGATATAACCGAAGATCAACATAAAACACTTTTTTAATATTACTCCAAATTAATACTCCAAATTAAAACACTTCAATCTCGGCTCGCCGATATCGGATCGCCTTAATTTTTGGCCTAAACTCTTCGTCGAAACCCGCACTAGCTTTTTAATCCAAAAATTAATAAAATCGGCTATGAATTTCCGGAGAAAATCGCGTGGGAAAATTATATGAAAATCGCCCAATAATCACTTTCAACACCGACTGCCAAGCAACGAACAAACAAACGATGATAAGACAAAACCGAAGATCAACATAAAACACTTTTTTAATATTACTCCAAATTAAAACACTTAAATCTCGGCTCGCCGATATCGGATCGCCTTAATTTTTGGCCTAAACTCTTCGTCGAAACCCGCACTAGCTTTTTAATCCAAAAATTAATAAAATCGGCTATGAATTTCCGGAGAAAATCGCGTGGGAAAATTATATGAAAATCGCCCAATAATCACTTTCAATACCGACTGCCAAGCAACGAACAAACAAACGATGATTTACTCTTACAAACCTAACACTTGCGTATGTATTAAATTTATAGTTTACTGCCCTAGAGGTGCGCGTATAGATGTTAACACATCAAAAGGAGTTGAGTAAATTGGATCAACCGACAGCTGGTAATAAGGTAGAGCTGCAGAGGCGATTAATAGAAGATCTTAAACGCCGAAACATCAACATTGAGTGCAAAGACGAAATGGAGGTTTGTGCAAAAGAAGCAACTGGTAATGTAAATGTTTCTACAATGTTTGCTGCCATGATGGCCAAATTGGACGATAATTCTAGAATTTTGAATGAGAAATTTGGTGAGAATTCTAGAATTATGGACGAGAAATTTGGTGAGAATTCTAGACTTATGAATGAGAAATTTGGTGAGAATTATGGACGAAAAACTTGAAAAGAAATTTGGTGAAAATTCTAGAATTATGCAGGAAACATCAAACGCCACAAATGACAAGCTACATGAAATTTCAGAAGCTGTAAATAACATGGAGATACAGGTTAATGATCAATTCGGAAAGGTCGAACAGAAATTCGAGGAATTTCAGCAGAAGATCGAACAGGATGTGGAGGAAAGATTCGTCAAACTGGAAAGACAGATGAATGATCTCCAGTTGCAAGAAGGGCCAGTGCGAGTATTTTCTGAAGGCTCTTGTAGATTGAAAGCTCCCAGTTTCGATGGCTCTACACCATTCGACGTTTTCAAATTCCAATTCGAAATGGTCGCAATTAAGAACTTAAGGAACGGCAAACGACAAAGCAGTAGAGCTAATTTTAGCACTGAAAGGCAACGCAGCAGAAGTCCTTCAGAGCATTCCCGTCAGTGCCAGAAACAACTACGAGGATATACTGGCTGCGTTACAACGCAAGTATGGTGGCGATCACAAGAAGGATTTATATCGCATGGAATTGAGAGGCCGAGTGCAAAAGCATAATGAAACGCTTCAGGACTTCGCAACCGAGGTGGAACGTTTGGTGTTGATGACTTATCCTGGTGAGTCCCACCCATTCTTGGATCAATTTAAGATTGATGCATTCATCAACGGCATCCGTGATCCTGACATAAAATACGTGACTTGTGCCACACAAAAAGCTACATTCGCCGAAACTGTTTCGTTCGCATTGGCACAGGAGAAAGCGAAATTTGTGTCCAAGCCTCAAATACAAAAAGTTAGAAAATTTGAAATGGAGTCGGAGGCAGGAGATTTGATGCCATAAACGATCTTAAAGAAATCGCCCAAACCCTCAGCAAGGCGTTACCAGGCGGAAGTAAGCCCAGACCAAAGTGCTACAATTGCGACAAACCCGGTCATATTTCACGAAACTGCAGAGAGCCACGAAAACGATCAAGATCGAGCTCACCTCAACGTGGCAATAAAAGGGCAAATTTTACTGTACAAAATGAATCTCCGTTAAACTAAAACGAGCTAGCCCAGAGGTCTGTGGCAGTTCAAAGTAATGTCATTTGGACTCTGTAACGCTCCAGCCACCTTCGAGCGATTAATGGAGTGCGTGTTGAAAGGACTTCATTGGCGAACATGCTTGGTGTACCCAGACGACATCATGGACTGGCTCCCACAACCGAGGGCCCCACGATCTCCATCTCAATAATACAACAGAAAAACAACAACCTCACTGTCTACGGAGCTATCGGTGGTCGGAAGCGCATATTGACTATGGACACAGGCGCGTCACAATCTATCATCAGATCAGATTTGATAAATGGACCAATGGAATCATTACATGGTGTAAGACTCCGCACAGCAAAGGGTGAGCCAGCAACTGTACATGGTAAAGTTAAATTGAAGTTAGCCATTGCCAACATGAGCATCGAGCACGTGTTTATTGTCGCCGACATTGTAGATGAAGTGGTAATTGGCGCAGATTTTATGATTGCCCAAGGCCTCAAGTTAGATATGGGGCAGCAAATTTTGACATCGGCTAATGTGGAAATTCCACTCAATGTGGGATACGACAATACAACACAGATTAAAAGGCTGATCACTCACAAAGATATAAAATTGCCACCAAACTCAGAAACCATAGTCTGGGCCTGAATGGAGGGAGATTGTGAGATCGGCGGTTTGTGGGTAGGTGAACCGGCAAATATAAAAAACTATAATATCATCACTGCCAAAGCTCTAGTAAAGACTAATAATGAAGGATATTTGCCTGTACGAGTTCTAAATTTGTCCAACAACGAGGAGGTGATCAGCCACCGCACAGAAATTGCAGAATGTACACCAGCCGAGGCGGTCATCAACTGTGAAGTTAATTCGGACTTCAGCAAACCATCAGAAAAGGAGCAGAAAGTACTGGAGTCGCATCTCAGTGAGTGGGTGCGAGAACTAAAGCCATATGATAGGAACAAAGCAAAGCAATTACTGTGGAAGCATGCGTCTGCCTTCGCCCTAAAAAAAGAATGCCAAGGTAGGACATCAATGGTAAAGCATGACAACAACACAGGGGAAGCGAGACCAATAAAACAGGCGCCCATAAGTCTTCCAATTGCAAAAAGAGATGAGGTGAAGAAACTTATAGCTGAAATGCAGAGGGATGGTGTAATCGAACCCTCTTCAGGTCCATGGAGCTCGCCGGTGGTACTAGTTAAGAAGAAAGATGGAAATACCCGATTTTGTATGGATTATAGAAAGCTCAACGACGTCACCAAAAAGGACAGTTATCCACTACCAAGAATTGATGACACATTGGATACGTTGTCAGGAACAAAATGGTTCTCCACGCTGGACTTGCAAAGTGGTTATTGGCAAGTAGAAATCAGCGAGAAAGACAAGGAGAAAACAGCATTCAGCGTAGGGGATGGTCTGTGGCAGTTCAAAGTAATGTCATTTGGACTCTGTAACGCTCCAGCCACCTTCGAGCGATTAATGGAGTGCGTGTTGAAAGGACTTCATTGGCGAACATGCTTGGTGTGCCCAGACGACATCATTGTCGTGGGGAAAACATTCGATGAACACCTGAAGAATCTTAAAGAAGTCCTTTAACGTATAACCGCGGCTGTTACGAGACGAGAGCTACTGGCAGTCATAGAGTGTGTCAAACACTACCACAAGTATCTGTACGGCCAGCCTTTTCAGTTAAGAACCAATCATGCGGCGCTAAGGTGGCTACTGCAATTTAAGAACCCCGAAGGCCAACTTGCTCGTTGGTTTGAAAGACTGCAGAGCTATGACTTCAGCATTGAGCATAGAAAAGGAGGAAAACACGGTAATGCTGATGCCCTGTCACGTCGTCCATGCAAGCTGGAATGCAAACACTGCTTAAAAGCAGAGGTGAAAGAAAACATCATTGACGTACGTCTGCTTCGACTAGAATCCAACGAAGACTGGTCAACAGCACAAAGAAGCGACCCTATACTGGCAAAAATCATTTCTGCAAAAGAAAAAGGTGAAAGACCAACACGCAATGACATCGCCTCAGAGAGCCCCCTGATGAAAGCATACTGGGCCCAGTGGAACAGCCTAAAATTATTGGAGGGTTGCCTATACCGGTTATGGGAAAGTGAGGATGGTAAAATAGTCAAAAAGTTAATTGTGGTACCTTCCTCCAAGGAAAAAGGGATAATGACAGAATTCCATAATGGCCCGAGCGGAGGACATCTAGGAATAACCAAGACCATTGAAAAGCTAAAGCAACGGTTCTACTGGATTGGCTGTCAACAAGCGGTAGCCGATTGGATAGCAAATTGCACCCAATGCATGACAGCTAAGGGACCAACGCGAAGAAGTCATGGCCACATTAAGGTGGACCTTGAAATGACATTTTTGCGATATTTTGGTAGATGAGGGCTCTATTCCGTGCCTTTTTGAAAAAAAATGACAGTGCCGAAAAAAAAAATTAAAAAAAAAAACATTAGGGGTTGCGCACGAGCCGTGAAAAAGGTCCACTTTGCCAAAATTAGGGGGGAAATTGCCATAGGTCATCAGGGGTCACCCGTAGGGGGGAAGAATGTATGGCCGACCCCCATTAACTTTTTACCGCCAACATTTTCCCCCAAGACACCCACCCCCTATCTCCTCCCCTTAGGGGGGTCACCATACAAAAATGGAGGTTGCTCAGTATTTTCGAAAAACACCATAGGTCATCAGGGGTCACCCCAAGGGGGGCAAAATATATGACCGACCCCCATTAACTTTTCATCCCCAACATCTTTTCCGAACAAACTTACCCTCTATCTCCACTCCTTGAGGGACTCCCCATACAAAAATAAAAGAAGCTGTAATTGTGTAGTACTACTAAGCACTCTTAATATAATATAGTCAAATTAACATATTTTTGTTCGCTGATGGGTATTTCTTGCGGTAAGAATCGATAACATGTAGTAAATACTGTTTCTCTTCTTCGCCTTGACACAGTATTCTATTATAATCTTGTATCATTTTTACTCCTCTTTCGGCAGTCTCGTTCACAACGCGCAAGTTATTTACAATTCTACGACCTTCTTGATAGTCTGCGCGAGATTTCCAGGTTGCTGGATTTGCAAGAATGAAATCTTGCGATATTCCAAATCGTACAAATAAATTTTTGGTATTATGAGAGACGAAGTTGCTCAAGTCTTTAGCCAAGAATTCCTCATTCACATCTTTGAATTTCACCTCGATTTTTTTAACGCTGGTGCTTTTGATTACGACGCGAGGAGCTGGGGGAACCGGGTCGTCTTCTTCATCTTCTTCACCCTCTTCGCCTTCTTCATCTTCTTCACCTTCTTCGTCTTCTTCATCTTCTTCACCTTTTTCGTCTTCTTCATCTTCTTCACCTTCGTCATTCTCATTTTCTAGCAATGCTTGGGCCATTTTGGCCTTCAACTCATTTGAAACCTTGTTATCGAAAAAGGCAAGGGCTATGTGCTCATCGGCGAGATACAATAGGTGACCGATAAATTTCTTTATCATTACCCGAGATAAATCCTGGTCAACGGACTTGTACTCGACGATGTCCTTCAAAAACTTCCAATCTTGATTCGGCGCCTCAGCTGCTCGAGAAGAACCAAACCATGCCTTGACGTAAAGTCGCACCACAAAAATACAAACGTGTCGAATACCATTCAATTCACATACAGATAAGTGAAAAGTTCTCCGAAACAAAAACATCTTGAGGCTGTAAATGGCTTTTGCCATCCATCGAGCATGGGAAACGGGTCCTGGAGGTCGGAAATGGTAATTCTCAAGTTTTTCACCCAGAAACAAAAGAATTAATTGTAGCATTTCTTTGTAGTCATCGCGAGGGTGTTTCTCCTTCAATTGATCTAAGCAAAACTTCTTTATGCCGACTTGCATTGCCACAGGAATTTTTCTGACGACTTGATCGTCTATCAAGCCAGAATGGAATGGTTTAACCTTTACAGCGTCCCATTCCTGTTTGAAACGGTCAAAGCAAGGAACGCCTGGTGCACTGGTCTTTCCCATTTTTGTCTCAAAAACTTCCCTTAGCACCAGTTCGTATACGTGGTGTCTGCAAGGTAAATATAAGATTTATCTCTCCAACAGCCGCTCAAGAGCAACTGCGGCTCCGGAGAATGGGCCACTGTTCGTTGATGTCGTGTCGAAAGAAAGTCCTTGTATTCGATGTGTCATATGCCAAGATGCCAACAGTTGATAAACGGCATGTGCTATTCTCCGGCCTTTTCCTTTCCCATCTTCTACTTTGGGAACTCCAAGAAGTTGTTCTTTTTCTCCGTACGAGACAATTACCGGTAGACGGTCCACCTTCTTTGTACCCACAAAATCCAAAAGCATTTTGCCATCCCAATGGACTACGAAGGATTTAGCTGCGACAAGCTGGAGATGAATGAAACGCGTTGAAGAATAAGAATTCTGAATGAGAGCAAATAAATCTATGCGATCTTACTTCTGGATTGTCTTTCACATAACTCAGCATGTTCTCTCGATTTGAACGCCGACATCTCCGAAGCGACGTACGGTTTATTGTGTATTGTTGAGGATCGCGTCCAAATGCTTCTGCCGCCGCTATCATAATGCCGACCGCGTCTCGGTCAGTCACTTTGCACTTGTCCAAAGCTGATAGGACTCGTTCAGTAAAACATTGTTTGTAACCTCTTCTGTCACCAACATTTGACGGGCCAGCTTCTGCCGGGAAGTTTTCGTCCTGTCTCCCATTATCATCGCTTGAATCACTGCTTGAAAATTTAACCACTGCAATTGAACGAATTTCATTTGCATATAAACATTGGACGAACACACAAAGCGCGAAATAGCTTACCGCCTTTAGCGAACCGATCTCTACTAGATTCCGTTACACGTTTGCGTCGCAACTCTTCTTGTTCTTCGCGCTCAGCTTTTCTTTTCCTCGTTCGAGTATCAGTAGCGTCCACACCTCCCATAGTTCCTGGCCGGCCATCTTCTCTTTGCTTTAGAAGAAACTCAATGTCTTCGGTATTTGTCATTTTCTCAAGGGCGTTGGCGTGTGCGATGTCGAAAAGATTATCCAAGCTATCAGAAAACGTATTCTCTTTTTCTCTAGTGGACTCAGTCTTTCTGTGAGATGACTTTCTTAAAGCATCCCACTCATCGTGCAGCGCAGCTATTTTTCTTGTAACATCTCCTCTGGCTTTCGTCGGAATAGCTGCTTGGCGCCAAAAAATCATCACTGCGTCCGCGACTATAACCGCACTATTTTTCTTCGACATGTTTCGTTTGCGAATGTTGAAGAAATGCATTCTTAGCACTTGCTTCTTCGACGGTAATTTGTTCCCCGTAATATTCATGCTTGGATAACCAATCCAAAAAATATCGTCGCGCGATCTAAGTCGTGTTGTCATCTTAACTTTTAAAAAACGGGAGAAAAATCAATTTACTTTTCGCGGTCGTCGGCACTTGTTGAATGACAACAATCGATGAATGAACTGCTATTTATAACTACTACGTATTTTGCAATATTTTACTGCCAGGTACTGATGAATGGGGGCATCTGCTAAGGGTGCCTATGTACCTGATTCAGCACGTGTGCGTTTCAAATTTTTCAAGACTTCCAAACAATGACCACTCTTGAATATTGGTGGAATTTCTGTAAAAAAATCAAAAAAATTTCGATATTGTGCAACTGTAAATACATAGATTTTCAGTATTTTTGTATGGGGAGTCCCTCAAGGAGTGGAGATAGAGGGTAAGTTTGTTCGGAAAAGATGTTGGGGATGAAAAGTTAATGGGGGTCGGTCATATATTTTGCCCCCCTAGGGGCGACCCCTGATGACCTATGGTGTTTTTCGAAAATACTGAGCAACCTCCATTTTTGTATGGTGACCCCCCTAAGGGGAGGAGATAGGGGGTGGGTGTCTTGGGGGAAAATGTTGGCGGTAAAAAGTTAATGGGGGTCGGCCATACATTCTTCCCCCCTACGGGTGACCCCTGATGACCTATGGCAATTTCCTCCCTAATTTTGGCAAAGTGGACCTTTTTCTCGGCTCGTGCGCAACCCCTAATGTTTTTTTTTTTTAATTTTTTTTTCGGCATTGTAATTTTTTTTCAAAAAGGCACGGAATAGAGCCCTCATCTACCAAAATATCGACACAAGATCCACCCTAGGCCACATGCAGCAATACAACTCAGGTGCACTCTTTGAGCGTAAAGCTATGGATGTGGCTGGTCCATTTCCAGTCAGTAGCTCTGGAAACCAGTACGTCTTAGTGGTTATGGATTACTTCAGTAAATGGCCCGAAGTATACCCTGTTCCAAATCAGGAAGCGAAGACTATAATTAAAGTGTTTCTGGATAACTGGATATGCCGTTTTGGTGTCCCCACGGAGCTTCATTCGGACCAGGGTAGCAATTTTGAATCGACCATCTTCAAAGAAATGTGTGAGTCATATGGTATTCGGAAAACAAGAACAACACCATTGCATCCTCAGTCTGACGGAATGGTTGAAAGATTCAACCGAACTCTTGAAGAATACCTAAGAAAAGTAGTCAGCGCAGATCAAAGAGATTGGGATGAACACATACCGAAGTTCCTTTTGGCATATAGGACGGCCAACCATGACTCCACTTCGCGAACACCCGCTAAAGTAATTTTCGGAAATGAGCTGAAGCTGCCTGGAGATTTAGAGTTCGGTACCATACCAGCGTCTGACCCTGCGAACAGTGATGTCAATTACCATGATACGGGGGATCTTAATGATCTCCATGAATTTGTGCGCAACAAATTAAAAATGGTCAGTAACAAAATGAAAGCCAGATACGACCGAGCGGCAAATTCAGAAGGATGTCATGAAGGCCAGCTAGTTTTACTGTTCAACCCACAGCGCAAGAAGGGTTTATCTCCAAAACTTCAGACTCACTGGGAAGGCCCTTACAAGGTTTTCAAACGAATAAATGACGTGGTTTATAGAATCCAGAAAAGCCAAAGTCCAAGAGCTAAAATGAAAGTCGTGCATTTGGAAAGACTAGCTCTGTATGGAAAACGGAGGGTTGAGCCTGCTCGGGACGAACAGGCTTAAGTGGGGGCCAGTGTTACGAATAAGTAAAAGCTTTTGCTTGCTGTTAATGACTCTACTAACAGTATGTAAATAACAGGCGGTTAGTGCTGCGCCTGAAAGTATGCATTGTAACAACGTACCAGCTCGCTAAACCAGTAAAGATAACTCTCCGCCCTTCGAGATTGTTCTTCAAAGATAAGCAACAACAACAACATCCAGATTCTAGAAGGTTCTTGAATTCGCTAGATATACCTTCATTTGAGTATGGTGTGTTGGTATAAATAGCGGAGGTCTTAGGAGTGGCGAGTTCAGTTTGTGATTAAACCCCGTAAAGTAAGCAACGCGAATTGATAGTAAAATACAAGACTTGTTAAAGTGTCATAAATAAAGTAAACTGTTGTACTGTATAAGTAAAATAAAAGGAAGTTAAACCGTTGTAATTATCGTAATTTAAAACGAACCTTGTTTTATTATTGGGAATAAAACAACGCAAAAAGGACGAATAAGGAAATTCGTAACAATACTCTGCCAGTAACTAATTACAGTTGTCGTCGTCGGGGTTTCTCTCCTCCTTCTATTTCTCGTGTGAACGCCATTATTCCATTACAACCAAGTTTTCTTCGTTTGAATTTTGTTCACAGAAAAAAATAAATGAAAACAACAATTTGACCGGTTTTTCCTATAGAAAATTTACATTTAATTTCCAAAAAGAAAAAATTAAAAAACCAATAGTTGTGTGAGCAATTTTTATATAAAGCTTAAAAAGAAAAAAAATAATAATTTGAAAAGAAACAGTTTACAAACATTTTGCATTGTCGCAAGTTTTCAATTTTGTTTTCACAAAATTTAAAGATTTGTTCAATTTCTATACAGTAATTATCATGTTTGGTTTAACCATATTTTTTTTTGTAACAGTTTTACATTTTTAAATAAAATTACAGTTAATTGAGTTTCGTTTCCACTTGCGTATTTAAAATGTTAAGCATGATTTGCGACCAAAATCAGTTGACTTTTCATACGAAATTCAGCTTACTCTGGTCCCAAAACATGTTAATCGTGTTAAACACGCTAAGTGCATAAGGTAAGACTTGGATATGTAAACCGTACCGGTGGAAACCGCGGTTTACCTTCAAAAAACCGGTAGAACCTGGTTTTCAACAACCCCATTTTTCGAAGCCAGTTTCTTGAATTGACCGCTTTTTAATACTCTACATACCCATAACTCCGAAAGTATGCGTAGCCGGAATTTTTTTATAATTAAAATTTTTTGCATAAAATGATTTGATCTATCCCACACAAAACAATTTATTTGTTAGGAGTGTTGGACCTAAATTAGATACAAGTCCAAGAGCGGACACATATATCTTATTTGTATTTGAAACACCTCAATTAATTTTCTTTATATGTGAATAATTATAATTATATTATTTATAAAATTATATACTTGTAAAAATTATTGTGTTTGTTCGTACAAGCAGAGAAGAAAAAAGTGCGCTTTTTGTCAACCCTCGTAGAAGAGGACAAAAAAGTTAACGCGATTAACTTGATTAATTCACGACGCGTCATATCTTGATTATTTCACACTTTTTACATACTTTATTTAATTTTATTGAAACATGGTTCGAATTTCTATTGCTAGATACTATAACATCATCAAAAAACTGCTCGTGTATTGAAATATTCAACGAAAAGAGTAAGAAAGAGAAATAGTGAAGATAAATGAGGACTTCACTCGTTTTCTTGTTGTCCTTCATTTCCCGAGTAAATTCTCTTTTCTACTTAAAATTTCATACTCTTTGTCGCTACTTCATTTTTCGCTATCTGTTGTCAAAATCCTTTGTTATTGTCAGTTGTCAGCTTATGTTGGATTATTTTTGTATACAATAAGGAAAACGCTGGTTATTGTGTTTGAATTTTTACAAGTTGTTTGTAATTTATATATTATTCTCAGGGTATATAAGATGCTTGACCTATTATACGAGTTTTGTGGGTAAATGACTGAAAATGATATGTACCACTCAAATTGCAGTATCTATAGAACCCTTTTGGACAATCTGGCCCGCGAGACAAGAAATGTAATTTCTGAATACAGATTTTAACAAATTAGTACATCATATTTTATTATAAAAGCTTCTACAAATGTTTGCAACAAGTCTTAAGGAATATCGCACAATTTTCATCATCCCAATGTCCCTGTCAAGTGACTTGTACCCATCTAATATCAGGCTGAACATGGTAAAGTGAAACTATAAAGTATTACATCAACTTTAATCGTCCGATGTGTGGAAAACCGTAAAATTCGTGGCTATCCTTTCGTAAAATAACATTAAAACATAATGACAAAGTGCTTGTTGTGCCTGCAATCAATTCACGAAATGGAAAACTGTATTCAGGTGGATTCTTCAGACTGGAAGGAGCTTAGTATAAAGCAACTAATCGATAAACATTTATGGTCTATAGTAAGTCAATTGTAACTATAACAAGGTCATAACGTAGAAGTACAATATATTTATTTCAGAGCACTACCAAACAGAACTCGTGGATCTGCTTCACTTGCTGGAAGGAATTAAGAGATTTCCACAAATTTTACATCCGTGTGGAGGATGCTCATAACGAGCTTAAGTCATTACTGAAGAATCAAACAGAACTATTAGAGGAAGATAATAAACCCTTGGACATACAATTGGAAAACCTTTTGGAGCCCGAAATCCTTATTGGGCAAACTTTGGCAACAGCTATTGTTATAAAGCAGGAAGATGAAGAAACGAGTATTGGACTACCCACATATGCAAAAGACAAACCACAGACAAATTCTGACAAACATTCCGACCGTGAGTTTCATGATGACAATGATTACGGGTACAGCGATAATGACAGTGATAGCGATGACTATTTGCCATTAATACATAGAATTACAAAAGGGAAGACATTTGTCAAGGCGGTAAACAAATCGAATTCTAAAGTCGACGCAGTGATTATTAATGATAGCGACGATGATGACACGTCGGAAACATGTTCGGATCCTTTACAATCAACAGAAAGATCAAAATCCAAAAATCAGAGTCCCCTAGACTGCAATACGAATACTGTCCGCAAATCCTACTATACACCAAAAACAAACCGCCTGGAGCATGACAAATTCCTGCAAGAACATTACAAAATCATCTGCTGCAAATGCCACCTAACATTTGACACATTTCTACTCCTGTGCAAACACTTTAGTAAAGAGCACAATGAACGTGGGTTTGCCACCTGCTGTGAGATGAAGTTTTTCGATCGTAGCCGATTAGTGGATCACATAAATTTTCATTTAAATCCAGAGTATTTTAAATGCAAAGAGTGCGGAAAAGTGCTGACCCACAGGCGGTGTCTTAGGGCCCACATGAAGCTGCACCAAGAGAAGCAATTCCAGTGCAATGTGTGTGATAAGAAGTTCGTACAGAAAACCATATTGGAACGTCACAAATTAACCCACTTGTCGCAAGATGAGAAAAAGCATCCCTGTGGTGAGTGTGGTAAATTGTAAGTAGTAATTTTGTTTGGAAATCGTTAACAAACTATAAAACAACTATTCTATCTATAGCTTTGCAAATGAATATGTCCTTAGCCTACATCAGCGTGTGGTTCATCTCAGTATTTATGCAAAAGTTTGTGAACTTTGCGGTCAAACGATGCCTGATTCCAATTCATTCAAACGTCATATGGAAAAACATGAAATGAAATCTGAAATATCATCCTCGACGCCCACGACATCCGTTAAATGCGAAGAATGTGGTCTTATATTGGCGGGACCACTAAATTTAAGACGTCATCGTGATCTTCAACATCCCGTGGGCGGTAAACGTGATTACAACTGTCACCTCTGCCCAAAGGTATCGCCGACATTGAGAGCTCTTAACAAGCATATACGGTGTGCCCACGAAATGGGTTATATCTTTAAGTGCACAATGTGTGAGAAGGCATTTAAGAGAGCAGACAATTTAAAGGTAACTTAGGGCCGGAAGAGCTAGACTTGAATCACTGTAGAATTCGTATTGTAATCTGCCAAGTTGAACATTAGTATTAAATAAATTGTATTCCTGCAATGACTTAACAGACACAAGTATTTCAAAAGTTGGCATTGAAACTCATCCAAAATACGGATTTCGATAAAGAAACATATACAGTCATTCGATTCTTGATTTAATAAATTAAAATGATAGGTGCATTTTGATATTAATAAAATAAATTTAAAATAATTCTAGGCTCATATATCTACACATACTGGAACTCCACACTATCGCTGTCCATGGTGTCCGAAAACATTTAACTCTAACGGTAATATGCACAGTCATCGAAAGAAATCTCATCCCGTAGAATGGGAAGAAGCAAGACGACGAAAGTATTCGGGTAATTTACCACCGAATTACAATTCGCCAGCAATTACTGAGTGTTCCCAAAACTCTTCATTAACATCAGCCGAATTGAACTAAGTGAACTAAAATACATATTGAATTTTACTATTTCAACTATTTATTTGAATTGAAATTAGGGCTGTCTGCATACTGATAATTTGTAACAATATGTTTATTTCTTTACGTTACCGAGTGATCTCAAACCTACCCAAAGTGGGTTCTTTACGCAAAAATTGGGTAAAAGAGGGCAACATCCAACTAAGGCTTTAAAAGGTAGAAGCAATACTACAAAAATTACAACAAGGCAACAACAACCTGCATTCAGTTTTTGTTTGGTGCCTAGTTGATGTCAATATCAACGTACTACCATGGTACAATGCGTACTACGAACAACGGACACAAAACGAAGGTAAACAGCATTTGACAGCTAGTGTGCACAACTTTGGCACCACGACATGAAAAAAAACAAATCAGCTGTCCTTATACCACAACCTTCTTAAGCAGCCTTGATCCAAACCATCCAAAATTTGTCTTCGGGTAAGTTGGGTAAAGTGCCTATCAGCTGTTTGAAATCGAGGTCAGAAATTATCATAGGGTAACTATACATAGAGTAACCCTTCTCTCAGTAAATTTACGACATTAGGCTTGGTTGCCTATGGACGTTGCATGTTGAAAAGTATTGCTTTATAGAAGATAGAGGTTTTAGTTCAAAACAGCCAACAAAAACAGCACACATTTTCTGTGTTAAAATTTTTGTGTTAAATACAACACAAATGTTACAGTACAAGATAAAAGAAGTCAAAAATATGTTTAAATTTCACGGTTTTTCACCAAAACGACACGACAAATTTAATTCAACAGATCCTGTAACTCCACCTGCTGTAAGTCAATTTACGTCGACCATCTATCACACCGACCACACAACGAAGAGTGCAATGAAACGTTAGATGAGACAGATAGCACCTCTAGGTGTATTTATTCTATGGACCGTATTATTGGATCTGTCTGCGCACTGAAAAATTCGAAACAAATCTAGTTAATGAGCAATTGTCCAATTTTGTTTCGTTTTTTCGCCAGATGGAGAATTTAACGGGGATTAATAAAATTTCGTCGCTCTGTTCAACTTCTGGAGATATGGACTTGCAAAGCTTATGTATATAATCGGGCATATCCCTGAATCTACTTGGAATACATTTTTTTTTGTTAATTCACGTCAGGTTCTTCATTTAGTCAGTGGATAATGTCGAAAAATGAGGTGAATGTGAAAGTGATTTACATGATCAGGCCCTTAGTTTTTAATACCACATTGTGGAATATAAAAAAATCGTTTTTATGACCTAACTTCTTAAAATGCATATTTTTCAAACATGGACAGTTATATCTTTCAAGATATAATACGAATCATTAACCCTTCAAAGACCGGAGATATTAAAGTGAACACAATTTAACCCACAAGTTATAATAATGTTTCTGTTATAAAATTGTTTGCGTGGACGGCCTTCGACCGATCTTCGGGATTTTTCCTATGGGGTAGGTCCAGCGAAGTAATTTTGCATATTTTGGCGTAAACTGGCCTTCATATTATGTTGGGAGTTAGATAACTAAACTGGCTTTAAATGTATTCGGTTTTTGAAGGGAAAAGCAGCAACACTACGGTTAATTTTTCCAAAATATGCATTTTAAAGAAAAAAGTGAAGTAAACATTTTTTTTTAATATTCCTTTACTTTTATTGACTATATTACAACCTCATGAGGTCAGACGTCTTACACATATTAATTAAACAGACAAATTTCAACACATTCTTCCAACTGGCTCTATCCTTCGCCTTTTCTCGCCAGTTGGTAACACCAAGGATACGGAGGGATTCTTCTGCCTGGTCTTTCCAGCGGAGTCTTGGTCGTCCTCTTTTCCTGCTTCCATCGGGTACGTTATCAAAAATCTTTCGCGCTGGCATTCTGATAACATGGCCTAGCCAACTTAATTGGCACACTTTGATTCGTCTAGCTATGTCCACGTCAGAATAGAGATTATATAGCTCTGCGTTCCAGCGACGTCGGTACTCGCCGTTTTCCCTAACAGGCCCATGTATTTTACGGAGAATTTTCCTATCGAAAACTCCCAGGTGTTTTTCATCCTCTTGCGATATGACCCAAGTTTCGGAGCCATATGTCAAGACAGGTAAAATGAGAGTCTGATATAGCTGGACTTTTGTCCGGCGAGAGAGGGCTTTGTTCCTAAACTGCTTGCTGAGCCCAAAATAACATCTATTTGCAAGCACAATTCTCCTATCTATCTCCAGGCTGACGTTGTCCTTGTTCACGGCGGATGCAAGGTAGACAAATTCATCTACAACTTCAAAATTAAATCGGTTGTCAACGTTCAAGTGCGGACCAAGTCGAGAGGTTTCTCTAGTCGTTGACAGCATCAATTTTGTCTTGCCCTCATTAACAGCAAGACCCACCTTTGCTGATTCCTTTTCGATTCTTGAAAATACTGCAGTAACCTCTCGCAAATTTCGCCCAATGATGTCTATGTCGTCAGCATACGCCAGCAACATATGGCTTTTCGTGTTAATGGCCTTGTTCGTATTTACTGCAGCCTTTCTCATTATTATCTCCATTAAGATGTTGAAGAGATTGCACGAAAGTGTGTCGCCTTGTCTAAGTCCTCGCTTGGTACAGAATGGTTCAGTGAGGTCTTTCCCCACTTTCACTGCTGATTTGGTGTTGGTCAGCGTCATTGTACAGAGGCGGATCAGTTTTGCCGGAATACCAAGTTCAGACATAGCTTCATACAGTTTTCCCCGTATGGGGCTATCGAAAGCAGCTTTGTAATCGACAAAAAGGTGGTATGTATCGGTTTGCTTTTCATGGGTCTTTTCCAGGATTTGGCGTAGCGTGAATATTTGGTCAGTTGTGGACTTGCCTGGTCTAAAACCACACTGATAAGGTCCAATCAGGTTTTCAATAATTGGCTTTAGTCTTTCACATAATACGCTCGACAAGACCTTATACGCGATGGATAAAAGACTGCTACCGCGATAGTCGGAACAGACACACGGATCACCCTTTTTGAATACAGGACATAATACACTGAGACTCCAGTCGTCGGGCATAGATTCCCCCAGCCATATACCGCATATCAGTTGATGCATGTGGGCTATCAGTCCTCCGCCACCTGCCTTAAAAAGTTCAGCGGGTAGGCCATCCGCACCCGCGGCTTTATTATTCTTCAGGCGGGAGATCGCCGTTCTAATCTCGTCTTGGTTGGGGGGGGATACAATCTATACTATCTTCCACTATCATTACATCCTAATCTTCAGTGGAAAATCTGAGTGGAGTAATGCTGAAAAGTGGTCTCTCCACATTTTGAGCACACACTGCTTCTCAGTCACCAGATTTCCATTCTCGTCCTTGCAGGAGGGCAGCCCATTATTAGGCCCGTTGGTCGATCTTCTTACCCTCTGGAAAAACTTTCGCGATTCACCATTCATCCTGCACATTTCGATTCTTTCACTCTCTCTCTGCTCCCACTGCAATTTTTTTCGCCTAAATAATTGGTTTTCCTCCCTTCTCAGCCTCTTGTACCGCTCACTCGCAGCACGCGTTGTAACTGACTGTTTCGTTGCCATACGTACAGCGTCTTTCTCATCAGTTACATTGCGACATTCTTCGTCGTACCATGGCTTATCCTTCTGCGGTTTTTGATAGCCAAGTTCAGTCATTGCAGCGATTTCCAAAGAATGGGAGATGTGCTTCCACTGCGCATCTGGGTCTTCGGGAGGGGGGGTATTCTGCTCCAGCAGGAGAGAGAGTTTCTGTCGATATTACATTGATATCTCCGGTATTCGTAGCTTGTCAATATCCAACTTTTCCTGTGTTCGGCTCCGTACGTTTTTCGCCCTGCTCAATCTCGTGCGAACTTTCGCAGCCACCAGGTAATGATCCGAGTCGATATTAGCACCTCGAATCACACGTACATCCATTACACTAGAAGAGTTCCTGCCATCTATTACCAAGTGATCAATCTGGTTCTTCGTCCGTTGATCAGGAGATATCCAGGTCGCCTTATGAATGTCCTTATGCTGGAATCGTGTGCTACTAACTACCATGTTCTTTGCAGCGGCGAAGTCTATCAGTCTTATTCCATTATCGGAGGTGGTATCATGTAGACTGTGATTGCCGATGGTTGGTTGAAAGACACTTTCCTTTCCTAATTTGGCATTAAAATCGCCTAGAATAATCTTAATGTCGTGGTCAGGGCAGCGTTCATATACTTCCTCCAGGCGCTCATAAAATGTTTCTTTGACCTCATCATCTTTATCCTCTGTCGGTGCGTGCACACAAATTAACGAGATGTTGAAATATTTCGCTTTGATGCGAATTGTGGCTATGCGGTCACTCACTGGGTTGAACCTTGAAACTAGGTGTCGCAGTCTCTTGCCTACTATAAATCCGCACCCAAATTCGTGCTTACGCTCATGGCAGCTGTAGTAAATATCCAAGTTTTTCTTTCTGGTGCAACCATATCCTGTCCATCGCATTTCCTGGAACGCTGTGATGTCAGCTTTATATTTTCCGAGGACATCCGCCAGTTGGAAAGTGGCACCAGTCCTGTATAACGTTAGAACATTCCAGGTACATATCCTTAAATCTTGGTCCTTATAACGTTTGCGAGGGTCGTCAACAGTTGGGGGTTTCTTTGTTCATCATATTCTCCGCGTATTTTCATTGCCGATATAACGGTGGCGGGAGGCAAACCCAGCCCACCGTGGTTTGCATTTTACCTACTGCCAGGATGATCATGTTTCAGCCGCTCATTATGGATCAGACGCTGACCAGAATGCAGTGTGTCGAAACTGGATTTTGGTTTCTTCAATTTTGATCCGCCGTTGGCCAGCGGTGTTGGCTCATCCGCCTTCAAAGGACAGAAGAATATGTCCACTACTTCGAAGAGCTTCAGTGACAGGGTCACCTAATAATCCTGAGACGTATCAGTGATCGCATTACCACTCAGGTTGCTCATTCGTTTCGCCTTCTCACTTTAGCTAGCTAACGGAGGTTTCCGATAAGCCATTGCCCAGGACATACTGCGTGGAAGTAGTGAGCTGCTTGGACTGCCCAATGAAGGAAACATTTCTGGCCACTCCCAAGTGAATGGCTATCAGAAACTTTCCACCTCCACGGACAGTGACCCTGTATTAACCCATTAATATTCCACAATGGGTTAATACAGGGTCACTAACCGGAGAAAACGTGATCTCTTATAGCCTTAAAGGAAATTGCAACTTTAAACATAACGAGGATCTAAGACAACTAAATTTGAAACATATGGTAGGGCCAAACCAAAACAGAACGAGACAACTACAATTAGAATAGTTCGTTCTATAAATAGAACTTTCAAAACTTCTGCATCAGTGCGTGCAAGTACGAAAGCAATGCGTAAGTAGCGACACACAATCACTCTGCACAATCAATAAATGTCTTAGGTTAGTGACTTGTGTAAATACACACCGCAGTGGCTTAACGGGCTAGACGCTGCTGAAGATGATGCTTCACAAACATCGAAATGATCGTCCAGCGAATGTGAGTTCAAATCCCACCCGCGGCATTTACATTTTTTTCACTAAGCGGAGAAAACATGATCTCTTATAGCCTTAAAGGAAATGACAACTTTAAAAACTAAAATATATTTCACCAGCATTTGTAGAGCTAAAAAATACCCTTCTAATGGCATCAATTTCAATCAGGTCGAATAAGTAGTTTCAGACATATGGGTGGACAATCAAACTTTGCAAGCCCATATATGAATAAGGTTGGCCGGACGACAAAAAACAAATATATAAGCTCAGCCCAAAACGTTATATTGATGGTAAGATTTTGATTCCATTCCAAGACTTATTGTAATATTGTAATAGAGGGTTGAATTTTATGTTTCGGGATTAGAGAACAAAAACAAATGTTAATCATCGAAAATAACTTTATTGTTTTTCAAAATATATCCCATGAAGATTTATACACTTGCAAGCGTTTGAACCAACTGTCGAAACACTTTTGCCACTCTGATTGAGGTATCTCCAAAACATGCATTCTGAATGCAGCAACCACTTCTTCAGGTGTCGAAAAACGTTGACCTCTCAGTTTGTTTTTGACGTAGAATACGTCTTACCTTACGGTATGAGGAGTCAAGTCAGGTTTTTATTGTTGTAATCTTTATTTCATTGAATTTGAGGAAACGGCTAGATGAATTTTTTTAAAATTTTGTTTGTAGGTAAATGAAGATGTTATCTTTCGTTTGATATACATTTCATATTGGTTGATATATTTCTAGTATTTTAATTTCTCAAATGAAAATTGTTTAAACACATACACTCAAACATATGTGTGGTGTTTGGTTGAGTGTTTTTGGTTGCTCAACATTGCTTAGGAACATGTATCTAGTAAAAAGTGAAACAAACAGTAAGCTAACGTAATAAAGCTTTTTTGCGAAAGCTTCAATAAAGCTGTTGTAACATTAATTTTGAATTGTAAAGCGTAAAGCTTTCACACAACGCTCGAACGTTAATGCGAAGACTCGATAAGGTAAACCTTTTTTAATATTAGGGCGGCCCTCTCAACATTCGCAGAACTTATTTCAATAAAAATATTAATTAAAATACATAAATTAAATTAAGTATAAAAAAATTGAATATAATATTTTTTTTTAAACGGACTTGAATCAAATGCCGTTGGTAAATATAAAAATTACAGCAGACAGTTGTCCGAGGCCTTCGGCCACGGACTGTCCCTGCAGGCTGTGTCAGAGACACGGCCATTAAGTTTAACGTAGAATACGCCATCCGATAAGACAGAAAACATATATAACAATAAATGATAAATAATATAAGCAAATGAATTTATTGTTATATATGTTTTCTGTCTTATCGGATGGCGTATTCTACGTTAAACTTAATGGCCGTGTCTCTGACACAGCCTGCAGGGACAGTCCGTGGCCGAAGGCCTCGGACAACTGTCTGCTGTAATTTTTTTTACGTACGGGAATAAAGAGAAGTCATTCGGTGCTAAGTCAAGACTATACAGCGGATGACCCATCAAATCGATTTTTTGGGTGCTCAAAAATGTATTTGTTTCAGCCGATGTGTGAGAGCTCGCATTGTCGTGGTGAAGAGTGATCCGTCTTCGGCGGTTGGTTTTCCTGATTTCTTGGAAGACAACTGGCAAACAAATGGTTGTGTACCACTCAGAATTCACTGTTCTAGTGGTACAGTTGCGACATATCCGGGTTTTCCGAAAAAACAGGCGACCATTTGCTTGGAAGTGCTTCTGGCGCGAACAACTTTTGTTGGATTTGACTCATCTTGAAACACCCATATAGTTGACTGCTGTTTACTTTCGGGCTCATACGCGTAAATCCAGGTTTCATCACATGTCACAGACGTGTTTCGAAGCACCGCGATCGTATTTTTGGAGCATTTCTTTCGACCAATCGACACGAGCCTTTGTTTGAGCGATTGACAAATAGTTTGGGATCCAACGCGAACAAATTTTTTTGACAGCCAAATGTTTATGCCATGGAAACATTAACAGAAGGAAAATATTGTTTTTGAAAAAAGTTAGTCAGCCCCTTCCACTAGGGTCTTCAATTGCTTCAAAAACGATTTTCGCAACTTTTTGTACAAAAACGTTTTGTACATGGTTCACTGTTTTTGGTGCACTCTTACCAGGTTTGCCAAGTCGAGCACTAAAATTACTCATCTACCTCTTGATGGTCTTTGGTAATTCTTGCGTTGCCAACTATAACCTGCTGTGGGGACTGTGCATAGTCTAATAATATAAGTCGACGCGTGGCGTGTTGTTGTAATAATAAACGATTTTGACAGAATTTTGTTGTACTATTGTTATGACAATACACTCGATATGTCAAAATCATTTTATATACGAAGAGAGGCAAAGGAAAAACGCCAAAGTAAATAATTACATGCATAGAATTACATGTATTAAAAAAAAGTAATAGGCAGAAAGTTGGAACGCATTTAAGATCCAAATTGGTAAGTATCCATCAGTAAGTCCATACATATGTATGTAGGTAATTTTAGTTACTTCTTCTATATATTTTTAGCCATCAAAAAAACTACAGGCGGTGAAACGACCAGCGCATAGTCTAATAATAGGTCTGTTTGAGAACTTTTCCAGTAAAAAATATCAAGTAACTTTTACTGGGAGAGTAAGGCTGATTTTACTCTCTAAGTAAAAAATATCGCAAAAAGTAAACGAACGACATCCAGTAAAAAGTATCAAGTAATCAACATTTGTTTGTAAACAGCTGATTCATGTTTTCTTTTTTGCTTTTCGTTTCATTGTTTTCCCTATGTTCAGAGTAATTTGTTGACTTGTTAACACTGCACTTTGTTGGGAATCTAGTTTATTAACAAATTCTATTAAAATGTTCCAACAAATGTATTTTCTTACTTACCTCTGCCATTGTTAAATTTCTTCTTTGTTTTCAAAGTTTTGTTTATTTAAATAAAACAGCTGTTTAAAAACATATGTTCGTACTTGATAATTCTTACTGGCAAAAATTTCTCCAGTAAAAACTTGCAAGTTCTCTATCATTCAACTGTCAAAAATATTCACTCTCTGGCTCTCTCGTTGTTGATTTTATCGAGTAAACGAACACTATCAAGTAAGAAATGTGATAAATTGTACAAATTATCACGTTCTCAAACAGACCTAATATAAGTCGACGCGTGGCGTGTTGTTGTAATAATAAACGATTTTGACAGAATTTTGTTGTACTATTGTTATGACAATACACTCGATATGTCAAAATCATTTTATATACGAAGAGAGGCAAAGGAAAAACGCCAAAGTAAATAATTACATGCATAGAATTACATGTATTAAAAAAAAGTAATAGGCAGAAAGTTGGAACGCATTTAAGATCCAAATTGGTAAGTATCCATCAGTAAGTCCATACATATGTATGTAGGTAATTTTAGTTACTTCTTCTATATATTTTTAGCCATCAAAAAAACTACAGGCGGTGAAACGACCAGCGTAAGCAAAGAGGGCAAGGAAGATTCAAAACAAATGATGCGACAAGTTTGACACTTCGAGTGTATTACGTAAACAAAGAATGATAAAAAGAAACAACCCGATAACAAAATGCCTGATCAGCTGGGCTTATGCTTCCACTTATATTATTACACTATGGACCAGCGTAAGCAAAGAGGGCAAGGAAGATTCAAAACAAATGATGCGACAAGTTTGACACTTCGAGTGTATTACTTAAACAAAGAATGATAAAAAGAAACAACCCGATAACAAAATGCCTGATCAGCTGGGCTTATGCTTCCACTTATATTATTACACTATGGGACTGTGTCAAAAAATTTGTTATTGGCAGCTGGTTATAGATTTTTTTGTTTACAGTAATACAATTTTTTGTATTTGTATCTTTAATCCTTAAAATTGTTCATAATTTGTGCAATACATAATTAAAATCCTCAAGGTATCAATTGTTGTCGGGTTTCTTTGAATGATTTATCTAGAATATTGACTGTTTCGTTCACGAGCAGGATTTAATACGAATAATCACGCGAGTGTCGTTGACTATTGTGGAAGGAGGTGTGCAAATTATTCACACGGCTGATACTAAATGTTCCAATTGGCTTGGGCTCACAGAGAGTTAGTTTGTCACACAGTTGTTTCCAATGGAATGCCTATTACACTCAAGCGGTGTTGTGCAACTAAATCCGTGATGTTTCTGTGAGTGCCAACATCCCTTCACCCCTAAGATTTTGCAATAGCCACAACCAGCCACACGGATTTGCGGAAAAATGCATGTGGATCTCTTCGATATTTTGCAGAATTTTAATGGAATAGTGTCATGAGCTCCATCATTAACAACAGTATGAAAAGGATACGCCAGCCGAACGAATTTGCACCACTCTGTACTACGTAAGTCTTCAACTGTCAATTCAGACGTAGCGAAACCTCACTGAAGTAGGAAGTTGTATTAATCTTGTACCATAGAGGTTTTATTACAAAAGTTGAGAGCCTTATTAGGAAACGGCACAATCGGATAGAATATGAGAACAATTCACTGTAACATCCAAGACCACCTGGCGGTTGTAGCAAATTAAAATCTTATCCAAAAATTAAGCGATACCATTTCATTTATATCGCATGACATAGCAACATAAGTAGAAATCCAACAATGGGAAATAAAGAACCGCTAAAGAATTTAGTATAATTCGGAAGAGAACAGAAAAGGGCAACAAGTCCATAGAATTGAAAAGGCTGGAATAATTTGAACTCAGCGTCGCTTCCTGAATGTTCTTCCGGGACACTCTACTCTGAGGACACGTCTGTATCAAATCAAATGAGACGACACAAATTAATGCCCATCCTTGAATCAGTTACGAAAAGTTTGATACGGAAAAATGGAGCTTTTGAAGTCTTGGGCACTACGTCATTTTGGAAAACGAAAGGTCAGATGATCTAGCTGTGCACTGTTCCAACCAGCAGATGACAAAGCTGAACAGCTCGATGCATTAATTAGCAAACTCAATATCGGGAAGGAGAAATAAAAATGAATGAAGATGCTGTGGGGTGGCTGGGATGGGAATAGGTCTAGAGGATTTGTGAAGGTGGAATAACTTGAACTTAGCTTTGATACATGAGTGTTCTAACTAAACACTGTACTCTGAGGACAGATCTATATCAAGTGAAACGAGACGACAGTAATAAATTCACAATGTTGAGGCGAATAACGAAATGTTTGAGACGGCAAAATAATGGAGCTAATGGTGTCTTATTCACTGTGATATCTTGGGAAACGAAAGGCAGATGATCTAGCTAGAACGGGTTTCAACAAGAAGGACAAGCTGAAGCATTTCCTAGCAACAAATAAAGAATAAAGAAATTCAACAATGGGAAAGGAAATCCTCAAGAGAATTTAGTACGATTCATAAGGGAACATACCAGTAAAGACCTGCGGTGTGGCCCAAACGGCAGCAAGTTCAGAGTCTTAATAAAGCTGGAATACGGTTGATTCTTGAGTATTCTAAATAAACACTTGTGTGAGGACACAAGTGTAAGATCCGACACAAATGGTAAGATCTGACGCCAATGAATGCACTACGTTAAGGCTGTCACGAGACGTTTGAGAAGGTATAACAATTGAGCTTATGGTTCCTTAGGCACTGAGGTATCTTAGGAAACGAAGTGACAGTTTGTAACCAGCAGATGCCGAATATAAATAATCTATAAATTCAAGATCGGGTGGAAAAATCCATAAAATAATATGGCACGTTTAAACAGGAACAGAACAGTGAAGATGCTGCGGGATGGTCGGGAAGGCAACTAGTCTAGAAGATTAATAAAGCTGTAAAAACTAAATTTTTTTGATACATGAGTGTTCTTTCTGGCTTCTGCACTGAGGACACATCTACATATGGGGGATTGTTCGGAAATTGTCATTTTCTCGTCCTTTGAATTTTCCCACCCTAAAATGGTCGAATGGTGATTAAATTGCGACATGTTCCAGAAGCTACGATGGTACTCTATTATTTCCATGAAACACATTCCATTCTGAACCGTGTAAGTCGGTTTTAGGGAAAAAAACTGTTCAAAATGTCACAACCATGGCCTGTCCTCGGTATCGAATTCAGGACTTCAGCAGTAATATCCGTCAAGGACGTGGCTTGAAAGAAGTTACCTGCATATATGTTCTAAGGGACATTTAGATTTACAATTCTACGCAAAAAAATTGGAGGAATATGCACGCCATGGTTATTGAACGGTCCACGAAGTCTGTCCAACAATTTTGTCAGAATTTTGTACAATTTGAATTCGACTGTGGTGGCGCCATCTCCGGGGTTTCAATATGACCCACTTGCTGGCATTTTGGAGTGGAGGGGGTAGTGGCAGTATTTACACCGGCAGAAGTCAACAGACGCACATGTATACGAAGGGGAATTCAATTCGAAAAATTTAAAAGCTAAGTCACAAAATAATACGTCACAACCGTTCTCTTATGATTCACATATGCCGTACGATATTTAGGCTTGATTCCCGGTTATGAAAGTAATATTTCATTGCCTGAACTTCATTGTCTTTGGAACTTGTCGAATTCCAAACCGGTCTGGAGCACGGTTAGGTTATACACTGAAAGTCACAACCGTGGCTGTCACAACCGTGTCATATAGTTTCCAATACTGACTAAAATTGATAAATAATGGTTTCTTGCCAATGAATGATTAATGTGGAGTAGGCTGTTGCAAAGACCTGGCAACACAGTAGGCTTTTGCGAAGACCTGGCAACACAGTAGGCTTTTGCGAAGACCTGGCAAAACGAGAGTGAATGAAGTATTTGACATATCTTGTGGCAATCTATTGGCGAAGTTAACTAAATAAATTAGTTAAAACATTAAAATAGTGCGTTTTATTCAATTGATATATATTAGCGGTCATTACAATTAAGTTTCGTTCAGGCAGTCACTACCGTGGCATCGGAATACCATCACTGCTCCATAACTTCGATTGCTTTGGTGTTGTAGTATAGTGATTTTCAGATCATACTTTTGGACCATGATAACATTCTGAAACGTAAAAAAAATGGTACTGCAACCATATCGAGGTTTGGAAAAATTGCTATCTGAAAAATAACAATTTCCGAACAATCACCCATATATCGAAAGAAACTAACCCGCACATATTAATGAAGGAAACGAATGCATTCTTCGTTTCGTTTTGTGTGTACCACATATGGACCAGGCCCAGCTCGATAAAATTATCTACCGTACACTATAGATGGTACTACAGATCGCAAAGTTCTAACGCATCAGTGATCAATAATTGACACTTAAATACTTCTGAGTACATATTAACCTGAGTTATCATATCCTGTCATTAAACATTATGCTACATATTCCATTTGTTGATGGAGGAAACAATGAATATAAATTAAGATGAAAGGAAAGAGAAGAAAACAAAAGAAAATAACAACTACAGACGATGCAGTAACCAGTTTGGAACATCTAAAGAGAACGAATTTATGAAAACTTAGCAAATTTCTACGTTTTACGAATTTCATACTATTCGACGTTTTACTGATTTTCTTGTATGCCCAGAAATGCTTTAATCCATTAAGCTTTAACGTTCCTTTCTCAAGCGAATAATTGGCTAATTTTCATTGTCTTAAACTATTAGTTCGAATAGTTCCTCGAGACCTTTTATAGGTTTATTAAATTTTTACAACTTGGAACTGTTTCTGAAAAATTTCGCGGCCTAAAAATATCATTCGCAGTTCACTAAATCTAATGCAGATTGCTCTCAAGTATAACAATTTAAATTTATTTATGCTTACTTATTTATTTATTCACACTTGTAATTCCAACTCGAATTCGATTCAAATTATCTATCGCTCATTTCATGCAAGACCGTCACAACTCAAAATTTAGCGGTTTTGACCTGAGTACTACAAAGTCATTATTCTACGGGTATATTTCATTCGGATAATTTAATTCTAATTTAGAAATTGTTTATACTTTCGGTGCGAGAGGATTCTGAAATAGGCATTTTGCCAGGACTTAGATTGTATCTATACAACTTGTAACTTTCAAAGTTGATTTACGCGAAACTATTATTGTCTTGCACGAAATGGGCGATATGTCTTATTGACTTGTCTTCCTTAGGTCAACGTGTATAACAAGCAAGATGGAAACGTTATTTGATTATTTCTTGATAATATATTATGGTCTTTGTCCATTAGAAATCAGTTTAAATTTAAAAGTTAAACAGTATAGATTCAATGCCCCAAACAGTTTTGTAAAGAAAATATTACATTTTAAAAGAATTAAAAAAAAATCCAAATTTTCAAATAACATTTAATACAAACTACATTATTTTCATATATATTTTTTAGGTCATCGTCTTCAATTTCCAAATCTCGATGTCCCTATCAACATACTTCCGCAAGATAGATATTTGGTTAAAATATTTAAATGAACTGAAATAATAAATCCACCAAGCAAATCCATAAAACTGATCAGACTTATGGAGGTCCTTTAACAAGCCGCAATATCCATGAATTTTCACATTTATTAACACTTGGAGCAAAACATAATTGAACATCAAAATGGTAGAGGCTCGCACTTGTCGAGCGATCCAATAATTCAGAAACAAAGTGTATAAACAACAACAATAGAACAAAAATGGCAGAGTGCCTGCTGTGCTTGCAATCAGATGGCGCAATAGAAAAATGTATACAGGTGGATTCAACAGAATGGAACGAGTTCGACATAAAGAAACTAATCGATAAACATTTATGGCCCATAGTAAGAAAATTTAAAATTATTGCAAAAATAAAATCTAAGTAAAATTTACACAATTTCGATTTCAGGACACAATTAAAGAGAACTCATGGCTCTGCTCCCCTTGCTGGGAGGAATTGAAAGATTTCCACAAATTCTACAATCGTATAGAGGAAGCTCATAACGATTTCAAATCGTTGCTAAAGTCTGAAACAGATCCTTTAGAGGAAGATAATAAACCTAAAGATTTGCAATTGGAAATGCTTTTGGAGCCGGAAATTATTATTGGGCAAACATTGGAAACTCCTATTGTTATCAAACAGGAAAGTGACGAGCCTACTGTTGTGCCGTTAACCGCCACCCTAAAAGACAAGGCCAATAAAACTGATGATGTTATATCTGACCGAGAATTTCTTGATGATCCTGATTTTGATGATGATTTTGGGTTTAGCTGTGATGATAGTGATAGTGACGACAATATGCCTTTAATATATAGACTCAAGAGCGATAAAACCGCAGGCAAGTCGTTGACAGAAGCGAAATCAAAATCGAAAGATGATGATAGTATGGAAAAAGATGGCGACGATGACGACAAATCAGAATCAGATCCAGATCCTTTACAGCCAAATGACGAAAGTAAAAGGAAAAAGTCGAAAAGCAAACGTTCTGCTTTAGACAAATCGAATATGAGTCGCAAATCCTACTATACACCGAAAACCAATCGTCTGGAACATGATAAATTCCTTCAAGAACATTACAAAATCACCTGCAACAAATGTCATCTGCCCTTCGATACATTCCCACTGCTGTGTAAACACTACAGTAAAGAACACAATGAGCGTGGTTTTGTCACCTGCTGTGAGATGAAGTTTTTCGATCGCAGCCTTTTAGTTGATCACATTAATTTCCACTTGAATCCGGAGTATTTCAAATGCAAAGTGTGCGGCAAAGTGTTGACTCAGAGGCGTTGCCTTTGGGCGCACATGAAGTTGCACGAAGAGAAAAAGTTCCAATGCGATGTATGTAATAAGAAATTTGTACAGAAATCCAAACTGGAACGACACAAGTTAACCCATATGTCGCAAAAAGAGAAAGAGTATGCCTGCAGTGAGTGCGGTAAATTGTAAGTAGAGATAATAGTATCAACGGAATGATTATACAACTGGTAAATATATAATCTGATCTTCCTTTAGCTTTGGCAATAAATACGTCCTTACGCAACATCAACGTGTCGTGCATCTTAATATTTATGCAAAAGTTTGTGAGTTTTGTGGTCAAACGATGCCCGATTCCAATTCATTCAAACGCCATATGGAAAAACATGAAATGAAATCTGAAATTAAATCCTCAACACCCTCGACATCAGTTAAATGTGAAGAGTGCGGTCTTATATTAGCAGGACCGCTGAATTTGAAACGTCATCGTGATCTGCAACACCCTGTGGGTGGTAAACGTGATTACACTTGTCACATATGCCTAAAGGTATCACCGAATATGAGAGCCCTTAAGAAGCACATACGATGTACACATGAAATGGGCTACAACTATAAGTGTACGATGTGTGAGAAGGCGTTTAAGAGATCCGACAATTTGAAGGTAAATAAATGCATTAGACAGGTCCGTATTTATAAAACTTATGAAACCTTTAATAAATAAATAATACAAAATGAGTATTATGAATATGACCCTAAGTATTCGATATTTGGAAAAGTAGTTTGTCTTTAAGCGAACCACAGACTTGTCATTCATGAGCATGAATATCAGCTATCGTTGAAGTTCATTGCCGGTTTACAACCCTTCCTGATACCATTATGTTCACAAAATTTGTTGGTAATATTTTTACAAATTCATCAGTCAGACAAAAAGTTTTCGACTAAGCTCATGATCATGAATGACAAGTCTGTGGTTCGCTTTAGGACAGTTCAATTATAATTACAGTATCTGAGTTCTCATTCGAGTCGACTGTCAAAAAATCAAATTGAAACTAGTCTAATTGCCAAATGTATTTGTTTAGCATGTAGTAGTGAATCTGGGTAGGCTATACGAGTTCCAAATGGTTTTTTTCACAGTCCACTCGGATGAGATATGTCGCTTGTATTTTGTAAATCCTTGCTCTTTTGCTAATTGCAGGCCCATATGTCTACACATACGGGAACTCCTCTGTACGGCTGTCAATGGTGCCCGAAGACTTTTAATTCCAATGGCAATATGCACAATCATCGAAAGAAAGCTCATCCCGTTGAGTGGGAAGAAGCAAGACGTAAAAAGTATTCGGGTAATCTTCCACCGAACTTTAAACCGCCTGTTACCACAAACAATTGCTATAACTATTCATTACAACTAGATACTATGAACTAAGAACTAACTGCACATGTATAGATTTTAAGATTTTAAAATACAATTATGTTAATTGATATACATACATATACAAACTAGAAGATTTTGTGTTGTCTTTATGGGATGAAAATATTTAAACAGAAAATTTGAACATAGTCTAAGCATCGGTACTTCGTCCCATGATACATTTCTTGCAATTTTTCACACAAAGTTCGTACGGGCTACAACTTTAGTCAGTGGTGTTCAAACCGTTGCCCTAAGAAAATCAAAACTGAGATTTATAATATGAGGGAGGTGTTGAGCTTGAGCCGCAATACCGGATCTTTGTTGTATTATTCCCTTCCATATTGTATTATGGGTTGTTAATAGCCTTTGTTGAAGTTCAGCCTTTATAACTTCGAAAGGTTTGCCTTGTCCAGATTTACCATCTGCAGTGGGCGAATGATCGCCTCTGTTTCGAAACGAAATCTAGATTAAACAAGCTAGGTGGAATAGGGACCTTTGAAAACGTTTCTCTCCAGTTTGTAACCTCAACTTTCGCAGGGATTCGTCTTTCCAACGGAGTCTTAATCGTCATATGTTTTGGTTTCCTTCGAGTACGTATTGATATTCCGTTGACGTTGATTCATTCTTATCAATTCTACTGATTCATTGCGTTATTTTGATTTGCTTATCTTCATAGATGTCGGGATACAGTTTATATAGCTCGTGGTTCATACGACGTTGATACTCGTCATTCATTGTCTTTATTTAAATAAAAAATAAATAGATTTCCATTATATCCCATGAAGGAATCGGGGAGAGCTTCTCACAACCAGTGAGCTGTGCGCTTTGTAGTTTTATACTCACTGATTGGGACCTACAGTTTTACACCGGTTCCGAACGGTATTTTGAGAAGATTTTTACCGGTTCCGAACGGTACTTTGAGAAGCATTTTCTTGGCTAAGTACTCGATAGTGTCGCCATCACTAAGCGAGGTGACCGTCGTCGAAAGAAATGTAAGGTGGTCTGAGCAGGGATCGAACCCACGTTCTCATGTACAAGAGCCGCGCACACTAGCCATTGCACCACCGATACATTTTTTCTCTCATCTGACGTTTCATTTCATACTCTTCGTCGTAGGTCTGTGGAAATGAGAGAAATTAAATTTAAAATTAACTTACACCAGGTGGAGTTACAAAATATGTTCACTTAACTTTTTAATGTCGTTTTGGTGTAGAACTGAAAAATTTAAATGTATTTTGCACCTTTTTGTTGACTTTTATCGTTGGTATACATTTGTATTGTATTTAACACAACTAGTTTGCCACAAAAACACGAAATTCGGTTGTTGTTCCTTTGTGGATCGCTGTATACTATTGCCACTATCTGGTATTATTGAACCCATATTTTCCACCATCCAATGTTTACTTTCCATCGTACCTATGACGTTTAATTTATTGAGCGAATAAAAGCTTCTATGGTATGTATTATTCTATGATGTAATTACTCTATGGTTAGTACATCCTAGGTACTAAACAAGTATAATGGTGTCTGTCAGTGGTTCATGGTTAGTCTAAGCGGGAGTACGTGGGTTCAATCTATGCTGTGGCCACCTTACATTTCTTTCGACGACTTTCACCTTAGTTAGTGACGGCAACACTATCGAGCAATTTGCCATGAAAAAGCCTCTCAAAAACCCGTTCGAAGTCCGTGTAATATTTTAGGCCTCAATCAGTGAGTGTTAAACTAGAAAGCGCACAGCTCACTGATTGCGAGATGCTCCCTCCAACCCCTTCATGGGACATGGGAACCTATTTATTGTTAAATAGATTCTCAAAAAGCAATTTACCCGTCTGAAAACTGACCATAACCATCATCATAGTAATTTTGTCAGTTACTGGGACACGATTGCAAGAAGTACCTACATACGTAATGCTGAGCATATACGATACAACGGGTTTGGACAACCTAGGGCAAATATCAAAACATGTTGATTTTCATACAACCTGTAACCCATCTTCAACTCATATAGAACTGTCAAAATGTTGTGCAACCAGTTGTAACGTGTGTGGGCAGCATAAGTGTTCTTACATTGGTAGCCAGGGAATTATAAGGACGCTCAGTCATATTGGCGAGCGAACGGGTAGTCCAGCTGGCTAAGATGTATTCGAACCATTCTACAGAGGTAAATCTTAACAAAACAAAACATTTTCAAGCATTAGCAGCCGATCTTCAACCATTGTTAAGAATAACTCGCAATAAAATATGGGACGCCTCAGTAGCGACAAACTTTGAATCTGGAAAGAATCACGACAGTTCACTTTGAGGACACATCTATATCGAATAGAACAAGGTGAGAAAATCGAAGGCGGAGCTTGTGTTGAATAAAATACACTTAAGAATGCCATTGTTTTTACTTCAATCCTCTGGGTTTCTTGTGATCTCTTCATATTTACGTGTCTCTTATCGGCTTTACGTCAAATCGGAATACGGCTGCCCACAATATAAAACCACGGAAAGTATGCAACTCCTAACAGCGTCGTAATCTTGTTGCAATATTTTGAATCGAATAGTTTTATGACATCAACAAAAACCCATACGACAATTTTGACATTATCTGCCCACAAATATACGTAGTCAACGAAATTCTCGCGTACTGTATAACGACTAACAGCAAAATGTTGTTCTTATCACACTTTTGTGGTGGCTGTCTAATTAGTGCCCTCGCTACTTGACTTGTGCGGTTTTGCCGAAATATCTATTAGGGCTGCTTACATACGATATACTTACATACTGGTAGAGCCCGTAAAATTCCTATAAATTGAGTTCCTCGATCCACTTATGCCATCAGATACATTTCTGCATTCAACTCAATACAAACTGTGTGTAGCTAAAATCATGTCCAACGACTCCAAAGCCTTAGAATTGCTGTTCCAACGTCCACTGGAACCAGTTTTTACCTCGCGTGACAATGGTAAGGCCGCTTTTGACTTGCCGGACAGTTATTACACTGAGGGCTACAGTGGTACCCAAGTGGAACTGGAGAGCCGTTTCGGAGATAAAGTGGAAATAAAGGTTCGTATACGAAGCACAGTTAAGGAGGGATAATTAATTTTGATGTTCACATTTTAGATTCCTTTAAGAGATATTGCCAAGAAGCCGAACTTAGACTTCGCCAAGGTCATTGGCAGGAAGCAGCAGTTCTCGTTATTCCAAGTCGTTCATAGGAAAGTAGCCAGCCAACTTATTACACTATTCATGGCAGCTCCTGATGTTGAACAATTTACCTCTCTGTGTGCCTACACTAAGTATGTGTATACACCATGTTAACCACACCCATAATTTCTTTAACTCTTTGGTATTCCAGGGATCGTGTTAACCCACTTTTGTTCCATTATTGCTACTCTGTTGCTATACAACATCGACGGGATACACGAAATGTCCAAGTGCCACCAATAGCTGAGACCTTCCCTGCCAACTTCGTGGAGCCTTCTTTACTGCAGGAAGCCCGGAAGGAGGCATCTCTTATCACCGATCCAGGCAGTCGTGTATGTTAATGACACATAAGACAACTTAAGTCAAGTCTAATAAGTTTTTATGTTTTAGTCTCACATTGATATCCCAAGGAACTATACTGCCTCTGATCGCGAGGATGAACAACGGTTGGCCTATTTCCGCGAAGATATCGGTGTTAATATGCATCATTGGCACTGGCATTTGGTATACCCAGGCGAAGGGCCACCCGAAATTGTGGCCAAAGATCGTCGTGGTGAATTGTTCTACTACATGCACCACCAGATCGTTGCACGCTACAATGTGGAGCGTTTCTGCAATGATTTGAAGCGCCTCCAACCGTTGAATAACTTGCGTGACCCCATTCCGGAAGGTTATTTCCCCAAACTATTGAGCAGTGTCAACAACCGCACATATCCAGCTCGCGCCACCAATTCAATTTTGCGCGATATGAATCGTGAAAATAACGTAATTGAAGTTTCTGAGTGTGAGCGTTGGCGTGATCGCATTCTGGCCGCTATTGACCTGGGATTTGTAGAAGATGTGAGAGTTTAATGCATAAATGGTTGTTTGGGTTTTTATATACATATATCATTTCAGACTTCGGGAAAACGCATTCCTTTGGATGAAGTACGTGGCATAGATATACTGGGAGATATACTGGAAGCTTCATCATTGTCCATCAACCCCCAATACTATGGCAACTTGCACAATATGGCTCATAACCTCATTTCATTTTCCCATGATCCAGATTCTCGTCATTTGGAAGACTATGGCGTCATGGGCGATGTTACCACTGCTATGCGTGATCCTGTTTTCTACAGATGGCATGGATATTTGGATTCAATGTTTGCTAAATTCAAGGTCCTTCTAAACCCGTACGATGAAAAACACTTGGGCTACCAGGGCATTACCATCAACAGCATAGAGGCCAAGATTAACTCGCGCACAGCTCGACCAAACGTGCTCTTAACCTATTTGCAAAAGTCTGATGTCGATTTGGCAGCTGGTTTAGATTTCGGGCCTAATGGCAGCGTTTATGCAGCCTTCACGCACTTGCAACACGCCCCCTTCGAATACATTGTCAAAGTTTCGAATACTGATGGCACTGTCAAGTTGGGAACTTGCCGTATTTTCATCTGTCCTAAGTCAGACGAAAGAGGCACACCACTGACCCTAGAGGATCAACGCACCCTGGCTATTGAAATGGATAAGTTCACCGTAACTCGTAAGTATTTCCATTATTTCCGGAGTGCAGTTTTTAAATATATTTTCTTACAATTTAAAGTACAACCTGGCAGTAACACAATTCGTCGCCGTTCTGACGAATCCACGGTTACCATACCCTTCGAACGCTCTTTCCGTCGCGTGGGTGCAAGTGATATGCCCAAAAACGCGGATGCTTTAGCTGCGTTCCGTTTCTGCGGTTGTGGCTGGCCCGACCATATGCTGTTGCCCAAAGGAAGACCTGAGGGCATGACCTTTGATTTGTTTGTGATGATCTCTGACTATACCAATGACTCTGTGCAAGAACCCAACAATAGGTAGTCAAAATTATACATAAATTGTTAGTGTCTTCAAACGAATTCTAATTTTTTGAAAATTCCATCTTTTTTTCCTTCATCCAGCCCCGATTTGTGCGGAGATGCTTCCTCGTTCTGCGGACTGAAAGATAAACTATATCCCGACCGAAGAACCATGGGTTTCCCATTCGATAGACGCTTGCCTAGTGCCAACCTTAACGCTTTGACGACATCATTCTCAAACATGATGAGAACTGACGTTATGATAATTTTTAACGACGATGTCGTCGATAAGATCTAACGCGTGACCTGAAAGATGCCCCTATTACAACGAAATAACTATCCGCATCCAATACTCATATATATATATAACTATATATGTATATGTATATATTTTTTAAAATTTTTTAAAATTTTCTGTTACTTAATTCTTTGAGGTCAATTTAAATTACCTAATAAACATTTTTAATCCTTCAGAAGTAAAAGTGCTGTTTTTTTTTCTAATGCCGCTTAATTAAACGCAAGAAATGAACTAATCGTCTGTTACGACAACTTGCAATCTCGGGACATATTCGACATTAAAGAGGTTTAAACAGGGCGTGATTTAGAATAAAGCGAAACACAGACTTGTCATTCATGAACATGAGCTTGGTCGATAACTTATTACCTGACTGATGAATTTGAAAAAAATATAACCAAAATATCTTGTGAACATGATAGTGATGCGAACAACTTCGAATACATTCTTATTTGGTTTCAAGAAGGGCGGTAAACCGACAATGAACTTCAACGATAGCTGATGTTCTTGCTCATGAATGACAAGTCGGTACTCGCCGTTTTCCCTAACAGGACCATATATTTTACGGGAATTTGTCTCTCGTATACACTCAGGTGTTTTTCATCCGCTTGCGATATGACCTAAGTTTCGGATGTCAAGACACATGGTAAAATGAGTAAGGTAAACTCGTTAGAACAGCTGTTTTCAACATGTTTCTTGCTTAGGTGTTTCTCTTATGTCAAATTCACATGCATTTTGTTTGTGTACTTTTTTGTTTACTTTTACAGTAGATACACACATGAAGAAAATTTGACAGATTATGGACACCAAACAAAAACAAAATGCCTGTGTTTGTTGTAACAATTCCTAGTGCGTTTACCTTACTTATTTTACCATGTCAAGACAGGTAAAATAGCTGGACTTTTGTCCGTCGAAAGAGGGCTTTGTTCCTAAAGCGCTTGCTGAGCCCAAAATAGCATCTATTTGCAAGCACAATTCTCCTATTTTCTCCAGACTGACGTTGTTGTCCTTGTTCACGGCAGATCCAAGGTAGACAAATTCATCTATCACTTCAAAATTAAATCGGTTGTCAACGTTCAAGTACGGACCAAGTGGAGGGGTTTCTCTAGTCGTTGACAGCATCAATTTTGTCTTGCCCCCATTAACAGCAAGACCCACCTTCGCTGATTCTAGAAAATACTCCAGTAATCTCTCGCAAATTTCGCCCAATAATGTCTATGTCGTCAGCATACGCCAGCAACATATGGCTTTTCATGTTAATAGTCTTGTTCGTATTTACTGCAGCTTTTCTCATTATTATCTGCATTAAGATGTTGAAGAGATTGCACGAACGTGTGTCGCCTTGTCTCAGTCCTTGCTTGGTACAGAGTGGTTCAGTGAGGTCTTTCCCCACTTTAACTGCTGATTTGATGTTGGTCAGAGTCATTCTACAGAGGCGGATCAGTTTTGCCGGAATCCCAAGTTCAGACATAGCTTCGTATAGTTTTCCCCGTATGGGGCTATCGAAAGCAGCTTTGTAATCTACAAAAAGGTGGTATGTATCGATTTGCTTTGCCTGGGGCTTTTCCAGGATTTGGAGTAGCGTGAATATTTGGTCAGTCGCAAGTGCCTGGTCTAGAACCACACTGATAACGTCCAATCAGGTTTTCAATAATTGGCTTTAGACTTTCACATTATGCGCTCGACAAGACCTTATATGTGATGGACAAAAGACTGATACCGCGTTAGTTGGAACAGACATACGGATCACCCTGTTTGAATACAGGACATAATACACTGAGACCCAAATCGTCAGGCATAGATTCCCCAAGCCATATACCGCATATAAATGCTTGTGGGCTAGCAGTCCTTCGCCACCTGCCTTAAAAAGTTCAGCGGGTAACCCACCCGCACCAGCGGCCAATGGACACACTACTTTCATTAAACCCCATTAATGTACAAATTACGTTCGAGGAGGCCTTGGTCATTAAATGATTACAGGAAATAGGGGAATGGATCTGTGCAGATCACAAATCAACTCACCAGCACCGTAAAAAGTTGACGGGATTTTCACCATCGGAACAGAGAGTCGACCTTATTCGAATTGAAATTGTAATGGTAAACTGCTATACAACTATCGGAGAGAGTCATAGACGGACAGCTTCCAAGTCTATAGCGAGCGAGGAATCCACTGCTATACCGACGGATCTAGGATGGATGGAAGAACGACAATATGACTCTTCATAAATGACCTAAAAAGTGAACGGTACTTTCGCCTTTCAGACCACAACACTGTGTTTTAGCTGGTTCTGAACGTATAATATGGATGCACGGTGTAGGTGGCTACACAAATTTAAAGACATAGATACAGGCCGTAAAACACGTTCCCAGCAACATATTGCTGGAAACATGTATATATTTTCCAGCATTGTTTTCATGAACTGAAAACCTGTATCTCGTTTCTGTAATTCTCAAAAAAGATTTCACATTACACATGAAACAAAAAATTCCATCGTTTCTCGATTTGTGAGTAAAAAGTGTTTCTGTATATCAATGCGAAAAGAGGCAACGCTGATGACGTTTTTATTGGAATATTACAAGAAAGCTGTCAAGTAATACAAAAATATACTAGACAAACAAAATAAGTTAGTGCGAAAAAGAACAACAAACCGAAGTTATTTAAGGGATTCCCACTGCTCCTTACAATTTGTTTTGGAATTTAACCCTCCGAATTTTCTCTTGCAAATTCTACATTAGTTGACATATATTCAACTATGTTTTCTTTTTGCTTTTTTGATTTTTCTGTAATATTTAGGACAAATTAATTGAAATATGTACATAACAAAATGGTATAATTTTTGCCTTCTCCATTTAAAATATAAATTCTTAATTTCTTAAAAGCCTTTTTCTAAAAACAATATCAAAATCTCGAACCGTTTTAATTCGTGAGTGTATTTTTGACGTTTCAAATTTGAAATTTTTCGACTCCCTACTTTTTAGAAACACTTTTTCTCGCATTTTTCCAATAAGCATGAAAAAAACAGAAAGTGACAGAAAGTTTTCGCAAAACAAATGATGTAGAAACAGTCACATGTGAGAAGCGGTTAATTGTACCGATTCAAAGCGTTTTTGTTTAAATACACATATTTCATGTGAAAACTTTTTCGATTCGAGAACTACAGAAACGAGGTACTGCTGAGTTTTTTTTGTCTCTATGTTGTCTGTCACGTTTTTGTTTTCAGCAGTTCTCAACAAACAAAGCTACATTTGGATGCCAAAAACATATATTATAACCTATTAATCATCGTGTCTCAAACATGTAATATTGAACTGCAAACACAATGAGTTTGGAAACAAGTGTACTATATTTGCATCAAAACAACAAAAAAGGACTGATTTTTCAGCGTGTACACAAGGTGTCAAGCGACTATCAATGCTAAATCGTCGCAAACTGTTAGATCGCTTATGGTACTTCAATGCTAGGAGGAGATAAACAAGTTCTCCACGACTGACAGCAAATTGGGAAATAAAAGAGTAGATGAACTGGCTCAATTAAAATTTAAAAATTCTATTTCCAATTTACAAGACTAAATTGAAATTTAAAAATTGTATTTGAAGTTTGAAATACATCAATTGAAATTTAAGAGACATCAATTGGTATTTACAAATCTAATATATCAAGCAAGTTAAAATTTTATGAATATCAATTGACAAATCTTAAATTTCAATTGATGTGTTTAAAATTTCGATTGATGTGTTTCAAATTTCAATTGATGAGTTTTTAATTTCAATTGATGACTTTTAAATATCAATTGATGTCTTTTAAATTTTAATTGATGTTTCTTAAATTTCAATTGAAGTATTTTAAATAGAAGTTTCGAATTTCAATTGATATATTTTGAATTTCAAATGTAATTTTCAAATTACAATTGATATTTTTCAAAATTAAATTTATATTTGTGAATTTCAATTTGAAATTGTGCTGTTTACAGCAATTTAATCGGACTGCGAAAATTACAATTGATGCTATTAAATATCAATTGATGTCTTTTAAATTTCAATTGATGTTTTTTAAGTTTCTATTAAGGTATTTAATTCAAATAGAATTTCCAAATTTCAATTGATATATTTTTACTTTCAAATGTAATTTTAAAATTTCAACTGATATTTTACAAAATTAATTGACATTTTTTGAATTTCAATTGGATATAGTGTAGTTTTGTTGCTTCTAAATATAATGAATGTGAACAACATGTGGTTTCATCAACACGGTGCCACATGTCATACATCTGGAGAAACAATTAATTTACGTTAAATTTTCCGTGAATTTTGGGACACCTTTTATATAAGTGTCACAATTTCAAAATTTTACGGGTTCTGTTTATAAACTACGTTCGGAAAATTTGTATCCTAGATAGTTATCTTAAAATTGAGACGATACTGGGCTTGATCAAATGTTTTTATATCGAAATGTAGTTAAAACTGTTTTACTTTATACCCGACGAAAAATAAATAAACAAATTTTTTTTAAAAAATTATTTAGAAAGTTGTTTTTATTATAATTTTCGAAGGCCGATAAAATGACTGTAAACTATACCATTGCCAATTGAAATTCAAAAATAAACAATTTAATTTTGAAAAATATCAATCAATCAATTCTTCTTGAAATTTGAAAGGCATCGATTGAAATTTAAAAATTATTGTCGAAAGTTAGAAGACATCAGTTGAAATTTAAAAAATATACAGCCATTTTCTGCATACAAAACATTTTGAATCAGAATTTTCTTTCAGAATATAATTTTAAAATCACAAGGCACTTGCTTTCTAATTCAAAACTGAAAATTTCCTTTTTAATTGTTTTTGTAGATACCCAGTTCATAGAATAATACATACATAGATACATTTATTCTCTCAATAAAGTAAACGTCATAGGTAGGGTGGAAAGTAAACATTGGATGGTGGAAAATATGGGTTCAATAATACCAGATAGTGGCAATAGTATACAACGATAACAAAGGAACAGCAATCGAAATTCGTGTTTTTGTGGCAAACTAGTTGTGTTAAATACAATACAAATGTATACCAACGATAAAAGTCCACAAAAAAGTGCAAAATACGTTTAAATTTTTCAGTTCTGCACCAAAACGACATGAACAAGTTAAGTGAACATATTTTGTAACTCCACCTGGGGTAAGGTAATTTTAAATTTAATTGCTCTCATTTCCACAAACCTACGATGAAGAGTGTGAAATGAAACGTCAGATGAGAGAATAAGTTTATCTATGTATGTATTATTCTATGACCCACTTATCCTGAAACATTTTGTGTTTGTTTAGAAACTGTTTAGAGAACAGGGCCGATATATTGAATTTTAACGGACATTAACTGCAATTTAAAACATATCAATCGAAATTTAAAATTTCCCAGTTGGAATTTTGTCTTGAAGACACTATCAGCAGAATTTCCTTAGGACCTTGTCAGTAGGGGATGACAGGTTATATAAGGCATCGTCTTGATATGTATGCCACTAGTTTTGGCTTAAGTTACGTAAATTCTGAAGGGGCTGACAATCTACGTAAGACCGACCTATTGATTTTTCAGCACTATATCATGGCTGACTCTTACTAAGCCAAATGCTGAATGTCGGTAGAGGTAGTCTTCAATATACAGGGCGGTTCAGTCACGACTGGACAAATTTCATTAGCGTATTCCTTGGCTCATTTCGTGAAAATATGTTCATCTACGACCATCCCCGAAAATGCAAGGGACGAAATGGCAGAGGTTTGAAAATTTTCGGATTGGTGGTCGGAGGGTACTAGGGTAAAATTGCTAAGATCTGAACTAGTGGTCGCATGTTTTTGTTTTGGGGTTTGTTGGAAAGGTCTTCAAGAGACCTTTCACATCAATTGAAATTTGAATCACAACACCTGTAATTTAATATACTTCAATTGAATTTTAAAAGATATCAATTAAAATTTAAAAGACGTTAATTGAAATTGAGAATTTGTCTATTGAAATTAAAAAATCATTAAACAATTTTATATTTTAGAATTTTAAATTTAAATTGATGACTTTTAAATTTCAGTAGAATTTTTTAATTTCAACTGATGTGTTTGAAATTTCAAAAGAAATTTTCAAATTTCCAAATTTCAAAAGAAATTTTCAAATTTCAATTGGTTTTTTTAAATATCAATTGGAAAGGCGGCCAGAAGACGGGCCCCAGGAAATAACACCCCAATTGCAAAATGAAAATGGGCCCCAAATTTTGGGGTTGTTTTCATTATGAAGGTGGCCCCAAATTTCAAAATGAAATAGCCTCCCAAGCAATGACGAAGGGCCCCAAAAAATTGTGAAGCACGACCCCAAATATTTTAGTGGGGGCGGCTTTCATTTTTTGGTTTTAAACCGTTTAAAAATAAGACCCCCAATAAGCGCAAGAGGACTCCAAAATAATTATTTGTTGTATACTGATTAAATTTGGGGCCAGATTTCATTGACTCTTTAGGGTGTATTTTCTTGAAATGTAATTTTAAAGAATAGAAATTGCACCCCTGGAAAATTGGCCGCAATAGAAAAAAAATTTGGTTTTGTTTTATCCGTCGATTTGATTAATTTCAGAATGAATATACAACACAAAGATAAACATATTCCATGAAACATTAAACAAAATAAGATATAATATTTATATAATATTTATTTCAAATATTTATCTCCCATTTTTTGACATCTTTTTTGGTAAAAAATTTTTTAATTTATTTCTAAAGCAGTAAAATATAGTTTATTAAAATTTCAGTTGAACGTGTGGTGAAGCGACGGAGTCAAAAAATTTTTTCCAAAAAAATCGCGCGATTTTTTTTGTAAAAATTTTTTTCATTTCTTTCTAAAACAGTAAAATATAGTTTATTAAAATTTACTTTATTTACTTTTTAGTAATATTTGGGCCCTAATTTCATTTGCTATTATGGGGAGTTTTTTCATTAAGTTATATAGCAGCCATACGAAATAGCACCCCGAGAAATTACACCCCAATTTAGTTATGTACAATGAAAATGTTCCACTTCCAAATGTTCACTTTCATTGAGGCCCATATTTATAATGAAAAAATAAGTGAAAATGGACCCCAAATGTACGAAATAACACCCCAAAATTTCGTGTTGTTGTAACCTGTGTATTGGTTTGGGGCCCATTTTCATTTTGCAATTGGGGTGTTATTTCCTGGGGACCGTACCGTCTTCATTCCGCCAATTGGAAATGGTGTAGTTTTATGAATAGTACCACTTAAGCTTCACAAAAGGAATATATGTACATTCATATATAAAGGGTTTTTCAATAAGAGCGCTACAAAAGTTTTTTTTAAATAAAACAAACCCGGTTTTAGATACCAATGAAATTCTTTATTCCTGTGAAAGTACGTTCGATGCCATTATGTATGGATTTCGATTTCTTTTGCATGGCCACCACGGGCACGCTTGCAGAAGTCCAGACGCTGAACCCAATTTTCGACGGTTTTTAAGCATAAATCGGCCGATACTGCTGCAATTTCATGTTCGATATTCGTACGAAGTTCATCAATCGTCGCTGGCTTGTTGGCATAAACCATAGACTTGACGTAGCCCCACAGGAAATAATCTAACGGCGTCAAATCGCACGACCGAGGCTGCCAATCGATTCGGCCATTTCGTGAGATAACACGTTCACCAAACTTGGTTTCCAATAAATTGATTGTGGCATTCGCTGTGTGGCTTGTGGCGCCGTCCTGTTGGAACCACATGTCCTCCAAGTCCATTTATTTATTTGTTTATTTGTTAACCCGCACAACAAGACCTAATGTCTAAAAATCAAAGAAAAATTTTAAATTATGTATTAAATTAAACTTTAAAAAAATAAAAGATAGAAAAAAACATGAAACATAAATTAAAAAATAAAAATAAAAAAAAGTAAACATAAAAATAAAAATTTGAGGGCAAAAAATTACATTAATACAATTTTTAAGAATTGTGAAACATTTCCGTTACAAATTACGATTATAAAGAATATAAAAATACTTATAAATTATGAGAAATACAACATTAAATAAAAGAGCAGAAACAATAGACATTTTGACAGTGAAAAATTCACGCATAGTTTAAAACAAAAAAAAAAACAAAAACTTAACTATGGGCAGACGATTGATTGTAAATTACAAAAATTATACGTTTAAATTGTGCGATATTATGGATATTTCTAACATTGATCGGTAAAGCATTCCACAGACGTATTACACTAATAAAAAATTGACGCTCAGATACAAGAGAATTGTGCTTGAATTGAATACAAATTTCATTTCTAAGGGACTGGCTGAATTTTAATCGGCTGTACAGATAGTCAGGTTCACTGTACATTACCAGTTTGTGAAAAAATATTAAACATCTTATTTTTAAAAAACCTTCGAATTCTACATTTAATACTTTTTTTGAAAACTGAGATATATGATCATATTTTCTTAGTCCGTAGACATACATACCTCGTAATGGCGTTAAAAGTCGACTGTAATTTTCGCTTGCTCTGGGCATCACATCTTGCAAAAATTTCACAACCATACGTAAGAGTGGGAACTAAATATGTCCTTGCCAAAAGCATTCTTATATTTAAAGGCGTACAGTGTTGTGTCATCCATAAGGACCGTATCCTTGCAAAAGTTTTCCCACAGACTGTATTAATGTGATCTGTCCAAGTGAGGCTGTCATTGAAAATAATTCCTAAATTCTTCACTCTTTGAACAACTTCAACTGGCTCTCCATTTATTAAAACACTGTGCGCTAGATCGATTTGAACTTTACGCTTACGTATAAATAAACACTGTGATTTGGTAGGACTTAGCGTTAGACCATTTACTTTTGCCCATTTATGTACTGCAGCTAGGTCTTCATTTATATTAGCAACGCGGTTTGACAATAAGTCTTCATCAATGCTAATATACAACTGCACATCGTCAGCATACATTCTTACGTCACTGTATTTTACGACAGTTGGAAGGTCATTGACATAAATAGAAAATAGGAGTGGTCCTAGTATGGAACCTTGAGGACCTCCCCTTTTGACTAATAGTGGACCTGATACAGTACCACAAATATCAACATATTGTGATCTTCCACCAAGATACGATTTCAAGAGACTTATTGAATAAGGTGAAAAATTCATAAGTTTTGCCAATTTCTGTAATAGAATTGTATGATCGACATTATCGAAAGCCTTGGAGTGGTCAAGAAGTACAAGTATAGCGACATGGCCTGAGTCAATCTTACTTCGTATGGCCTCTATAACATCACTTAAGGCTGTTACACAAGTATGCTTGGCTCGAAATCCTGATTGCTTGTTCGTAAGAAGATTATTGGAACTAATAAAATCTAAAATTTGGTTATGCATAATACGTTCAAAAACTTTGGAAAGAAAGGGAAGAACAGCAATTGGTCTATACTCAGTTTTGTTTTTCGGGATCGGAATAATTTTAGCTTGCTTCCATCTCACCGGAAAGTAGCTTGAACTTAAAATTTTATTAAAGATAAAAGTAACAAAAGGAAGAAGTTGTGGAAGTAGAATTTTAAGAAATCTGGGATGAATATTATCAAAACCAATGGAATTCGAAGATATAGACATAAAACTCGAAACGACATCATCTTGCATAATGCCCTGAAAATTAAATAAACTTACATATTATCCAATTGGGGCCAAAAATATTCGGTTATCGTTGATCGGTAGCGATTCGCAGGCACAGTAATGTGCCGGTCTTGATCATCACGTAAGAAGTACGGCCCAATGACGCCGCCGGCCCATAAACCGCACCAAACCGTAATTTTTTCGGGATGCAATGATGACTCATGGATTACGTGTGGATTGCTGTCTGACCAATAACGCATATTTTGCTTATTGATGAAGCCATTCAGCCAGAAATGAGCCTCATTGCCTCATCGGACGTAGCGCTCTTAAAGTTGAGGCCACTGACTCCAAATTTCGGTAGTAAATTTTAATAATTTCGACTCGTTGTTGGCTCGTATATCTTTCCATGATGAAATGGCAAACCTTACTGAAGAGAAATGTCAAAAGAGCGGGAAAAAATATGGCGTCGTTTGCTGTCCCTATCGATTTACTTTTGTAGCGTCTCTGTTGAAAAACCCTTTAGTATATGATAACAACAATTGCGTTAGCCACAATACAAAACACTTTTTTTTTTGCTTTCCTAAAAATTTAAATTCTCTGTCTTATGCGGTTATTTTTGAAAACCACAGATACAGTTTAAGTTTTATTTCATAATTCCAAAGACAAATTTCTGTGCAATAAAACTTCGCCTCTCTCTTCACGCAATCTCTCTTAATATTAAATAAAATTATTTAGTTTTACATAAAATAGGAAGTGCAGAAGTGTTTTGAATCTACAGCAGTGATTCCTGCAAAAAGAAAAGAAAAGAGAACCGATTTTATAAAAGTGTTGATAAATAGAAAATATGATTCAGAAATCCAAAATTCAATTCCAAAGTAAATATTGAAAGTTTAGTGCAAAGTCTTATATTAAGTGCTGCGCTAAAAGCTTTAAGCCATAATACAGAATACTGCAAGCTCTCAACACATGCCAGACGCACTTACCTTTTTCGAAGCAGCTTTCACTTCTGCTCCTTTAAAAATAAAACGACTTCATTTTGTTGAAATTTTGAATTTAGCTATAATTTGATTTTATTTCTTTGTTTATAAGTATCATTTCAGATTCTCTTTTTTCTCTTCATTTTTCTTGCTAATTTTTTTAACATTATCCTGTTCATTATTTAAAAAATTAAATTTTTATTTTAATGTAACAAATCAAAATGTTGTTATTTAATTCTACATTAAAATAAATGCATTTGAATTTAAAAACACAAATGGAGATTAATTAATTTGAAATCAACTTGATGGGCAGATAAATTATGACACAAAATAAAAAAATCGTGTATTTGCATTTTGGGGTTAATTATGTGTGGGGGGGTTCAATGTTGTTTTTATGTTATTGTTAAATATAAAAATTAATATATATATATATATAATAATTAAATTCATGTGGTGTCTGTGTCGTCGTTTAACAAACGGTGTGAAGTTATGGTTTTGTTTGTTCTTCATTATTCGTTTTTTGTTTGTTTCAGGTTAAAATTTAACTTAATTGCTTTCGAATGGTGGTAAAACTGTAAAAAAATTAAATTTTCAATCGAATTTGTGCTTAAAGCGACCCACAGACTTGTCATGCATGAGCATGAACTTCAGCTATCGTTGATGTTTCTTGTCGGTTTCCCGCCATTCTTGATATAAAATAAGAATACAATCGAAGTTGTTCACATCACTCTCATGTTTACAAAAATGTTGGTAATATTTTTCAAATTCATCTGCCAGATAAAATGTTATCGACCAAGCTCATGCTCTTGAATGGTAAGTCTGTGGTTCGTTTAAACCTTTGCTCAACATGTTAATAATAATTCGAATAAAAGTTTCTGAAAGCCACACACTGAAAAAAATGTGTCACTAGATTACACAGAAAATTCACATTCATTATTGCAAAGAACAGTTTCGTACCTCTGATGATTTTGCCGTTGGAGGAATGGAGCAAATTATATAAATTTTATAAATTCATGGTCATAACGTAAATATTCATTGCATCTACGACATAATCATCGGTTATACGAAACTGTTCATTGCCACAATGAATATTTACCTTGATGCGACGAATTTTTTGCGTATGTTATGGCCCTAACAAATTAAACGCACAATGAAAATGATTTGACATTAGATAATTTACCCCCATATTCATAACGAAAAGTTGGTCACTGAATGCATCCTCCGTACAACCGAGATTTAACTAAACTGTGTTTTAGGTTTAGTCACTAGTTAGTTTAGATTTGATTCATAACAGTTTCCTATCTACTGTCTAATACTACTACGTTTATACAAGAGCATAAATTATGAGACAATATTGCGATATGTCAATAAAGTAGACGCAAGTAATACGTACTTGTGTGACATATCGCAATATGATATCAGAATGTTAGCTCTCGTATAAACGTAGAATAACTCTAATATGAACATCCCTGTGTTAGCCATATAAAAGCTAACACAGTGAAACGACAACTGTTCAACAATACTACAAACGACAAACAAAATCGAACAGACTAGTACAGTCCCAATGTGCACAAAAACGGTTGCGGATCCATTTCGAACTCATAACGAGTCCGTAAAATCACAAAACAGCGAAATCTGAACTCTCGAATTCGTTTCGCACCCGTTACGAGTCTGTAAAAACACAAAAAAAAAAACGAATCAGTGAAATTGTGGTTTGACGGATCTGTCTCGAACTCGTTACGAGCCCGTAAAAACATAAAAAAGCGAATCAGTGGAATTGCGATTTGGCGGATCTGTCTCGAACCCGTTACGAGTCCGTAAACACACAACAAAGGGAATCACTGAAATTGTGATTTGAAGGATCCGTCTCGAACTCGTTACGAGTCCGAAAAAACATTAAAAAAGCGAATCAGTGAAATTGTGATTTGGCAGATTCGTCTAATGTTTCAATTTCATTTATTTCCAAAAAACAAATCCGAAACGGATTCGAATAAGAAGTTCGTTACGAGTTTGAGACGGATCCGAAAAAGTATAAAAAACGATTCGTGTTTCCGAGAGGAATGCGAATTCGTTTCGAAGCCGAAAAAAATGATAAAAACGAATCCTTCTCAAATTCATTTTATTTCCAAAAAACGAATCCGAAACGGATTCGAATATGAAGTTAGTTACGAGTTCGAGACGGATCCAAAAAAGTGCAAAAAACCATGCGTGGTTTCGAGAGGAATTTCATATGAAAACGAATTCGTTATGAGTTCGTAACGGATGTCCGTTTCAGACAAAATTTTCGCTGAAATGGATTCGTCTCGAATTCGTAACGGATTCATATGGCACATTGGGGTGCTGGAATTATTTCCCTACAGTCGTAGAATTAAGCCATCGCGCTGAGGGCGTAATGGTCGACGTTTAGCCACCAGAGTTCTAGAGAGGTTGCGGAAGGTTGATTAGGTAGAACTCACAGAGATGCAAAAGACGTGAATGAACTGAGCAAGGAGTTTGATCAGCCCACGGTACGGTGATGACTTTACTTGGACCATATTAGGTTCACCTAAATCTAAATGAGCCAAGATAACCGGAAAGTGCAGACGGTAAGTGCAGAAATAGAGCCTCACTATGGCGGTTATTGGCAGAGGACATGTAGATGGAACCGTCTTCCGGCATATAAGATTAACGCCGTATACTATAAAGCTTTTGGGGATCCTCCTGTGTCACTTCTTGTATCTCCTGCGATGCAGGCTGGTATCAATGCCGAATTAAGCTAATTGCCTTTGAAAATAAGCGATCTGTTGAGGTAGACAAAAAAGCCATTGGTAAGGTGCGATACGTCTGCCCAGGCGCCAAACTAGATTTCGTTGACAAAAGTGATATCCAGACCCGCTCAAGACCTCACGCATGCATACCTGCATCCGCCAACAACTGTGAGGAATCTGTTAGACGGAAAACTTTCCGGAAACCGGAACCTTCCATCTACCAATTGGAAGATTGGCTAGTTGGAGAACGCGGTATGATTTCGGCGACAAGTCATGTTTGCCATTAACACCGAATCTCTCCCGATTCTCAGAAAAACTTAGCGTCATTTCATACAGCTTTGGTCAGATTTATCTTAGGGTATATATACGAGTTACTAAGATGCCAATCGTGACACCAAAATCACTGGAGTTAGGGCGGATTTTGACGGCGTGGACGACAGCGACGGGGATGAATATCGAGAATATACCGGAATTGGAACAAGTGGAAGATAGGGGCGGTGATATGACTGCCCGTGCTGACCAGGAAGCCAAGCATGATACCAAACTCAACGAAGTTACACCGGAAATAGACGAAGTGGAACACAATTGCGTGGATATGACTATACATATGTTTAGTTGATTCTATGGGGAATGACATGTCATTCTCTAAACTAAAGCTCACTGATGAGCTTTAACAATGTTTGCACGTAAGTATGTGAATGATCCGAACATATACATGGTTCTTGCATAATGTTATAGGAGCTGTTTTCTTCAGCGAGTTTGCTTCTACACTAGAGAGGTGGGTGGGTTCTAGAGAGGTGGGTGTAGATCTTGCACGAAGGCTACCAGACCAATATAGGGGTTTTCAGGCGGAAGTCATGGCAATCGGAGAAGCTGCACTCTGGTTGGGACGTAACGCCAGCACTACCAGGAGTTTCAATATCTGAAATATGCTAATCTGGTATAAAATCTCTGCAATTTTTATTCCTGACTTCAAAAATTTTCCACAACAGCCGCGCATCTCTACCTGAGGTGGTCGAATAGTTTGATATCCAACTTAAATGGGTGTCGATCATTCCAGAAAACGATAGAGAAGATGAGCTGTCGAGATTAGGGACCACCTTGCATTTTCCACTGGATAAGCTCATATGGATATGCTCCTTTCCACATGAAATGCCGAGTTTAAAATCGAAGTTCTTTGACATAAAAAAGAAAGATGCTTCGGAGGTACAAATTGCAGAATCATCAGGCAGGTGTAGCCAAGTTATGATTTGCATCGTTCGAAAAACTTGATATCCACTCATAGGCAGAATGTCTTAACGGTAGGAAACTGTGATCACTGAACACTGTTTTATAGGCAGACACACATCTAGACTTGGAATGGAAGAAGATGATATAATGAAGAGCAGGATAAGAGTTTCGAACATCTGATATGTTCGTGTCCCGCATTTTTTGTGAGTGGAGACAATATTTAGGGCCTTACTTCGTTTTTGATCTAACATATATTCAGGAAGTTATGTTGAATGATCTTATATTATTTTTAAAGAGCACAAATTGGTTCGTCAGGGACTAATTTACCTTTCATCAACGCCTGAATAGGATATAATACGGATTGAACGTCTATTAATCACACCAGGTCAGTGTACAGGTTCAACGATCGGGAGAGAACATAACAACAAAATAACGTCCCTTGATATCACAACAATACACCTTTCCATCAGAGAGTAAATCAAAATTACGAACGGTTTCAAAGATATAAACCTGAAAAAATGATCACCTTTTTGCAAAAATTACACCGACGCCCCAAATCTTTGGGGGCCCATAAAAATGTGCATGACTTTGGGCAAAACTGGGAGACACGGGTCTTTTTTTTTGGTTTTTTATCACATAGCAGTGTCCGTAAATGGTTATATTTGTTCGTGTTGCACTGTGTTATTAAGAATCAAAGAAATTTAAAATATGGTAATTGCAACAACCGAAACAACAATTGATATTAAAAATTCTTCAATTGAAACTCAAAAGACAACAATTGCAATTTTAATGACATAAATGAAAGTCCAACTGAAAGGCAGCAATTGAATATTAAAAGGCGTAAATTTTATTCAAAAGATAGCATTAGAAATTTCAAATTTTTAAATTACCATTTGAAGGTTCAAAAACATCAATTGTTTTTTAGAGTCATCAAATGAAAACTAAATACATGAATTGTATTCAAAAGATATCATATGAAGTTTCTAATGTGTAAATTACAACTACTGAGACATCAATTGCATTTTTAAATTTATCAATTGAAACTCAAAATACATAAATTGAATTCAAAAGATATCTGTTGAAACTCCAAAGATATCAATTTTATTTAAGAGTCATCAAATGAAAATTAAAAGAAATCAATTGTATTCAAAAGATATCATTTGAAATTTCTAATATGTCAATTGCAACTCCCACGATATCATTTGAAATTTAATATTTGTCAATTGAAACTCATGAGACATATATTGCAATTTAAAAGCCATAATTTCATTTGAAATTAAAGGACATAAATTGAATTCAAAAGATATTATTTGAAATTTAAAATATGTCAGTGTCAGTTGCAATTCTCGAGGCATGAATTGAAAATTAAAATTGATCAATTCAAATCCAAAAGACATTAATAGCGATTTCAAAGATACCAATTGAAACTCCATCAATTGTAAACAAAAAGCGTCAATTGAAAATTATAAGATATCAATTGAATTCAAAAGATATTATTTGAAATTTTAAATATAGCAATTGCAATTTCCGAGACATCAATTGAATTTTTAAGTTTTATTTTGAATTCAAGCCCAAGAGATATCAACAGCAATTTAAAAATACCAATTGAAAGTCCAGACATCAATTATAATCAATCAGCATCAATTGAAAAGTAACACAAATTAATTGTATTCAAAAGATATGAATTGAAACTTGAAAGGCTTCAATTCAAGCTTTAAAGATATCAATTGAAAGTTTAAAATGCAATGGTATACAAAATGCATTGATTGAATATTAAATGCCAGAAATTGTATTCAAACGATTTCATTTGACATATGTTATTTGCAATTCCCAAGACATCAATTCAAATTTAAAATTCATCAATTGAAACCTGAAAGACATCTATTGCAATATAAAAGATATTAATTGAAACTCCAAATACATCAGTTGTATTCAAAAGGCATCAATTGAAAATTAAGAGACATAAATTGTATTCAAGGGTTATCATTTGAAATTTAACTTATGATAATTGTAATTCCCGAGATATCAATTGAAATTTAAAAATGCATCAATTGAAATTCAAAAGATACCATTTGAAGCTCCAAAGACATCAATTGTATTTAAGAGTCATAAAATTAAAATTAAAAGACATCAATTGTATTCAAAAAACACCATAAGAAATTTTTAATGAAATGATTTTCAATTGAAATTTAAAATTCATCAATTCAAACTCGGAAGAGTTTAATTAAAATTTTAAAGACATCAGTTGAATCATTAAAAACATCAATTATATTTAAGAGGCTTCAATTGAAAACTAAGATACATTAATTATATTCAAAAATATTATTTGATATTTAAAATGTGTCAATGCAACTCCCGAAACATCAATTGAAATTTAACAGTAATCAATGGAAACTTCAAAAGACTTCAATTCAAATTTTAAAGACACCAGTTGAAAGTCCAAAAATGTCAGTGGTATTCGAAGTGCATTAATTGAATATTAATAGAGATCAATTGTATTCAAAATGCATTCTATGGAATTTAAACTAGGTTAATTTTAATTTCCGAAATATCAATTGAAATTCAAAATTCATCAATTGAAATTCAACAACTGCGCTGAAAACGAGTACTTGGGATAAAAGCGACTGGATTTTCCTTATAAATGAGCGGGTTGTGTTCTCCTCAATTTCATAAAACTTCTTGGGAATGCGGCTCACCGATTGCGAAACACTATTCAATGTAGACTTAAATGATTTTCACTGCAATTTATTCTACTTTCATGATTATTGGGGGCGTTTTGCTGAGTAATCGCATGAGTTTTCATTAACAATTTAAACTTTCCAATTGAAATGAAATGAAAGTAAAAGTTTCTGTTTTATTTTATTATTATTTTTTTCTTTATGGGTTTTTTTTTGTTTCAAATCATGTTAATGTGTCAAGGGTCAATGGGGTGAACTGGAACATACATATAAATGAATGAAATTCAAAATGAATTAAATTGAAATGAAATTGAGGTAAAACAAATCCAATAAAACTGCTCTTTAATTATAGAGTAAATCATTAATAATATAGAAATATGTATGCATACACACATAAATACAGTTATAATACAATAAATATTCGGTAAATACATGTGTTACTTAGTTTGATTTCATTGATTTTCGATTTACACGTTTAAGTACAGTACATTCAATAAGATGGTGTGTGTGTGTGTGTGGTGTGTTGTTTTGGGGTAGGGTCATGAGGTCATGTGACAATCAAAACTAGCAAAAGGCTCAAATCAAAAGGATTATTTATTACATTTATTCATTGATCCTTTGTATATGGTTGTATGCGTTATTATTATGAATATTATTTAGTATACGTAAATATGTTGGTATGTATATGGCATTAGATTGTTATTGTATCCGGATCTACCGAATATGTGTGTGTGTGTGTGTGTACATAGAAGAGTGTCGTTGTGTGTTTAGATGTCTGATTTATGCATAGGCTATTTGTTTATGGCTATGTTTATGTGTATGTATGTGTGTATGCTTGATTTCAGTTATGGTTTATATGATTTCCATATAAACTCTATTCTATTTTCTTCTGTTTCATTTTTTCGTTTCTGTGTGTAAATAGTTTCGTTAATATTGTTACACATATCCATGTATACTTATGTATGTATGTATATCATTTAATATGTATATGGGTATGTATATATATGGCTTGACTTCTATTTTCTATACATAAATGTATATATATATATATTCGATTTAAAGTACAACTTTAATTCTGTTTACATGGTTGTTTCTTTGTGTTTATGATATGACTTTGTTTTATTTTGTAAAATGAGTTGAGTTGCATTGTAGTTTTGTTGCGTTTTTCGTTAAATGGGAGGGGCGTTATTTCTTTTTTTTTATTTTGTATGGAGACTCTTGAGGTTCTTTGGGCTAATAATGTGGAATCAAAAATATAGCGTGGTACAGAACTAGAAAAAATTGCTCTCAATAAAGTTTCATTTGTCTGCAAAAGTTAAAAAAAAACATATATCTTCTGAATCAGCCATTCGAATACTAAAATCAAGGGTGCGTCTAATAGGTGTTATTAGTAGCAATTTTTTAAGATTTCTTTGATTTAGATCTGTGATTTAGTTCTGGAGAAATATAACAGAGAACGAAATTTTGTTTACATACATAAAAATATTTTTCCAATTTTATTAGTAGTCTTTGATCCGAGTTAATTTTAAAAAAGTGCAATTCATGCTAAGCTGACAGATCATGGGGTTTTCGGGTAATGAAAAAAATATAAATGCCGCGGGTGGGATTTGAACTCACATTCGCTGGACGATCGATTCGTTAATATCTTATGAACCCGCCCACGGGGTGGATAAACAAAACATGCTTTTAAAAGTTAATGTTATTAGAAATTTTTAAGACTTTTTTGACCAAGATCTGTCATTTAGTTCACGAGAAATATTCAAGAAACTTAAAGTAATTTTGTCAAAAATTACAAAAAAATAACAAATTTATATTTTTCGTGATTTTTTTGATAAAAAAATTAAATTTTTTACAAAAAAAATATATTTGTCCCAAAATTTAACGTTAATATTTGTTCAATCAACCAACCGATTAGAAGACACTTTTAAAAGATGAATAAAAAAGTGAATTTTTTTAACAAAAAAAATATATATTTATCGAAAAGTAAACGTTAATATTTCTTCTACCCGCCAACCGATTAGAAAAACCAACGACTGTTTTAAAAAGTGATTTAATTATAAAGTTTTTAAGTTTTCTCTGACCAAGATCTTTGATCTAGTTCTCAAGAAATATTACGGAAACTAACTGTGATTTGTAGAAACATGTAACTGTGTTTTGTAGAAATATTTAAAAACAAATTTTTTTTTCGTGAATTTTAGAAAGTGAAAAAAATTTAAATTTTTGACAAAAAAATTATATTTTTTGAAAAGTAAACGTTAATATCTTTTGAACCCGTCCACGGATTGCCAAACCAAAACGTACTATTTAAAGTTGATGTTATTAGAAATTTTTCAAGATTATTTGACCAAGATCTGTAATTTAACTCACGAGAAATATTACCGAAACGAAATCTACTTTTGTGAAAAATCAGAAAAAGAGATTATTTGTATAAAAGAAAAAAGGTGGTGTAATAAGAAATTTTTTAAAATTTTTTGAACATTTGTGATTTAGTTGTTAGAAATATTACAGGAACTAAAAGTACTTCGTGAAAAAAACACAAAAAATGAAAAAAAATCTATTTGTCGTGAATTTTTTAATGGAAAAATAATTTTTGGTTAAAAAAATTATATTTTTCGAAAAGTAAACGTTAATATCTTTTGAAAAAAATACTATATTTGTGTGTAAATTTTGTAATAAAACAAATATTTACTTTTTTACAAAAAAAAAAAAACATATTTTTCGAAAAGTACTCGTTTATATCTTTATATTTTTCGTGAATCTTAGAAAGTGAAAAAATTAAAATTTTTGAGATTGCCAAATTCCACGGATTGCCAAACCAAAACGTAATATTTAAAGTTGATGTTATTTAAAATTCTTTAAGATTATTTGACCCAGATCTGTGATTTAGTTCACCGAAACTAAAAGTACTTTTGTGAAAAATCAGAAAAATAAATTATGTGTTTCGTATTTGTATAATAAGAAATTATTAATTTTTTTTCAAAAAAAATATATTAATCGAAACGTTAACGGTTAAATCTTTTGAACCCGCTAACCGATTAAAACAACAACGACTCTTTTAAAAGGTGGTGTAATAAGAAATTTTTTAAAATTTTTTGACCATTTGTGATTTGGTTGTTAAGAAATATTACAGGAACTAAAAGTAATTTGTGACAAAAACACAAAAAATTAAAAAGATTCTATTTTTCGTGAATTTTTCAATGAAAAAAAATAATTTTTGGTTTAAAAAATACTACATTTGTGTTTACATTTTTTTAAATACTTACTCGTACTCGTTTATATCTTTATATTTTTCGTGAATTTTAGAGTGAAAAAAAAAATAAAATTTTTGAATAAAAAAATATTTTTCTAAAAGTAGACTTTATCATCTTGTGAACCCGCCCACGGATTGTCAAACAAAAACGTACTATTTAAAGTTGATGTTATTCGAAATTTTGTAAGATTATTTGACCCAGATCTGTGATTTACGAAAAATATTACCGAAACTAAAAGTACTTTTGTGAAAAATCAAAGGAAAAAATGTATTTTTCGTGAATTCTCTAAAAAAAAAATTTTAATTTTAAAAAAAGATAAATATTTTTCGAAAAGTAAACGTTAAAATCTTTTGAACCCCCTAACCGATTACGTATTTTTTAAAAGGTGGTGTAATTAGAATTTTTTTAAACATATTTTGACCAAGATTTGTGATTTAGTTGTTAATAAATATTACAGGAACTGAAAGTACTTTGTGAAAAAAACACAAAAATTTAAAAAAATCAATTTTTTGTGAATTTTTAATGAATAAATAATTGTTGGTTAAAAAAATTATATTTTTCGAAAAGTAAACATTAATATCTTTTGAAAAAACAATACTCTATTTGCGTGTTTAAGTAAATTTTGTTAGAAAACAAATATTTATTTTTATTTTTACAAAACAAGCATTCGAAAAGTACTCGTTTATATCTTTAGCTTTTTCGTGATTTTTAGAAAATGGAAAAAATTAAAATTTTTGACAAAAGAATTATAATTTTTGAAAAGTAAACGTTAATATCTTTTGAACCTGTCCACGGATTGCCAAACCAAAACGTACTATTTAAAGTTGATTTTATTTGAAATTTTTTAAGATTGTTTGATCCAGATCTGTGATTTAGTTCACGAGAAATATTACCGAAACTAAAAGTACTTTTGTCAAAAAAACAAAACAAAAATATATTTGCGATTTTTTTAATAAAAACAATTTAAATTTTCTAAGTTTATTCAAGCTCAAGACCATTTTAATATAAATCTTTTTAATTGGCCTTGTATTATGTTAAAAAAATACCAATTAAAAACACCCGCATGGGAAATGATCATAATAGTTACATTTTCCTAAAAGTAAACGTTAAAATCTTTTGAACCTGCTAACCGATTAAAAAAAAAACAACTACTCTTTTACAAGGTGGTGTAATTAGAAATTTTTTAAAATGTTTTGACCAAGATTTTTGATATAGTTGTTGAGAAATATTACAGGAACTAAAAATACTTTGTGAAAAAAAAAACACAAAAACTTATATTTATCGTGAATTTTTAATGGAAAAAAAATTTGGTTTAAAAAAAAATATTTTTCGAAAAGTAAACGTTAATATCTTTTGAAAAAAATTCTATATTTTGTATGTAAATTTCTTAAGAAAACAAATACTTACTCTTTTACCAAAAAAAACAACATATTTTCCGAAAAGTGAAAGTTAGAAAGTAATATCTTTTGAAAAAAATACTATATTTGTGTGCAAATTTGTAAATAAACATATTTTTTGAAAAGTACTCGTTTATATCTTTATATTTTTCGTGAATTTTAGAAAGTGAAAAAATTCAAAATTTTTGACAAAAAATTATATTTTTTGAAAAGTAAAGGTTAATATCTTTCAAATCCTCTCCCGAATTGGTAAAACAAAACTTTCTTTTAAAAGTTGATGTTATTGTAAATCTTTCAAGATTTTTTGACAAAGATCTGTGATTTAGTTCACGAGAAATATTACCGATATTAAAAGTACCTTTGTCAAAAATACCCAAAAAAAAAAATTATATTTATGGAATTTTAAAAAAAAAAATTAAAATTTTGTTAAAAAAAAATTTTTATTTTCTAAGTTTATTCAAGCTCAACACCATTTTAATATAATAAAGCTTCTTATTTAGTTTTATATTATTTAAAAAAAGATCGACTGAATACACCCGCAAGGGAAATGATGAAAACAGTTATATTTTCCTAAAAGTAAACGCTAACATTTTTTGAATCCGCCAACGGATTAGAACAACCATCCACAATTTTAAAAAATAGTGTAATTAGAAAATTTCTAAGACTTTTTAAAGAAAAGATTTGTGGTGTAGTTCTCCAGAAATGTTACAGAAACTAAATGTACATTAGTGTAAATTTTCAAAAAAAAAAAAAAATTACAAACAAATTCTATTAAACCTTTCAACAATTTTCTATGTTGAGTTTAGTGTTGGGAAGGTTTCACCACATCTACTAAACATATATAGAGCCAGGGGGTTTATATGGTACAGCTGATCGAAAAAGTACTAAGGAAATCATGTAGAATGAAAGACCAAAGAAGACATAGCGATTATAGACAATGAGCCTGTTTTTTTATTCCCTGCTAAACTAATTTTTCGACCACTTTGTATTTTGAGCTAAGTGATATTAAGCGATTTTAAGCGGCTCCCCATACAAAGTCGTCGAAAAATTAGTTTAGCAGGGAATAAAAAAACAGGCTCAATGTTGCAAACTAAGTTTTATGTTGTTTGCATCGAATGAAAATTCTCATTCACTTTTATTTCTGTCTGTATTGATTCAACCATAGAGTAAATTACAAACGCAACTTGAACTCGATGAAATGACTTACTAATTCGTCGTCGTGAAGAGAACACGAAGGCGGGCATAGCGGCTCTTTTCTATTTCTCTGTGATAGATCCAATTCTAGATGAATTGTTTTTAAATTTTGTTGCATAGTGTAATTTAAGAAGTTGCTCTAATTTACGTTTAAAAAAATTTGATACGACGAAAACCACAATATGCCTCAGCCATACGCGACAAACGAAACTTTACTGAGAACAACTGGAGTCCTTTAGATACGAGTACTTGTTTGTTAAAAATTTGGGGTTCCTTTAAATAGCGGTTGTATGTATGAATATATTTCATCTTTGTTCCATTTCTCTCTCTCTCTCTCTTTATTCTTTTTCCTCTCGACAGGCAAAGTTTTTGTTTTCATAATGGTGGTTTGAAGTTTTGAGTTTTGTTTGTTACTTTGTTCCTAATGAAAATGTAAATGGAAATAAAAATCATCTTGTCAGATACTCTGTGTGTGTGTGTGCTTGGGTGAGTATATTAGGGATATTTTGGTTGGGCAGTACATTCATACGTAAGCAATAAAATTGATAAGTTCTGGATAAATTTCAAATTTTTGTTAATTATTATTTATTTATGTTTTTCTTCAAATTTTGCGGTTAAATGTTATAATTTGTTTGTTTGTTTCGTATTTTGTGTTCTTTCACAATTAAGGACACAGTTTATGAATTGACTTTATGTTAGAACTGAAATGAAATGTGTTTGTGTGTATATTAGAGCGGAAGGGACAAACATTACGCTAAAAGGCCAAAAAGATGACATTAAAAATTAAACTTATATTTAACAAAAATTTAGGATATATTCGCTTGCTTCCTCTCTTGCCTTTATTGTTTGTTATTGCTAAAGATATGTTTTTTTTTTTTAGTTGGACTCTAACAAACAACTAAACTTTTAGTATCCACTTTATAAAGGATCCATTGCAAAAAAGCCAACAATTAATTATAACTTTTCCTTGTTGCTATTATAAAATGCTTCTGTTATGTTGTTGGTTTTCCATTGTTGTTCTCTTCGTTTTAAACTGAAGTTTATTTTTCATTTTCATTTCTGACTCTCATGGCGAAAATTAAATTTTCCCCTTTTGCATTTATTATTTTAGCACTTTAGTTTAGTTGTTAGTTTCTGCATTTATGTTTAAATTTTCTTATTTAGTTTATTTCCGTTGCGTGGCAGAAATTATGTTTTTTTTCTTCAAATATTTGTGTTTGTTATTTTGTGTTAGTTTTAATTTAGTTTAATAGCTATAATTAAGAATACAAAAAAAATTGTTAGAAATAAATGTTTAGAAAAAGTAATAAACCAGAGGATAAAATTAAAGGCCAGTGTCTGTGTGTGGATATAGTTATTTCATTCATTCAGTTTAGTAATAAATACAATTTTAACTGTTTGTTTGTATTCTCAATAATTTAGATTCATATATGAATATATATGTATGTATATATACATTTTTTTAAAGTTACAAATTAGTTATACAGTTTATATAAATATTTACTATTACGAAATAAACAATTTTATATTGTTCATTTCAATATTCGACAACATTGAAAGAAGGCGGATAAATTCAGGATTAGGTAGAAAATTCTCAAAATGGAAACTCTAAACTGCTATGGACCAGCAATGCCCACTAGTTTAGAGACAAGCCTTTTAATTTTCGTTAAAGCCTTCATCATCTTTGGTAGACCGAGCAATTTAAAATTATATTGTGATTCTATTTAATCACAATCACAGTCTGTCAGAAATATTGTATATCAGAGACTGCAATAAATTAAATTAAAGTCTTGTCCGTTTATATATATAGAAATCAATCTGAATAAAACATCAAGCTCATCCAAAAACCAAATGCAATTCAGCACTGAAACCGCCGAATACCTTTATACGACATTTACACCTAACAAGATTAACGCATTTCGAAGGTTAACTCAGTTAACCCGCGCTAACCCAGAAGATTACTCATACAATTTTAATCTGTAGAAACTGAAGTTTAATTTTTAACCTCATTTTAAACTGGTGTACAATTTGATGCAACACTGTTAGTTACTAAAAAAATGCAACCATAATAAAGAACATACACACAAAATATCAACTGTGTGACAGATGGAAGCCGGTCGAAAACTTTTCGACGCGTCGCCGCCACCAAAACTTTTTGAAGCTCACGCCGCCGCCGACATAAATGGCTCTTATTGGTTTGAACTGTGAGCAGATTTTATCGACTGGCCCAATTTGCCCAACTCATCCAATCAGTTCTTTCAAAAACATTCAAAATTTGTACAAAACTGGCAAAACCAATAGCCACCAACTTAATTTTTCTGTTTTGCCGCCGTCTTCGATAATTTTGTCTCGACGCGGAGTTTGTCTAAGCACGGAGTTGCCAACTGAAATGTCAACTTAATCTCAAATTTTGCAGTGTAAACGGCAAAGATTAGAGAACAAGGTTATCGCTAACCTGACCGCGATAAACGGCGGTGTAAATGCGTTATTACTGCCGTATTCATAAAAAGTTATTAGAGGTTTGAGAGATGCAAAAATCGTCTTTGAAACCTCTCACAACTTTTTATGAATACATCTTTGCGATATGGCAACACCGGTGTTTGAGATATGGCAACACCGGTGTAGATACGCATTAAATCTGACAAGAGCATCGTATTTAGATATACACTTCATTATTGAAATACGAGGTAGTGTTATAAGAACAACTGATTTTTCCATAGAGTAAATCATACTAGAGAGAGAATATTTGGCTCATCTGACGTTTCCTTTCACACTCTTCTTGATGCGGTCGGTGTGATAGAGAGATGTATGACGAAAAGTGACATACACCAGGTGTAATTACAATAACTTCTTGCTTTAATTTTTCATGTCGTTTTGGTAAAAAAGTGTGAAATTTAAATATGTTTTAAACTTGTTATAGACTGCTATTGTTAGCATACATTTGCGTTGTATTTAACACAATAATTTTAACTCACAAAACGAAATACCGTTGTTGTTATTTTGTTCGTTGTTTTGAACCATTGCCTCTATCTGGTATTAGTAAAGCAATTCTTTTCAACATCGAACGTAAATATCGCACCAGGCCAAATGTCATAAATTTGGTGAGAGAACGATTTGGTCTACTATAAGTATTAGTCTATGGATTTTTCTTATTTTATTGTCGTAGTGAAGGGTGTCGCAGTAAGATTGCACTTATTAAATTTAGTGTAATTTTTTTTGTGCAAGTGGTAACTCTGAAATTTGGCAGCTGCCACATATGTTTATTCAGATTATTAAAAATGGCGCGCTTTACGAAAGAACATCGCCTTATAATTGTGAAAACTTATTACATAACTTCGGAAAATTATGCTGAGACCGATCGCAAACTTCGAAGAATTTTCAGTTGAGAAACTGCACCTGATGTGTCAACCCTTCGAAGAATGGTTAATAAATTTGATGAAACTGGGTCGGTTATAGACAGTAAGACGCCTGTGCGTCAATGTACCGATCGGTCTTTTGAAAACATTGCTGGTGTAAACGAGAGTGTCGCCGAAAACCCAGAAACATCAATTCGGCATCGTTCTCAACAAGTCAACATTTCACGAAGGACTACGCAGCGAATTTTGACAAAACGCCTCTAACTTTATGCATACAAATTTCAGCTTACACAGGACCTGAAACCAGCAGCAGACCATGAAAAACGCCGGCAATTCGTTCAATGGGTAATGGAGCAAAGTGAAGTCAATGTCAATTTTTCATACAAGTCATATTCTCTGATGAAGCGCATTTCCATCTGAATAGCTTCGTGAATACACAAAATTGTCGAATTTGGGGCTCAGAAAATGCTCATGAAATCCATGAGAAACAACTTCACCCACAGTCTGGTGCAGATTTTGGTCAGGCGGCTTGATTAGGCCATACCTTTTTTAAGATGAGGCCGAAATTACAGTGACTGTGAACAGCATTCGTTACAGGAACATGATAACGGAGTTCTTGTGGCCTCAACTGGACGGCATGGATCTGGACGACATGTGGTTTCAGTAAGACGGCGGCACCTGCCATACCGCACATGAAACAATCGATTTATTGCAGCAACGATTTCCAGAACAAATTATCTCAAGAAATTCCGAAGTCAACTGGCCACCAAGATCAAGCGATTTAACGCCGTGTCATTTCTTTCTTTAAGGTTTTATGAAATCTCGGGTTTATGCGAATAAACCAGAAACAATTCCTGAGCTCAAATCCGAGATCCAACGCGCCATCTGTGAGATACAGCCACATCTCTGTAAAAAAGTTCTGCAAAATTTCATGAAAAGAGTAATGGTCTGTCATCAGAGCCGTGGGGGCCATTTGACGGATATTTTATTCCATACTTAATCGGAACATGTCTTCTTTATAATCCAATAAAAAATCACAACTATTTCAAATACATGTTTTTATTTTAAAATTAAAAAGTGCATTGCTATTGAGACACCCTTTACTTAGATCTGTTAAAATTTGTTTATTTTGTAAATACTTAATACATCGAATTTAATTAATTAATTAAAAAGTTGTTGTTACAAATAAAGAAAGAAATAAATACATAAATAGAAAAAATCAATTGACTTTGACAGAACTTTAAACTGCTAAAACATATAAATCCTCCTGCTATCTTCTATATACTTTCATCATGGTACACCTCATAGAGTAATGGCGTATAGAGCTACCATTGTTCTCATCTGTCAGTTCCTTTCATACTATTCGTGGTGCGGTCGGTGCGATAGAGAGTTATTTGACGTAACTTGTAAGTCAATTACTAAAATTGTTGACTTAAATTTTTCATGTCGTTTTGATGAAAAACTGTAAAATTTAAACGTATTTTGGATTTTTTTTGAAATGTTTTATTTTATATATTACTTCCAACAACCAACTGCCCATCTGCAACACACCAAATGTCATCAATTTACTGAGAGGGTTGGCATCTCTATACACCTGCTCACAAAGGTTTGTCAAACGATTACTATTTCGTCTTGTACAGTGACTTAGGAAAATCATCGCGGTCAAAAAATGCTATGCATTTGCTGTAATTTATATAATTCCATCATGGTTCAGCTGCTCACAACGTTTTCTCCTATGTATGAAATTGCGTCTTGTACAGTGACTTGAAAAATCATCTAGGACAACAAAATGCGAAGCAATTGCTATTATCTATATAGTTCCATCATGATATGCTTGCTCACAACGTTTTGTTATACGATTGCTATTGCGTCTTGTACAGAGTCTTGTACAGTGAGAAATATTCAATTCTATGTCGAAAATTTTTGAACGGTGATTTTTTTATGTACTTCCATGAGGGTTAGCGCATTAACAGTGTATCGCTTAACCCGCTTCGTCTTTTGGTGTTAAGGCACCATCCCAAACCATCATGTTTCGCTGACTTCCTGAAATCAGTTCAAGGTGTTGTTCGTTACCTTTCGAATTCAATGAATATCGCTCAAAACCGGATGTTGTGCCAGGAGACATCGATGCTATACGATAACTAAATTTGCAAGATCATAATGTGACTTATTGTAAAATTGAGGCAGTGGGTAGTAGTTCCACTATCAAACATTTAATAGTTCAAGAAAGTTTAGCCATCAAAAAAAAAAATACATGGCTTCAAAATACTGCCGAAATATTTTCGCACGTTAGGTAGCACCAAATATCTGCAACATGTATCGAGCAACTTTTGAATGTTTCTAAGAAAAATGTAACGACCAATCAAATTCTAGGCAAAAAGTTATCTATTTTGTCAAAATCGATACAATTCTTCAAACAACAAAAAAAAGCATTTGTAGTGTAAAAAACTTAAAAAGAGATACAAACTTGCGGGTGGACCATTTAAATCTACCGCATCTGGCAACCCTATAACTTTTTCTTTTGATTTCAGGTCGGCTTATGACAGCTCCTGTCAGTCCGAGAGAATTTGTGCCATGGAACAGTACACTGCACCACAACGTGCTGTGACCGTGCAGCAGAACATGTTGTCCATTGTGAGAACGCAACGTGCGTAGCGTGCTAACTATCGACTAATTACACGAAAAATAAGTTACCACCGGCAATATTTGAAATTTCAGTCATCAAGGCCGATGCCGTCAGAGGCGGTCTGATGAGAACATTCAGACTGTAGAGGCCAGCGTTGAGAAGTCATCTTCAACATCCAATTGGATATCCCTCGCACGTTTAACTGCCGCATCATTCGTGATGATTTAAATTTATTCCTGTACAAAATTAAATTAACGCACCGAGATTATCGATGGAAAAGCCACATTGCTTAGATTATGCGAATTTCGCGGCATTGGGAATTCCAATGTTTGAACCTCATAATTTCGAAACTTGAGATTATCATACTAGCGTTTGAAAGTGGTATAACTAATCTAATTTTTGAAATTTTTTGGTCATTGAGGTGTCTTTTTATTCAGAATAACGTGTAATTTTAGGAAATCCAAAAAAATGGGTTTTGAATAAGGTCTCTTTTCCTCTGGAACATCACATATGATGCCATTCAATTTTGCATCGAAACAAATTGACGTTGCTCAATGTTGGTCGTGCGAACAAAGTTAGTACCAGTCTCCCAGTTCAACACTTCCCGTAAAATGTTACAAACCTTTAACAAAAAAAAAAATATATCTGTGGTCACAAACAATAACAGCCTAACTCGAGTTAAGACAAAATTTAAACACAATTTTGGTTAAGTCACCGTGCTCACATAAGCAACTCGTTTTTATTAAGAAGTAAGTAAAAACATTCATTTCCTTGTTATCTGTAATAAAGTTATCACAAAAACTCCGACTCCTGATTTCCAGTAAAGATATTAAACTATAAACTGCTCTCCCTGAACAATTTTAGAATCGACTTAGGCTGTTATTGTTTGTGACCACAGATATATCGACGAAAAATTTTCACCAGTGTAGTACTTGGTTGTACGCCCCAAATATCAGCAACATGTATAGAGCAACATTTAATGTTTATAAGGAAAATATAACGACCAATCAATGTCAACACTCATTCAATTTTCCAAAAAAGGCTTTTTAGTGTCGAAATTATAGAAAAAAATGTGTACACCTTTAAGATAGAGAACAATTTAGTCATTAACACTGATATGTTGCTGGCCAATTTTGCAGCGGAACAAATTGATGGTGCTAAAAGTTTTTCGTACGAACGAAGTTAATACCAGCCTCTAAGTTCAACATCTCGCTCTAAATTGTACAAAACTTCGTAAAAAAAAGAATATGATGTGCAAAATATCAACAACAAATTTCCGCCAATGTAGTGTTAAGTTGTTTGCAGCGAATATCAGCAACATGTATCGAGCAGCATTTTCATATTTCTAAAAAAATTTAATTGTCAATCAGATTGTAGGAGGAAATTCATTATATTTAGGTATTAATAATTCAGCAGAAGATGTTTGTGGAAATCAAAACCCAGAAACAGAGAAAAGAATAGTCTTCAAAACTGTTATGTTGCTGTTCAATGATTTTCGTAAGTTCGAAGTTACTACCAGTCTCTAAGTTCAACAATTCCCTCGAAGTTTCATAATTGGCAATCGGAGACATCACGAAATGTCTGCAAATTAACGACGGAATATTACCGCACGTGTAGTACTAAGTTGTTAGCACGAAACTTTAGCAACATGTATGGAGCAATATTTTAGTGTTTCTAAGATATATGTAACGATCAATCAAATTGCAGTAAACGAAACTTCAGCAACATGTATCGGGCAACATTTTAGTGTTTCTAAGAAAAATGTAACGACCAATCAAATTGCAGGAGGAAATGCTAAAATTGATCAATTCCCAATAAATTTCCGTCAAAAAGGGACTTTTAGTGTACAACTTTAGGACGGAGCAAATATGGTCGTGTAAGTGATATTTTGCTGGCCAAAATTGCAGCGCAACAAACTGGTAGTGCTCAATGTTTTTTGTGCCAAAGAATTTAGTAGCAAATTCTAAGTTCAACACTTCCCTCGAACCTTTATGAAACTCCGTCCACAACTAGGAAGATGTTAGCGACTTACTGACAATAACTTTCCGTCATTGTAGTACTAAATTGTTCGCATGAAATATCAGCAACATTTATAAAGCAACATTTAAGTTTTTCGTAGAAACATGTAATGACAAATCAAGTTGCAGGAAAAAATGCTGCCATTGCTCATTTAATTCCTTTAAAAAAGAATTTTTTAGAGTAAACAAAATTCAAAATTGTGAAATATATAGTAGTCAACACTGACATGTTGCTGGTTCATTTCGCAGCGAAAAAAATTGTGGTTGCACAATATTTTATGATGTCAGTACCAGTTTTGAGAGTGTATACCACCAAAGGTTTTGTAAGTCATTATCAGAACATGAGCAACCAAAATATTTTAGTGTTGCATTTCAGGAAGGAGATAATTTCCAAAAACCAGACAAATTTTCAAAAATTAGAGAAAAGTCTAAAAGTTTTTTATAAATTCAGCTGAAAAATGCCTCCAGAATTAACCCTTCTTTAATGTTGCCAAACATTCATTGGTCGATTAGAGCCGACTACTTTTGATTACTAGATTAGTTTAGTGTTTTGGTTTAGTTATAATTTATTTATTTTTATAAGCTTTGCTAAAAATTTAGTTTATAATAAATGAGCTTTATTTTTCGGCTAATTTTTGTTGTCATTCCATTGTTGTTTTTGCTTTTTCTTTAATAAGTAATAAATATTTAGTTTATACAAATTTATTATATAAATTTTTTATCTAAAAAAGATTTTTCATTAAGTCTAGAGTGGTTTGTGTGTGTGTGTGTGTATGTGTATTTGTATTTGCTGTATAAATTGAAGTTCTTGGGTATTTTATATTTTGTGAAGACTTTTCCACAATGTTGCAGCAACATTTAGAAATTTTGTTTTCTTTTTATTTATATATATGTATGTATGTATATATATAATTCTGTTTTGTAGTAAATAATATGATTATTTATGTTTTTATTTACTTCTATAATGTATAAAGTTTTCCTTTACGTTATTCCTTGTTTTTCATTACCCACTAATATGTACGGCGAGTAGTACTTACTTGTCCTCAAATAAAATGTTGTTAGGTTTTTTTTTTATTTTGTTTGTTTTTGGTTTCTCTAGGTTTGCACGAGTGGGAATACTTCCCTAAAGCGTACGAGTACAAATTACAAAAAAAGTGTCTTGATTTGTGTTTTGTTGTTGTTGTTCTTGCTGTTGCTGGGGTAGTTGAATAGCAGCTGTTTAGGTCTGTTGTATAGAACTTAAAAATGCCGGATCAACTGAAGCAACTTTAGCTGTCAGAAACGCATGCATACAAAATAGCAAACTCTGCAGTACTTGACATTCCAGTTCCTGTCATCCAATTTTGTTTTGTTTTGTTTTTCGGTTATTCGATTATATATTTAGTTTTTTTTTTGGGTTTGTGATGTCGCATGAAAATATATAAGGAAAACACAAAAAGAGGAGCAATGAATTAATGAGTGGCATAAGTTTAGATATATTTTTTTTTATATTAAGCAGTAAATATATAAGCTATGTTAACTACATTTTATATACGTATAATATTTCTATTTTTCTATAAAATTTAAAAAAATATTTAAAGTATATGTTTTTGACTCTGGTAAACAAAAGCGATTCTTATAGGGTTAATTACCATAGATTACCACAGTGTAATTAAAATGTTTCAACATCATTCAATTTACTGTCGAAGGCAGTTTACTAAGGAAATCGTTATGGTTTGTCATAAGAAATAACCCCTTGTTAGAGAATGGAAATGTTGTCTAAATTACCTACAATCTTTATCGATGTTTAGGGGGATATACTTCATCTATTACTATTAGATTTACGTATACTTCATCTATTACTGTTACGTTACCGTACGAAGGTCAATATTTCGCGAGAAAGTTTAGAAAATTCCATACAAAAAAATTTATGCAAAATATCGGCGACAAAATTCCACAAATGTAGTTATACTAAGTTGTTCAGTATCAGCAACATGTAACACGCAACATTGTTTCTAAGGAAACTGATACGATCAGTCAAATTGTAGGCAGAATTGATCAATGTTGCCAACTTCGAAAAATTTTCTCAAAAAACCATATTGTTCTATAAAAAAAATCTACAAACTGAGAAAAATATAGTTGTCAACACCAATATGTAGCTGGAGAATTCTGCAGCGGAACAAATTGAAGTTGCTCAATAATTTCCATGTGAACGATGTTTGTGCTCAGCTTAAGATAAATATTTTGACCAAAATTTTACTAAACTCTGTAGAAAGAAAGTGCCAGCGAAATATTGACGAAATATTTCCGCACCTACTAAGTTGTTAGCATGATATAACAGCAACATGTATCGAGCAACAAGTTAATGTTTCTAAGGAAACTGAGACCACCATTCAACTGTCATGACCTTTAAAACTGTAAGCAGAAATTATCAATGTTGTCAACTCTAATTCAATTTCTCAAAAAAAAAAAAGATTATTTTGTGTAAAAAACTGAGATAAATTTAGTTGCCAACACAGATATTTATGTTGCTGGTCAATTCTGCAGCTCGGTTTAGGATAAACATTTCCCGCGATATCTTACAAAACTCCGTACAAAAAGTGACTGAGAAATATCGACGAAATATTTCCGCACATGTAGAACTAAATTGTTCCCATGAAATATCAGCGACATGATAAAACTGAAAACTGAATGCAACCATTGAAATTTCACTGAAAAACGATCATAATATCAACTCCAATTCAGTTTCTCAAAAAAAATAATATAAAAACTGTGAAAAATATAATTTTCAACACCAATATGTTGCTGGACAATTTTGAAGCGGAACAAATTGATGTTGCTTAATATTTTTCATTTCAACGATCTTGGTACTCGGCTTGAGGTAAATATTTTGCGCGAAATTTTATTAAACTCTGTAGAAAGAAAGTGCCTGCGAAATATTGACAAAATATTTCCGCACGTATAGTACTAAGATGTTCGCATGAAATATCAGCAACATGTATCAAACAACATTTTAATGCTTCTAAGAAAACTGAAGAGACCAATTAAATTGTAGACTAAAACGACCATCTTATCAACTCTCATTACATCTGTGCCGATAAGGAAAAACGACTTATGTGCATTTCCTACCTTTTTGGGTGAGCATTTTTAGGAGGTATTTTCCATGAGAAGTTCTGACATTTAATTAGATATGTAAACAATATCTTGTGTACGACTTCCTGATACATAAGACAAATTAAAAAAAATCTTGTTCTGGAGGTAATTGAGACCCCAGTGGTTATCGTAGTGCACTTAATCAATATTTTCCTAAGTGCACTGAAAACATTTTTTCTTTTTGGCACAGAAATTTCACAAACAGATTTGTTGGTTTAGCAATAATCTAAAGACGGAGAAAAATATAGCCGTCTACAATGATATGTTGCTGGCCAATTCTGCTGCGGAACAAATTTATGTTGCTCAATAATTTCTTAAGATATGTATATATTTTGAGCGAAATTTTACTAAACTCTGTACAAGGAAAATGTCTGCGAATTATTGACGAAATATTTCCGTACGTGTAGTAAGTAACAACTTGATTGAATGAATTGCCTGCAACATGTATCAAGCAACATATTTTACACGACAACTGAAGCGACCAATCAAACTGCCAGGCATACATTATACAATTTTTCAATTCTCATTCAATTCGTCAAAGAGAAGTAATTTAATTTAAAAAACAGAAAATAACCGTCAACACCAATATGTTACTGAACAAGTTTGCAGCGGAGCAAGTTGATGTTACTCAATAATTTCCCTGCAAACGATCTTAGCTCTCGGTTTAAGATAAATATTTTGCTCGAAATTTTACAAACTTCTGTACAAAGAAAGTGCCTGCGAAATATTGCCAAAATATTTCGGCACGTGTAGTACTAAGTTGTTCGTAGGAAATGTAAGCAACATGTATAGAGCAACATTTTAATGTTCCTAAGAAAACTGAAATGACCAATCAAATTGCAAGCAGAAATTATCATCAATGTTTTCAAGTGTCATTCAATTTTTCAAAGTGATGGTTTGTTGAAAAATATTCTAAAAACAAAGACAAATATAGTGTCCGACACCAATATGTTGCTGGACAATTCCGCAACGGAACAAGTTGATGTAACTCAACAATTTCCCTGCAAACAATCTTAGCACTCGGCTTCAGATAAATATTTTGCCCGAAATTTGACAAAACTCCGCAAAAAAGTGGCAGCAGAATATCGAGAAAATCTTTCCGCACGTGTAGTACTAAGTTGTTCGCATTAAATGTTCGCAACATGTATCGAGCAACCTTTAATGTTCCTAAGAAAACTGAAATGAGTGATAATTTGAAAAAGTGATAAATTTTGTCAACTCTCAATCAATTTTTCAAGGTGATGTTTTGTTTAAAAATAGAGAAAATATAATTGTCAACACCGATATGTTGCTGGACAATTCTGCAGCGGAACAAATTGATGTTGCTCAATAATTTCCATGTGAACGATGTTTGTGCTCAGCTTAAGATAAATATTTTGACCAAAATTTTACTAAACTCTGTAGAAAGAAAGTGCCAGCGAAATATTGACGAAATATTTCCGCACCTACTAAGTTGTTAGCATGATATAACAGCAACATGTATCGAGCAACAAGTTAATGTTTCTAAGGAAACTGAGACCACCATTCAACTGTCATGACCTTTAAAACTGTAAGCAGAAATTATCAATGTTGTCAACTCTAATTCAATTTCTCAAAAAAAAAAAGATTATTTTGTGTAAAAAACTGAGATAAATTTAGTTGCCAACACAGATATTTATGTTGCTGGTCAATTCTGCAGCTCGGTTTAAGATAAACATTTCCCGCGATATCTTACAAAACTCCGTACAAAAAGTGACTGAGAAATATCGACGAAATATTTCCGCACATGTAGAACTAAATTGTTCCCATGAAATATCAGCGACATGTAAAGAGCAACATTTTAATGTTTCTAAGAAAACTGAATGCAACCATTGAAATTTCACTGAAAAACGATCATAATATCAACTCCAATTCAGTTTCTCAAAAAAAATAATATAAAAACTGTGAAAAATATAATTTTCAACACCAATATGTTGCTGGACAATTTTGAAGCGGAACAAATTGATGTTGCTTAATATTTTTCATTTCAACGATCTTGGTACTCGGCTTGAGGTAAATATTTTGCGCGAAATTTTATTAAACTCTGTAGAAAGAAAGTGCCTGCGAAATATTGACAAAATATTTCCGCACCTACTAAGTTGTTAGCATGATATAACAGCAACATGTATCGAGCAACAAGTTAATGTTTCTAAGGAAACTGAGACCACCATTCAACTGTCATGACCTTTAAAACTGTAAGCAGAAATTATCAATGTTGTCAACTCTAATTCAATTTCTCAAAAAAAAAAAGATTATTTTGTGTAAAAAACTGAGATAAATTTAGTTGCCAACACAGATATTTATGTTGCTGGTCAATTCTGCAGCTCGGTTTAGGATAAACATTTCCCGCGATATCTTACAAAACTCCGTACAAAAAGTGACTGAGAAATATCGACGAAATATTTCCGCACATGTAGAACTAAATTGTTCCCATGAAATATCAGCGACATGTAAAGAGCAACATTTTAATGTTTCTAAGAAAACTGAATGCAACCATTGAAATTTCACTGAAAAACGATCATAATATCAACTCCAATTCAGTTTCTCAAAAAAAATAATATAAAAACTGTGAAAAATATAATTTTCAACACCAATATGTTGCTGGACAATTTTGAAGCGGAACAAATTGATGTTGCTTAATATTTTTCATTTCAACGATCTTGGTACTCGGCTTGAGGTAAATATTTTGCGCGAAATTTTATTAAACTCTGTAGAAAGAAAGTGCCTGCGAAATATTGACAAAATATTTCCGCACGTATAGTACTAAGATGTTCGCATGAAATATCAGCAACATGTATCAAGCAACATTTTAATGCTTCTAAGAAAACTGAAGAGACCAATTAAATTGTAGACTAAAACGACCATCTTATCAACTCTCATTACATCTGTGCCGATAAGGAAAAACGACTTATGTGCATTTCCTACCTTTTTGGGTGAGCATTTTTAGGAGGTATTTTCCATGAGAAGTTCTGACATTTAATTAGATATGTAAACAATATCTTGTGTACGACTTCCTGATACATAAGACAAATTAAAAAAAATCTTGTTCTGGAGGTAATTGAGACCCCAGTGGTTATCGTAGTGCACTTAATCAATATTTTCCTAAGTGCACTGAAAACATTTTTTCTTTTTGGCACAGAAATTTCACAAACAGATTTGTTGGTTTAGCAATAATCTAAAGACGGAGAAAAATATAGCCGTCTACAATGATATGTTGCTGGCCAATTCTGCTGCGGAACAAATTTATGTTGCTCAATAATTTCTTAAGATATGTATATATTTTGAGCGAAATTTTACTAAACTCTGTACAAGGAAAATGTCTGCGAATTATTGACGAAATATTTCCGTACGTGTAGTAAGTAACAACTTGATTGAATGAATTGCCTGCAACATGTATCAAGCAACATATTTTACACGACAACTGAAGCGACCAATCAAACTGCCAGGCATACATTATACAATTTTTCAATTCTCATTCAATTCGTCAAAGAGAAGTAATTTAATTTAAAAAACAGAAAATAACCGTCAACACCAATATGTTACTGAACAAGTTTGCAGCGGAGCAAGTTGATGTTACTCAATAATTTCCCTGCAAACGATCTTAGCTCTCGGTTTAAGATAAATATTTTGCTCGAAATTTTACAAACTTCTGTACAAAGAAAGTGCCTGCGAAATATTGCCAAAATATTTCGGCACGTGTAGTACTAAGTTGTTCGTAGGAAATGTAAGCAACATGTATAGAGCAACATTTTAATGTTCCTAAGAAAACTGAAATGACCAATCAAATTGCAAGCAGAAATTATCATCAATGTTTTCAAGTGTCATTCAATTTTTCAAAGTGATGGTTTGTTGAAAAATATTCTAAAAACAAAGACAAATATAGTGTCCGACACCAATATGTTGCTGGACAATTCCGCAACGGAACAAGTTAATGTAACTCAACAATTTCCCTGCAAACAATCTTAGCACTCGGCTTCAGATAAATATTTTGCCCGAAATTTGACAAAACTCCGCAAAAAAGTGGCAGCAGAATATCGAGAAAATCTTTCCGCACGTGTAGTACTAAGTTGTTCGCATTAAATGTTCGCAACATGTATCGAGCAACCTTTAATGTTCCTAAGAAAACTGAAATGAGTGATAATTTGAAAAAGTGATAAATTTTGTCAACTCTCAATCAATTTTTCAAGGTGATGTTTTGTTTAAAAATAGAGAAAATATAATTGTCAACACCGATATGTTGCTGGACAATTCTGCAGCGGAACAAATTGATGTTGCTCAATAATTTCCATGTGAACGATGTTTGTGCTCAGCTTAAGATAAATATTTTGACCAAAATTTTACTAAACTCTGTAGAAAGAAAGTGCCAGCGAAATATTGACGAAATATTTCCGCACCTACTAAGTTGTTAGCATGATATAACAGCAACATGTATCGAGCAACAAGTTAATGTTTCTAAGGAAACTGAGACCACCATTCAACTGTCATGACCTTTAAAACTGTAAGCAGAAATTATCAATGTTGTCAACTCTAATTCAATTTCTCAAAAAAAAAAAGATTATTTTGTGTAAAAAACTGAGATAAATTTAGTTGCCAACACAGATATTTATGTTGCTGGTCAATTCTGCAGCTCGGTTTAGGATAAACATTTCCCGCGATATCTTACAAAACTCCGTACAAAAAGTGACTGAGAAATATCGACGAAATATTTCCGCACATGTAGAACTAAATTGTTCCCATGAAATATCAGCGACATGTAAAGAGCAACATTTTAATGTTTCTAAGAAAACTGAATGCAACCATTGAAATTTCACTGAAAAACGATCATAATATCAACTCCAATTCAGTTTCTCAAAAAAAATAATATAAAAACTGTGAAAAATATAATTTTCAACACCAATATGTTGCTGGACAATTTTGAAGCGGAACAAATTGATGTTGCTTAATATTTTTCATTTCAACGATCTTGGTACTCGGCTTGAGGTAAATATTTTGCTCGAAATTTTACAAACTTCTGTACAAAGAAAGTGCCTGCGAAATATTGCCAAAATATTTCGGCACGTGTAGTACTAAGTTGTTCGTAGGAAATGTAAGCAACATGTATAGAGCAACATTTTAATGTTCCTAAGAAAACTGAAATGACCAATCAAATTGCAAGCAGAAATTATCATCAATGTTTTCAAGTGTCATTCAATTTTTCAAAGTGATGGTTTGTTGAAAAATATTCTAAAAACAAAGACAAATATAGTGTCCGACACCAATATGTTGCTGGACAATTCCGCAACGGAACAAGTTGATGTAACTCAACAATTTCCCTGCAAACAATCTTAGCACTCGGCTTCAGATAAATATTTTGCCCGAAATTTGACAAAACTCCGCAAAAAAGTGGCAGCAGAATATCGAGAAAATCTTTCCGCACGTGTAGTACTAAGTTGTTCGCATTAAATGTTCGCAACATGTATCGAGCAACCTTTAATGTTCCTAAGAAAACTGAAATGAGTGATAATTTGAAAAAGTGATAAATTTTGTCAACTCTCAATCAATTTTACAAGGTGATGTTTTGTTTAAAAATAGAGAAAATATAATTGTCAACACCGATATGTTGCTGGACAATTCTGCAGCGGAACAAATTGATGTTGCTCAATAATTTCCATGAGAACGATCTTGGTACTCGGCGTAAAAAAAAGGTGGCAGCTGAATATATGGGAAATCTTTCTGCACGTGTAGTACTAAGTTATTCACATGAAATATCAGCAACATGTATTAGGCAACATTTTAATGTGAAAACTGAAAATGATCAAATGATCAAAAAATTGCAGGCAAATATTATAAATTTTGTCAACTCTCTATCAATTTTTCAAGGTGATGTTTTGTTTAAATATAATTTAAAATCAGAGAAAATATAGTTATCAACACCGATATGTTGCTGGATAATTCTGTAGCAGAACAAATTGATGTTGCTCAATAAATTCCATGCAAACGATCTTAGTACTTGGTTTATGATAAATATTTTGCTCGAAATTTTACAAAATTCTGTAGCAGAACAAATTGATGTTGCTCAATAAATTCCATGCAAACGATCTTAGTACTTGGTTTATGATAAATATTTTGCTCGAAATTTTACAAAACTCTTTACAAAGAAAGTATCTGCGAAGTATTGACGAAATATTTGATCACTTTAGTATTAACTTGCTAACACGAAATATCAGCAACATGTATCGAGCAACATTTTAATGTTTCTAAGAAAACTGAAACGACCAATCAAATTGGAGGCAGAAATGGTAAACTCTCATTAAATTTCTCAAAAAAGAATTCGTTGGCGTAAAAAAACCCTAAATCACTGATATGTTGCTGGAAATCTGTGTTGCCAATTTGAAGTTCTGCGCCTCTAACGATACAATATGTTTAGCGGAGACAACACCACCTAGTAATTGCCCACTTAATACGTTTTAACCGGTTGGAATTAGTTTTAAATTAAAAATCCCGCAGGTCACTAATTGTGATAAATTCCCGCTAGAGAGATGTAATGAGAAACCAAAGTTGTTGTAATTACCAGAAGGGTCCAATCATTTTGACACAACAGACTTTTCTAGTAGGGTAATGTTCAAGTGGCAGTTCGGTAGGTGTTTATTCCATTCATTTTTAGACAAGAAACTATTTGATGACGATGTTATGAGTCGTCCGTCGCATAGAAAATTAAAAATAAGACGGATTCTTGATCTTTGAAAAATCCTTGTAGTTTTTGGATCTTCTTTTCAGAATATTGAACTATACAACATTTTAATTACATTTTCATAATCTGTATAATTTGTTGAACAAGATTGTTAAAATTTATATTGCAATTTTGGTCAATTCTTGCTTTTAATCCTATACGAATCTGTGATTTGTTCCAACAAATTTAATATGACTTATTAATTTAGTATAGAATTAAATTTTATGTAATTTTTCTAGAATACAATTTTAAGTTGCTTTAATAAAAGTTTCTCTAATTAGAAATGCATTTAAAGTTTTTAATTAAAAGAAAAGGTTTAAAATTTATTAATAACTTAAATAAAACTACTTTCAAATGCATTTTCATAGAGTTAGAAAAATATGGGTCATTCCATGAGGGAGTTACTACAATTTATGTCGGCAGTAATCAAAGACCTGATCCTGATTTCTGGCTAGCCAGGGGAAAGGAAACGCTGACCAAGCTCGGTCAGCGTTTCCTTCCCCTGGACAGACAAGTTGGCTAGGATTGATTTTCCAATGCAAATGAAACAGATGAAAAAACTTTATTGCGATGAGATCACCATGCAATAATTCGAAAGGCAAGAAATCTGTATTTAATAAAAGTGGTAGTGACGTTTTGATTCTGGAAGCAATATTACCAGGTAATTGGAGAATCAGAAAACACTCAGCTAGACTCGGGCTTTCTTACAATGAATACTGTCAATGTTGCCGAGAATCCCGTATCCGATGAATAAAGCGGACCCTGTAAGATTATGCAGGAACCATGTATATGTTTGGAACATCCATATACTTACGTATGTCAAATGACAACCCACTTTTATAAATCACCTTTCGACTAAGTTACTCTATTTTCTCCCCGGGAAATTATATGTGCCAGAAACTCTTGTTCAAGCATATTAAACTGTACTCGTCAAAAGGTTAAAGGTTGGTCACAGGGTTGCCAGATGACAAGCGGCACAAATCTGCATAATTATTACTTAAATGCGGAATTTCTTTAAACAACTCTTATTCTATTGGTGCATTGACAGATATTTTGTTGTCATATGGGTTAAAAAAGGTTTGGAAAATTGGGACAAGAACTAGGACGAAAATAAAAAGATTGTGTTCTTAACTTGAATTTGAAAAGAAAAATATTCATATTTGTTTTTTGAAACACGTTGAAAATATTTATTTTCGAGTCAGCTTAATATTCAGATACGACATCATGGCATCTTTTATCTAAGAAAATAAATTTTCCAACAATGTTTTTACAAAAGGGCCTTTTAAAACGGGACCTCCAGAGCGTTATAATGGCGCCATTGAGAACGGACGTGACGAACTAGTTGCGTCCAGTCCTGAATTTCTTGAACCTGTAAACGGATTCGAGACATTGGACATTACTTCGCAATTCATGTGTGGTATGGTTTCGAATTAAGTACAAGTTTTAGGCCGATTTGTACACTTTTGGCTAAGTTCACCAAATTCGTACTACTTTTACAAAATGAAGTCACAGCAATAGGCTGGTTTTTCATACAAAATTGAACCAGTACCAGAACAGGAAGCCGGCCGAAAATTAGCCAATTTGTTAAAGCTTACGCAGCCACTATTTGGTATTGCCTTCAAACGTGAGCCGATTTGGCCGGCTCATAAACACCGGGAGAAGCCATTGAACATTCTCATACAAATCGATGCCGATTAAATAGGTTTTGCGCCGCCGCCGACTATTATTTGGGATCGGCTTCATTTTCTGACCAGCACCTATGAGAATACTGGTACTAATTTTTCAAATTTTGTTTACATTTTACTGACTTCTTTCTTGTAATTTCGGAATAAAAAAAAAAAAAATGCGGAATACTTAAATATTCGGCACTCTGGATCCCCACAAAGTGTCGGGAAAATACCGTCGAATCCAAAGGGTTTAGCAACAACAATTGGATATAATTCCTTGAATTTTCAACTTTTGTGATTTTTGCAGAAAGTAATCACTTATGACAACTCCCACCGAGGGTTTTGGGGTTATCTTCTACCTGTTTCCACTTGATTCTCTGGGAAGGCAAAAGGCTACAATTTCGGCAATCTAACTAAGACATTCCTCGCGATGGATCACTTTAAGGGATCTGCAGTAATCCACAGTAGAAGCGGTTTATATAACACCCATTTCTACCTTTGAGAGAAACTTCACCACTCAAATATTGGACAGGCAGGACTGGAAGATATTGCATGTATTTAGGCTTCTACAATGATGACTCCAACATAGATGACAAAGTGGGCTTTGTAGTCTATTCTAAACAGAAGGGTCTAGAGTAGAGATGAACACGTGAGTAAGTTTTGGCTCACGCTCACGAAAGGAAGACGGTCACTCACGCACGATTACGCGCTAAGATTTTTTCGGCAATCACGATCACGCACGCGCACGTGAGCACAATTTGGTCCTAGTCACATTCACTCGAAAATTCACGACGATCACGTGACTCGCATCCATCTCAAGTCTAGACCTCACAGAAGGCCTGTCAGGTCATTGAATCGTAGTTTATTTTAAGCAGAAGTCATGGCCGTCAAAGAGTTGCCCTTTCGCTGAGATGAAGCGCCATCACCGCCTTGGGAATCTACATCTACTCTGACGGCCGGCTGCCCTGCTTATCAAAAAAGACTCAACTCCAAAAAAAATTAAAAAAAATATATTTTTTCAAATTCTCAAGTTGGCTACGTGCACCTTTCGGTGTGGTTCGACATGGACACTTCATAAATATTATTAATTATTATATTAATTATATATTAATTATTATTATTATATTAATTAATATTAACTATAAAAAACAACGAGCTTTTTTATTACAAATGACGCTCCAAGCAGAATTCAGAAATCTGCATATCCTGAAAAATGTAGGAAACTGGACTTGAGTCTTTCTGGATAAGCACAGCAGTCGGGCTGTGATGAAATCTTTGCAATCTGTATTCATGACATCAAGAACTGCCCACAACTGTCTCGCATCTATAATTGAAATGGCCAAGCAGTTCGATATCCATCGTACATGGATACCAGGGCACAGCAACATTCGAGGGAACCATAGGCGAGATCAGAGACTACCATACCCGTTCCACTGAATATGGAGCATGTGAATAGACTCCAGTCTGCATGCAAACTCATGCTTAAAACCGAAACACTCAGATATGTGAATGACAGACGATCTGATGGCACAAAATGTAAGATCGCCAGGAAAGTATGACTCAGTTATGACCTGAATCGTAAGCTAATCTTGATACCTAGTCCTAGAAAAGATATGTCTACGATAGTAACTGGGATTACTGGATACTGTTTAATTGGCAGACACGCGTCCAGACTTGGAATCTTAGCTCAAAAGCAGATGCAGTGGGATGAAGAGACGGGCGAGAGCAACAAACATCTCATACACTACTGTTCGTCATTTTGTATGAGTAGGATATAATATCTAGGATCATATTTCGTGGTGGATCTGAAAGACGTTATTCCAGGAGTTAAGCTGAATCATCTGAGGACCTTTTTGCAGGGGCTAATATGTTCGCCAACGACTCTCTTCTACAGCCATATCCAGGAATATTGAGATGATGTATTTCTATGGATTGAACGATTTTTGATCAAACCAGGTTAACAGATTTAAGGATGGGGATGGAATATGACTTGCCGTGCTATAACATCGGTCCTCATCGGACAAACTGTACCAATAGTGACAGCTACTGCTATATATTCGAATCTAGTCTCTATTATTGGACCGCGAAGCTGGGCTGCCCCCCACTTAACCCAACCAATATTAGTAGCTAATGTAGATTACCACAGTGGATGTAAGGATCTGTTGATTTTATAGTTGATTTTGAGAAGAGTTTATTTAGAAAAAATCAATATGTAGTGGAAATAGCTTTCGAAAACTGATTGTAAATCCCGGAATAAAAATTGTGTTGGGTTATGTAATACTCGTAGTATAACCTTCTTCTGACTTCTACACATAACTGCTTCTATCTACCAGACATTTGTTATATATAAGAAGGTAAAAGTCAAAGGAAATAGTGAACTGATATTAAATAGGTTGAAGAACGCAAGTTTTAGTCCAAAATATATTCTAGGATCAATGATTTCTGATCTAAATCAATAGTTACATAACTTGCTACTGTATTCGGAATATCTGCATGAAATTTGTAACAATCGGAACTAATTCTAGCAACTAATTCTAGGAACCATTGATAGAACAATATCGTGTTTAGCCATCATTATAAAATATATTGTTCTAAGCTAAATGAAACCTTTAACACTTTCAAAGTCAAGGACTTCAAGCATTTCAAGGAAACCATCAAGATAAAATCTATTTGGCAAAAAATATATACATATAAATATTGTTGCGAAAAATGCCTTACAGTTTTGGCTGAACTAACATTTGAATCTTAACGGAAATCGTCGGTATGTTAAACTAACATTTGAATGTTAATGAACAACAGTGGTGGGTGTTGCAGCTTGGTTGTTCTGGTTGTTGTCAGATTAGTGAAGCTTAATGTTAATGAGATGTCTATAAATACATCGGAACTGTAAATTTAAAGCTACAGTTTTCGATCTCACCACTAAAGGTTTATGAATTGGATAAGGATCCTAAGAGATAATTGGAGAAGAATCGAGAGGTAGATGGCGCTATCAATACCTGAAAACAACACGATGTAGGGGGAGGGTTCCAAAAGATAACCCCTCCTCGCTGCTCAGGGGTACTATTGCCTCTAAAATCTGTTCGATTCTGATTACAATAATTTCCCTATTTTAGTGGAATGACCCATAATGAAGTAATAAATTAAAGCCAACTTTGTAGAACATGTCAATCCATAAATTAACAATAGAGTTTTAACGAAACTAAACATTTACTATTTCACAAACAAAACAAATAAATGAAATTATAAAAGTTTAATAGAAATTACTCAGAAATTACTCTACAACAGTACTCATACTTGTACGTACTACTTGGTTGAGTGGAGCCAAGGGAGAGAGGATTTTGTTATTATTTCATACAATCTCCCTGCTCTTGGGCCAATTATAAATTATTTACATACAAACATTCTCATACTTACTTTTGTTTCAATGGCTCTCGTCTCATGATCCTGGAAATGTAACTTTAGTTTAGATTTGCCATCATCGCTGGAGCCCCTTAGCTGAGAGAACTTGTATTGCCACACAATGGCCGAGTCGGCACCCTCTGCCAATGCGAACCCCGATTGCCAGTCCAATGTGAGGCCACCACTTTTGCCATGATGCGAGACGGCAAAGGTTTTACGCTGCACATCCATTAGCAGAAGATGAGGTTGATGGCGTGTCGAGGACAGGATATGAAAAGGAAACAAAAATTAAGTTGTTTTTATTTTCAGTGTTTACAAACAACAACAAAAAAGAGGCTATAAAAAGTATAACAGATGATTAAATGGTATATCGGACTCAACTGTCTGTCCGCTGGTGTGTTCTTATTATTTGTTAATCCATGAAAAGTACCTGGAAAGCAGGTCGAGAAGAGGCAATGGTTGTGGCGTCGAGGACCGCGAAATACCTCATTTATTAACTGTGTTAAGTCCGGTTGTCAATCAACCATTGGGGTCTGACTTAATCTCTTTAATGTGTCGATAAAGTTGACAAACAATGTAGAAGATACGCATCTCTACGAAATGGAACCCAGTGGCGAAATATAACACACCTACAGATTTAGGTTGTATTGTACCTGGCCATAATCTTATTATTATTAATTTCATAAATTGCTAAATAAACATTTGACTTTGTTTCCTGCTAAGTTATAAAGTCATTTGTGACATGATAGATAGATAGATAGATGTTCCGGAAGTGAAATACCGGATTAAAGTTTAAAAAATTGTAAGGAGATTATTTATTTTGCACTTCAAGCTAAACAGAATTATATAAAACATTTTAAATTGGTTGTGAAGTTCAGTACCAGGAAAAAATATAATTAAATCATTCTTATGAAACTACTTCTTTCAGTACATCCAAGGTAGCACTATGTGCTGATTTTCGGCATAGAAGAATTCAGATTTGCATTGCATCGGATGTGCGAAGAAAAGTACTTGTGCATGTAATGCTGTTGTAGCAACATTTCGACTGATTACATATACGCTAAAAAATAATGGCCCCAGCAACATATTGCAGGAAACATGTACATGTTTGAATGCATTATTTTCATGAATTGAAGATCTGCTGCCTTTTTGTTACTTAGTTGTATGTCTCGTTTTTATTTTTAGCGGTTTTCAAGAAACAAAACCACATTTGGGTCCCAAAAACATATATTATAGCCTATTAATCATTGTGTCCCAAACATGTTATATTGAATAGCAACACATTGTGTTTGGGCACAAGTATGGTATATTTGCGACAAGCTACAAACTCGTTACAGATTTTCAGCGTGTATGTAGGATGGTAGAAAGATCTTCTTTAGAACGACTATAAAGTTCTCCCAACAAGGTCAAATAAAGAAGTTACTAGGTTAAATAGGGACGGGTACATGTTAAAATTGAATGAAACAAGTTGCGTGTGAGATGTCAACTAATTTTTTGTTTTATTTGGAAAGCCTATGGTTTCCCTTTACATTCCATGAATAGATTGGGGAGAGCTTCTCACAACCAGTGAGGTGTGCGCTTTTTAGTTTTACACTCACTGATTGGGACGTAAATTTTTACACCGGTTCCGAACGGTATTTTGCGAAACTTTTTCATGGCTAAGTACTCGGTAGTGTTGCCATCACTACGCGAGGTGGACACCGCCGAATGAAATGTAAGGTGGTCAAGAGCAGGGATCGCACCCACGTTCTCATGAACAAGAGCCGCGTACACTACCATTGCACAACCGATGGCCATAAAGGCCTATGCATCAATTACCTTATATATGAAATATTCATCGTATCCGATAGGTTAAATTTTTGGACGATTCTGGCGCATATATCAGACTGCATTTTAGCGATGGTACGAGTTACGTTGGCTTAAGCAGAGCACTGATGGATTGGTGCTATTGGTATGTACCTGCGACTTAAGGAGACCTCACAAGAAAAAGTGTAACGGAGTCAAATCGCACGATCGCGGTGACCAGTTCACGTCACTTTTGCTTGAGGTAACCATACCTCGATGGTGCAATGATTAGTGTGCGCGCCTCTTGTGCATGAGATCCGGGGTTCGATCCCTGCTCTGACCACCTTAAAATTTCTTTCGGCGGCAGTCACCTCGCACAGTGACGGCGACACTATCGAGTACTTTGCCATGAAAAAGCTTCTCAAAATATCGTTTGGAATCGGTGTAAAACTGTAGGCCCCAATCAGTGAGTTTAAAACTAGAGAGCGCACAGCTCACTGGTTGTGAGAAGCTCTCCCCAATTCCTTCATGGAATGTAATGGGAAACCCTTTTTTTTATTTTTTTAACCATGCCCTTAAATCGTTTGTTCAAGAAAGACTCAACTCCAAAAAGTTAAAAAAAGTATTTTTTTTTAAATTCTCAAGTTAGCTCCATTGTGGACCTTCCGGTGTGGTTGGAGGTGGCTGCAAAACTACATAAATATTATTAAATGCACTATAAAAACAACAGGTTTCTTATTACAGATAAAGCTCCAAGCAGAATTCAGAAATCTGCTTCTCATGAAATATGTAGGAAACTGGACTTGAGTCTTTTTGGATAAGCACGGCAGTCGGGTTGTATTGAAATCTTTGCAATCTCTATTCATGACTTCAAGAACTGCCCACAACTGTCGCCTAATTATAATTGAAACGGCCAAGCCGCTTGATATCCACCTCATATGGATACCAGAGCACAGGAACATTCCTGGGAACCATAGGCTAGATCAGAGACTACCATACCTGTACCACTGAATATGGAGCATGTGTATATGTCGCATGCAAATGTCGCTTTTTCCTGAGATAACCATGCCCTTAAATTGTTTGATCAGTAGTGCTATCGGTGACGGTGGCAGCAATGAAACCATAATTTTTGAAGAAGTACGGAACGATGATGCCACCTGCTCACAATCCACAACAAACAATGTCTTGGCCACAGTGACTCGCCCCTTGGTGGACCTCGTGGGGATTGGTATCGTCCCAAATCGGGTAATTTTGTTCGCCGACGTACCCGTTCATTCAAAATTGGGCATTGTCGCAAAATTGCACAACGCACGTATCGTTGCCACAAGGTAACACCCATTTTGACAACACAAAATCTACCCATCCCTTTTTGGAAAAGCCTTTACATAGGAGAAAGACCGCGCCCAAGAAACGGCCACATTCCAGGAAAAATAGTAACAGTCAACTTCTATACAACAATTCCACGGAGAGAGGCATAGACGGAGGAGTTTCTACACGATGGCGAGCGAGGAATTTATTGCAATTCTGCCGGATCTATGATGGATGAAGGAACGGGAATGAGACTCTTCATCGAGGATCTACACATTGAACGGCACTTTTGCCTTCCTTGGCATATAACTCTGTGTTTCAGGCAGACGTTATGGTGATCACGAAATATTATGAAGGATGAAGGTGGTTCCTCAAATGTGATGATAGCCAAACGGCGAGGAAATACATATTTTATAACCTATTAATCATTGTGTCCCAAACATGTTATATTGAATAGCAATCACAATGTCTTTGGACACATGTATTCTATATTTGCGACAAGCTACAAACACGTTATGTTTGTATTCAAACAACAATAAAAGACACATTTTTCAGCGTATAAGCACAGAACGGAGAACAGGAGGGAAATTAGTGTGTAAGTGTTGTGCCCAAAAATTTTTATAATTCTTAATTCTTATCTTATAAAATAAATAAATAAATGGTTTCCCATTACATCCCATGAAGGGACTGGGGAGAACTTCTCACAATCACTGAGCTGTGCGCTTTCCAGTTTTCACTCACTGATTGACTTTTGTAATTAAATAAATTCTTGGAAAAAATGTATGTTAAAAAATTGAAGCAATAAATACAGGCTGAAAAATTTGTATTTTTGTTGTTGTTTGGATGTAAATATAACGTGTTTTAGCTTGTCGCAAATATAGTATACTTGTGTCCAAACACGTTTCGTTTGCTATACAATATTATACAATAATTTATGTGTTATAATACATGTTTTTGTGACCCAAATACAGCTTTGTTTGTTGAAAAGTGTTGAAATCAAAAATGTGACAGACAATAAAGAATAGAGATGTTCCAAACATATATATGGTTCTGGCATAATATTACAGGGACCGTTTTTTTCAGCGTGTAAGAACGTAGTTATCATCAAGTTATCTAGTTTTTTAAATAGTAACTGATTTTGCTTGTTTTGCATTATGCTGATAACAAGGTGTTTTGCATGACTTTTGTGAAGCTTAATTTACAGAATATTTAAAGACTCACGCTGAAAAAGCTATCGTGTTTTGTTATTTGGATGCAAACATAACGTGTGTTTGGGGCTCGTCGCAAATATAATATACTTGTGTGCAAACACATTGTGTTTGCAATTCAATATTACATTTTGAGACACAATGATTAAAATATTATACGTTATAATATCTGTGTTTGCGACCCAAATGTATATGTATTACTGATACAAATACGGCTGTGTTTGATGCACTGTTAATGCTTTCTCGAGAGCAAGAGAATAAATAGAGACAACGAGAGAGTCTATCTTGTAAGTGGGTATTGGCATTTTTGCATTACTCTCAGTCAGTTATTCATAAATATTCCTGAATGTGAGTGTTAATTGCAGATGAAGTTTCATGTATTGAGTTGTCAGTAGTTCATCGGGTAGGGGATATCAAAAGCGCTTGGTCAGGGAAAAAAGAATAAACAAAGTCTCGGACGGTTTAATGGTTTGTGATGTTGCTTTGGTTTTTGTGTATGTGTTTCGTATATATGTATGTGTGCTACTAAAGTGAGAAACGATTTTGAGGAAAGAAACTGGGAAGAGCAACAACGTGAAGCCTTTTGTCTGCCTGAGCCTTTACTAAGAAAATCGGAACGGCGAACCATTTGTGCCTTCTGAAAACAAAAAAGTGAGAGACAACAATGAAAGGAGAAGGAAAAGAGCAGCAGATGCTCATTACATGAACAAACAACAAATTAATCTTTTAATTTTTTGTATTACTAATTATTTATAAATCCGGATTTCTATTGATAAAATTTATTATAATAAATGATACAAATATTTTGAATTCAAAGAATAATTTGATTCTAAATATGATTATGTTTGGGAGGAAATACGCACACATTTCCATGTAAGTATATGGACGTTTGGGGAACACGCGAATGCTTCCACGTAAGTATATTGTTGTTTGGGATGAAGAACGCATATGTGTACACGTAAAAGCATACATGTTTGACAGTAAATGTGCTACTGATTGCATTTAAATACAAGTGTGTTTGGGACTTGCAAATATATGAATGTTTGAAGTGTGTTCCAAACATATACATGGTTCCTGCAGAATATGTTTGGAAGTATATGTTACAGAGGCTAGGTTTTTCAGCGTGCTGTTATCAAACTTGTATTACACTTGCATTTTGGTCTTGTATTAGGTTGGGCAGAAGCTGTTAGTTTCGGTTGGAACTTAAGTTCCATTTCGCTGGATTTGCTTTTGATTTAAAGAGTTTTTTTGGCTTTACAAAAGTAATTTATGCTGAATTAAAGTTTTGCATTTATACTGTAATAATAGCACAGTTCTAGCCATTGGGCTTACTAGGTATTCTGGATGTGTATGCCAGTGAGGCAACTACTTCTTTGAGGATATCTAAAGAATTAGTATGTTAACACAAGTTACGTAGTAGTAACGTAGGAACTATACATGTAGTTGATGTCTTGGTACTAGCTACCTAACTAGTGAATGGTAGTGCAGGAAATGGGCAACTTTCTGCCTGGTAACACATCTACATCCTACCGAACAGTTATGGTCAAATTTCTAGTGATTGGCATGTCTTATTTTAACTCGATGCTTAGAGATTCATGAAATGTTCCAACCATGGAACACACAAATATACCGACTATAGTTTCTATAATATTTGTCAGCAAATTTCTTCTAGTTCCAGTTCCACAATGGCACGATTTCCATGCCACAATTCTCTAATATTATTATCATGACATGTGGGAACCTGCTGTTATTTATCAGTGACGTGAGTTCTGGCTCCAACACGAATTCTTTATCGATTTAACTTCATGATTTGGTTATTGCATAGACAGTTCTCTGTACTAAGTAAAACCAAATAAAACCTAAATAAACTTGTTACTTTTTCTATCGGCCAAAAAGGAAACAAAGTGGAAAAAAGTTGAATAGAATTCAATGCCTTCCCCGCATAAACTACGGACGCACAGCACAACATTCAAAAGTCATTGAACTTTATTTTTCGTGTTTTTGTTTCATTGTACTGGGGGCGGGGTGAGTTTCGTCGTCCCCTGCAAACATAGGAAATAGAAATTCCTGGCGAAAAAAAGTCGGAACATGCACATGAAATGTTTGCCTTCGTCTTTGCCATTCGTTGGTAATTTCTTAATGCCTGCATTTCCGTTTGAACTTTTGTACGATGGGTCCCTCCTCATCTGGGTTTCCTTTGAAGTTAGTGTGATTTTGTCGGCAGGAAAATTTGGCTTTCATGGAAGTTTTCTCCAGGTATATTGGGGTTGCGTGCGAGTTCCGCCACTGCATTCACAAAGGGACAGGCACAAAGTAAAAAAATCGTCAGGTGACAAATGTGTCATAGTTTGGAAGACTGTCGAATTACTTTTGATGGAAACGGTAGGGAGAAATACGTATTAATTTTGAAAGTAATTATTTATTGTATTAAATTATACCGTTTTACTTCAAAAACGTGTTGCTTAAGGACATATTTGCATTTCGTAGTGTATTACCAAATGTGTCACGTCTGTATTTCGAACGTGTGCTATATTCCACTTTGGCACCTGCATAATTGCTTTTGTTTGAAAGAAAACTCAATTCCGCAATCCTTGATTGTTGGCAAATATTTATTACAAGTTAAATAAGAAACGCGCAGCACGAATGGCGATGCTGCAATCAGTGGCAACACTATCTACTAATATGCTGTATTAGGAGAAGAGGCGAAAGAAGAAAGCTCAAAAGTGTGTGATAAAAGAAGAATGATCAAAAAAGAAAGTTCAAAAGTGATGTTGTAATCAGCTGCGATACAGTGGTATAGGTAGAAAATTCAAAAGTCAAGATGATTAAAATGTACTGAAGGATGAATAAAGGATCATCCCAAAATGAGCTAAAAACGCAACTGTAAGCTGTTGGGGAAGAAGCAGCAGAAATCGCAAAGTAAAAAGTTCGAAGAATTAATCTGAACAGGGAAAATGCAGAGCAACTTGAAAGAAAACCACAACACGCAAGGTAATGCTGCAATTACATTAAATGTCATCACATCCGAATTAGAGGTGGTCACATCCGTGTTAGAGGCTGTCACAATCGTATTAGAGTTGGTCACAACCAGAGGAGAGGTTGTCACAACCGCATTAGAGGTTGTCACAATCGCATTAGAGGTGGTCACAACCGCATGAGAAGTTTTTTCAACCAATTTTCAGTTGTGGAGACTAAACTCAGTCGTGACAATCTCAGTTCGGTTGTGCCAACTTGAATTCGGTTGCAACAGTCGAATTTACAGTTGCTACAACCACTTTTCAAACAATTAGTTCTGTGACTGTATAGATTCAGTAAAGAATCTTAGCGGAATGCTCCCATTTCGAGTTGGTATGTCTATTCAGTGGTGCATGCACGTTTCCTTAAGTGGTAATTTTTGTATGTAGTGATATTTTTTAACCTAAATTTCAAGTTGAAAAGAAATTTCAAGTCGAAAGAAAATCCAGCGTACTGTTATGCCGTGCTGTGAAAATGACTAGCATTGCTTAGGTCGGGTTTACAACCCTTCTATTTTCACTCGATTTTCGTGCCAAAGCCCAATCTTTCAACCTGTGTTTCAGCAGATACTAGTACTCCGTTTATAGCAAGATTCCACAGAAGAAAGGTTATTATTGAATTCTCCCTCTATGTCATGATAGCCTACTATTATGTATTCTTTGGCTGTCAACGATTCATCTATGCGCCGCACTAGATCGTTCAGAGCTGTCTCTGTGAATTCGGAAATGAGGCTTGCATACGGCAATCATATTGAAATGTTACACCAGTATTCGCCTGTAATTGCCCATCAATCAGCCAATGTCTTCAATATGTTCAGGGCTGATACGTCCAAAGTCTTTGGAAGTTATGTATGAAGCCTTTTCTACTTTGGGTATAAAATGCTTTCTCGCGTTACGTCATTCGTTTGAACCTGAACCCTACACACACTCATAAATATCATGAAATCCTGCATAGATTCAGTGAATTTCTTCATTAATTTTTATTCAAAGAGATATTTTATGGGATGTATGTAATATTTTCATAATTATATGAAACGAAATCTATAACAATTGTTCATAATATCTAGGAAACATGTTCCAAATATCTATGGAACGAAATCTATGAAATTTGTTCATAACATCTATGAAACATTTTCAGAGATTCTCTGCAACATTGTCATAGATTTTATAAAATCTGTCTTAGATTTTATGAAATCTGTCATAGAGTGTATATTTTTGCAGTCTGGCCTACACCTCTTTCAGGTCTAGCTACAGACTTCCCCAGCAATTGTTCTGCATGATTTCATTTACATATGCGTCATGCTAAATGTAACGATATCTGTAGATGCAATGAGAATTCTTTAGTATTTAAGTGCCAGAAAAATAATGCCACCCAACGCAAGATAGCGAGAGTAACAATTGTCCACTCAATTAATAAAGAATATTTGATCAAGCTTTTTATGCATACGTTTCATAGATTCGTAAGCTTTTGATTAGTCTTTTATTTGTATATCTATGAATCTTACGAAAAATTGCATAGGATTACTGATGAATGTTTCATAAATATTACGAATAATATTTTTTCATTCAGCTGTCGGTAATAGGCTGGTGATACCATATCGGGGAGCAAGAAACTCAAATGGTTTTAAACTGCCAGTGATGTAAAGAAATAAATATTTTCGCAATACATCTCATGAAGGGGCAGGTGAGAGCTTCTCACAATCAGCTGTGAGCTTTCTAGTTTTATACAGAATGATTAGGACGTTGGCCGTCGGTGGTGCAATGGTAGTGTGCGCGCCTCTTGTACATGAGATCCTGGGTTCGATCCCTGCTCAGACCACCTTAAACTTTCTTTCGGCGGCGGTCACCTCGCATAGTGACGGCTACACTATCGAGTATTAAGTCATGAAAAAGCTACTCAAAATACCGTTCGGAGTCGGTGTAAAACTGTAGGTCCCAATCAGTGAGTGAAAACTGGAAAGCGCACAGCTCAGTGATTGTGAGAAGCTCTCCCCTGTCCCTTCATGGGATGTAATGGGAAACCATTTATTTATTTATTAGGACTTACAGGTTTACTCTGGTTCTCGACGGTTTTTTGAGAAGCTTGTTTATGGCTAATTACTCGATAGCGTCGCCGTCACTAGGCGAGTTGACTGTCGTCAAAATAAATGTAATGTGGTCAGAGCAGAGATCAAACCCACGCTGTCATGTACAAGAGTTGCACGCACTAACCATTGTATTCAATTATTCATTGAGTCACAATTTCTCTGGTAACCTCTGATAGAATTATATTGGATTAAGTGCATCTCCTCTTTGTCTAGTTGGTTGTCAGGAAAACAGGTATATGTATAGGAATTGGTCGAATCCCCACTGCTAGTAGTCGAATGCCCAGAAGAATCCGTCATGTACCTTATCACCCTGTAAGCTCACGACAGTTTTTATCCTCGGATCTACCTTATCAGAAGGACATGTATGAGTTTCTCTTAGTGAATTAATATACCGTCTTAGCTCCAGTGTGTACCTAATTTAGCAAATCAAAATCTCTCGCAGAATTGTCTCTATTAAATATTTTTATAATAACCTCAAGTGCCCCATTCCACAAAGAAGACATTGTTATCGGCATTGTGACAACCTCTACATACGAGGATTGGCTATTAGATCATGTGAGGTCGATGTGAATATTTTCAACGTGTACATCCCTCCTGAAACAGCATGCTACCTGGGATACACGACGACTATCCAACCATACCTGACGGAGAGGTACACTATATAACTTGGCGAATATAAAGCTCACCATGACAGCTGATACAATAGAAGGGAACACATCGCGGAACAAGTGGATGGCTCTGATTTCTCTACAGTGAACGAGAACCACCAAAAGCGCGTCACGGCGACTTGCCGTACCTCTCCCGACATCACAATGGTCAGTGCGGACCTGTTAACCGGCACCACATGGCATGTAGATCTTGCATTGAACTCTGACCATCTTCTCATTACGATTACAATACCAGCAGACCACAATACCAGCAGGAGAGAAAACATTCCGTGACATTGTCACCAGGGATGTAAACGATGCCTCCCTGAGGGGCGCATTCCTACTCTAAGATCCAATTTTCCAACCGAAGCTTGCATAAGGGGGGTATGTGTTCAGAGGTATCGTGCCAGCGAACCCGGACATCCAATCATTGAACGAGGAAGTCGACAGACTTTTCCCAGAGCACTGCAGGGATAAATGGCGATAACACCTTGAGGAGTCGGACCTCCCGACGAAAACGCTCTGACACACTATCAGGAACCTCACAAATCCTTGGTGCATGGGAAAAACCACCATCACCTTCGGGGGGCAAACCTCCAGTAGTGGAAAAAAATGTGCAACGGCTTTTAATAGGCAGTTAGTTCAGCACCCACCAACTACTTTCCATGCACTCAGATGAAAATACCACCAAATTTACATAAGATGATGTGCTACGGGCAATCAAAAGCGTGAAGGGCTCCACAGCCATCGGCCCTGATGGGTTGGCCATGAAAATACTGAAACATATTGACACAAACGGTGCGAAATATCTAGCTGACACGTTCAACTTGTGCATGGACGCCTTGGAGATTCCGGACATGTGGAAGTTGGGGAAATAGTTCTGGTCTTCAAACCTGGAAAGCAATCCCACATGGGAAGCTCTTATCGTCCGATCACCCTCCTTTCACCAGTGGTCAAGGGTACTGGAGTCCCTGTTATCCCCCAGATTTGCGGATCACTTTAAACTGGCGGACCACAAACATGGTTACCAGGCGGGCAGGAGCACCACCACCGCACTATGTGAAATGACCACAAGAATATCAGAAGTTCTAAATAGTTTACGACCGCAAAGGCGAACGGTCTTGGTCGCTCTAGACCTGTCCAAGGTCTTGGACACAGTCTCCCACACCACCTTACTCGATGACATTCTGGATTCATACCTGCCGAACACCTTAAAGAGATGGGCGGCGAATTATCTAGGGGGTAGGCAGTCATATGTGGAATTTAGGGGTGTTAAATCCCCAACAAGGAAGAACAAGCAAGGTGTGACGCTAGGCGGTGTTCTCTCCCCGCTATTCTTCAACCTATACATATCTAGCGCCCCGTTCTTCCTTCTGGAGTACAGTTTATTTCATACGCTGAAGACTGCACGATAATGTCCCAGATAGGGACATAAGTAGGGACATAAGTATCGCTGAAGGTGAAATTAACGACTATCTCCCGCAACTGATTTGCCCACGTCAGAAACCGCAATCCTCGGATATCTGCTCCAAAATCATAGGCCACCCTGTTCACATCCTGGACGAAAGAGGTTAACAGGAAACTAAATGTTCACATTCGAGGACAGGCCATATCCACGACGATCAAATATCCTCGGCATAACCTTGCATAACCTCTTCGTTTTCTACAGACAGGCCGAGGTTGTGGTGGGGAAGTACGAAGCAGAAACCGGATACTGAAAGCGCTGGTCGGCAGCACCTGGGGGAAGGATAAGGAGACGATCCTGACCATATATAAGATCATTGACCGCCTCAGATTAACCATGGAGCCACAGTGTGGACACCTTGCATCAGTGACAGTTAGTGCACAGGCCTACAAACGGCCCAAAATGCGTCCCTGGGGGTCGCCACTCCAAGACACCTGAGGAGCACCTACAGCGGTACTCGTATGTACTATAAGTACTCTGGCACTGTAACCTCTTTATCAGACAGCACCTGATAAGGTAAGAAGACTCGGAACATCCGAACCACGCCTCACCAGGATATCGCTGTTAGACGAACAGTGTCCATCAGGTTTGATCTCCGGAGGCAGAGGTAAAACATACGTCACCTTCTGGCAGACAATACCAGCGACGGTATCAGAGAAGCGATGAAGCAGGTACATACTCAAAGGTGCAAGCGGCAATGGAGGGCTAACCTGGCAGCATCGTACTAGGGGAAAGACGGCCCACGATGAGAGCCCTGATGAGAAGCGTCTTCCAAGGGAGACCTGACCTGAGCCATACTCTCCGAACTACGGTCTGGGCTCTCCAGGACACTTAACAGGTACCTGTCCCAGATAAACCCGAAAGTGACCTATGAGTACCCAAAATGAGGTGCATCATCACACATCACACGCCACCTTTTTACGCGCCCAGCAAATCCCACACACCTGACTACCTTAGCCCTCCGGACCCATCCAGTCGAGGCAGCATGCTTCCTTGGACTGCATGTGATTCCATACAATGTCCCTAACAATTCTTTTCTTTTTCGTTTTTCTTTCTTATCAAGTACAACAATCTTGTGGGGGCTACAACAACAACCTCTAAATTCGTTTATGGCTAAGTCGGTTAGTTTTTCTGTGCGGGTATGAAGTAAATGAGAATTGGGAAGGTCATATCGAAATTTGCTATGTATTGTTACTCCAATTAGGCTAAAAGGCTCTTAAATTAACTACACTTAGTTCATCGCTCAACATTCCCAAATATTAAGGACACTTTAACTCGAAAGTATTACACCAGTATTTGAATCCATAGTTAAGTTCAGCTCCGAACTCAAGTTTAATATTTTAGTTCAATTCTCAGTTAAAATATTTTCGTCTATACAATTATTTTCTAAGATTTGGTGAACAACATTTTAGATTGCCTTTGATTGAGTTAAGTCTGCGTTTTCTCAAACTCAGTACAATTGTACTCATTATCCTAGAAAAGTTCAGGAAATTTGTTATTTTATTTTGTGTTCATACCTTTTGAAACCAACGCTAAAGATGTGACGGACAGTTGTACTTTGCTTTATTTAAACCATTTCCTCTTTAGCACGAAAACGATACAATTTTTAAGGTTTTATTTCCATTTTATCGTTTGACACAATGTGTGTCATCTTATAATTATAACCCAGACAACAACGCCTCCCCTCATTTTTGGTCTGTGGAAAAAGAGGTCATGACGCCGCGCCTTGATGAAAAGGAATACTTACAAAGAACAAGCTGTGATTTTTCTTTGGTTGTACTGGAATTATATGGATCATTAGATGTGGATGTTTGCGGAAAACAAATTGATATGTGAGTGACAAGCAGAAGAAGACAACAAATGAGGCAGACACACATAATTATTTTTTAATTATTAAACTGTAGTTATTTGTGTGCACTCTTTTGTACAAAGGTGGTATATGTGGATGTCAGTCTCATACGCATCGTCGACATTTTGTATACACAGGTAAACAAATGTGTGTAAAAAGGATACGCGAGTTCAACGAAACGCCTCAGTGTACTCGTTGTAAATAGTATATATGTCAATTCTTGACTTCAAGCTTTAATCGTTTCGACGGAAATGAAATTATATAATAATACTATAAGTAGGAATATGGCTCGAAGGAATAATTTAAGACCATAGATTGAAAAAAATACTACCAATTTAAAAATTCTTATTCCTATGAACACTTCTAAACACTTCAAAACCTTGTGGCCAACATTTTTCAGTTTTCGAATAAATTCCTTTATCCCCATTATCACCATCTCTGGTTATACTATAGTTAGAACTGTCAATTTGTATTGAATTAAAAATCATAACGCATGTTAGCTCGAACCAGACGTGGTGATAATGACCCTTTGGGTAAGTTTTTCAGCCAGTGGTCCTCTTCGTTTCTTAGTTAAATTGTGGTTAAACATCGAATTGTGTTTTTCAGTCAATTGTTAACAATGAGTTAACCACCCAATGTTGGTTGGTTAACTTGTAGTCAGAACCATATGATTTTGACAATCATATTATTGATTGTCAACTTGAAAAATGTTAGACTGTATAAAATACAAGTTACTGTTTTGAGTGTTTATACACATTCTTTGAGTCTAGATAGTTGAATTGATGCACCTACATAGTTTTCATACATTTTTTTTTTAATAATTTCGATTTTCGATTTCGTATTTCATATTTTACATAATTCCATTCGCTTGTTTCTTCTTGTTGCCATAATCGGTAACAATATCGCCACTCGCCACTGAAAAACAAAATACGAAGTTAACCTCTAATTAGAGGGGACATGGGACTGTCCGTGAAGGTGTAAAGTTTCTGACAGACATTCACTTGGGAGTGGCCAGAAAACATTTCCTTCATTGGGCAGTCCAAGCAGCTCATTACTTCCACGCAGTATGTCCTGGGTAATGGCTTATCGGAAACCTCCGTTAGCTAGCTAAAGTAAGAAGGTGACACGAATGAGCAACCTGAGTGGTAATGCGATCACTGATACGTCTCAGGCTAATTACGTGACCCTGTCACTGAAACTCTTCATATATTATATTCTACATATTCTACTGTCCTTTGAAGGCGAATGACCCAACACCCCTGGCCCACGATGGATCAAAACCGAAGAAAACAAAATGCAGTTTCGACTCACTGAATTCTGGTCAGCGACTGACCCATAATGGGCGGCTGAAACATAATCATCCTGGCATTAGTTAAAATGCAAACAACGGTGGGCTGGATGTGCCTCCCGCCTCCGTCCTATAGACAATGAAAATGCACAAAAATTATACAAACCGAAGAAACCCCCTAACCCCCCCCCCCTCTTGCAAACGCTATAAGATCCACGATTTAAGGATATGTACCTGAAACGTTAGACCACTATACAGGACGTGTGCCACTTTCCAACTGGCGGATGTCCTCGAATAATATAAAACTGACATCACACACTGAACGGAAAAGCTTCGTCACAAGAATGAAAATGGTCGTCGCCCCAACAACGTATAATTGTTGCAGGAACGAAAAATTAATTGTTGCAGCAACGAAACGAAAAATTGTCAAAGAAATTATGTTTGAAATTTGTCGATGCAACAACAACCAAATTGTCGGATGTATGAAATTTTTCATTACAGAAACGTAAAACATTAACGAATATGTTTCATCCATAGGGGTTTCTTTCAGTGCAACTTTCCAGGAAATGCGATGGATAGAATATGGTTGTACCAGAAAGAATAAATATGATATTTACTACAGCTGCCATGAGCGAAAGCACGAATTCGGGTGCGGATTTATAGTTGGCAAGAGACTGTGACGACTAGTTTCAAGGTGCAACCCAGTGAGTGAATGCATAGCCACTATTCGCATCAAAACGAAATATTTCAACATCTTGTTAATTTGTGTGCACGCACCGACAGAGGATAAAGTTTATGAGGTTAAAGGATCATTTTATGAGTGTCCGGAGGAAGTATACGAACGCTGCCCTGACCACGACACTAAAATTATTCTAGGCGATTTTAATGTCAAATTAGGAATGTCAAATTAGGAAAGTGTCTTTCGACCAACCATCGGTAATCACAGTCTACATGATACCACCTCCGATAACGGGATAAGACTGATAGACTTCGTCGCTAGAAATAACATGGTAGTTAGTAGCATAGGTTTCCAGCATAAGGACATACATAAGGCGACCTGGTTATCTGCTGATCAGAGAATGAAGAACCAGATTGATCACTTGATCACTTGGTAATAGATGGCAGGCACTCATCTGGTAGGCACTCATCTGGTAGAATGGATTCGAGGTGCCAATATCGACTCGGATCATTACATGGTGGCTGCGAATGTTCGCACAAGACTGAGCAGGGCGAAAAACGTACGAAGCCGAATACGGAAAAAGTTAGATATCGACAAGCTGCAAATACCGGAAATATCAAAGGTCTATCAATAAAGGCTCACTCTCATGCTAGAGCAGAATCCTCCCTCTCCCGAGGTCCCAGAAGCGCAGTGGAAGCACATCTCCCATTTTTGGGTAACCGCTGCAGGGACTGAACTTGGCTATCAAAAACCGCAGATGCATAAGAAATGGTACGACGAAGAATGTCGCGTTGCAACTGATGTACAAGAGGCTGAGAAGGGAGGAAAACCAACTATTTAGGCGGAAAAATGGTGTGGGAGCACAGAGAGAGAGTGAAAAGACCGAAATGTGCAGGATGACTACTGAATATCGAAAATTTTTCCAGAAGGTTCGAATAACGGGCCGAATAATGGGCTGCCCTGCTGCAAGGTCGAAAGTGGGTATCTGGTGACAAATAAGCAGTGTGTGATTAAAATGTGGAGAGATCTCTTTTCATCACTACTCCACTCAGTTTCTTCCACTGAAGATCAGGAACTTTTTAAGGCAGGTGGCGAAGGACTGCTAGCCCACATATCCATCAACTTATATAGGGTATATTGTTGGGGGAATTTATGCCTGACGATTTAATTCTCAGTGTATTATGTTCTGTTTTCAAACAGGGTGATCCTTGTGTATAAGGTCTTATCGAGCGTATTATGAGAAATATTAAAGCCAATTGTTGAAAAACTGATAGGACTTTATCAGTGTGGTTTTAGACCAGGGAAGTCCACAACTGACCACGCCACGCCAAATGCTGGAAAAGACGCACGTAAAGCAAATCGATACATACCATCTTTTTGTCGATTACAAAGTTTCGTTCGATCTATGTATCCGATCCTGTAGAATGACGCTGACCAACACCAAATCAGCAGTGAAAGTGGGGAAAGACCTCACCGAACCATTGTGTACCAAGCGAGGACTGAGATAAGGCGACACATTTTCGTGCAATCTCTTCAACATCTTAATGGAGATAATAATGAGAAGATATGAAGTAAATATGAACAAGATCATCAACACAAAAAACCATATTTTGTTGGCGTATGCTGATGACATAGACTTCATTGAGCGAAAATTGCCAGAGGTTACTGCAGTATTTTCAAGAATCGGAAAAGAATCAGCGAAGGTGGGTCTTGCTGTTAATGAAGACAAGACAAAATTGATGGTGTCAGGTAGAGGACATGTTATTTCATTGGAAATAAAGGGTGTCCCAATAAGAATGCACTTTTTAATTTTGAAATTAAAACACGTACTATTTGAGATTTGTGATTTTTTTATTGGATTGTAAAGAAGATATGTGCAGATTAAGTATAGAATAAAATATCCATCAAACATGACAGGCCTGTCGTCTTGCTGAAACCACATGTCGTCCGGATCCATGCCGTCCAGTTGAGGCCACAAGAACTCCGTTATCATGTTCCTGTAACGAATACCTTTCACAGTCACTGCAATTTTAGCTTTCAAAATAGCTTCAAAAATGTAAGGCCCAACCACGCCGCCTGACCAAAATCCGCACCAAACAGTTGCTCGTTATGGGTGCATTTATTTCTCATGGATTGCATGAGGATTTTCTGAGACCCAAAGTCGACAATTTTGTGTATTTTGAAAAATTTACATTCACTTCACGTTGCTCCATTACCCATTGAACGAATTGCCGGCGCATTCCATGGCTTGCTGGTTTGAGCTCCTGAGTAAGCTGAATTTTGTAGGCATGCAAGTGGACGTCTTTTGTAAATTCGATGTGTAGTGCTTCGTGAAATTTTAAGTGGTTGAGAACGAAGCCGAATTGATGTTTTCGGGGTTTCGGTGATACGCTCGTTTACTGCAGCAATGTTTTCAAGAAAGCTACTGGTACGTTACCGGTATTATAGGCTATAACTTATAGCTCAAGAGTCTTAATGTCAATAACTGACCACGTTTTTTAAAATTTTTTGACCACTCTTCGATTGGTTGACACATTACGTGCACTTTCTCGACTGAAAATTCATCGAAGTTTGCGAGCGGTCTCAGCATAACTTTCGAAACTTTTGTAATAAGTTTTCACAATTACAACGCGTTGTTCTTTCGTAAAGCGCTTAATTCCACGCAAAGAAAAAACTCGTTCCTCCCAAACGAAATCTCAGATAACTGAAGTTCGTTTGGGGACTGTAGTTGGGAAAAACAAACTTCTGTTAACCCAAACATTTCATTTCGTTTGGGAGAACCAAAAAATGTTTGCATGAAACAAGTTATAAAAAAGCTGAAAAAACGTTTGCGAGAAACGGAAACCGGTTCCGCCAACAATTGTTTCGGCTACAGCAACCGAGTTGTAGTTGCTCCAAACTAAATTAATGTTAGCGAGAACTGAAAAATCGAACTGTTATGAAAAATTAGAGCTGAAACGAACGTTTACGAAAAACGGTTCCACCAACTGTTCTTTCAGTTACAGCAACCGAATTGTAATTAAAACTTTTATTTATGGCTTTCATAAGCTCTTTTTTGTTTAGATTTCCAACTTTTATGATTTTGGTTTTACCAATAAAGTTTGTTTAAAAAAAAGCTGGAATTTTTGTCTATTTTTTCACTGTCTACTTACTAGTCTGTCTCGCTTTGCATTCAAATACCAACTTAAAGTGCAGCAAAATACAACGCGTCAATTGTCCATCCAAAAAATAGAGTGTGTGTGAATTAAAGTGTGTGATCACTTTTCTGTGTCTGCGTGAGTGTGTATTCCAAACGAGTGGATAAGATTTTGTATACAGTCGACAGAATGAGAGAATGAGAGAAATTTACGTTGGTCGTAATCTGTGCTCTCATTACAAAAATAGGTTATTTCAGTTATCGCAAACGTTTTTTAAGTTTGCGGCAAATGTAATTTTGTACGCGTTTAATGCACACGAGAACTCGTTTGGAACAACATGATACACATTTGCGATATATGAGTTTCTTTGGGAGAACTACATGCACGATTGCGATTAATAAATTAATACAAATCAATCAAAATATTGTTGCGGCAACCGAGCAATAATCGTTTTTTCTTTGTGTATATTAATAATCGGAATAACCATATGTGACAGCTGCAAAATTTCAGAGTTGCCACTCGTACAAAAAAAGACACTAAATATAAAAAATTAAATCTTACTGAAACTCCGCCTGCTGGAAGAAGGTGTTAACTCACTTTTTTCATACTTTTAATGTTTCCAAGGTATCTGTTTGTTTTGGATAAGAAAAAAAGTCAAAATCTGATATTTAAATTATTAAAATTAAATTTAAATATTTTATTATTTATTTTTTTTAAATCAGATACCATGGAAACATTAAAAGAAGGAAAATATTGTTTTTGAAAAAAAGTGAGTTAAGACCTTCTTCCATCAGGGGCTTCAATTGCCATGGTCGAAAATTATTGAAGGTAGTAATCAGAGCACAACTCTCGAGTTCTTGTACATGAGTTTTATATAATTTGTGTAACAGTTCCATGAAGTTGTTTGGGACCATATCCCTACGAATATGATAAAATCAGCGGCTCTAAGTAACTGTTGAATCTGTTCTTGAACTCATTAACTTTCCCACTGACATCTATAGCTTTCATTGATTTCGATCGGTAAGCTTAGATAAATATAACATATAAATGGCTAATTGATTTATGAGTTTTCTTCGAAACACCCAACAACTCGACCCAAAGCAGTATCATAAAATCTTTTTAGTAAACAACTTATTCCTGCCTATACCTATCCTTGCTTTCATCACTAAGGACGTAATTAATACATTAAAAGTATCTATTTTTGTGAGACTAAGACTCGGGACAATATTTACAAAACCTCGTATTATAAACTCATCAACATGAATCTTGTAACATTTTCCAAATGTTAGAAGGGGTCATTAACTTTTAAAGTGGCTTTCACCGCTTCCCTTTTAATCGACTATCACTTTCGTTCCATGATTATTGTCACACCATGACGTTGAATATTTTATGTTTGTCATCAATATCGATTACTCTTGACCTTTTTTCATCACGCGCGAGTTCGTTAATTGTCACCCTATAAAAAATGTGAACTAAGTACTGGAACTATCTATTATTAACCCATTAGCGTTGGTTGTTTTAAATCCAATGTAAGCATTTGCTAACAACCTAACAAGGTCAAATAGGATGAATAGACATTAGGGTGTTTCTGTTTTTGTCAGTTCTTCATTTCCGTCCAAAGGGAATTTAGGCGGGAGATTGGCGGCACTCCTCTGAGTAGATGGACCATTATGAGGTGGGTAAACATGTTTGCTGAATCTGGAGGCATCGCACGACGACAGCGCCATCGAGATCCCTATGTTCGGGTTCAAGACATAAACGCGGCTGTAGCATAGTCAATTCAGGCAAATCCAAGCGTTTCGACTTGAAACTTATCGGCACAAATTAGAGTTAGCAGACGGTCATTATAACGGATAATTCATGATGATTTAAACTTGTCTCCGTACAAAGTTAAAATTACCAGCAAGTTAATCGCTCTGGATTTGCCTATTCTCCTGGAACTTTGGCAAAAAAAATATTGAAATGTCCGAAGAAGACAAGAACTTGATAAATTGCTTGTTTATGTGATGAGGCCCAGGTGATGAGGCCCATTTTGATCTAAACGGCAATGTAAACAAGCAATATTGCTGTATATGGAGTGAATCTAATCCAGAAATACTCCTTGAGACGGTACTGCACCCAGAACGAGTCACTGTTGAGGGTGCGCAGTTCCATTAAGGTGCATTAGGGGACCGTTATTTAAAGATGTTTAAGGAGTTTTTTTAGCCAGAACTGCACCGAAGACGTATCCATTTCAACAGCATTTGATTCCTGTAATATAGAGCAACTGCACACATAGCCGGATTGGTTACGGCGGACCTCCAACAAAAATTTTAGAACAAACTCCACTTTCCGCTGGACCCCAAGGTCACCTGACCTGACTGCACCAGACTCCTTTTTATGGGGTCATGTCAAGCAAGAGGTGTACAAAACGAAACCAAGGAATTTGACTGAATTAAAGCAGTCCATTAATAAAATAATTGAGGCGATTCGGACTTCAGTCCTTGAATGAATAATTTTCTGATCAGGTGTCGCATATGCGTGGATGAGCATGGAGGTCATTTACGGTCTATCATCTTCAAAACCAATTAGTTATATAAAGTAAAATTTAATTTTCTATACAATAAATAAAAAAAAAATAAATGAATTACCTTGATTAAGAATAAAGTTAATTGAATTTCTTATTGTAGCACAATTGGTGCGCCACCCTGTATGTACTTTTTATGGGGACGGAAATTTCAATAAGTTCTGCATTCAGTGTTTGCGAAATTTTCGTAAGAAATTTTATCACTTATCTCGCAAAGGAAATTTTGGTTGCGGAGAGTTGCCATCTATCTCTAATTTACCTTAAACATTGTGACTTTAGTATAACAACCCTGTAATTGATTTTGCTCTCGAATGTTCCGCAAAGTGTCGATTGCCAAGCAACTGCAAAGTGAGCGAAATTTTCGGTTCATGCAATTTTCATTATTTTTATACACACGCTGGAAAAAAAACCGGCCAGCTCTAGCAACATATTGCAGGAACTATGTATATGATTGCAAGCGTTGTTTTCATGAATTGAACATCTGCTACTGTTTGTTTCTTTGTTGTGTGTCACGTTTTTATTTTCAGCAGTTTTCAATAAACAAAACCATATTTGGGTCATAAAAAAATACATATATTATAACCTGTTAATCAATGTATCTTCAACATGTAAGATTGTATAGCAAACATTATGTGTTTGAACACAAGTACACTATATTTGCGACAAGCTACAAACAGGTTATATTTGCGTCCAAACAACAAAAGGGAACGAAAATTGTAAAAGACCTGAATACAGGGCTTAAACTACAACATAAAGTGAGTTTGTAATTTGGAAATGAATGAACGAAAGAACTGATCTTCTTTGAGTGTGTGCTAAAATTTGAACAAGCTATTATTCTGATCAATTTTGAACAAGCTTGTATTATACTTGATTTTTGGTCTTGTATTCAAGCTGTTTTGATTGACAGAATTTCAACTTCCGTTTTGCTGGATTTACTGTTTTTTAAAACATTTTTTGGATTTACAAGAAGGCTTTACACTGGAAAAATTCTAGCAATTGTGCTTACTCTGTTAGCATAAACAAAACTAAGGGGCACCCTATGAGACTCGTGGGTGGGTAGGGAAACAATGTCGAAATCCATTCATAGCAATGACTATTTCGCATGTCAACCGCATAGCGATTGCGTTTACCTGCAAAACCACTTAATACCGTAACACTCAAAGTGGTTAGTGCCCATGTCTGCCTATCTCCCCGGTCTATCCATGGATTTGATTGTGGAGGACTAAATGCCAGATATATATTTGTATGTATGTTGATATCACATTGTCTCTATGGTTTTGTATTATTTTGATTTTGATATTGAAATCGCCAACAACAAATGTGGTTAAGTGTGAATTGTATTCGAGTAACGTAGGAGAAGGTGTGTGTGTGTGTGTGTGTGGGGTAGTGTTCCAGTACTCCTACTTACCCCTAATTTAATGACACTCGTTACTATGGCTGCATTCCAACTATTCTCGATGCGCAATAGCTCTTGTCGTGTCTCCACGCTTAGATAACGCGGCTCATGTCCAGCACTTTGCAAGAGAAAGCAATGCTGGCGACTGTCCACTGTTTCGGATTCCTTGACAACACGAAACATAGTCTGGTAGACTTTGTATACGACTAAGGCCTTTGTTAAACCGGCTACATTAAGCTGGAAAGAGAAAGAAGTGCAAAACGTCAAATACAGAAAATGGGAAAATTAAATTTTTAATTTAAATTTCAGCTTAATTTAATTGGAAGTTGAGCAATTGTTAGAGAAAAATACTGTCTCAACAACATATTGCAGGAACTATGTTTATGTTTGCAAGCATTGTTTGCATGAATTGAAGATCTTCTGCCGTTTTATTTCTTTTGTTGTTGTTCATCAGTTTTCAACAAATAAAACCACATTTGTGTCACAAAAACATATATTATATCCTAATAGTCATTGTATCTCCAACATGTAATATTGAATAGTAAACATAATGTGTTTGGACACAAGTATACTATATGTGTGACAAGATACAAATACGTAATATTTTTCATCCAAATAACAAAAAATACAGATTTTTCAGCATATATTCACTCTGCCTTTTTTAACCAGGGCTCGCATTGTCTCGATTACGAGCAAAAAAGAAATTGCCAGCTCTCAGCTCGCGAGCCGGCTAGCAGGTTTTAACGTGGCGGGTCCCGCTTTGCGAGCCAACTCTCAGATTTGCGAGCCGGCTAGTGAGCTAAAACCTGCTCTGGCGGATTTTAAGCTATTTAAAAGAGATAGTTGGTGTTATGTTGAAAGCATGTGTTCGGAGATTCCTTTAAATAGGTTAAAAATGCCGTTATTTTGGAAATTGGATGCTTCGTTTTGGAGTTATGGCCATATTTGTGGTTAATAAATTTTTTGTTTTGGCGATTTTTCCAAAAAAATAAATTAACACAATGTAAGAGAATACACCGAACATGGGACTGTCCGTGGAGGTGGAAAGTTTCTGATAGTCATTCACTTGGAAGTGCTCAGAAATAATTCCTTCATTGGGCAGTACAACCAGCTCACTACCTCCGCAGTATGTCCTGGCTTTATCGGAAACCTCCATTAGCTAGCTAGAGTGAGAAGGCGAAACGAACGAGCAGCTTGATTGGTACTGGGATCACTGATACGTCTCAGGATATCGGGCATATTATTTTGTCTTTAGAAGGCGGATGAGAAAAACATATGGGCCTACGGCGGCTAGAAATCAAAAGAAGACTGATCCATAACGGGTGGCTGCAATCAAATATCCTGGCAGTAGGGGACATGAAATGATCCGGTGGACTGGGTTTGCCTTCCGCCACTGTTCATATTGGCAGTGAATATACAAGAAGGTAGAACAAAACATAATCAAGCCCTATTTGTTAACGACTCCCGCAAATGTTATAAGGACGACGATTTACGGGTATGCACTTGGAATGTAAGAACTCTATATAGATCCGGTGCAAGTATCAAATTGGCAGATGTCCTCGAAAGCTATAAGGCTGACATTACTGCTATCCAGGAAATGCGATAGACAGGACATGGCTGCATAAGGAAAAAACACGGTGACATATACTACAGTTGCCATGAGAAAAAACCATGTATGTGGTTGCGGATTTGTGTTTGGCAAAAGACTGTGATATCTAGTTTCTAGGTTCAGTCGTGTGGTGAACGTACAGCCACAATAAAAAAAAATGGACATGGTTGCGGGTCCCCTTCAGTATAGACAAGGATGGAAATATCATCGCAGATGTACAGAGCATGTCGGGAGTATGGAGAAATCATTTCTCCGCGCTGATGGCACCTGAGATATCCAATGACGGTGAGACAATCGATCACAATCTGGACGACGATGTCGATTGCCCCCTCCTAACAAAGACAAGGTCAGAACAGCTATTGCCGGTTAAAAAAGAACAAAGTCGCAGTAGCTGATAGATTACCGGCGGTGCTGTTTATGGCCGGCGATGAGCTGATAAGGTAAATGCATCAGTTCATTAGTAAAATTTAGTTAAATACATAAATTTGGTTAATATTTAAAATGGTGACCCCAGTATCAGTACCAACTAACGTGGAATAATCCTTTTAACCATAGCACATAAGGATCTGTCGAATATAATGTGGGAAAACCTAAAACCGATTATCGGTAACCTGATTGGTGTATACGGGAGAACCTCTACGAGTCATTGTCTATGCTTGTCTAACCTTTGGTAAGTTGATGCGCATCATACCGAACTTTTCGGAATTAAGCGACGCCACAGGCAAGGCGACACGCTATCGTGCGATCTCTTTAACATCTTAATGGAAATCATTAGTAGAAAAGCTGCAGTCGACATGTATAAAACCATCAACTGGAAAATACACATGTTGCTCGCGTCTGCTGAGGATATAGATATCATTGCGCGCAGCAGTTGTATATTTTGTTTAGCATACTCTCTGGCCTGGCAAACTTCGCTCTACCGAGAAAAGTATTTAATTATGTCATGGCCACTAATGAATTCACACATTTTATATGGTGTGGCAGGTGGGGCCGTCTTGCTGATACCACATGTCGTCCGTATCCATGCCGTTCAGTTGAGGCCACAAGAATTCCGTTATCATGTTCCTGTGACGAATGCCACTCACAGTCACTGGAATTTCGGCTTCATCTTCACAAAATAAGGCCCAATCAAGCCGCCTAACCAAAATCCGTACCAGATAGTTGCTCGTTGTGGGTGTAGTTGTTTCTCATGGATTGCATGAGGATTTTCAGAGCTCCAACTTATACAATTTTGTGTATTCACGAAGCCATTCAAATGGAAGATGACTTTTTTTTTTTGAAAAATTGGCATTGACTTCACTTTTTTCCATTACCCATTGACGAATTGCCGGCGCTTTCCATAGATTGCTGGTTTAAGCTTCTGAGTAAGCTAAATCCTGTACGCATGAAGGTGGAGGTCTTTTGTCAAAAACCGCTGCGTAGTGCTTCGTGAAATTTGAAGTTATTGAGAACGATGCCGAATTGACGTTTTCGGGGTTTCGAGGACACTCTCGTTTACAGCAGCAGTTGACGCACAGGAGTCTTATTGTCCATAAGCGACCCAGTTTCTTAAAATTTTTTTGACCACTTTTCGAATGGTTGACACGTTAGGTGCACTTTCTCGACTGAAAATTCATCGAACTTTTGTAATAAGTTTCCACAAATACAACGCGTTGTTATTTCGTAAAGTGCTCCAATTTTATTAATCAGAATGAACATATGTGACAACTTCCAAATTTCAGAGTTGTCAAAATAATCTAAATTTAAAAAGCGCGATCTTACTGAAACACCTTTTATTTAGAATTATGAATTTAGTTGTCCCAACAAAATTTATTAGAAATTCGGTTGCAGTAACCGAATTTTCGTCGAATCCGTTCGGTATAAGCAATTTAAGGCCAAATTGCTTATTGGGACTGTACTGATGCCACATTCAACAGCTGCAATCGAATCAATGCCAAATTCGGTTTTTATACCTGAATAGACTTCATATTCGGTTGCTACTACTGAATTTGGTACCAATTTCAGTTGTTGCTTGCAAATTAATTCCAAATTCGGTTGTTGCCACAAACACCAATCGAATCGATTACGAAGCGAGGTTGCTTCAGTCGAATTTCAGATGTGGGGACTAAATTCAGTCGTGACAATTTTAGTTCGGTTGTGGCAACCGCATTTTGGTGGTAACAACCGATTTACGGTTTCTACAACCTCTTTTCACACAATTGTTTCTATGAGTATATAAAGTGTAGTTCCATTGTTCCTTCGAAGGTTCGTTCTTTTAAACCTACGAAGGCTCGTTCCTTTGTTTCTACGATGGTTTTTCTCCTTTGTTCATATAAAGGTTTATTCCTTTGTTACAACGAAGGCTTGTTCCACTGTTCCTTCGAAGTACCGTTCCTTTATTCTTAGTTCGACTCTTTGTCGCTACGAAGGCTTTATTTACCCAGAGAACTAATTGGTTGAGAAGAGGTTTTAGCAACCGTAAATTCGGTTGTTACCACCGAATTGAGTTTGTCACGACCTAATTCAGTCCTCACAACTGAAAACCGGTTGAAGCAACCTCGTTTCATAATTGATTCGGTTCTGACAACTGAATCTTGAATTATATTCGTTCTGTCAACGAAATTTTCTAAAATTTCGGTTGGAACCGAATTTGAAAATAATTAGGCTGCACTAACCAAAATTGGTATCAAATTCGGTTGGAGTAACTGAAGGTGGCAGCAATTCAGGTGCAACAACCGACGGATGTAACTATCGAATTTGGTATCAAATCGGTCGCAATAACCGAATTAATCCTTAAATCGGTTGCAACGACCGATTTCGGCATCAATTCGGTTTCTATAACTGAATTTCTCATGAATTAAGTAGGTACAACCGAATTTCATTTTCAATTCGGTTACCACAACATAATTCTATGTATTTCAAATTTGACGTTTAAAATTATAAAAAAAATATTATATTACAAGAAGTTAAAGAATATATAAGTGTTCTCGTCACGGTATTGTTGGTGGTAAGGTAAATAAAAATATTGTAATTGTGTTTTTTTATGTTAAATCGTTTTATTTTGCAGAGAATGTCCAAGCCGATATCAAGAGATTTGAAGTGTTTCAAGTTCGGTCGTTTGAGATATGCTGCAATGATCTGTGTAGGAAACGGTTTAGAACCTAAATCAACAGATACGATACGCCAGAATTGGTGCGGTGACCCATGACAGCGGGGAGTTCGAAAAAGGTCGGTAGTGACATGTAAAATAATAATGTTATTTTAATGATTACCCTATATAAATAAGTTTCGAGTTATCTTCTAGCGTTCAACACGTAAAGACGTATTATCGCGCTCTATTACTTGTTCTACCATTTGTACAGTTGTTTACACTTGTAACCAAACACACGTGCTTATTATTTTCAAAAACTTTAATTCAAAACTTTAATTACACACAAAATCATTTGTTAGAAGGTGGGGAAAAGGAGAGACATCATAGCGCCGGGTCCGCCGGACACATCAAGTAATCGTTTTCACGAGCTGGGGGACTTTATAACTGTTCCACCAAAAAAACAAAGATCAAGCGATTACCCCTCGCTACCTCTTCCAAAAAAATATTCCTGAAAACCCGAGATATGTTGTAATAACCTCTACCAATACTAATAAACCTTTATCCGCATTGAGCCCATTCGCCATAAAAAAATCTCTTGATGCTATTTCTACTGAGCTGAAATCAATAACACTTCTTAGAGACGGCAGTTTGTTGATACTCACCAACACTACGCGTATCGCGGAAAGATTTCTGAAGCTACGGACTTTATCGAACTTATGCCCTGTATCATGCAAACTACACGAGCAGTTAAATACGGTCGAAGGTGTCATATTCGCGCCCGGCTTAAAACACGTGCCAGAAGATGAAATAGTTAAGGAAATGAAAGATCAAAGAGTCGTCGGTGTCTACAAGCTCACCGTTCCCAGTGAAGACGGTAAAACTCGTATCCCATCGGGTACAATGGTCATCACCTTTGATCTCTATCGCCTACCTAGGACCGTCGAACCGTTCTGGTTTAAATGTTTGGTAAAGCCATACTACCCCAACCCCATGAGTTGTAAAAACTGTCAACGTTTGGGCCACACAAAAAAAAAACATTGCAAAAGTAATCAAACCTGTCCAGTGTGTAAATTTCCACCCCATTCACCAGATAAGTGTACAAGAATCTTTTGCGCCAACTGCAGCGAACCCCATCCTTCCACTGACAAAAATTGCCCCCGATATACTCAAATGAAAGAAATTCTGAAAATAAAAACGAAGGAATACTGCAGCATGGGAGAAGCGCGTAAGATTTACAGGGAAAGAAATCCAGTACCAACAGTCCAGAACAAAACATACGCTGAAGTCTTTACAAACAATCCATTACCCAAACACAACACAACAATTACACCAACCCAAAACATAACAGAACCAAAAACAATTTCATTCAGCCCTAATATACAAAGATCTCAAGAAAAAACAAATAGCATTACTAGTTTACCATCAACATCCAGCAACGTTCGCCCATCCTCATCCAACACCAACACTAATACCCAAATTTGCCCAAATGAATACACCAAATCGAGCATACAATTTACCAAATCTATAAATTCGACTGACTCCCCAACAGCCAGTTATAACAAATCAACTATAACCACACCAAAAACACAAAAACCTTCTTCCACAGAAACAACATCAATCATCCCCATATCACCAATTTCATCATTGACACAAACTCTGATTAGAAACAACGAATACTATATAACGGAATCCATCGATGAAGTTACCATGGACCCAAACTCTTCATAATCCACTACAACACATCTTTATATATTCCAGTGATAAACTATGAACCTTAAGATATTGCAATGGAACATAAAAAGTCTTAAAAGTAATTTTAACGATCTCCAAGCCCTCGCTAAGGAACTAGGTCCAGACTTATTACAATTGATTTCATCCTTCGATGGACAAAAATTGATTTTAGGCAACTTTAATTGTTGGAACACCATTTGGGGATCCCCTAAAAACAACTCCCGAGGCATTATATTGGAAAATGTTATTAACAATTTAAATCTATGCGTCCTGAACGATGGTAGTCCAACGCATTTCTCCACCCACAATACTTTTCCACATATTGATATTTCATGTTGCTCAATCTCACTTCTACCTATAACTACATGGTCAGTCTTGGATGACTTACACAATAGTGACCACTTTCCGATTAAAATCCATATTCAACTCTCAGAAGACATTTGTGAACCGGCTAAAACACAAAATTATTAACTACACAAGGCAGATTGGGTTAAATATTCTGAAGAGGTAGAATCCGAATTCAACAATAGGACATTCATGGAGGACAGCAACAGGGACGCAGCCATTATAACAAAATCTCTTCGTAAAGCAGCCAACGTAAGCATTCCTCATAACACAAACTCATAACACAAGGAACAAGCATACACATAACTTAGTACCCTGGTGGAATGATGAACTTCACACTTTACGAACCCAAAAAATGAAATTATGGCACACATTCAAACGTCATCCAACGCAAGACAATCTAATTTTTAATAAAAAAACGAATGCAAAGTTCAGAAGATTGGCTAACATTAGCAAACAAAATTGTCTTACCAACTTCACCAAAACAATACACAAAAACACACCTATTTCAACCATATGGAACAAAATAAATAAACTTACACGAGTAGTATCATTCCAAATTAAAGCCATAAACACTCCAGATGGTACGTTGATCAACCCAACTGAAATCTCTAGTCACGTTGCAAGAGAGTGGTGTAATTACGCTGCTGATTCCAACTTCTCTTTGATCTTTAACTCCCTTAAAAATAATATTGAAAACATTTATACGAGTGTCAATGTGGACAAACAAGCTGCACTGGCGGACGTACCCTTTACGATGCTCGAACTTAATAACTGCCTCAATAAAGTCAAAGGTAAAACACCTGGCCTTGATCGAATCTGCTATCCTATGATCAAATCGCTCACACCTCAAAGCAAGAAAATACTACTGCACCTGTACAATACTGTTTTTAATTCCGGAACTATCCCCCATGCCTGGAAAGCAGCCATGGTCGTCCCCGTTCCAAAAAATAAGCACAACCCATCCATTGGGTCCTATCGGCCAATTTCTTTACTACCTTGTCTCGCGAAGATATTAGACAGAATTGTCGGCAATAGACTTGCATGGTACATGGAGAAAAAAAAATTAATAGCCACACAACTAGTTGGCTTTAAATCCGGCAAAAGCTGCTCCGATGCCCTGTTACACATCGACTACTTTATAACTAAAACCTTATCGGCTAGAAACCACGTTACAATCCTATCAATAGACTTCGAAAGGGCGTTTGACAGAATAGGCGCCCATGTTATACTGAACATTTTGAAATCATGATCAATTGGTCCAAAAATCTTCTCTTACGTAAAATCATTTTTTACCAACCGTCGCTTCAGAGTCAAGGTCAACGGATACCTATCCAATTCTTTTCCTATGAAGAACGGCATCCCGCAGGGGTCACCTTTATCGGTTATCCTCTTTCAAATAGCTTTCAATGAAATAAGGAGAATAATAAGCAGAGTCCCTCACATTGATCATTGCTTGTATGCAGATGATCTATACATACTAAGTAAAAACAATAATAATCACGAAAATAGACATTCTAGAAGACATCGAATCTTGGACAGTAACATCCGGGGCAAAAATTTCATTGACAAAATCAAACATATTACACATATGTCGGAAACAGAATTGCAACGCTGCACAATATACCATTCTAATTAATAATACGGAAATTACTCATGTTTCAAATCTGAAAATTTTGGGGGTCATATTCTCAAACAGATATAGCTGGAAAGAGCACTGCACACAACTTAAAAACTCGCTGATAAGTCGAGTAAACATTGTAAAGTATCTTGCAATGAGAACATCCGTTCACACCCACATCCTTGCGTATCTTACAAAAACACTTGTACTGAGCAAAATAGATTATGGGCTATTTCTGTTTGGTAACTCTTGTAAATCTACCATAAACATTATCAAACCTGTCTATCATCAAGCCGTTAGAGCAAGTGTTTATGCCTTCCGGACCACACCCATTAACAATATGTTATTAGAAAGTGGTCTCCCATCAATTGAAGCCCGTATTTATGAAGCAAAAGTCAAAATGATTCCTAAACTGCTTACTAGCAACAACTCCATTATCAATAAGGACATATCTTCCTATCTTTCGGCCAAAAATCAGAAAAGGATTCCTTCAGCAATATCCGCGTCCTTAGGATTATTACATGAACTCGAGATTCCACCAAAGGTTTCAAGATACGTCAGCCTACAGCCACACTGGAAGTTTAACAGCGCCTGCGTTGATCTCTCTTTTTCTAAATTTAAAAAAGAACATACTTCCCCTGTTGTTTTCCACAAAACTTCTTTGCGAACAACAAACTTCTCTATCAATAGAAGGATGGACCTTCTTATTCACAGATGGTACTAAGAGTGAAAACAAACCCCCAGCTTATGCCGTCGTTGACGCTTTTGGGAAACACATCGCACTAGGTTCATTATACCATCACTGCTCAGTCTTTACGGCCGAGTCGTGTGCTATACTCCAGGCAATCTTATGTGCTAGAATGAACAAGAAGAAAACCATTATCTATACGGACAGCCTTTGGGTAATCAAAGCAATAAATAATCCTTTTTCAAATAAGTGGAACACCATTAACAAAATCAGAAACGTTATTTTTGGGAATGAGAACCAAATACGGATTCACTGGATCCCAAGTCACATTGGCATACTGGGCAACAGCGAAGCTGACAAAGCCGCAAAGTTTGCCGCATCTGCACCAATAATCATCAACCCTACACTTGAAAAAATAGACATTAAAAGACACATACACAACAATATAAAATACAAATTAACTGATCTTCCAGTTAATCAGCACTACAGCAGGGTCATTATACCCCCTAGAACACCATCATATCCCACAAATGCCGATAAATTAATAATACGCGTTTTCAGCAGGATCCGTCTTGGACATACAATCTTCTCTCATGAACACATCTTTAAAAGAACCGGGCCCGCAATGTGCTCTAAGTGCGGAAACAGTCTTACACTTTCTTGAAGATTGTCCACATATCAACAGCCTAAGAAGAACTAATTTTGGAAATAAATCCATATACGACATACTTAGAGACCCATCTTTAGAAAATATTAATAACATCTATACATTCATTACATCACTGAAACTTAGAATATAAACAACATATCTTGTACACATGTATATACAAACGAGAGCCGATAGCCTCAGCTGCTAGTGCTCTATAATAATTTTTAATCTTAGAAATAGTTTTCGTAAGATTAAAACAAATTAATAAATAAAATAAAATAAATAAATAAATAACTTTATTTCTCGCTCTCTAATGTTCTTTTTTATAAGAATACTGGATAATAAATTATTAAATTAATTCTGACACTATATAAAAAATTAATTTCTGACACTATATAAATTCAGTTGTGTCAACCTCTAATGAGGTTGTGTCAACCTCTAGTGAGGTTGTGTCAACCTCTAGTGAGGTTGTGTCAACTTCTAGTGAGGTTGTGTAAACATCTAATGAGGTTGTGTCAACCTCTAATGAGGTTGTGCTAACCCCTAATGAGGTTGAGCAAACCTCTAATGAGGTTGTGACAACATCTAAATTCGGTTACTGCTAATTCGGCTGTCTCAACCGAATTTTCTGTGAGTGTACGAAGGATTGCTTTTTTGTTTCTAAGAAGGTTAATTCATGAATTTGGCTCTTCGTCACCCACTTAATATAATCCCAATCACCCTTGCTTATCCTATCAGAACAGGAGACTGTCTCATTTGTGGTACATCTGCGAGATGTAGTTTACCGCCATCGTAGCCAACACTAAACAACGCCGATTATCAGCGAATTCTAGCAGGATGGATGTAGAGGATGACTACGTGCTCTACCACAACTTCAACCCGAACCTTAACGCCGCCGATTATTACCGATTGCCAGAACTCGTGCAAATCACGACACCAAGTTTCATCGCCAACTAGCACCGACCCAAAGCAACCGTCATCCCACCTATATCTCGTTTGCTCCGAATACTGCCGAATATCAACGACCAATACTGATTGTTGTCGTTAGAATATTGAATTTTATTGATTATAACCAAATAAATAAGATTTGATTATTACCCAGATCGTAAAGAAATCAACCAGTTTCTTTCGTACAGGTTTGTGGCTCCTGGCACCAATCCTGCGGACGAGTAAGATTACCTCAGCCAACTACAAAATTATATTGCAAACTCTCATGTTAGAACTGAAGCATTTCAATGTGTGGTCAGTGTATAAATTACAGTAATATTTTCGCCGTTAACTTTTTGATTTAACTTTTATTTTCGATTTATCATTCTTGCCACGTACGAAATATTTCATAATTTTGTCCCTTTTCCGCTAACATTTAACCTCCAACTGCAGAATCGTTATGCCTTTTGCCATAATAATTTCTATGGTTACATTATGTGGCTACTTAGAAAAGTCATATGACATCATTGTACTATGTCCTGGCCAATTCACTTTACTCCACCCCAAGAGAATGGCCACAAACAACAAAAAAGGACATTATTAAGTACTCAAAGAGTGTCAAATAAATAGGAAATGAAGCAAAAAAAGAAAACACAAAGATAAACTGCTTGAATAACAAAAAAAAAAAAAAAAACACAAATAGGGGAAAACAACAAATTTCGGAGTCTGACAAACTTCGCCTGAGCGACGACACTTGCAACACATGTTCATGTCACTTGTAAGGACGAATCTCTAAACAGAAAAAGAAAACAATTTTTTTCCTTTTATGTAACAGATTTTGATTAGGGCCAACAAAATTCAGCAAATACCGGCGCACCAGAACACCAGCAACGGATGCCAGTTGTTATATTTAGTATAGCCACTTCGTCTCTCCTTACATGGCAATATGTCAGACGAGTCGAAAGAAGAAGCAGTATATGGTTAGACCCTAAATGGGTACACTAACTAAGGTCAACAGCAAACATAAAAATTCTTGTGGTTTATGGAGCTTAAATGGAACAACCCGAAGCGAAGAAAAGCAAATTTGGTTTTGGGTTTGATTTTAAAGTCCATTAAAAGTTCTGCACTGAAGTTCGTTCAATCGGTTTATCCTTGACAAAATATTAAGTTTTAAGATTGTACAGCAAGAAGACTTCTGATGCAAATTGTAAAAAGGGGAAATGGTTAGAAAAATGAGACGCATTGGCGCCTGTAGCATTATGGAAAGCTTTAATGGATATTTAGTTTGAAATTGTCCTTGGTTGTGAGGAAAATGTCAATTTTGAATTTAAAAAATTTTTAAGCTGTTTACGCGTGCTTTGTCCCTTCGATTTAAAATGACTGCCACTGTTTTTTTTTTAGAACCTTTTTTGTGTCACAGAACATGTGTTAGATTTTAAAGTTCTTAAAAGGTATTTATTATTTTCATATAAATGTAGGCATTTTAATTGGCTTTTCATTAAGGGGAAACTTCCAAATACACAAACAGTTAGAATAGGATAGATCACTTGGAATTAACTAACGCCCGCAACAGTTTCTGCTGGACCCCAAACGTCGTTATGGAATGCTCTGTTAATGGATGTCAGGGTAAGCAATTTTGACAAACACACGAAAGAGGAAAGCAGCACGCATGGCTATGCTGATCCCAGTTGCAACTCTAGGTGTAATGGTATATGAAGTATATAAGTACGGCGAAGTATAGTATCATTCAACGAGGAAATATACAGGATTATTTAGAAGTGGGAAACTTTACAGAATGAACAAGTGACACCGATGCTGTATTGAGTTTAAAACCTAAATAAAGCATGTAACTCAATTCTGTAACTTTTTAACGATAAAAACCAGCAGTTAAATTGTCAAAATTCATAAAATTTTCAAACAAATTTTTCGAATTTTGTTAATTTAACTACCGATTTTTAACGCTTCGTGGGTTGCTGTTTATATTTATATTTTACAAATATTGATGATAGAAATTGGTTTCCAAAATATTCTCCATGAAGATCAATAGAATTTTGTACATGTTTGAACCAATTTTCCCAACACTTTTGCCACTCCGAAAGAGTTTGTTCTGCTGTGAATTTGTTCTGAATGTTTTTATGTCGCAATGGTGTAGAAGTTTGTTATATATTATGGTAACATACGTGGGTGGAGAACGAATTTTTCCGATGTGTACTCATTACGCATTAATATTCATCGGCCTAATGTTCTTGCTCTATGTGAAACCCAGAAGCGTGAGGATTCTGATTCACAGAATCTTCACGTTCCCGGCTACCACCCTCTATCCCTTTTTGTTTCCCACAAAGACGCCTTGTGGTTTATGTAAAAAATGGCATAGTGTTTCAGAGTCAGCGACATTTCGACTCACAAGATCCAGAATTTAACTCTCTTTGGGTACAATTCAAGATTGTAACACATGTCTTACATTTCGGATTTCTTTATAGAAGTCTCAATGCGGGAAGGAAGGCATCCTTTAATGGCTTTGACAACCTTTCCGGTTCCATTTCTGAGAGGAGTTAAAAAGGTTCTTGAGTTAAAAAGGAGGAGTTAAAAAGGTTCTTGAGAATCTCGTCGTAAATATCTACCCTGTCTTGAGTAGGTGCTCTTCGACGCTGGCGTGTGCACTGCGCAACCTTTTCAACCTTGCATACCGTGCGGGAGTCTTCCCGGCGCGTTGGAAGGTTGCTAATGTCCAGCCAATCCCTTAAAAAGGTGATGCAAGTAAACCTGCAAATTACCGCTCAATTGCAATTAGTTCTGCGCTCTCGAAAGTTATGGAGAGCATGGTTAACCACTATCTTGTGAAATATCTTGAGTCCAATGACCTTCTAAATGATCGGCAGTATGGCTTCTGTAGAATGAGATTTACTGAAGACCTGATGGCGTTCCTTTCAGAACAGTGGAGTCAATCCATCCACCGGCTTGGTGAGAGTAAGGTAGTGCCTCTTGATATTTCCAAGTCTTTTGACAGAGTATGGCACGATGTACTCTTGTCAAAACTAGCTGCTTTTGGTGTCGGTGATAACTTTACTCGATTTATATCGAGTTTTCTCAGAGATCGCACTATACGATTTGTTGTAGATGCGGTTTCATCCGACGAGCATAAATTGACTGCAGGTGTCTTTCTTCTTCTCGATTTCTTATTTTCAATGACGATCTCCTGGGTCAGACTGTGAATCCAATCTACTCTTTTACGGCTGACAATAGTCTCTGTCATTCTCATTCATTCGACCGTAGGCCAAGTTTTCAAGAGATTGAAGTTAAACGCCGGACAATGAATGAACCAGTCGACCGGGATCTGGTGGCCATTGTTGAATGGGGTCGAATGAATAGAGTAGATTTAGAATAGAGTTGTTTGTTGTCGCATAAGCAGATTGCTGACCCAGGTGTGTCGTCATTGTCTATGGACGGTGCGGATATTGATGAATCAAAACATGTATTTGAAGTGTCAAAAGATGCATTCAAGTGTTTGGCTTTTCAAGAAATACTTCACTCCATCTGATCTTCTTAATATCTACACCACCTACATCAGGCCAAAGATAGAATATAACTCTCATATATGGGCAAGTGCTCCTAGGACATCTTTGGAGCTTCTTGACCGTGTCCAGAGGAGAGAGACGTAGTTGTATTGGTCTAACTCTATTTCATCGTCGAAATGTGGGTTGCGTGTCGCTGTTCTATCGATATTTCCACGGTACGTGTTCCTCGGACATCCGTCAGCTTATATTTAGTGAGGATATTTAGCCAAAGCACGCGGCTTTCCAGGAAGTCTCATCCGTTTTTTATCGAGTGACCGGTTGACCGCACTACACACCAAAGAGAAAATTCGTTCTTCAGCCGTACAGTCCGTATGTGGAATAAACATCCGGCTAGTGTATTTCCCACCAATTGTGACATACAAACATTTAAGGCAAATGTCAACAGACACTACTCCCTCTTTCGTCCCTCTACTACCTCAATTTTCCTTCGCCAATGATTGATCAGCCATTTATTATCCAATTCATTTCAAACAACATTCTTACATACTTTGTATCTAAAATATATATATACGTACATACATATAATTTTCAGTCTGCCCTACATCAATTGACTGCTCAGGGAATTTTATCTCTTAAGTACTACAATTTAAATAAGGCCAGCCCATTTAATCTATCAAATTTTAAATTCGTCACATTTTACGTTTTCGGCAAAAAAGGATCTAAAAACCGTTTCCATTTGTTTAATGTATTTATAGGGGGCATCCCCCGAGTGTTGGTTTGATAAAAAAAAAGGCTACTATACCATCGTACTGTCTTTCAGGCAAAATTCCTGGGAATCGTAGAAGTTACTGTCTGACTGGGACGAAACGTCATCGCCTGGGGTTTTAACATCTACTCGCCTGGGCTTTTAACATTTACTGTGCGTCAGACTGCAAAAAATATTCTACTATCTGTATTCCTGACTAAAAGAACTGTTCTGTTTTCAGCAGTTTTCAATAAACAAATTTACAAAAACATATGTTATAACCTATTGATCATTGTGTCTCCAAAATGTAATAGTGAGGAGCAAACACAACGTGTTTGGAAACAAGTATCCTATATTTGCGGCAAACTGGAAACACGTTCTATTTGCATCCAAACAACAACAAAAAGGACATATTGCAAGAAAAACCGATATGTTTTGGGATTGACTTTCTTGAGACATTTTTCTCAACATATTTAGCTGAATAACAATTTCAGTCAATATTTCTGTTCAGCGAATATAAATCAAATTCAAACACTTTTCCTGTTCTCCTATCATTACCAAAGGACTATCGTCTTTAATCGATCAATATTTGTTTCGTTGATGAGGGGAACATTTTGATAAAGAAATAGGGATGCTTTTTATATTCGGCCTTTTTATTGGTAGTTTTTCGTTTTATTATTCCTGCTCAATACCATTCTATATCTCCATAAATAGAGATATGGTTTTTTAAAAAGGAAGTTTTGCAACTGCATCCTCATGATTCCTGGCAAAACGTATAGCTACTTCAGACCTAGACACAGATTTTCATCTGCGGATGTCTGGAATGCTGCTTTTGAAAAATGCATCAAATTAAATGCAAATGAAAACTCATTTCAATCGAGAGTTTACCACTATGCAAGTGTTCGAAAAACACCTCAGGCAAAATACACAGAAAACATTTGCAAGAAACTTATTTCCACCTCCACAGAACCATCGGTCCGCTGTAGAAATGATCCGCTGATGAAGGTCTGTGGATAGATACGAAATAGCTATATGGTTTGTCAGGAATCATGAGGCTGCATTTGCAAAACTTCTTTTGTAAAAAAACTATATCTCTATTTATAGAGATATAGAATGATCTTTAGCTTGAATAATATAATAAAAAGGATCTTGGTTGGGTGAAAAGGCTGCAAGACAGCACGCTGTCTAGCACACTTAGGTTAAAGAAGCCCATTGTAATACCTGCAGTTTGCTCTATAACAACTATTGACTAGTCGTCTAGCCAATTTGCCCTTTCAATGAATTTGTCTATAAGACCTACAAGAATATCCCGTAGGGCTACTGTGCTAACTAAATGTGTTCCGAATATCCTACTTCTCAGTCCTGCCAGAGCAGGGCAATCCAAGAGACGGTGTTTCGTCGTTTCCTCGTCCTCTTCCATGCTGCATCTACAGAGAGTGGAGTTTCCATGTCCCAATCTTAGGGCGTGTTTTCCTACAAAACAATGTTCCGTAAGTGTTCCTATCATTGTGGATAACCTGCCGGCAAGGTAAGTAGTTGTGTAGTCCTCTTCCTGTCCACCTGTGGCCAGAGGACCCTGGCTTGTTTGCAAGTTGAAGTAAGTCTCCACTTGTCCTTGAACATATTATCGGCCCACTGCCTGATCTGCAAACGGTCTTTTGCCGGAAGAACCTGTGCCGTTGTGCCCTGTCTAGCTAAATACTCTGCTATCACTCGAAGTGATGAGTGGCATTCTTTCACCGTCAGAGGCGTACCAAACATGGCTTCCAGGGATTTTATGGCAGCCTGGCTGTCTGTGTAGATACATATTCTTCGGAGGGTTGTGACATTACTTTTCAGTAGTTCAGCAACCTCCAATATGGCGGCAATTTCCGCCTGAAATACACTACAGTGATCAGGCAGCTTGAAGGAGATATTTACATTTAGGTCCGGTGAATGGACTCCATAGGCAACTTGCTCGTCCAACTTTGATCCATCCGTGAAAAATTTGATACTACTGGTGTCCCCTTCCAGAGACTTTTCCCACGTATTCCTGTTCGGAATAGAAGTCCTTAGATTAGTCGCTGGTAGAAGGTAGGGGATACAGTAGTCCGTTTTTACGGGAATAGAGTTGATCCGGTGTAGTAATTCAGTGTGTCCGGAATGCCCCGATATCAAAACGCCACAATTTCGGATTCATACCAGGGATGTAGCGGCTGCCGATTCGGGCATGATATCAGGAGTACAGATGTTCAGCATAGCACTAAGTGCAGTACCTGACGCCGTGCCCATTGCCCCACTAACGCACTGAGCTGATCTTTGAATTTTCATCAAGGAATTCAGTATATACTTCTTTTGGAGCGACCTCCACCAAACTACGATGACATAGAGAAATATTGGTCTGACTATTTCAGTATAAATCCACATGGTGATCTTAGGAGACAGTGGTCAGTGCTTTCCTATCGCCCCTTTACAGCAGTAAAGAGCAACATACGCCTTTCTCACCCTCTCGTCCACATTCGGTTTCCAAGACAGTTTACTGTCGAGAATTATTCCCAGATACTTGACCTTTTCCGTCAACTGTAATTGCACCCCATTAACTGACGGCAGTTCAAATGCGGGTATTTTATATTTCCGAGAGAACACGATAAGCTCGGTTTTAAGTGGGTTAAGTGATAGTCCGTTGTTAGCGATATAGTTCGAAATCAGACTAAGAAGGCTGGTTGTACGAATGCTAAGTAAATTGAGGTTTCTACCCGTACAGATGATAGCAATAACATCGGCATAGGCAAAGACCTGGCATTCGGCCCTGTCCAATTCAAGAAGTAGTTCATTGACAGAAGTTAACCATAATAGTGGAGACAGAACTCCCCCCTGCGGTGTGCCCCTGTTAACGTTCCTAGCAATTGTAACACCACCCCATTCAGCTTTGACGGATCTATCCACCAGAAGCTTCCCAATTAGGCGTGTCACTAAGCTGTGGACCCCTAGATTCTGTAATGACCTAAGAATCGCCGAAGATTGAATGTTATTGAAGGCTCCCTCGATGTCCTGGAAGGTGCCTAGAGCGAAGACCTTATTCTCAAGAGAGTTTTCTATTATGCTGACTATAGAGTGGAGAGCCGTCTCAGTTGACCTGCCCTTGATATAGGCATGTTGAGAACTCGATAGTAAATTCTATGGAAGATTATTTCGAACGTGAATGTCCAGTAACCTTTCAGATGTCTTAAGAACAAAGGATGATAGACTGATTGGTCTAAAGTCCTTTGGTTTGACATGAGAGCATTTGCCCGCTTTCGGGACGAAAACCACTTTGGTTTGAGTCCAAATGTTAAGAATGACTCCCAGCATAAGGCAGCCCCTGAAGATTTCCTCTTAGAAATAGCAAAATCAGGTGGATGATTATGAGTTTTTAGGCCGACACATAAGAGCCTCCATTATTTTGGTGGAAAATTATCTTGCGGAAATGGTTAATCTGTGAATTTTCTGCAAAAGCTTCGGGCAAACAAATAGTTACTTGTCATTCATAAGTGACAACTCTACGGTCATCTACTGACACCAAGTTCACATGATTAGAAAACAACTAGAGGATCATTTACTTTGAAGTGCTTTTTCATCGAACATCTTTCAACTTTCGTGTGGCCAACTGCTAATTGATACATATATCCAACATTCGTTGTTATTCAAGGCCTTTGACGTGCCCAGCTGGTATTGAGATACCTCATTTTTAGTCCTTTCGAATTCGTATTTTATTAGATAACTTAAAAATGTTGCAAAAACTTTAAGAGAAGTTTATGTTTCTTTGGTGTCTATGGAATCATTTCCATACCCTTTCCACCCCGTGATTTCATTTAAGCAACATTTATATTACTTATACGCTCCATTAAACATAAATAGATTTTAACTTTAATTCCATTAGTTAGCAACCTCAAAACTGTTTGCTTGTTGATTTCACTCGGTAATGTTAAACTCATTACTTAGTTCCTTTGTCCTCCAATCCTCCCAATCAACACAAACATTTGTAATTAAATAAACATCAAAGAGATTGGTAATTACACACACCTTTGTCAAGGTGTCACGGCACAATTCTCCTGACATCACATCTGCTTGTACACTATTGTAATTCACTTTGATTATAGTTAAATAATCAAAATGAGTTCGAATAATTTGAAAATAACTCTGTAATTTGTGACATGAAAAGATTTTGTATACAATTTGAAACTTTAATTAAATCGGATAATTTTGATAATGATTTGAGAATTGAAGACAGAGTTGGGAGAGCGTATAAAATATACATTTTGTAAGAGCACAATTTTCCACTTGCTAAACTCGCGAGGGAGTTCAAAAATTGAACTTGCAAGTTGATTTGCAACTTTCTTTCAAACTCGAACTTATAAATTAAACTCGCAAGCGGATTTTAAACTTTAAAGAGCGAAAATATAACTCGCAAGCGATTTTACAACGTAAAACTCTCGAGAGTTTAATATCTACAGACTTGCAATGTGGTTTTGTCGAAGACTGCGGTAAGCTTTCGAAATTATAGCCAAATAGTTAACCCTTCTTAGAGTTTGAATTCAAATTCTTTATTCATACAAAATAATTAAATTTACTGAAACAACATTAACAGATTCATTCATTAAAAACTCTGGTGTTTGCGTGAGAATACTCGAAAACTGCTGTATATGTATGTTTTTGACGTCTTCGTGGATGACATTTAATTTCTCGTTATTTCTGTCTCTCGTTTTCTTCGTTGATATCTGAATAAAATAGTTACCGTTCGTCTTGTACAGTGAGTGGTCGGGTATGTGTGTAGGCAATTAGTATGTTTGAGTATATTAGTGTCCATAAGGTTGGGGTTATGTGTTTGTTTTTGTTTTATTCAATGTGTGTCAGGGGCTTAGTATATTTTTACTACTGATTTTTTTCGGCCTCTCCATTTAGTGCCACGTGTGATTTGTTAATCGTTTGTTTTTAATTTTCGAAAAAAGTAGTCAAATTTCAAAAGTCTTAATAAATTCTACATGAGTGGAGAAATCAATGCTTTTTAGTTACTTTTTAAAGATTATTTCGTGTAAATGTTGAATGGTTCATGCGAGCAGCAAAATTTTAAAATCCTTTTTCGAGCATGGCGTCTGGTATCTCTATTGTAAGACGTCTAATGTCGTTTTCTAAGGTATAGACGAATATCGTCATGTAATCCCACAAAGAATAGTTTATAAAAAATAAATAATTGGTTTCCCATTACATGCCATGAAGGAATTGGGGAGAGCTTCCCACAACCAATGACCAGAGTTGTGCGCTTTCTAGTTTTACACTCACTGATTGATTGGGACCTACAGTTTTACACCGGTTCCGAACGGTATTTTGAGATGCTTTTTCTTGGCTAAATACCCGATAGTGTCGCCGTCGCTATGCGAGGTGACCGCCGTCGAAAGAACTTTTAAGGTGGTCAGAGTTGGGATCGAACCCCGGACTAACATTGCACCTCCGACGGCCAATGTGTAGAGTTGTTGAATCGTATGGTTTAGGTGACCAACTCAACGGTTTCAAACATTAGAAAAATAGCTCACCGAGTTCATTTCATTATAAGTATCGCATGTTTGAAACAACATGACGGTTCATGAAGTTTTGGCAAAAACAAAGGCGAAATCATCGAACGATAGTGGACGCCATTGGCGGCAATATTGTGACCGGTTGTGCCGCCGGCCCGAACATAAAACCCCGTTATATAGTGCATTTTGCTGTATGTCCTGATTGTTTTTGTATTGCTTTCCATGAGACGATGCCAATGCTAACCGAGACTGTTTGGTTTTGATAGTTGTCACAAATTGTACGGAAACTGTCAACATATTTACACTGAAAACCCAAACAGAACTAAAATTACTCGTCACTTTTGTTTACACTTTTTGTACTTTTGGGTACACTTTTATACTTTTGTGTACACATTTAATTTTGTGTAAATTTTTGGTACATTTGTGTATACCTTTTGTACTTTTGTGTACACTTTTGTTACTTTTGTGCACACTTTCTCGATGGGACCCCTGCTCTGACCACCATAAATTTCTTTCGACGACGGTCACCTCGCTCTGTGACGGCGACACTATCGACTACTTAGCCATGAAAAAGCTTCTCAAAATACCGTTCGAAACGGGTGAAAAACTGTAGGTCCCGTCAGTGAGCGAAAAACTTCAATGCGCACAGCTCACTGGTTGTGAGAAGATCTCCCTAAACCCTTCATTGGATGTAACGGGAAACCATTTATTTATTTTTGTGTACACTTTTTAATTTTGTGTAAAATTTGTCTACAATTGTGTGTACTTTTTGTACTTTTGTGTACACTTTTGTGTATACTTTTGTGTATACTTTTCAAATTTTTTTTTTTACCTGACCCTAAAATTCATCAGTATTTGTGTATACTTTTTGTACTTTTTGGTATAATTTTGTTACTTATTTGTACACTTTTCGTACTTTTGTGTACTTTTGATATAAACAAAAATAAATGGTTTCCCATTACATTCCATGAAGGGATAGGGGAGAACTTCTCACAATTACTGAGCTGTGCGCTTTCCGGTTTTCACTCACTGATGGGTACCTACAGTTTTACACCGATTCCGAACGGTATTTTGAGAAGCTTTTTCATGGCTATGTACTCGATAGTGTCACCGTCACTATGCGAGGTGACCGCCGCCGACAGAAATTTTAAAGTGGTCAGAGTAGGGTTCGAACCCAGGATCTCATGCACAAGAACCGCTCACACTAACCATTGCACCACCGACGGCCACAAATACTTTTGATATACTTTTGTGTACATTTTTTGTACATTTGTGTAAACTTTTTGTTCATTTGTGTTCACGTTTTGTAAATTTGTGTACACTTTTTTTACTTTTTGTACTTTTGTGTAAATTTTTGGTATTTCTGTGTGACACGATGTGTTACTCCTACTAAATTACCATCACAAATACGAATTTCAATAATATCTCATAAAAAGATTCACTTTAAAAACTCAATGAGTGTTCGAACTCACGGGCGATGTGTTAACATCATTTTGTTACACCTTATGAACACAATAGTAAATGTTACATTGGAAAAAAAGAATAGTTTTTGTGCTGCAGTCTCATTTGCTATTGCACTTTTTTTTTCTTACATCTGCTTTAACATTAGATGTAATAATGTTGAATTAAATAAAGCAATATTTAGCTCACAGAAATAATTGTTTTTGTTTTGTCATAAACAGAGCGACGACAAAAGTATTGAATAATATAGAGAACTTATTGCACTCTTTTTCCGCTCTGATGTAGAGAGTCTGAGTAAAAGGGCATTAACGAGTCTTATTCTCTTTATAGAATATTTCAATATAAATCCACCGTTTCTACACTATTATTACATAAAACAATACAAAAAGCATTAATGTTTCACATCAAAATTATGAATGGACCAAGTTATGACAAAAAGAGAGTAATACGTTTTGAATTGAATAATACATTTCGTTCTATGAGTTCTCTATACTACTCAATACTCTTTGGTGACGACGACCTGCTTGTTTGTTCACTGCCGCTACATCAATACCATCATACTTTAGTTTCAGGCAGAGACTATTGTTGTAAAACAACCACGTATGTGGTACTAACACTGTGTGTTGTTTGCATGTATTCACTTTGATAGATTGCCTTACCCGAGCCTATAGATGTTAACACATCAAAAATGTCATCAAAATTATTATTAAGATCTTAAAACGAATTTGACCCCACGATACTATAGTACTAATATCGTTTCTTGCACGAATTAATAATTTTCCCTAACATGTAATATAAAACAGTAGTCAATTACTACAATACAAAAAGAGCTTAAATCTCCCTTTTATAAACCCCCAAATTTGTACTACATATCATCCCCTTTTCCATTTGACACTTTCTGTATGTCATCGGCTAATGTGATAAATTGATAAGTTGAGTTGTTATCTTTTACTCTAATGTCAGTTAAACTTTGACAGTCACAAATATTTCAAAAAATCATTAAGCATTTAAAATTGTTTATCCGCACAAGAAATAAAAACTTTTTATAACAATATTGTACAACCCACCACAGGCACAGGGTGAGAATATGACAATCAACAAAAAAATATCAGAAAAAATAACACACAAAAATGTCACAAAAAATACACAATTTTAAGGAAAATTGTATCTAAATTACTCACGTTAGACATGTCTCATGTTAAACTGAAATTCTAAATGATTGACATGAAAGTGACAGTTATGTCTACCTGTGTAAACACACAAACGCACGCATTAGGGGATGTGTGAATGAGTATGTAACGCTTGAGTCAAAAGATGAGACAGGTCCTGTCAAACAGACATTGTTGCTCATACTCTCACACACCCATAGCCAATGTACTGCCTCACACTTTCTTTGTTTTTTTTTGTATGTACATACACACGTATCCTGTTCAAGGATGTTTTGTCAAGGTAAAGATCGTATATCGTTTTATTTATATTTAATATTTAATATTTGGCTTCCGGTTTTTTTAAGTGCTGCCGCATAAGTGTGCAATTGTGAGGATAGCAGGGGGATGTGTTGTATCTTTCATACACTGAGAGAAATATGAAAGTTATAGACAAACAGTAAAAATTAGTGAGCAATGTGTTTAAAATATGCTTGTATGTTTTTTATTGTAATGAATAGTTTTATCTTTGGCGTTCCATATATTTTAAAAAAATTCTGAATTTATGTAGTTAGGAATTGTTATCTATTTTCGTTGAAAATAGCTATAGTCCTTACTATATTCACATCAAAAATAACCTAATTAGACGTAACCGCATTTAGGGATTGTCACTACCACATTCAATATCATTGTATCCGAATTAGAGGTTGTCACATCCTTATTAGAGGTTGCCAAAATCTATTAGGGGCTGCATCAACCGAATTTCTGCTGTGGGGACTAAATTATGCCGTGCCAACCCTAAATTCGGTTGTGGCAACTTCAATTCGGTTGTGACAACAGCCGAATTTCCTGTTGGTGTAAACTGATTTTTGGAGTCAGCAAAAGTGGGTCTGACGGTGAATGAGGACAAGACAAAATTAATGGTTTCAACGAACAGGGCCTCCACGCGATTAGACCAAAGCGTGAACGTTGATAACCGTTATAACTTCGAGGTAGTGGACGAATTTATATACCTCGGATCTGCCGTGAACAAAAACAACAACGTCAGCCTTGAGATCAAACGGAGAATTGTGCTTGCGAATAGATGTTATTTTGGGCTAAGCAAGCACTTTAGAGATAAAGCCCTCTCTCGAGTAACAAAAGTCCAGCTGTACCAGACTCTCATTCAACCTGTCTTGCTTTATGGCGCAGAATCCTGGGTCCTATCGCAAGCAGACGAAACATCTGTAGGAGTCTTCGAGAGAAAAATACTCCGAAAAATTTATGGCCCTATAGTGCACAACGGCGAGTATCGGCGACGCATGAATCATGAGCTGTATGAGCTTTATCCTGACATTGACATAGTTAAGCGGATCAAGATAACGCGATTGCGCTGGCTAGGCCATGTCAGTAGAATGGATGAAGATGAACCAGCGCGAAGGCTTTTCGAAACCGAACTCGAAGGAAGACGAAAAATAGGAAGACCAAGACTCCACTGGAGGGATCAGGTTGACGAATCCCTGCGTACACTTGGTATTGCCAACTGGAGAGATAAAGCAAAAGATCGAACTGGTTGGCGAAATATGTTATCTTCGTTTTATAAGGTCCCTGACCCCCCGGGGTTGTCCGAGACCGGATAAGTAAGTATAAGTAAGTAAACTGATTTTAAACAATTAGTTCTGCGAGTGTAGCCGCAGTTTCGTTACAAGCCAGCGATTATCCCTTGCCGGCTAGTAACGAAAACCCTAAACTACCGTTAATCCGTCTTGCTCTAATGCATGATATGAAGCCAGTTAATAATTTTCTTCTTCTTGTCTTTGAAAACGATAACGATAGCGATAAATTCAATGGCCGCTTAATATCAAAATAGGTGATAATCTGAGCAAGTGGTGTAACCAAAACACGCCTAATGTTCCTTTAGGAAAGAATCTAAACTTTTTTAACCCTACCTGGATCTGTATGCTTACCAAATTCGATGAAATTGTACACATATTCTCAGCTCGTTATTGATGAAAGAATTAGAACTGTCAACATTTATGACCTCTTGAGCCGTTACTGCCACCTGGCTTTGTGGTTATATTTGTATGTGAGGACCTACATGGTCCATTTTGCTCATTGGTCTCAAGAAACTAATTTTATAAATTTAGTTGAAATCACTTAATGGCTACGACCTGTGGAGCCAAAAGTGCCAGTCATTGTAGGTACATATGTATGTGTAGGTGCTATACTATAGGCCTAAAACAAGTTTTGTACTATATTTCATTTGAAATTGGTAAATATCTATGACCTCTGAAGACACCACAACCAATCTAGAGTAACATTAGATGCGATATATTGTATCGAATATTTCCATTTTAATTTGGATTCAAAAATGTCGACCCTAAAACCCTTTCGGACAAAAATGTACACTCATAAAACTAATTGCTTGAAAAGACGTTGTTCTAGGCATTAATTCGGCTATTGTCCCCGAATTGCAGTTTCCATAACCGAATTGAAGTTGTCACAACAGAATTTAGTCCCCACAACTGAAATTCGGTTTATGAAACGTCTAATAAGTTGTGACAACCTCTAATGCGGTTGTGACAACGTACAATTTGGATGTGATGACATCTAATGTGATTGTGACGACCTCATGATTCGGTTACGGCTAATTCGTTTATTTTTTCTTTAAGTGTATGAGGAATTTAAAGAACTTTAAAAAAAACTGACAGCTCGACCTTCTTGAATTTGCAAATCCGAGTCCAGATTCAGATTCATCGAAAAATATTCACGCAAATTTAAAGTTCCTTAAAAATCTGTCTTCCATGTTCGATTCACCATGTCAAATTCTACAAACCCGACTTCGTATTCGAAATAGGCGACGCCACGCCATCCCCAAGTACACTCTCGGAACTATTTGCTGGAAATTATGTTATGGCAATCGCTAATTTAGCACTTTTTACCGACTTGCGGTTGCCACAACCAGATTGAGGTTGTCCCAACTGACTTCTGCCGCTGAATTTTTGACTATATCTTCTGAATTTTAAATTTTTTGCGTCAATATATTTTTCCAATATTTCCGTTTCAACAACCAAATAATCCGGTTACAACAACCGAATTTCCTATGAATACTGTTATGGTAAAAAACATATTAAACGTTTCGGTTACAACAACCAAAAGAAAAGTCGAAGGTGGAAAGAGGAGTCGAAGCATCGGTGATTCGCCCCTTTACCATTCTAAAAATCGAGTTGGGCAGCAACCAAATTTTATACTAACTCGATTGTAGTAACTAAATTTAGCATTAATTCGGTTGCAGCAAACGATATTGTTATTAATTCGGTTACAACAACCGAATTGCCTATGAATACTGTTGCGGTAAATAATATATTAAACGATTTGGTTACAACAACCGAAAGAAAAATCGAAGATGGAAATCCAAAAGTCGACTTTGGGAACAACCGAATTTCATATTAACTCAATTGTAGATCTGAATTTAGCATAAATTCGGTTGCATCCATCGATATTGGTATTAATTCCGTTGAAACAAACTAATTCTCCTATGAAGTCTGTTCCGGCAACCGACATTTTAATTTAATCGAATATGACAATCGAAAGGAAAATCGAAGATGAGAAAGAGGAATCGAAACATTGGGATTCGCCTTATTACAACTGCAACAATGGAATTTTAAACAAACAAAATTGAGATTAATCCGGTTATAATAACTGAATTTATCATTACTGCAGTGACAACAATCCAAGTTTGCATTAATTCGGTTACAACAACTGCATTTTTCATGCGTTTTTTTTTGCGGTATCCGACATTTTATTTTTTTTATTTTTACAACAACCGAAAGAAAACTCAAAGAGGAGAAAGAGTAATCGAAGCATTGGTGCTTGGCAATAACTGAATTTTACATTTATTCGGTTGTAATAACCAAATGTTCCATTAATACAGTTGTAACAAATAAAATTTTAATTAATTCGGTTACACCATCTGATTTTCTTATTAATTCTTTTACGGTAACCAACAGTTTGATTGATTCGGCTACGACAACCGAATTTCTTATTAATTTTGTTCCGATAACCGACATATTGATTAATTCGGCTGCAATAACCGAAAGCAAAATCATGGATGAGAAAGAGGAATCAAAACATTGGGGTTTCGACTCATTGCCCATTTCGGGTCATACACTTATGTCAGAAAATCGCCCCACTGTGCACCCATCGTAGCCCAGGAACAAATTCATCAATATTCATATTAAATTCGTAATTTGTACTAAATTCCTCAGTATCCTCCAATCCGTTCCCCTGAGATACCTCAAATTGTGTATTATGTATTCGGAGAAGAATTGAAGTCTTGCTCTCGTGAAAAAATTTTGTTTCGTTTTGATAATCTCCATATAGCAGGGCGTTCGTTTGTGAGCTCAGAGTGGAGTGTCGAGTTCTAAAACTCATCAGTCGACAAAATGCAGTAATCCTGTGATCTTATTCCTTTCCGTTACATCAACCAAAATGGCTTCCAATTCATTTGCTAGAACTATTAATAATTGAAGTTTCTCTTTAATTTTAAAATGAAGGAAAATTCATAAATAGCATCAATTTGAGAATGTACCACAGATTTGGAAATAAGACGTCTGAGTTCACACACAGAACTAATTGTTTGAAAAGAGGTTGTAGTAATCGCCAATTCCGATGGTGCCACAAAATTTCAGCTACTACAGCCGAATTGATGTGGTCACGACTGAATTTAGTCCCCACAAATAAAATTCGGTTGAAACAACCTCTAATGCGTTTGTGCCAACCTCTAATGCGGTTGCGACAACCTCTTATGCGGTTGTGACAACCTCGAATTTGGATGTGATGGCATCTAATATGGCTGTGACAAGCTCTAAATTTGTTTACGGATATTCGGGTATTTTTTCTATGGCTGTAGGGACAAGGGTTCCTTTGCCATATTTCGACGGAGTTTTTCTATTCGATACCTATGATCTCAGCTAGACTTACTTGTGATTCTTTGGGGACATTTATGTCCTAGGAAATACGTATATATATACCAACTTTATTAGGCATTTGATGTTAATTCTTAAGCGCAATCTTTAAGAATACCAAAAGCCTAGAAACTTAGGATCGCATGGACGAAGCGTCGTCCTATAATACTCGGTTCTATTTATTTTGTATGGCCTAACTAGTGAAACTCGGGAAAGCTTTTCGACCTAGCCTACATTAGCTAAACTTTTTAAGCTACGAGGGCGATCCCAAATCTAGCCGACCTGGCACATAGATGGCGCCAATCGTTTGAAAAAAAAAATTTTTGGTGAAAAGTGGCAACCTTATAAAACATATGTTTTAAGTTTCAAGGTGCCACGTTGTCTAGTATTTTTATTTGAGGCATCAAAATTAAACGATCTCTGTGATTTTGTAAACAAGGTATTCGTCACCGTTATATAATTCAATATTTTCATTTGAAAGGTCTCAGCCAAGCAATATTAAAACCGAGATAGATGCTACTCTGGGATTGTCTTATCCTTCGTTCATGACTGTAAAATATTGGGTAGCAGAGCTTAATGGGTAGCAGAGCTTAAGGGCTGTACGAGTTGCCAAGAGGAAGAGGTATTGTTAAGAAAATCCACAAAATGGTATTGGATGATCGTCGGTCGAAGGTGCGTGACCTGGCTGAAATGATAGGCATTTCAAAAAGTGCTATACATCGTATATTGACCGAAGACTTGAAGATGAGGAAGCTGTGCGCAAGATGGGTGCCGCGTTTGCTTTTAATAGAGCAAAACCATCGTCGTGAAGATGTTTCAGTAGAGTGTTTGGCGGTGTTTCGTCGCAATAAAGCCGAATTTTTGCGTCTATTTATAACGACGCAAAGGAACAGCCTGACACAAAGGAACAGTCAAAGCAGCGGACTGGAATGGGAGAATCCTGTCCAATGATGGCGAAGACGGTTCCATCTGCAGACTAGGTCTGATTTTTTAGGATGCGCATTGGATAATTTTTATTGATTCTCTTCAGAAAGGATAAACCATCAACGGCGAATATTATGCTAATTTATTGCAGCGTTTAAGTGATGAAATTGTGGAAAAAAGCTGCATTTTGGCGAAAAAGAAAGTGTTGTTTCATCAAGACAATGCTCCACTTCACACATCCACTATTGCGATGGCCAAAATTAATGAATTAAAGTTCGAATTGCATCATCACGCACCTTATTCACCAGATTTAGCTCCCTCGGACTATTTTTTATTTCCAAACTTGATAAAATAGCTCGGTGGTAAAAGATTTGCGAACAATGATGAGGTGGAGTCTGCGGTTTATGGCTATTTTAAGGAGTTTGACAGTTCTTACTATAAAACGAAGCTACATATGTATCTCTGGAAAAGTTTATCGAGCTAAAAGGAGATTATGTTGAAAAATAAATAAATTTTTCTCAACTTCTGTTTTCTTTGTTAGGTCGGCTATATTTGGGACCTCAATCGTATAAACATTTTCGCAGCGTTTGTAACATATGATGTGGATATGCAGGCAATTTGGCGAGTCGTTCGAACGTCATTATATCGCACACATCAAGGATTTTATATATCATTAACCAATTTTTGTGTTTTATGAAATGTCTTGTTGTTAGTATTGAATTTATTTTTTTTTGCATTGAATTTGCCTAGTATTTTGTTCAGTGCATTTCCTTTAACTTTGTGTTTCGTCAGAAATGGTTGGTGGTTATGGCTGTTCGTGTGTGCATAGAATGGAATATGATGTACATTTAGCTTTATTGGTTTAATAATTTTAAATTGTTTTCAAGTGTCATTGTCAGACTCTAAAAATCCATGAATATTAGGGTGTACTGATAAATTTAAATAATTGTTAATAATATGCTATATTAAATAACGTAAAAATGCTAATATAATAATTTAATCAGATATAATATATACATACATACAAGCCCCTTTGAGGGGTTTTCAAACGGTGCGGATTGAAGAGCTAATTACTCAAATAACAAGCTTTTTTGTGATTACATTTTCGGTCCTCTTCGGGTGGTTGAAGATAAATATCTATAGAATTTGGCGAACAAAATTTTCACTTTTTGTGGTATATCGCCATATGACTATATATTGAAAACATTACTATTAAAATGTTAACAGCGGTCATACCCACAAGATTTGTCAAATATTTGTTCTGTTTTACACGGATATTCTTTAAAATAATGTTAAGACTTCACAACACTTTTACTGATAATTTTACTTAATTTTACTTGTTTGGAATCATTCATATTGTTACGAATAACTAAAAGCTTTTGCGTGCTGTTAATGACTCTACTAACAGTATGTAAATAACAGGCGATTAGTGCTGCGCCTGAAAGTATGCATTGTAACAACGTACCAGCTCGCTAAACCAGTAGCATGAATTCACCTCAGTAAAGATAACTCTCCGCCCTTCGAGATTGTTCTACAAAGATAAGCAATATCTAGAAGGTTCTTGAATTCGATAGATCTACCTTCATTTGAGTATGGTGAGTTGGTATAAATAGCGGAGGTCTTTGGAATGGAGAGTTCAGTTTGTGATTAAACCCCGTAAACTAAGCAACGCGAATTGACAGTAAAATACAAGACTTGTTAAGTGTTATAAATAAAGTAAACTGTTGTAATATATAAGTAAAATAAAAGGAGTTAAACCGTTGTAATTATCGTAATTTAAAACGAACCTTGTTTTATTATTGGGAATAAAACAACGCAAAAAGGACGAATAAGAAAATTCGTAACAATATAGACTCAAAATGCTTCCCAATCGGCTATTTATTTATTTACTCAGCTAAAAACAGCTGGAAAAATATAATTTTACATATCTTCAGTTACAAACTAAATACAAAACTAAAGTATAATAATTAAATTAAAACAGTAATCAGGAACAAAATTAAAAAACAAATAGTAGTAAGTTCATGCAGGAGATAATAGATTGAACATGAACGATATTAACAGAATTAATTTATAAGTACAAAAAGACTACTATGAAGATAAGAAGGGAATAGGAATGTATAAACAAAACAGTAACAAATAAAGTTGCAACAGATGCAGCAGGATAGAAAGAGTAGGAACTGGTGAAGTGTGTGGAGCAGGAACAAATGAAGTAAAAATATACGACACAGGAACAGATAAAGCAGGAACAGATGAAGCTGGAACAGTTGTAGCAGGACTGAGGAAGCAGGAACTGATGAGGCAGGAGCAGATGAAGCAGGAACAGATGACACGGAAACAGATTAAGCAGGAACAGATTAAGAAGGACAGATGAAGCCGGAACTGATGAAGCAGGAACAGATGAAGGTGGAATAGATAGAGTAAGAACATATGAAGCAGGAATATGATGCAGGAGAGACAGGAACAGGTGAAGCAGGAACAGATGGCACATGAACAGATAAAGCAGGAACAGATGGAGCAGGAACAGATGTAGCAGGACAGATGAAGTAGGAACTGATGAAGCCGGAACAAATGAAGCAGGAACAGATGATACAGAAACAGAATTAGCAGGAACAGATGAATAAGGACAGAATAAGCAGGATCTGATGAAACGGGTGAAGCAGGAACAGATAAAGCAAAAACAGTGTCACAGGAACAGATGATGCAGGAACAGATACAGCAGGATGATAATGAAGCAGGATCACATGCAGCAGGACATATGAAGGAAAAACGGATGATTTAGATGGAACAAGAACAGATGGGACAGGAACAGATAAAGCCGGAACAGATGGAGCAGGAACATATGTTGCAGGACAGATGAAGTAGGAGCTGAGGAAGCAGGAACAGATGAAGCGAGAACAGACGACATCGAAACAGATTAAGCACGAACAGATGAATAAGGACAGATGAAGCAGGATAAACAGATACATCAAGATGAGAATGAAGCAGGCACAGATGAAACAGGACATATGAAGCAGGAAATTTAGTTCGGAACCAAAATTCGTTCACATGATTTCTCGAATGAAATCTTAAATCTGGCAATTAATTCTGAGCATTAACAGTCATTTAAAAAAATAATCGCTCGTTTAATTACTTCAATCGAATCCGATAGCGAGAATAGGTGGTGGAACTCATTAAGAGTATTACATAGAGTAAAAACTGGATTCACGGATTCGTAGTTATGTTTGATCGCTGGTAGATAAAATGGAACATATTGTTTACTCACAACTCAACCATTATCAGCAGCTTCTCGAACCACCTCGACAATTTCGACATTAATTGTCTCGATTCTGAAAGAAATTTCCTTAGCAAATTCATCAACCGTTCATGGATGGTAAGATCATATATAGTAGCTTTCAATTTATGGCCACCAAGTATTTATCGACTTCATTGTGTAACCACAATCAGGGTATTGATTCGAAACACGATTTCGATAAATAAAGGGTGGACCATGTAATATTTGGATTTTGAACCCCCTGTTATATCGAAGCAGATGGCCAATTTTAAATTTGTAAAGTGACAGATTATCAGTTAACGGATCACAAAAACATTTTCTTCCAAATCATCCTCATCAGCCATCACAAGCAGCTTCTCGAACCATCTTGAAAATATCGTCAGCTATTTTCTCGATTCTGGAAGAAAGTTCCCTAGCAATTTCATCAACCATTTGTGGTGAGATCATATATAGCAACTTTCAACTTATGGCCACCACGTACTTATCGACTTTATTGTGTAAGACACTTTCGAAGCCGATGACCAATTTTACATTTATAAAGTGACAGTTTAGCAGTTAAAGGATCGCAAAAAAATTTTCTTCCAAAGTTCTGAGTCTTCAACTTAAATTGTAAGAAATCTACCAAATGAATTTGATAGATCAATTTTTTTTGATGGCACTTTAGTTCTATCAAATTCATTTGGTAGATTTCTTACAATTTAAGTTGCAGACTCAGAACTTTGGAAGAACATTTTTTTGAACTAAAGTACCAAGTTTGTGGAGAAATTTGTGAGACGATTTCGTCAATCCGGGTCCTTATTGGACAAATAACTCGTGTCCGTGCTCGTCAGTGCGTTTAGTGGAAAATATTGCCTCGTACAGACATCAACATCAATTCATCACCGTTCGAAGCAAACTCGCACTTCTTGCCGCAGAATTTTGCATAAATACCTCGGTATGAATGCTTATAAAGTTCAATTAGACCGGAACTGAAGCCCTCGCTTCCCTGAATGGGCTGAATGAAGATGATAATTTTTGTTTACCAAAAAATCACATTTTCCAATTAAGCTCATTTTCACCTCGGAGGCTGCGTTAACTAATAAAATTGTAGCATTTGGGGCTCGGAAAAGCTTATGTATCCACAACGAGTGTCTGTTTGGTGCGGTTTTTGGCATGGCGGGAACACAGTCCCATATTTCTTCGAAAATGACCAAGGAAACATGGAAAAAATAACAAACAAAATTGTCACATTTGGGGCTCGGAAAAGCCAATACATCCAGAACGAGTGTCTGTTTGATGCTGTTTGTGGCATGGTGGAACTACAGTCCCCTTTTTCTTCGAAAATGAGCAACGAGCCGCCGTTACTGTCAATGGCGAGTGTTACATTGCCATGTTCAATAATTTTTTGTTTCCAAAAGTTGATAAGGATGACATGCACGATGTATGGTTTCAACAGGAGGACGCTACGTGCCCCACAGCCAACGGTACAATCAATATTTTGCGCACTGTGTACGAAAACCGCATAACCGTCCAATGTACAGTGTCTATATCCAACCTGTTACTCGGATATACCTCATTAGATCCCCTATATCTATCTCGTCTATCTCAGTGAGGTTGTGTAGGAAGGCATGACCTATAGTCTTTAGTCATCGATTCATTAGAGCCGGATAATTGCAGAGGAGATGTTCCACCATCTCCTCAACTTCTGCGTCTTCGCAGGCACGGCAGTGGTCATTATATGGAAGATTCAGCCATCTTGCGGGATTACCGATAGGCAAGTGCCCGGTCAGCACGACAATTAGCCTTGATATGTTCCCCCGATTTTGGATAATCAGGTAGTCCAGTGAATGTTATATTATGGTCATGTGATTCTGGATATGCGCCACGTTTCAGTTCTAACACATCTGGCCTTCGCTCGTTCAAGGCAGTGCAGGAAAATACCTCTTTTGACCGGCCTTATAGGCGTTGCGACTGACACCATATAGAGTTCGGTGGAAGAGGATCCTGCCCTGGCTAGTTCGACTGCACTTTCGTTCCCAAGGAGACCCTTGTGACCGACCTAGCTCGATTTTATTTAATCATTTTCTCCCGCTAACACGAAACACAAATTTCTTACAAAAATTGCAACGACTGTAATTTTTTAACTTATGGAATATGAATTTATCATTCAGAAAGTATAATCGCAAAAAGTGTTTGACTTTCCTGTAATCAGCTTGCCGATATGCATTGTTTGACAATAAAATTAAATAAAATAAAATAAAATTTTCAGTACACCCTAATGTATATATACCAACATACGTAGATACGCGTATATCGGCTTATTTGAAGTGCTACAAAATGAACATTTCAAATACCATTGACGCATTGAAAATGAACTTAATTGCGTTTTCAAAATCAGAAACGGAAATGAAGCAAAAGAATATAACAAGTTTGATAAGTCCTCAGAATTGTTATCGTATGACACGGGTACAATATTTTATTGGAACTCCTAGGGTACTACTGAATGAGACAGATGTACATATATTCTTCAAGTTTATGATATTAACTGGTGTGAAGTTGAAAGATTTTGAACTTCATATACGTAATATTTATAGGATTGTAGTATATCAATTGATATTACATAATTGATTATTAATGTCTTTGAGATTTTAATGTCTCAAAATACTAATTGTATAAGCACTTCAATTCTAGTGGCTAATTAGTTCACGATATCTTTAGTCGATAGTTTTTAAAATACTGAAGCTATAGGGATTGTTTTAAGTAATACGATGCCGACTGCGGCATTTTAATGTCACATATCCAAGTGCCCACTACTTCTAATTAAATTACGACATCTCTGTGATAATGTTCCACATTCAATTTCCACACTCAAAACATTGGTTGCTAAACACTGCAGACAGCAGACGCGGGGAGAGATTCTGATAGTCATTCACTTGGAAGTGACCAGAAATGATTCCTTCATTGGGCAGTCCAAGCAGCTCACTACTTCCACGCAGTATGTCCTGGACAATGGCTTTATCGGAAACCTCCGTTAGCTAGCTAGAGTGAGAAGGTGAAACGAATGAGCAGCCTGATTAGTTATGCGATCACTCAGGATTATTAGGTGGCCCTGTCACTGCAGCTCTTCGAACTAGTGAACATATTTTTCTGTCCTTTAAAGGCAGATGAGTCAACACCCCTGGCCAACGGTGGATCAAAATTGAAGAAACCAATATCCGGTTTCGATTCACTGCATTCTGGTCAGCGTCTGATCCATAATGGTTGGCTGAAACATGAGCATCCTGGCAGTAGGTAATGTGCAAACCACGGTGGATTGGCTGTGCCTTCCGGCACCGTTATATTGACAATGAAAATACACAAGAAAAGTAAACAAACAAACCTCCTAACTGTTGACAACCCTCGCAAATGTTATAAGGACCACAATTTAAGGATATGCACATGTAATGTGAAAACACTATACAGGACGGGTCCACTTTCCAACTGGCGGATGTCCCCGGAAAATATAAAACTGACATCACAACTATCCAGCAAATGCGATTGACAGGATATGGTTACACCAGAAAGAAAAACTGCGATATTAACTACAGCTGTCATGAGCAAAAGCACGAATTCGGGTGCGGAGGTAAGACTGATAGACTTCGACGCTGCGAATAACGTGGTCGTTAGTAGCATGGATATCTCCTGATCGGAGCACGAGGAACCAGATTGATCACTTGGTAAAAGATGGCGAGCACTCTTGTAGTGTAATGGATATACGTGTGATTCGAGGTGCCAATATCGACTCGGATCATTACCTGGTGGCTGATCGGAGCACGAGGAACCAGATTGATCACTTGGTAAAAGATGGCGAGCACTCTTCTATTGTAATGGATATACGTGTGATTCGAGGTGCCAATATCGACTTGGATCATTACCTGGTGGCTCCGAAAGTTCTCACATGACTGAGCAAGTCGAAAAACGTACGAAGCAGAATGCGGGAAAAGCTAGATATCGACAGGCAGCAAATACCGGAGATATCAAAGCCCTATCAACAAAAGCTCACTCTCCTGCTAGAGCAGAATCCTCCCCCTCCTGAGGACCCAGATGCGCAGTAGAAGCACATCTCCCGTTCTTTGGAAACCGGTGCAGGGACTGCACTTGGCTATCAAAACCAGCAGAAGGGTAAGCCATGATTCGACGAAGAATGTCGCATTGCAATTGATGAAGAAGACGCTGCACGTATGGCAACGAAACAGTCAGTTACAACGCGTACTGCGAGTGAGCGGTACAAGAGGCTGTGAAGGGAGGAAAACCAACTATTTAGGCGGAAAAAATTGCAGTGGGAGCAGAGGGAGAGTGAAAATACCGAATTGTGCAGGATGAATAATGAATTCCAAAAATTTTTCTAGAGGGTACGAAGGTCGAATAATGCGCCGAATAATGGGCTGCCCTCCTACAAGGATGAGAATGAGTAACTGGTGACTGATGTTTGTTTAAAATGTGGAGACACCACTTTTCAGCACTACTCCACTCAGATGCTTCCACTGAAGACGGTGTAGATTGTACGCCTCCCCAATCAAGGCGAGATGACAACGGCAATCTCCCGGCTTCAGCATAATAAAGCCGTGGGTGTGGATGGGCTACCCGCTGAGGTTTTTAAGGCTGGTGGCGAAGGACTGCTAGCCCACGTGCATCAACTTATATGCTGTATATGGTTGGGGGAATCTATGCCTGACGATTGGGGTCTCAGTGTATTATGTCCAGTATTCAAAAAGGGTGATCCTTGTGGCTGTTCCAACTATCGCGGTATCAGTCTTTTATCCATCGCGTATAAGGTCTTGTCGAGCGTATTATGTGAAAGACTATACCCAGTTGTTGAAATCCTGGATATAGTAGTTTAGATGGAGACAATAGTGAGTAAAGCTGCAGTAAATATGAACACGACCATCAACACGAAAACCCAAATGTTGCTGGCGTATACTGACGAAATATACATCATTGGGCGAAATGAACAAGAGGTTACTGCAATATTTTCAAGAATCGAAAAGGAATCAGCGAGAGTGGAACTTGCTGTTAATGAAGACAGGACAACATTTCTGGTGTCAACGACTAGACAAACCTCGTGACTTGGTCCGCACTTAAACGACGAAAACCGATTTCATTTTGAAGTGCTACATGAAGTTATCCACCTTGGATCCGCCCGTGAACAAAATACAGCAACGTCAGCCTGGAGATAAATAGGATAATTGTTCTGGCAAATATATGCTATTTTGTGAGTCCAGCTATACCAGAGTCTCAATTTGCCTGTCCTGGCGCATGGCTACGAAAATTGGGTCATATCGCTGGCGGATAAAAAATACCGGGGAGTATTCGAGAGAAAAATTCCCCTTAAAATATATGGTCCTGTTGAAGTGTCGAGGTCGTTGGAACCAAGAGGCTAATAATTTGTATTCTGACGGGGGCATAGCTAGGCGAATCAAATTAGGCCAATTGCGTTGGCTAGGCCATGTTGTCAGAATGCATGAAGATGAGCCAGCGCGAAAGGTTTTCGATAACGTACCCGGTGGAAGCAAGAAAAGGGGACGACGATGGAAAGACCAGACCGAAGAATCTATACGAATGCTTGGTGTTACCAACTGGTGAGAAAAGGCAAAGGATAGAACCAGTTGGAGAAATCTGATGAAAATTGGTTATTTGGTTGTTTAATTAATATGTGTTATCTGACCTCATGATAGTCAATAAAAAAAGAAGAAGATTCTGTTGAAAAGGGGAAAGCAAACGTATTTGTTATTTCAGCAAACACGGGTCTGTTTTTTTTAGCAAACACTATGTCAAGTAGTTTATCAAAAAGTGTGTTCTTATGGCAGTAAATTTGCTGAAATAACAGACAAATTTCCTGTTGATAACTAGCTTACATTGATAGCAAACTTTATTTTGTGAGTGCAAAATCAACATTTGGTTAAAAAATTACTGCGTTTCTATTTCTGCGTTCACAAACGTTTCCGATGTTTGCCGTAAATGAAAATTGTAACAAAATTGGCGCAAATGAAATTTCGTTTACAACAATACAAACGATAAATATAATTCTTTGTGAGAAAAATTTCAACATTTTCCGGGACCGTTGGGTATACACAGCAAAAATATTTTTTTTTTTTGGCATTTTTTTTGCATGCCTAGGGGCAACCAACGGGTTCAATCTTATCTAACCGCGAAATTGAATTTAATTTAAAATTATGTATTCACATTTTATTTATGGTTTAATAAATGGAACCACATAAAATATAACGATAATGGAAAATGGCGTTTGCTAAATTTGTAACATGCAAAAATTCAATTCTCTGCTGTTTCATATTCGCATAATTGCCACAAAATTTAATTGCTTCAACCACCCCCTCCTCCAAAGACTCAGCAACTCTGCTGGAATGGGAGACATTTGGGTAGCAAGTTGTGGTGGGAGTTTGATGATGGCAAATGTAGCACAACAAATTTGACAGACATAATAGACATGGAATTCAAATTGAAATAACTTAGTTTTCAAAATCTATTTTCATGCAATTGCAATAAATTATCAATGAGTAAAACAATGACAATTTGAATACAAACTGTTAAAACCAATTACTAGTTAATGGGGAAATTCTAACGGCTGCCACTGGAAACTGTTGCTTAATTCATTTACCAGCAGATAATGGGTTTTCAATTGTTTATATAAAATAAATAATATTTATCCGTGATTTGCGAGGTTGTTTCAGGATCATCAAAGAAACATTTTGCAGCGTTGCCGTCATTTTAGCTTCCTGTGACTATGAATATTTCCTCCAAGTGGACTTTTTCCTCCAACGTTAGAATATTTTTGATGTTTTAACTTCTATAGGCTCGGGTAGGGCAATCTATAAAACTGAACACATGCAAACAACACACAGTCATAGCATCACAAACGTGGTTGTTGTACAACAATAGTCTCTGCCTGAAAATAAGTATGATGGTGTTTATGTAGCGGCAGCGAACAAACAAGCAGGTCGTCGTCGCCAAAGAGTATTGAATAGTATAGAGAACTTATGGAACGAATTGAATGACTCAAATGCACTGGCGACATCTGGCGAATGATTCAAAACGTATTACTCTCTTTTTGTCATAACTTGGCCTATTCATAATTTTGATGTGAAAAATTGATGCCTTTTTTAAAACATTTATGAGTTCTGTATTGTTTTGTGTAATAACATTGTCGAAATAGTGCATTTATATTGAATAAGACTCGTTTATGCCCTTGTACTCAGACTCTCTACATGAGAGTGGAAAAAGAGTGCAATAAGTTCTCTATACTATTCAATACTTTTTGTCGTCGCTCTGTTTAAGACAAAACAAAAACAATTATTTCTGTGAGGTAAATATTGATTTATTTATTTCAACAATATTACATCTAATGTAAAAAGCAGATGTAATAAAAAAGAAATTACAATAGCAAAAGAGTCTTCAGCACAAAAACTATTCTGTTTCTTACTTTCCAATGTAACATTTAATAATGTGTTCACGGAAATCGAAGAGGTACTTTACTTTACTTTTGTTGACTATTTTACAACCTCATGAGGTCAGATGTCTTACGCATATTAATTAAACAAACTAATTAAACAAATTTCAACATATTCTTCCAAATGGCCCTATCCTTCGCCTTTTATCGCAAGTTTGTAACACCAAGGATACGGAGTAATTCTCCTGCCTGGACTTTCCAGCGGAGTCTTGGTCGTCCTCTTTTCCTGCTTCCATCGGGTACGTTATCGAACAGGTACCGTTGGCTATACGACCACTGATACGTCTCAGGTTTAGTAGATGACTCATGCCACTGAAGCTCATCAAGATATGGGGCATATTTTTTTGTCTTTAGAAGGCGGATGAGCCAAACATATAGCCCACCTGCGGATAGAAACCAAAAGATGAAAATCCAGGTTCGACATATTGAATTCTGGTCAGCGTCTGATCCATAACGGGCGGCTGCAATCAAATATCTTGGCAGGTACCGAATTTAAATTTTAGAAAATGTAGTTGGCTGAACAAATATAATTGAAGATTCAGTTGTCACAACCGAATCAATTATGAAACGAGGTTGCTTCAACAGAATTTCGGTTGTGGGGACTAAATTCGGTCGTAACAACCTCAATTCGGTGTGAACGGCCGAATTTACGGTTGCTACAACCTCTTTTCAAACAATTATTTCTCTGAGTGTATACAGGAACGATAAAGGAAAAATAAACAACCTCTATTTGTTGACGACCCCCACAAACGTTATAAGGACCACGATTTACGGATTTGTACTTGGAATCTAAGAATTTTATATATATATCCCGTGCAAGTATCCAATTGACATATGTCCTCCTCGAAAGTTAGAAGGCATGGCTGCACAAGGAAAAAAAATCGGCGACATATACTGCAGTTGCTATGAGAAAAAACATGAATTTGGTTGCGGATTTGTAGTTTGCAAAGTAAGTTTGGAAAGTAAAAACGGCAGTAAAGAAAGAGCGCGAACGAATCCTGTAATTTCTACCAAAAAGTCAAGAGCAGAACTAATGAACAGTGTTCAGCACCCCCTTATGTAAATACAAAGACGCAAATCTTTTTGCAGATGTGCAGAGCATGCTGGCAAAATGGAGAGATCATATCTCCGTGCTAGTGATATTTGAGATATCCAATGACGATGAGGCAATCGATCACAATTTTTACGACGAGGTCGACAGTCCCCTCCTAACCAAGACGAGGTCAGAACAGATATTGCCCAGCTTAAGAACAACAAAGCAGCCGTAGCCGGCGATTGGAGTCTGAGTGTTCCATGCTCTATATTTAAAAAAGTTGTCTTTGTACCGACTAGCGTGGAATAAGCCTTTAATCTGTATCATTTAAGTTTCTATCAAGAATAATGTTCAAAAGACTAAAACAAATTTTCGCTGTTCTGATTGGACCATACCAGTGTGGCTTTAGGCCTAGAAACTCGACAACTGACCATTTATTCAGGTAACGCCAAATCCTGGAGAAGACACATCTCTTTGTCGAATATAAGGCGGCCTTCGATAATCTGATACGGGAGAAACTCTAGGAAGCAATGTCTGAGCTTAGTGTTCCTGCAAAACTCATACTCAACTCAGGATGACCTTGACGAACACCAACTCCGCAGTGAAAGTTGGTAAGGATCTTACCGAAACTTTTGAAACTAAGCGAGGCCTCAGGCAATGCGACACCCTATCATGCGATCTCTTTGACAGGAGATCATTATGAGAAAAGCTGCAGTCAACATAGATAAAACCATCAGCAGCAAAAGTCACACGTTGCTTGCTTGCTTGCTTATGCTGATGATATAAATGTCATTGGGCGCACAATGAGAGAATTTGTTGCGGTGATTTCGAGAACTGAGAAGGATCCCTTTTGATCGAATTTGAAAAAATGTTTATATCCCATCTCCCATGTGTAATGGATAATCGTGATGGGACATTCCCCATCGTCGTGGGTAACTACCTATTATTTTCCCCATTGCCCTGAGGGTAATGGGTAATTAACCATTGTCGTGGTTATTATGTTCCCTATACCGATTTTCGAGCGCTGCTGGATGGTGCGTAAATTTTCCAAGGTAAACATGGTTACATTCTATAGCATTCCCAATTTACAAACAAAATGTAAAAAAACGACACTTGTTTCTTAATCAAATTCAAAAATAACGGTAAAAGATAAATGGTAACTTTACGGCAAAATTTTAAAATTTTTTTAGGTTAAAATAATCGTTAATTTTAAGAAACTGCTTCATTTCCAATCGGTTTGAGATAATTGAGAAATTTTTTTAGTTATATTTTGCAGAATTGTTCCAAGTATGGCGCTGTTTTCAAAATTAAGGTTTGAATAAAAATAAACGAGCTATTACCAATTGGATGCTTGAACAACAAGCAGTTGATGTCGTTTTATCTAAAAAAAAATCATCATGGGCGATGGACACATTTTCACATATCATTCAAGAATATAGACTATGAGCCCAGAACGAGTCACTGTTTAGTTTAATTCAAATAAGTATTTGTGAGTTTGTGATTTCAAGTTTATTGTTTATTTTCTTCCTGGTTTTTGGGTTGGCGGAGTCATCGGAATGTACTCCTTCAAAAATGATGCCGGTATTTATGTTACGGTGAACGTTATCGTGACATGATAGCAAACTTTTAATGGCATGAATAAGGTGACATGGACTTGGACAAAATGTGGTATCAACATTACGATACCACTTCCCACAGAGTGTATGAAAAAATTAACCCATTACCATCGAAGTTCCCAGGATGAATTATATTAAGAAATAACCAGGTAAAATATTCGCCGAGATCTTGCGATTTGACACCATTGGAATTCTTTCTCTGGGGCTACGGGAATAATATGGCATATACCAATGAGGTCGTGATGATTTCGGAGCTGATGAACGAAATCATCCACGTTATAAATGATATATAGCCCGAACTGTGTCAAAAAGTCATGGCAAATTTTAATACGCCGATCCTGTGTTGCCAGAGGAGTCGTGGTATTGTGTATTTTATACAAAAATGCCATAGACTACAAAATATGATGACATAAATAAAAATCATTTCGACAAATTTGGGTTAGTTTTATTTATAAAAAAAATCAATGAGTGTTCGAACTCACGGGCGATGTGTTAACACCTTTTAGTTACACGGTACCAGTTCGATTTCTATGAACGCATTAGTAAAAGTTACATTGGAAATTAAAAAAATAATAGTTTTTGTGCTGAAGGCTCTAATGCTATCGCACTTTCTTTTTTGTTACATCTGCTTTAACATTAGATGTAATATAGTTAAAACAAATACGGCAATACTTAGCTCACTGAAATAATTGATTTTGTTTTGTCATAAACAGAGCGACGACAAAAAGTATTGAATAATATAGAGAACTTATTGCACTCTTTTCCGCTCTCATGTAGAGAGTGTGAGTAAAATAGCATAAACTAGTCTTATTCTCTTTATAGATTATTTCAATATAAATTCACTATTTCGACAATGTTATTTCATAAAACAATACAAAAAGCATAAATGTTTCAAAAGGCATGAATATTTCAAAAGGCACCAAGTTATGACAAAAAAGGGAATAATACGTTTTGAATCATTCGACAGATGTCGCCAGTGCTTTTTAGTCATACAATTCGTTACATGAGTTCTCTATACTATTCAATACTCTTTGACGACGACGACCTGCTTGTTTGTTCGCTGCCGCTACATCAATACCATCATACTTATTTTCAGGCAGAGACTATTCTTGTACAACAACCACGTATGTGATGCTAACGCTGTGTGTTGTTTGCATGTGTACACTTTGACAGATTGCCCTACCCGTACGTATAAAGGTTAACACATCAAAAATTCTGCGGTCTTATTAAATCACCCAGAACGTTTCTTACTTTAAAATGTAAATAAAATTTAAATTAAAATTTCAATTTATCGTTAACCCAATGTGGCCTCCGGGGTTCTCAAATATACTTTAAGTGTGTAGTGTTATCACAAGTCATTGCACACCAGGCCACAGAAAAGTTTAAATTATTGCAATTCATATTTTGGATGTGTGTGGGTGTGTATGACTTGTCAGACATCCCCATGCGGCCTTCTGCAGAACTATTGCAAGTGAAAAATTTGTATGCAATTTCCCATAAAATGAACAGTGTGGCATATGAGTCTACGAGCGACTGAATGGTTAAAAGAATGAATTGAATTTGTATGTTGGTTATCCATTTATGACTCCAGTTTCCGCAGTTATGTTATGCCAATTAAGGCAATTGTGTATCTGTGTGTGTATATGTGCGAGAGAATGCAGCATGTAAGTAAGTTCCGTAGCACGCATACAAACATAAAATAATTTTGCCATATGAGACTACACATACGTTGTAAATAATACGTGACATGTAAAATATTAGGGGTAGCCGTTGGTAATGGCTTGTGATCAAAGAAATGTTCTGCCAAAAGGAAACAAAATTTTTCGATAGATTTCTTAAATGTATTTGACATATCGACGTTCAAATACCAAAACCTCTTAAGTCCAAATTTCATATTTTTCAGGGGAGCAATAAAAAAACTGAAATATAAAAAAGTAATTGGATATTTGTAAATTATTGTGTTTGAATTTATTGAATTTCGATTTCTGGAAGCCAATCTGAAGAAAGAATTCAATGCTGTTTTAGTTACAGTACAGTACATGCAGAATAATATTTCCAGGGCGTTTACTTGGCAATTGATGGACGTTTTTTTTAGTGTAACTCGAGCCGGATTATAACGTGTTTCCAGGGAAGGTTCCGTATCCGTGAAACTAATTACCGAGATAGCTGGATGTCTGAAAAGCTGCATATCCTGTTGGTAGCACATAGCATAATCACAGAAAATCACTCGATTTCTTACGCAGAATACAACTAAAATTCCAGATACTCAACACTCCTAAATGTCTAATATACTGAATACTAACAATTATCAACTTTCTACGAGCTGCATAAAGCTGTCCTATATTTCCGTTAAATGGAGAGAATCCAAGGTGGCATTCATTCCGACTTCCGTGAAATCATCGCATATTAGTCCAAAGGGTTTTTGACCAATAAGTCTCTAATCTTTCGTTCTGAAGGCATTGGCGAACTCGTATTGATTGACTCGAATCTGCCTACAACAATAGGTAATTCTTATCTGTCTACAAGCCAGCAGGTTTAAAACAAGGGCAAAGCAACGGAAACCGCTCTGCACGCTCTAGTGTTTTCTATAGAGAAATCTATCCTCATAAAAGAATACACTCCTGTCAAATTTGTCGATTATGGGGGCGATACGGCGTGTTTAACAACGTCTCACCAGGATCGATAAAATCCGCTTTATCGCCACTTTGTGTTCACCAGGGGATCATAAATATGATATATGAATTGCTTAAGAGAAAGCACATAGCGTCGTTCCTGTAACGCACGACCTTAACTCGAAATTTGAATTTCGAAATCTTGAATTTAGCATTGACCAGTGTTTTGCTAGAGCTGGAGTGATTAGGTTGAACAGTCGTAGCAAATGCTCACGAGCTGGCAATTACAGTTAAGGCAAAATATAACTCCACAGGCAGAGATGTGCACCAGAACACAATCAGGAGACTCTCGAAGTGGACCACGGAGTATGGACTGGATATAAATCGAGTGAAAACTGAGTTCGTACTCTCTACCATGAAGCAGAAGGTTCCGTATATTCATCCCTTGTCTCAATGTGGTAGAAGAACTTGCTTAAAGTATGATGTGAGACATCTAGGTGTGATTCTTGACAGAAAGCATTCCTTTAAGTCAAACACTATGGGTAGGATCAATATAGCCACAGTGGCACTATAGTCGTTAGAAAAGCTCAATCGGAGGTTGATGGGTCTATCACCGAAAATAGTTCACTGGATATACACAGCTGTTGTTCTACAGATATTGCTGTACGTCGTTGTTGTTTGGAGGCCGATACTGGAAAAATCCACTTACCTAAGTTTGTTGAGAAAAGTTCAAAGAATGGGGACGGTGTGTATCACGGGTGCCTTTTGCACAAACGTACCGAGTGTTTGTAGGTTATCCTTCACCTGGTACCACTATATTTAATCGGAATACAAATGGCTGCAATGCCTGCGATTCACCTAAAGCATTCCTCGCAATGTATCATACGCCCATATGGCCATGGGTCGATTTAAAAGTGACCTGCGGAAATCCACAATAAAAGCTTACTATATGACAACCAATTCAAATTTCGAGAGAAACTTCTCCACTCATATCCTGGATAGGCAGGACTGGATGGGACTCATGCTAAGTTATAGAAGGTATTTAAGTTTTTACACTGATAGCTCCAAACTGTTTGGCAAGGAAGGGTTTGGAGTCTCTTCTGAAGAGCTAGAACAAGGCCGTGGAAAATGGCTTCCACAACATTGTTGTGTCTTCCAGGCAGAAGTCATGGTAATCGTAAAGGTTGCCCTTTGGCTGGGATGAAACGTTATCTCCGCCTGGGGGTACCAATATCTACCCTGACAGTCAGGCGAATATAAAATTTCTGCAATCTGTGTTCCTGATTTCCAGAATAACCCACAACTATCGCGCATCTCCAAATGAGATGGCCAAGAAGTTCGATATTCAGCTTATGTGGGTGCCGGGGAACAGGAACATTCCAGAAAACCATAAACCAGATGAGATGGCATGATAAGCAACTACCTTACTTGTTCCACTGGATATGGAGTAAGTGTGTATGCCCCTTTCTAATGCAAGCTTATTCTTATAACCGAAGCTGTCAAACATACGAATGATAGATGGTCTCGTGACACAAATGGCAGGATCACCAGGCAAGTACGGATAAGTTACGACCTAATCATACGTTGAATCTGGTAACGCTGAAAAATCTGCCTTGTTTTGTTGTTTAGATGCAAATATACCGTGTTTGCAGGTTGTCGCAAATATAGTTTACTTGTGTCCAAACACATTGTGTTTGCTATTCAATATTAGATGTTTAAGACGCAATGATTAATAGGTTATAATATTTGGTTTTGTGACCAAAATGGGTTTTGTTTGTTGAAAACTGCTGAAACCAAAAGCGTTACAGACAAGAAAAAAACATAGAAATGAATATCAATTTATGAAAGCCATCCTTGCAAACATATACATGTTTCCTACAATATTTTGCCGCAGCCATAATTTTTTAGAGCGTAGACAAGCTATCTCTATGCTAGTCGCTTTGGTCACTGGACACTGTTTAATATGCAGCCATATATCTGGACTTGGAGTCTCAGCTCATCATTATTGAAGAAGCTGTGGGGATGAAGAGGAGGAGGAGAGCGTCGAACATCTTATGTGCTACTGACTGACCATTTGTATAAGTAGAATGAAATATCTATGTTCTGGCTTTACATTGAGCCTAACAGATATTCAGCAAGTTAAACTGAGTGATCTTAGAATCTTTCTAGAGAGTACTAATTGGTTCGCCCGGGACTATTGATTAGAAGGCATGCAGCGGGACTAAAGGTCAGGTCAAATTATTTCTGTAGAATCTGTAACGATGGGGAAGAACCCATTGAACATCTTTTCAGCACGTGTCCAGCACGTTGATGCCTTCCATAGGTTGATGTTTTCCATAGGTTTCTAACTGTTTGTGGACCTGGGAGAATTATTTCAGATAGACAGACAAGAGTAGACAAGATTCTGAGGGTTTTAATGGTTCTGTGGTGGGGCTAAAGCTTAATCTCGTTATCCCGTACAATGGACTAATAACTCTAAGTGAATCCTGCATCGACTACCCGCAACACAGAACCTAACCTACAAGCTTGATTTAGATTTCCTTAAAGTTGCTAACCTCTTAAAGGGGGGCCGGAATTTTTTGCAGACCCCAAATATTTTACAATTAAAATGTGCAGTTTCCTGAAATGAACATCGCATTGAGATGCAGCATATAGGCGACACAACTGCTGTCATAACTGACACATATACAATGCAGCAATCATATACAACCACCACTAATGCTCCCTACATATACATAAGTGAACCTATATTTATGAGCAGGCGTTTGTATAGTTTGGCATGTGTATGTGTACGTTACTATACATGTAAATGTACCAGGATGCAAATAAAAATGTCACCTTCGTACAGATCCAGTCAATTCTTCCTCGTCAAACGGCAGTAATAATTTAAGTGAAATGAAAATGTTCAATTTTTTTCTCTGCCTCTGCCTCCCCCCCTTGGGCAAGAAAAACAAAAGTACATCATCAGTTTTAATTTATTTTGACATAATAAAAAATTGTAATAAAACCGGATATGAAACTGAATTATAAATGAACCTTTTTCATGAATAACAAATCGCAATGGTTATGTTTTATTTGTACGAGTATAAACAAAAATCCAAATTGATTTGTAGTTGAATAAGGAATAAATAAAACGATACAACTTTTTGTTTAATAGTTATTCTTGGAAAAAGTTTGTTCCCAGGATTCTTTTCTTTAGGATTAGCAGAACTTACCGGTGGTGTTTCGAAGAGCATGACTTCCGTGCCCTTAAGTATTAAAAATCGTGGTTTATAACTTTGCCATGATATATTATTATTGATGACACCTTCGTTAACCCAACCCATGTATTCGATGCGTTCGCCAACAGCAAAATTTCGATTGTAAAGTTTCATCTGGAAGAAGAGAGAAGAACATAAATGGGACATGGATGTAATTAAAGAAGTTCAAATATATGGAAGAGGAAAACTTCTTTGACATATTGTACTGAGATAAAAACTGGAGTGTTAAAGTATTGATACTGCACTGGAAAAAATCGTGTTTGGGAGTCCGGGTTTTTAATTTGCATGGAATTTACGAAACATTTTGTTAAGGCAATAAAAATTCATTTCAACATCCCATATTTTTCATTGGTGTTATAAAAACCTTCATAAGTTTAATAAAAAAAGGTTTATTGATTTCCCGACTAAAGTACATTTATGAAAATACTGTTAAGGCCGTAAATCCAGAGAAAACCTCGTACTTTTTACCATTAGGCTGAAGGGTCCGTGACCGTTGGCTCTATGTGGTGGAGAAATTTACCAAACAGAGAGGGCAAAATATCTAGGTGTGGTTGTCGACAGAATGATTAATTTCAAGTCAAACATAATGGATAGGATTAGTAGAGTTACTGTGGACCTATATGGGAAAAGGAAGATCGGAGGACGATGAATCCTACACCCTGAAAAATAATGGCCCAAGAAACATATTGCAGGAAACATGTACATGTTTGCAAGCATTGTTTTCATGAATTGAAGATTTGCTGCCTTGTTGTCTCTTTGTTATCTGCCTCGTTTTTGTTTTCACCGGTGTTCAACAAAAAAGACACATTTGGGTCTCAAAAACATAAATCGTTGACCTTCAAACATGTTATATTGAACAGCAAACACAATGTGTTTGAGCACAAGTATAGCATATTTGAGACAAGTTACAAACACGTTATAAAGGGTGTCCCTAAATTTACGCAACATTTAAATTTGCTGCTATCGACGTAGAAAAGAGTTGGCAACCCTAAAAAAAACAGCTGACAGCCGACAGTTCAGGGTTAATAAAAATGGCAAATTACACGATAGAACAGCGTGTCTTCATTATTGAACAATATTTCAAAAGTAATGAAAGTTTTGCGGTCGCAATTACTGGTGTTCTGGTGTTACTGGTGTTCGATATCGCGACATGATAACACAGTTTTTTTTTTGCCGAAATTGAATGAAATTGATGTGGCCAATATTTGGTTTCAACAAGACGGTGCCACATGTCATACAGCTCGTGGAACTCTTCAATTACTGCAAGTGACATTTCCAGGTCGCGTGATTTCTCGATTTGGTTTATGGGGTTTTTTTAAAATCGCAGGTCTATATTAACAAGCCCTCAACCACTCGTGCTTTAAAGGAGGAGATTCATCGTTACATCAACGAAATTCGACCAGATTTATGCAGAAAAGTCATGGAAAATTTCGACAAACGAATACGTATGTGTATGGAAAGCCGTGGAGGCCATTTGCCAGATGTTTTATTCCATAAATAACCCTATCCTATGTACTTTACGATTCAATAAAAATATTACCATAAGAAGAATAAAAAATTAGTTTTCTATTCAATTCAAATGTTGCGTGAATTTTGGGACACCCTTTATTTGCATCCAAACAATAAAAAATAGTTTAGTGAATATATACAGCTGTGGTCCGCCCGATATTACTCTATAGAATTGCCGATTGTTGGACGATACTTCAAAAATCCATTTACCCAAGTCTGTTGATAAAAGTATCGCGGGTGTTCTTCGCACTACTGGGGATTATACTCCACCAGTTACCACTAGATTTGATGGACGGGCAAATAACTGTAACATCAGTAACCGACCTAAAACATCCTTCGCAATGGATCGCCATCGCATTTGCACGCTGAAACATCTGTGGTTTTTTGTTGTTTGAATGCAAATATAAAGTGTTTGTAGCTTGTCGCAAATATAGAATACATGTGTCTAAACACATTGTGTTTGCTATGCAATTGTACACGTTGGAGATACAATAATTAATATGTTATAATATTTTTATATCCCACTTCAAAGTCAACGTACATTGAAACCAAGTTATGTCCTCAATTACCACCAGACCCACATTCGTCGATTGCTTCTCAATGCGTACGAGGATACCTATATCATCGGCGTACGCGAGCAGCATGACTCTTTTATTAAAGATGGTACCAGTCGTGTTTACTGTAGCTTTCCACATGATCATCTCCATTAGGATGTTAAAGCGATCACATGACAGATTATCGCCTTGTCTGAGGCCTCGCTTGGTAAAAAATGGCTCTGTCAGATTTTTGCCTATTTTCACTGAAAACTTCCTCTCGGTCAGTGTCATCCCGCAAAGTCGTATCGCAGGGATACCAAACTCAGCCATGGCATCCAATAGTTTTTGTCGTATCGGACAGTGGAATGCAGCTTTGCAGTCGATAAAAAGATGGCAACTGTCGGTCTGCAGTTCTTGGGCCTTCTTCCGGATTTGTCATAATATGAATATCTGGTCGGTTGTGGATTTACCAGGTCTAAAGCCACACTGACAACGTCCAATCAGTTTTGATAAGATGGACTTTAGTCTTTCACATAACACATTCGACAGGTAGTCGGCGCACACACTTAGATCGCCTTTCTTTCTGCTGAGAGGCTGTAACCCCTAGATAAAACGTTGTGGACAAGTCTAATGGTGACCTTGCGGTCACCGAGGTAGATGAATATTTCATACAGTTCGAGTTGCTGTTGCATGTTACTCTATTGTTGGATATAAAACGAACTGCAATAAATGAAAATGCGTATATTCGCTCGATGCAACCAGCAATAAATAATCTTCAGCTGGAATTAGTTTCAAACAAAAACTTTTTAAACTTAGTTTGTTCCATGGTTTGCTTATTGCTGATTTTCTATCGATCTTCGATCAACTGTGCGATGGATGCCCCCTCGTTTAACAGCAATAAGCTGAAGCATCGAATATTACCATAGATCCCAAAACAATAAAATTGTATCTTCAATTATCGCACTAAACCACATACTATTATCTTTCCTGAATAACCACTGTGTAACATGTGGTCCTTTTCCCAATCAACTCCCTGCCATTCTTTACTTCAACACATTCTGATGAGACTGACGGACGTGTCGTTTATATTGTAGATACAACAACTAAAGATCTCCTAATATGTCATTTTAAAAGGTTATAAATTTTTCAACGACAAATTTGCTTCGCTTTCATTTTGTTTCTTTCTTCCAGTTCCAGTTCCAGTTCCATTTCCATTTTTTTCTATTGTAACACAAATAAAGGAGCATAAAGGTGGGATAGAAGAGAAACAAAACATAACAATATCTAATGCTATTATGCTGTTCCTTTCACATTGTTTATGGTATCAATTTTCAAGCGAATTTATGATATCCTTCGTTCTTCTGACCGGGGTTTTTTTTGTGTACACTCAAAGTTGTAAGGTACTGTACAAGAATTCTGATTTTATTAGGCAGAATCGTAAAGTAGACTATAATAGTTTGCCGTCAGTGGTGCAATGGTATTTGGCGCGGCTCTTCTACATGGGTAAGTGGGTTCGATCCCTGCTCCGAGAACCTAACATTTCTTTTGACGGCGGCCACTTTGCTTGGTGACGGCAACACTATCGAATATTTAGCCATGAAAATGCTTCTCAAAATCCCAATTAGTCAGTGTAAAACTAGAACGTGCACAGCTCAATGTCAGAGAGAGCTCTTCCTAATCCCTTCATGGGATGTTATAAGAGACCATAATTCTGCATGCAGAAAGGGGCATACATACATTATACATATCTAGTGGAACAGGTAAGGTAGTCCTTAAGTGCATATTCTCCATGGTTTCCTGGAATGTTCCTGTGGCTGGGTACCCACATATGGTGAATATTGAACTGATTACTGTGAGAGTAGAGACGGTGATGACGTTTCGTCCCAGCCAAAGGGGAAATTTCTCCGACTGTCATGACTTCTGCCTGAAAGATAATTCAATGGCCTGGTAGTATTTGTGCAAGTTCTAAGCACAGGTCTTTAGAATTGGGTCCCAATTCTACTTTGCCATTATGATTGGAGGCTTCTGTGTAGAAGCCCTAAATACCTTCTATAACCTGGTATTCATCCGTATATGAGTGGAAAAGGTTCCCTCCAAGGTAGAAGTGGTTGTCATGTACTCGACTTAAACTTTGAATTATCGTAGATCCAGTAGATCGAGCAACAGGCTGTAAGTTTGATTTTGACAATCACTGAATGCAACCAACTTCGTGCATTTCAATGAAAATAGGAGAATAGTGAATTTCGTGTGCTCATCAAGCGTTACTCGTATTCTTTGCGTTAGAATAGAACTTTGCCCAATAACATTGAAATGTTAAATCGGGGGAAATCTTGATAAATAGTCTGGCAACTCTGGGTCATGCATATAAATGGTTACAAAACGTTTTACTGAATTTCGCTGTTGTCGTACCACCCAAATTGACGCCGAAAGGTTTGACCAAACCAAAAGAGGTCGTTATGCTAGAGAACGTCGATTAAATGCATGGAATGATATTGGACGATGGGGGAATGAAAGTTCGTGTAGCTTCAGAGGTTGTAGTCATCTCAATCGAACGGGTACTTAACAGTTTACATGAATATTTGGATATGATAAACAGTTCGCGCGCTGGGTGCCGCGTTTACTCATACTCGACATGTGACCTCTTCAATGGGTGTCTGGGTTTTGAGTCATTTCATAACTACAGACGAATCATGGATTGGTGAACGTGTACCCAAAAACAAACCAAGGTGGGTCTGTCGGCCGACTAGGTCATGGCGACAGCTTGTTGGGATGCATGCGATGTTGTTCACATCGATTACCTTGAAATGGGTAAAACGATCACCCGAAATATTATTCACAGCTGTTGTACAGATTCGACACTGATTTGAAGCAAAAAACGACCGTATTTCTACGAAGAAACAAGGATTCTTCCATAACGACAACACACTGACGGATGTTTACACTGGCCGGCTTGGTAAACATCCGTAAATTGGGCTTCGAGTTGCTACCTCATCCGCCATTTCCTTCGCGCTATTTTCTATTTCTAAACCTGAAGTAATGGCTCGGCTGTAAGAGATTTGGGTCGAATGAAGAGGCCCTCACTCTAGCAAACGCATATTTTGAGGACATGGAGGAAACCTATTATTTGGATAGAAAAATAAAATTTGAAGAAACGATGAACTAAATGTATTGAGCAAAGAAGAGATTATGTTGAGAAATAAAAGTTTTTTTTTTGCAAAAAAAGAAAAATATTTTATTCAAAAAGTCACAGAGTTGTCAAACTGCTTAAAACTGCTTTACATTTTTGGCTGAACTAACATTTGAAAAGCTGCTATCTGCAAAATGTTAAGGCAACATTTCAATATTAGTGAGCAACTGAAGTGAGTGCCGCTGTTGTTGTTGGATTAATGAAGCATAATGTTGACCATGGCTGCCGAACATAGCTGTGAGATGAAAGATTCGGTTTACGATCTCACATCGAATGGTTGATGGCTATGCTAAGAAGGTTTTTGAGAGAATCGATAAATAGATGGCACTACTACTCTTTCCGCAAACTACGAGATGATTCGGGAGGGAGCAGGCTTACGCATTGTTGACAGTTGTAACTGCCATAAATAGGCAGCATACTGTCGACGTATTTCGAATCACTCTATTTGGAAACGTCCAAATGTTTACATCGTCAAGTAATGGTGAAAATGTTTTGACGGTTAAGCGTTGTTATTGTGTACAGAGTTAATACGAAGTGTCAAGTTTTGTATTTAATAAATAGAAAGGACTATTGGCACTATTGTAATTTAATGTTTGATAAAACACTTCTAATTTAAACAGAACTCTTGTAAAATATTTTCTGACTTTGCCTGTGAATATCTCTCGGAATTTGTGAGTGTTTGTTTGTTCCTTTTAGTTTTTCGTTCCAGGTGTAGGTAGTTTCATCTGAAGTATGCACTAAAAACACAAACAACAAGAGTCATCTTAAAAAGCCGTTAATAAAAAAGATATTTTGTAAATGTTGGCCGGAAGAAGTGGACTGGATAGATTGCTGTGTGTGTGTGTGTGTTTGGGCTTTTAGGGATGTGAAAGTGTGTCTGTGTTAGGTTCCATTTCCGTTTTTATGGAAATTTGTTTTTTCTACGATTTACACTACCTATGTATGCATGTATGTATATTAGTGCCTTTGAGCGCCTTAAAAAAGGCGAGAACAGTGTTCGTAGAACGGAAATAATATGCTACAGGATGAACGAAACGGAAAGTGGATAGAAGGAAATATAGAAATGTATTAAATGTGCCAGTTTGAATTTGAATCTGTCAATCAAAGATGTGATACATAATTTATCTATATATTATGTAAATCGAATCGAACGATACATTAATCAGATTGCAGACCGTTTTGACGAGGGTTCGTATGTAAACACGCCTGTGTAACGTATAGATACCGCTGTGTGGAATATGTAACGACCATATGGAATGGGTAAAAGAATTTACAAATTTCTCACGGCGATGGATAATGGGTTTCTGCAATTAACCATTATGCACGGGGAGGGGTTGGCGACGTTTTCTATCTACACATGGACCGGCCGTATACATTTAAGCCCAAAAGTCGAAATCCACTTTAAACGCACGACTAACTCGTATACAGTGTGCGAGTTCCTCATGGTAGCGTCCAATGCGTGGCTGGCCTAGTACTTTAATCATTCCATATTTCAATAAAAATGTTTAATTGCTACAGCACTTTTACTGTCAATCGACGACTGTCAATTGTAGTTTTTGACATGAATTTCTTGTATCAACTTTCTAATAAATTGTATCGGTTAGAGGCAAGTCTACTGAGTTGATCGGTATCCACGACATGTCAGTATCAAGTCAAATTTTTGAAAAATCCATTTTTACCAAGTCTCAGATTTTCCCGCACTTTTTTTTTTTGAAAAAAAATAACTTTATAGAATTTTATTACTCAGCATATGCAACCCCAACAAAAACTCACAAATCTTCTAAATTTATTCGGATAAAATCGGACACGTCGTTCTCGAGTAATGATGACATATAAAGGGGTTTTCAACAGAGACGCTACAAAAGTAAATCGAAAGGGACAGCAAACGACGCCATATTTTTTCCCGCTCTTTTGACATTTCTCTTCAGTAAGGTTTGCCATTTCATCATGGAAAGATATACGAGCCAACAACGAGTCGAAATTATTAAAATTTACTACCGAAATTTGGAGTCAGTGGCCTCAACTTTAAGAGCGCTACGTCCAATTTATGGTCGTCATAATCGTCCTACAAGATCAACAATTGAGCGTCTAGTGGAAAAATTTTAATCCACAGGCACAGTACAAAATGTTCCCGTGCCAGTGAGACATAGAAGTGCCCGTAGTGTCGAGAATATTGCTGCCGCTGAGGTTTCAGTTCAAGAAAGCCCAAATGTGTCTCTCACACGTCGTTCTCAAGCGTTGGGCATCTCTGTGACGTCGTTGTGGCGAATTTTGCGAAAAGATCTTGGGCTACATCCTTACAACATCAAATTGACGCAAGAACTGAAGCCGCTTGACCACCATAAGCGTCGTATGTTCGTGAATTGGGCTGAGCAACAACTTGAATATGATTCGGATTTTCATCGGAAAATCATCTTCAGCGATGAGGCTCATTTGTGGCTGAATGGCTTCGAGCTTCGTCAATAAGCAAAATATGCGTTATTGGTCAAGCAGGAATCCACACGTAATCCATGAGTCATCATTGCATCCCGAAAAAATTACGGTTTGGTGCGGTTTATTGGGCCGTACTTCAATGATAACCGAATATTTTTGGCCCCAATTGGATAATATGGACTTGGAGGACATGTGGTTCCAACAGGACGGTGCCACAGAGCGAATGCCACAATCAATTTATTGGAAACCAAGTTATCTCACGAAATGGCCCAGTCGATTGGCCGCCTCGGACGTGCGATATGACTTCGTTAGATTATTTCCTGCGGGGCTACGTTAAGTCTATGGTCTATGCCAACAAGCCAGCGACGATTGATGAACTTCGTTCGAATATCGAACGTGAAATCGCAGCAGTATCGGCCGATTTATGCTTGAAAACCGTCGAAAATTGGGTTTAGCGTCTGGACTTCTGCAAGCGTGCCCGTGGTGGCCATGCAAAAGAAATCGAGTTCCATACATAATGGCATCGAACTACTTTCACAGAAATAAAGAATTTCCTTTCTTTCTAAAACCGGTTTTGTTTTATTTAAAAAAGCTTTTGTAGCGCTCTTATTGAAAAACCCTTTTTTAACAATGTGGGTAAAGGTTGTATTTATATCAGATACGAAGACAAAGCACGAAGATTATTTGTAAACATTTCCATATACTTTGTATGCTATATTGTTTGTACCCACCATACATGGGTTTTTTTTTAATTTGCATTGGATTTTAATTTGCATTACATTATCTAATGCAAATACAAAAGAATTACCATTGTTCGCAATGGCAATTAACAAATTTTGAATTTGCATTTGCTCAGGCAATGCAAATGCAGGTTGTGGAATCGGATGCCAATTGTAATGAAATATGGGAATGCCTTTAATTGTTTTGAATTTCTATGACTGATGACAATTCTGTTTTTTAAGTAGTTTATATGTAGAGGTTTGTAGCTTCAATAGGTATTGCCTCATAGTACTTTCAAATTCATAAACGTGTACTGTATAAAATATTTGAAAACCAATAGTGCCAGATATGAAGGAAGTGCTTTGAAAATAAGTACAATTGCCAATGGTATTGAAAGTTTTTTGAATTTGCATTTCGAAAGGTAATTCAAATTAAACTACAAATTATAATTGTCATATAATGAATTTGCCCCATGTATGGTACCCACACCAGCGGCCAACCCTTAACAAACGTATATTAGAGCGGCATAGTGAAGATCACAGTATCCCTGCCTAACGAACACGTATAGTACACTAGTCCTACTGGGTGGTGTCCTTGCCAGTAGCTTTTGCCTTTTTGTTCTTTCTGTTATTGAATATTGTGGGTTGAATACAATCTTCGGCAGACGAAGCACAACGAAATGCAACACTACTTCAGTTTCTGTAATTATTAACATTCATTAGAAGGTATTATTGCACCCTGAGGGACACGAAATATTCGTGAGTGCTGCTGTTCATTCACTGTACGAATGAATTCATGGGGATCTTCTGGCCAAAAACAATACAAACAATGTAAAATTAATCAGATGATAAAGGAAACAAAAAGTGTCTTAGATAAGAAGTTGAAAAAATAAAAGATCAAATTAAAGAACTTCAACCGGTAATATTTAAATTTCATGTCCAAGGCATCGAAGTAAATTTGAAAATGTATCTGACAATGATTGATGGAAAAGTTTCACAAGCTTGAACCGAAACAAAGTCATCGTCAAGCTGCATAACACACGATAGTTATAAGGAAGTTTACGAATTTGGATTGTCTTCTCTTCATTCTAGAATATATTTTATAGAGCATATTTTTAAATTGGGTTATGATTTGGAATTTGGTTCGTTAGCCGCAACAGTGCGAAAGAACAAAGAATATGAAGAAAAAAGCAAGGAAAAAAAATGCAAGAAAAATATCTGCAGTTGGGCCTCAGAATCGACCAACCAAAAGAAGGAGAAGGAAACTCAAATGATGGAAACACTGTCGATTACAAATGTATATCATGAATTTATAAGGCCATTCAAAATCATACCTCAAGTTATATCATGCAGCCGAAAGATAAATCAAAAAAAAATTTGGAGAGTACGCCAATAAAACATCTGCAGCTTATAACGAAAAATACTCTTGGAGATATATGCCGCAAGAAAAAGGGAAACAAAGACCACAGATTAGTTTGAGAGCACAATACAAGAAAAATGTCCAGATGTTGTACTAATGAAGACCTTATCACTATTTAGTTACGCACTACAGATCCATATATGTCCAATTATAGAAAAAAAATCGAAAACTACCTATGTTGAATTAGACGAAGAAGCTAAACAGTTTCTAGAAGCTGAAAATCAAGGATATATAGAAGAAATATTTACAAAAATTATTTGATTTATATTCATTAGTTTTTCAGTACACTAGTTATATAATTTAAAAAAACAAAAACGCGTCTCAAATGCCAATCCAATCAAAAGATTTTTGACTGCCTTCTCGAGAATTGGCCCACTGTGCGCCGATAAGCCAGAAACGATTGACGACTTGGAAGAAAACATAATCCGCGTCACCGCCTACATAGTAAATATGGCCACAAATGCTGCAAAAGTCTTCATATATTTGACTATATTATAGCCTGAATTGGCGTTCGTATACCAGAAATCATATCCACATATAAATTCTACAAGTTATCTTTTGAATAATGTAAATTTCATTGCAATTAATTCAACTCGTCTGTGGTTTGATTAATTTTAAATGTATTTACCTCTAAAAAAAATACTTCCACAAAGTTCCTTGGCGAATTCATCAACCGTTCGTGGTGAGATCTTAAATGGTAGTTTTCACATTACAGTCACCATGTTTTTATCGACATGTTATTAACATTAAGCTTTAATAACGTGACACCATGTAGAACAATCTGTATGTAACAGTCACTACAATTGCTTACTACCATTCAGATGTTGGCTGAACATTAGACCATTTCACAAAAAACAGTTTTTTCGAAATGTCAATGGGATAATGTATTTTCTAATTCTACTTAAAAAAAACAAAAATTTTGGTATATAAAACTTGAAAATTGATCGAAGTTTAGGGGTCGCGCAAAATCGTTTAAGGTTTTTGGCTGCAAAAAGGCATGGTTCAAAAAGCCAGATTTACTTATAGGCTTAAAAGTTTTGATACGCTTGACCGATTTTGATCGGGATAGACTTGTTTTAAAGGTAATAATATTTCACACATTTTGTGTGAAGACATCAAAACATTTTAAATACTACTTTGAGTTCAATTACCTTCCAAACCTAATAATTTTTAAATTTTTCTTCAAAATTTACCTACTTTCTAATTTTAATTTTTGTATATCTTTAAATGCACTATTGACGAACGCTTCTTAAGGATACTATTGATGTATGACAGTACCATTCAGATGACATATGTTCAGCAGCAGCAATATCAATCAATAATGATAAAAATGAAGCAATTATTAACCATGCAGAGTTAAGCAACGCGAAGGCAGCTAGTGTAATTCTAGCCATAGCACATTTTTTAAAACAGGATGCGGCTAAAGTTCCCGTATCATCTTCTACAATTTACAGACAACGTAGAAAGATTACACATGGAATTGCGGAGGATATAAAAAAAAAACTTTTTGTGAGGACCAATCAAATACTTTCCTGATTTTACACTGGGATGGAAAGATCCTTCCCAAATAGCACACAGATGATGGAAATAGCGACAAACTGGCAGTTGTAGTGTCGAATCGAAAGTCAACTAAAGTGTTGGCTGTAGCGGAACTGGAAAGAGGCAACAGCATTGAACAATTTTCTGCAATACAAAAGCTGTTAAAAGAGTGGAATATTGAGGCGCACGTCAAAGGTATTTCGTTTGATACTACAAGTGTCAATACTGGACATAAATCTGGAACTTGCCAAAAACTGTGTGAAAAGTATAATGGTAATATTTTAAATCTTGCCTGTCGACACCTTATACATACTTGAGATATTGATTGAACAACGCAATAACACATATAAAAACAACAAAAAAGGTGTTACCGTGTCCAATTTGAAATACAATTTTCTTTTTAACTACCTAAATCGTTTTCCTTACCAAAAATATAGTACACAGTTTTCGTCCCATTTTTTCATTATTGATTAATATTGCTGCTGCTGAACATATGTCATCTGAATGGTACTGTCATACATCAATAGTATCCTTAAGAAGCGTTCGTCAATGGTGCATTTAAAGATATACAAAAATTAGAGCCAAAACTAAAAAAAAATTGTTTTCAAATGGGTGAAAGTAGGTAAATTTTTAAGAAAAATTTAAAAATTTTTAGGTTTGGAAGGTTATTGAACTGAAACTACTATCTAAAATGTTTTGATGTCTTCACACAAAATGTGTGAAATATTATTACCTTTTAAACAAGTCTATCCCGATTAAAATCGGTCAAGCGTATCAAAACTTTTAAGCATATAAGTAAATCTGGCTTTTTGAACCATGCCTTTTTGCAGCCAAAAACCTTAAACGATTTTGCGCGACCCCTAAACGTCGATCAATTTTCAAGTTTTATATACCAAAATTTTTGTTTTTTTATGGTCTACTTTATGTTTGAAATGGTCTACTGAACATACCACAGATTTTTTTTTATTTTAGCAAATTTCTTAGTTTGGAATTTTTTTTTAAAAAAAATCTTCCATACGAATTGTACCAGTTTATGAAAAACCCTTAGAAACCCGGAAAAAGTGGTTATTTTTTCGATTGGACGCTCCGTTTCTGAGATATAGACATGAGGCGATTTAGCGATTTTTTAATAGAAAAATTTTAGTTTTAACGATTTAAAAAAAAGTTATGCCATATTTAAGACATCCATTGGGTAAAGCATCCAAAGGAGGTAAAAATTTTATAATTTTTTCGATTGGATACACCGTTTCCGAGTTATCGCCACTTTTTTATTTTAGCGCTTTTCTTATTTTGGCGATTTTGTGAAACAAAATTCTTCCATACGAGTTGGACAACTTTATGAAAAACATTAGAAACCTTCAAAAATTGGTTATTTCTTCGATTGGACGGTCCGTTTCCGAGATATGGAAATTTTTTCTATTTTTTTATATTTTCGATCAAAAATGGGGATGGGTTACCCTGGGTAACCCATTACTCGTCGTCATGGGTAACTACCCATTATTTGCCCCATTTCCCTGAGGGTAATGGGTAATCGGGATGAGTAATGGCCCATCGTCGTGGGTAGCTACCCATTATTTTCCCTATTGCACTGAGGCTAATGGGCAATCGTGATGGGTAATTCCCCATTGTCGTGGGTAGCTACTCATTATTTTTGCCATTACCCTGTGGGTAATCATTACATATTCCCCACGACGATGTGTATGGGTTACACATGGGGGGGTAAATGCGAACTCTGTGGCTAAGCATTCGATAGTGTCACCATCACTAAACAAAGTGGCTGTCATCGAAGGAAATGTAATGTGGTCAGAGCAGGGATCGAAACCACTTTCTCATACACAAGAGCTGTACACACTCGCCATTGCACAACCGACGGCCACACTAGGTAGATTATACCGACACATTAATTTCAACATATTGCCTGGAATTTCTTTAAATTCTCGTCCTGATTTCCGAGTTAGTCGATGACGTTTTACTATACATTCCAGGAAAATATGTTAGTAAACACAAAAGAATAGACTGCTGAAGAGAAGAAAGTAAACGTTATTATTATTGTTCCAACAATATATATGTTTATCGTTTCAGCAAGCGTTTTGCCCCATATTTTATCATCACTCTAGTGGCAAAAAAATTACCTGCTGATAGGTATCACAGATTATTTGCTATAAATGGCTGACTTTGATTTCTAATTCTATGTAATAATTAAGGTATCGTCTTTTGTCATTGTGTTACTACAAATTCATTCAAACTGTTATCATTTACCTGTCCTTTAATGACATCTGCCATTATCCTTTCAATCACATGCATCACTCGTCACATCATTGATGTGTTTTAATGTACAAGATGTTTCTTTTGATGTACAAGACTTGAATGCCAATCATTTGTGAGAGTAGGGTTTTGTTTCCATTTCCTTTCTTTGGAAGAGCATATCATCCTGAGATTTCACATTAAAACTAAAGTACTAATGAATACGTTGCATTTTATCGGGAATTTTGAAATGAAAACATCGGAAGCGAAACAGTGATTTCAGTAAAGAAAATTTAAATTTCAATTGCTTACCAATCACCAAAATTTTAATCGCAACTTTTTGAGCGGAAGTAGTGACAGTTTGATGGCAGCATCAATGACTTTTTCATGGTGTTGCCATAGGACACAGGCGCAGTTTAAATGTACAAATTTTCGTTACAATTTTAGCAGATCATTGCACGATGTTAGCATGCCTCTTTAAATAATGTTGTTTCTTTTCCTTTTTTGGGAAAATATTTAACAATGTGTGCAAATCACTGTATTCTACTGTTTTCTAGAGCGCCATCCATCTACTATTGAAATATTGTGTAACTTTTCTTACGAATGTAAAACAATCTTATCCGCAATTTAAAAGTTGATATCATTGTTATTTCAATTCTTCTTCCAACTTGATCCTAGCAACCCCAATAGAAAACATACTTAAATGTCCTACGGGATATTTCTAATGTGTGCCAAAAGTTTGCTGTGCCTCCTCTGAATGCTCTTTACAAACAACTGGAAACCTTTATTACACCCATATGTATACACATTTGGTTTAATTTTATCTCATTTTTGTAGATTTTTTTTTGGAAACTTACTGTTGCCTAAATCCATTATAGAATATATGAGGTTATAAAACTTTTTCCAAATAATAAACAAAAGAGCAACTCAACTTCTATGGAACCAGAATCATATAGAACAACTATAAATATGCTGAAGTTTCTTTGGCTTAAAAGCAAATGTGTACCTGCAAGTGGCATACTTGGAAAATGCTTCTGGCGAGCCTGTCTTTTATTCATAGTTTACTCCTCATGTAGTTTACTACGAATGTAGATTTTCTTACGGTTTTTGTGTCTACTAAGAAAACTTTTCCCATTACAAGGTGTCAAACCCCATGTCATTGGTTGCAACTACACACTATGACTCTCCACAATTTGCAATCTTGCAACTTGACAGATGGAAAAACTTTCTCATAACATCTTTCATAGGAGTCTCTCAACTAGTTTGGCATTTAGATTTAATAAACCCATAAATAACGTATGTATGTTTATGGCAGTCTAACAACCATAATATCACTGTTTATTGAACAGTGGTTGCGAAGACGGTTTTACATCTTGTAACCAGCTGTCATAATCCGTCCGTACATAATAAGCTACACACTCACCGCCATTCACACCCCCAAACTACCCAGGTCTACCCTTCGCCGAAGCGTACACAATAACACAACAACTTACACCAAACACCGCGAACAATCACACTCACTGACAAACACACCAGCTCTGGCGACGTTGTGTAAATAGTAGCAGCGAACTAGTTCAATGGCCACACAAGAATGAGTGCTTTGATGCAATTCTCATTTGCGTCACTGTAGCTATGGTACTTAATGTTAACGTCGACTAGACTCAGGGTTGACTAGGGTTCGGACTGGACCCGGTGGACTTCGACGACTTCCACCGTATATACTGGAGTTTATACGGGAAAAGAAGCGTCTGCGGAGGATAATAGATAGAACTGGTGATCCGGGCTGGGCGATAACATTGCGCGCTATTGTGCGTAATATTGACCGGATTATTCAGGGAGCTATTTATAGATTCGAGCAGGATAGGAACTTTCGAGCAGGATAGGACTTTCCTGAGCGGTATAAGGGTGAATTGCAGCACCCTTTCGAGAGTTAGAGGCGCGGCCGGCGACCGAGTCAGGAGGCCAATACCGGCCCTCCTTGATGCTGATAATTCCCTGGTGGAGGTGGATGAGAGCAAGGCTAACCTCCTTGCTGACCACATACAGGGAAACCCGACTGCGGATGATTTTGGCGCTGCTGGCGCTCCTGATGGCGTTGAGGGCGAAATTCAGCGCTTGACCAACTATGATCCTGCCGTAACATTCGTAACGAATGTCATGGCTGATGGGTCACAGGATGGTGATAACGACTGCTGGCGTCAACAGGGCTTCATTAGACCTGTAGACATTGGTGGGGCGTTGCGGAAGAGACCGAACCGTAAGTCCAGCGGAAGGGATGGAGTCCCGGAAGTGGTACTTAAGCGGGTGGATACCGCTATTTGGCGATTCTTGGCGGTGCTGTTTAACCACTGCCTCAACTTGGGATATTTCTCGGCGGCCTGGAAGGAAGCGGTAACGATTCCTATCCTTAAGCCGGGCGCTGACCCAAGGAGGTCTGGTAGCTACAGGCCGATATCGATGCTGTCGTCCATTGGCAACATTTTCGAGCATTTTGTCTTGAATAGGATTGTCGACACAGCGGAGGATAAAAAAGTCCTCAAAGACAACCAGTGTGGTTTTTGGCGAGGGCACTCTATGTCTCATGCGCTCATGGTCTTGAGCGATTATGCGACGCGAGGGTTGAACGCGAGGCAAACCACCATTGCGGTGGCCCTCGATATCTCCAGGGCATTTGATTCGGTCTGGCAAGATGGAATCCTTCGTAAAATGACTGGATGTGGATTTGACACTGCCACCTGTAAGATGGTGTCCAGTTTTCTCGAGGGGCGGAAGTTCCGGACCAAGGTCGGAAACGCGCTCTCGAGCGTTAGAGATGTTGTAGCAGGGGTACCCCAAGGTTCGCTCTTGGGCCCTGTACTTTACAACATCTTTGCCACCTGTAAGATGGTGGCCAGTTTTCTCGAGGGGCGGAAGTTCCGGACCAAGGTCGGAAACTCGCTCTCGGCGTTAGAGATGTTGTAGCAGGGGTACCCCAAGGTTCGCTCTTGGGCCCTGTACTTTACAACATCTTTGTCAGCGATTTACCAGAACCACCGGAAGGCGGGCTGCTACTGGTTTATGCTGATGATATCCTTGTGGCCCTTAAGGGTCCGTGGACCAGGATGACGACCTCCATACTCAGTGAGTATTTGGGGGTGTTAGCTGAGTACTTCGATAGATGGAGACTCAGGCTCAACGTCGGAAAATGCGAAGCCACTATTTTCCGGGGACGGCGGCGGCGGTCGATGCCCCGGGAATCTAGAGCTTTTGAACCCAACCTTCGAGTTGGAGACAGACCCATCGTTTTCACCGACAGGCTTAAATACCTGGGTGTAATTTTCACTTCGAACTTAGTGTTCAATCGCCATGTCGACCATATTTTGGTCAAGGTGATGAAAATATTTCACGCATACCTCCATGTGCTTCGCTGCCGTGGAGGCCTTTCGACTGAAGTTCGCTTGTTGGTCTACAAACAGATCATCAGGCCCATTTTAGCCTATGCTTTCCCAGTCTGGTATGGAATCTCTTCCAACCAGATGGAAAAACTTAGGAAGATGGAGTGACGCGTCCTTAAGAGCTGTTTGGGCTTGCGGACGCAAAGAGCTGACGATGGCTCGTATACTTTCCCATCCTGTGCCGAGATGTACGGGATGGTTGATTTCGGTAGGATTGACGTGTTCCTTGTAGGGGGGGCGCTGGAATTTCTGGAGAGGGCGGCCTCTCTGGATAATGTATTAGTTAGGCACAGTTTGGACCATGACGGGGATCTGGGCGGACTGATAGGAGTTAATTACCTGGCGCCGGTCGGCCTTGCCGCGCTGAATAGAGAGGGAAGGCTTTTTGTTGACAATAGGCTCTTATTTTACCATAGGAGATCAGGGACGTTTGACATTAGCAGCACGGTCTACAATACCGCACAGTGACTGCACCTTACAATGTAAATAATGATGTACGAGTATAAATGTAAATAGTAGTTTTAAGTAGCGTTAAGTGTTAGTTTGTAAGTTGTTATGGTCGAATTCAACCCAGTTTTAACTGGACCAGTTTTTTAGGGTTTAAATACAAGTTGCAGTAAATAGTTTTAAGGAAAAGTATAAACGATATGTAAGCGCCTCATGCTGAACACTGTAAAGTATATAGTAGAGTAGAATGGATAGTCCTTAGACTATTTTTAATGTCAGGAATAAGTTGTATGAATCCCTTATGGTTATATTTACACCGTATTTTTATGTTTGTCAATAAGTGTGGTCGAAAAAATAAATGAATTTAAACTGAAAAAAAACTCAGGGTCGCTTCCGAGCGTAAAACCCGATAAAATTATAGAATTTTATCTGTGACTCTAGTTCTGCAAAGGTTCTGACTCTAGTTCTCACAGTAATGCAACAATATAAATTAACAGTTGTTCAATACCATTAGCAACAAAAATGTCATATTACAACGGGAATGCCCAAAATACAAAAAAAAAAATTAACATTCTTTAGCAAAATCGGTGTTGAATACAAAACAGGCTAAAGGGGTAAATAAAAACTCAAAACTCGTGCACATTACGCGTTTTTAAATTGACATCACTGGTAAATACGTTCTTACAAAGGAGCTGCGGCTCACTGTTCTTACACAGGGGCTTCGACTCACTGTCCCTACACAGGGTCTTCGACTCACTGTTCTTACACAGATGCTTCGGCTTACTGTTCCCATGTAACTCACCCCATGATAACCGATTCCGAACCGTTCTCACCGGTCATATAAAACACATACGGAAGCAGTAATCCGCATTTCCGATCTACGTAACGAATCCGAATAGTCGCGTGTGCAAGACACTGAGTTCCCGATTATATTAAAATCCTCCAGTCTGCAATGTGCCCCCAGAAGAGTATTGTCAAGCCATGACAAGTGCAGCCCGGAAGAGTGTTGTCAAACTAAGAGGAGCTTTAGCAACCAGTGAATCTGTTGATGCTATTCCTGTAAATCAAATTAAAGATCAATAGAGAATCTGAATTCGAACCCCCCCGGAAAGGGTAAACTATACTGTTCTTATTTCGAAAGTTTTGGTTGATCCTAACGAAAGACTCAGGACATGACTGAGCTTACCTCAGACCTCGACAAATCCACGTTACAGTCCAACGCCTGGTTTGTATTATAAATACACTGGTTTGGAAGACTTAGGGCGACCTATAAAATCTACTGATGAACTCGGTGTCATATTGGGAATCGAATTAGACAAGTCCATATGGACGACGTCATTATTATAAAATACACAAATATTGAAATTTGCACACAAAAAAATATGTTAGTAAGCACAGTATAAAAGACGTCCGAAAAGGCGAAATCCAACATGATTATTATTTCAGCAAAGGTGTTTTTAATAGTGTAGCAATTACTCTTCAATTACCTCAATCTATTTATTGTTAGTAAAAGGTTATATGTTTAAATTACAATACTGGCAATAACAAATAAATAAATAGTTTCCCATAGGGGTGGGGGTATATATCATTTAATGCGGAAAAAAATGTAACGCATAGAAGGACCCAGGAGAATAAAGTGGGATAAACGGCCGTCGGTGGTGCAATAGGTAGTGTGCGCGCCTCTTGTACATGAGATCCTGGGGTCGATCCCTGCTCTGACCACCTTAAAAAAAGAAATTCTTTCGGCGGCGGTCACCTCGCATAGTGACGGCGACACTATCGAGTATTTAGCCATGAAAAAGCTTCTCAAAAATACCGTTCGGGATCGGTGTAAAAACTGTAGGTCCCAATCAGTGAGTGAAAAATTAGAAAGCGCACAGCTCTCTGGTTGTGAGAAGCTCTCCCCAATCCCTTCATGGGATGTAATGGGAAACGGTTTTTTTTTTTAAACGGGAACCACTTACATGTTTTGACATCAAAGTATTTACGAACAGATCCAAAATGGAATGTGGAACCGGCTCGGGTGTCAGGCGTCAATTTATCATTCAAGACTCGTGTTTTCCAAGCGGAGGTACTGGCCATCAAAGAAGCCTACGCCGCACTTATACTACAACGGAGAACAGAGCACATTGGAATATTTGCAGATAGCCAGGCGGCTCTCCTACCACTTAAATCTTCCAAGACTGCATCTAAACTCGTTAGTGAATGTAGGGAAAAACTTGTCGAGCTAGGTCGGCTGGCCAACGTGGTTCTCATCTGGATACCAGAACACAAGGGTCTCCTAGGGAACGAAAAGGCAGACGAACTAGCCGGGCAGGATCCTCTTCCACCGAACTCCACATGGTGTCAGTCACATCGCCTATAGGGTTGGTCAAAAGAGTTATTTTCCTGCATTACCTTGAACGAGCGAAGACGTAAACGTGCCGTATATCCAGAAACACATGGCCAGAATATAACATTCACCGGACTAACTGGAGCATCTCATCTGCAGTTGTCCGGCTCTGATGAATAGACTCCTGAAGACTATGGGCCGTCCCTTCGTGCATAACCTCACGAGATACACGAGATAGATCTAGGGGATCTAATGAGGTATCTCCGATTAACAGGCTGGATATAGACATGGTACTTTGGACCATAGATAAAGGAAATAATAGATATAGCGCGACCATTGTCAACTTTGTCCACTAGGTGCTGTCCTGCACTACTGTCACTTTCACTGAAGTTTCCCATAATTCTCATTGACGTTTATTCAAAATTGTGGGAAATTTTTGTGAAAGTAATTTAAACAATGGAAAATGTGACAAAATTTGTGATTTTACATAATAGCATTTATTTCTTATATAAAAAACTATTTCAAAGCCATGAGGCCGGTGTAGGGATATCAATAGGAGAAAACCCCTAAGACCTCCCAAAGATTAATATCCCGGAACGCCTTTTAAGCTAAAAACTTCCCCGTCCAAAAACTGTAGCAACTTCTGTGGTCGCAGATGCCAAAACCGTTAGAGTGTCTGAGGACTGTCAACAAGGAATGGTAGCTGAACCGGAGGAAGAACTAATTTATTAGGACATAGACGGTGGTGACATGGCTTTGCAATTCGCTGGCCATCAGATATTCTACTTTAAGTATCGTGTTGTATTCTTATATTCTTGATATTTTTGTTAAAAATAATTTTTTCTTTTGATATGAAATTTTAGATTTTTATTGTCATATTTGTTGACTTTTTTGGGAACAAAAAAATCCCTTTTATTGCATTCAACGAGATCTAGAAAATTGTGCTTCAACACTTGTGCTTCATCTATTTGTTTACTTTATCTATGCTTTGGACTGCCCGGAGTGATGTGGTATGCAAAACGGTGTCTCAAGACACTAATTGATGCTAAATAGTACGAGTATCTTTAACAACCACGAAAACCAACCAACCAACCAGGACCCTCAGTACCTTTGGACGAACTTCGTTTTGATACTTTTGAAGACGAATGAGCCATGTCCGTCTGTCTATCTGGCAGGATGGTCAACACGATAACTGCGGTAAATCTTTACCGATCTCAACGAAATTTATTGTTTGTCCAAACTTAGTTTGGGATTGAAAATGGACCACGCCCCTTGTGGTACCTCCCAGACAAAGCGACACATTTAGTACAAAATCATGTTCCCTCATCTCAACTCAAACATTGGTTAATAATCTGTAAATGTCTACTTAACTGGAGAAAATGCGCGAGGTTGCCACACCCATTCCGGTACCTCCCATACAACAGCTTGGTGTTCGTCCGTGTTGTAAATGCGATAAGTCGCGTGAAACACTTCCGCCCTTAATCAAATTAGACGATTTAGAATTAGACGACCAGAAGATGTGCGCAACTTGGCTACCCTGGTAAAAGAGAACCATAAAGTGCTAGGAGTTCACTCAAACGCATTTCTCTCTCGCGTCATATATTGCTTATTTCATACTTTTTGCATAGTTTATGTAATTTTACTTCAACATGGTTGGAATTTGTATAGTTATATACAATAATACTATCAAAAAGCTGCTCGTATATTGAAATATTCAATGAAGAAGTAATAGGGTTAAGAAGTAGTAGGGTTTCACTCGTTTTGTTTGTTGGCATTTGAGTGAAGAGAAATTTTGACTGTCTACTTATACATCGTTTTTGACCGATTCAAAAACGATGTACAAGTAGACAGTCAAAATTTCTCTTCACTCAAATGCCAACAAACACAACGAGTGAAACCCTAGTCATTCTCTCTTCTCTCTCTTACTCTCTTCATTGAATATTTCAATATACGAGCAGCTTTTTGATAGTATTATTGTATATAACTATACAAATTCCAGCCATGTTGAAGTAAAATGACATAAACTGTGCAAAGCGTATGAAATAATCAAGATATGGCACGTGAGAGAAATGCCTTTGAGTGAATTTCTGGCACTTTTTGGTTCTCTTTTACCAGGGTTGCCAAATTTCGCACATCTTCTGGTCGTCTAATTCTAGATCGTCTTTGCCGATTAAGACAAGGGTGATTTTGCCACACCCTTTATGGTCCATTATGGTAATGTTTTGAAAAAAAATAGAAATTAACTACTGAAATTAACTACTGTGCCATTTTCATATCTCCCGCACAAAAGTTGGCCGGTTTTACGGTTGTCGACTTAATATCTCATTTAAACTACAACCGATCTTAACAATATTTGGCAAGGACCGTAATAATTATGAGTTTTATTCTAAAATTTACATATTAATAATCATATTATGAGTTTTAAGGGGTTTCTTCAATGGTAATAATTAATTTTGAGTAATATTACAAAAATCAGCCCGCAATCATTATATTTGAGAAGAAAAACAAAAAAAATCATAAATAACACTATGACACAAATGAAATTAATTTGTTTCGGGTCTCAACCAAACCAAAAAATTGTGAAAGTACTTGGACGTGGTATCTCAAAACCCCGCTCGATTTTGACCCTATATGTAAAATTTTTTTTACAGGCCGAATAAAATTTTGGTGGTGGCTCAGGGGCCTATTTCAGATTTTACTTCAATAAATCCTAAACAGCTTGAAATATTGCATTACAACCTTTGACAATATTGTAGCTATTTTTCCATTTTAAAATTCCCTCTAATATATTTTTAAGGAAAAGTACACGGTTCATCTATTATTTCACGAAACGTCATGAAAAATTGCACATATTTTATATGTCTTGACATTTTTTGCCTAACGGTAAAAAAAATTACGGTAGCTGTCTTCAAAAGAATTGTAGCTTCTAAATTTTTTGCTAACTTTCCTAAATACACTAATCAACAAAAATTATATTTAGATCTTCATAATTGGTGTAGAAATGCTTCGTTTAACCATTTTCTTTAAATATTCACCTATATGTATTCAATATTAAACAAATTACAAATTGATAAATTCAACACAGTTGTAGTGTAGTATATTAACTTAACAATATTGTCAAATACACTAATGAACAAATATGGCATTTTTGGTTCCAAAGTGATTCACAAATTTTAAATTTTTTTAAAATTTTCGCTTATAATTTCTATACTATTAACATAGGAATTTTTGCGGGGTTCTAAGGTATATCCATAATGAGGTCCAATTCGTATTGAATTTTTGTTTTTAAAAAAATAAGAAATAAAAAAGAAAGTCGCAAAAAAAAAAGGGTTAGAACTCGGAAATGGATGCATCCAATCGCAAAAATATTATTTTTTTTATCTCCATGGGAGGCTGTTACCAATCGATGTATTTAATACGGCATCACATTGTATTTCATTCAAGTCGCTAAAACTAAGACGCTAAGACGCCATTATGCCCATATTTCGGAAACGGCGCGTTCAATCGATAAATAACCAATTTTTCCGGCTTTCTAAGGAGTTTTTTATAAAGTTTTTTTTCTATAAAATAAAAAATAGCTATAACTCGGAAACGGTGCGTCCGGACGCAAAAACCGTGTGTTCAAACGCAAAAGTAATACATTTTTTACCCCCGTAGGAGGCTTCAACCAATGGATACCTTTCATAAAAAGATCCGTTAAAGATCCGTCATGGGATCACTCTATGAAAAACAATTAGAAACCACCAAAAATTAGTTATTTTTCGAATGGACGCTCCGAGAGATAAAGATTTTTTTCGTTTTCCATACTTTTGATCCAAACTGTCGTTGGGCTACGCTTGGTAATGAAATAGTTTTTTTTTTGAAAAAAAAATTATTTTTCAACATAATCTCCTTTAAGCTCAATACACTTAGTCCAACGTTTCTCTAATTTTTGTATGCCTTCCAAAAAATAGGATTTTTCGAGATCCATAAAATAGGCATTTGTTTGATCAATAATTTCATCGTTGGAGCTAAGTCTCTTTCCACTGAGTCATTTCTTTAGGTTTGGAAATAGGAAATAGTCACTGGGGGCTAAATCCGAAGAATATGGCGGATGAGGTACCAATTCGTAGCCCAATTCATGGAATTTTGCCATTGAGACTACACACGTGTACACCCGTGCATTATCTTGATGAAAAATAACTTTTTTCTTGGCCATATAGGGTCGAGTTTTTTTAAAAACTCGTTAAATCGGTCCAATAAGTTGGCATAATATTCGCCGTTTATTGTTTTCGCCTTTTGAAGGTGATCGATGTGGATTATCCCGCGTGCATCCCAAAAGCTGTTGCCCTCACCTTATTGGCCGACAGATTTTCCTTGGCCTTCTTCGGAGGCGTTCACCTGGAGAAACCCATTGTTTAGACTGCTGCTTGGTCTCCGGAGTGTTGTAATGGATCCATGTTTCATTCACAGTTCCAAAACGCCGCAAAAACTCCTTCTAATTGCGGTTAAACAACTCCAAACAGTCCTTTGAAGTTGTCACATGATTACGTTTATGGTCAATTGAGAGCAAACGAGGCACCCATCTTGCAGACAGGTTTCTTAAACCCATCTGACCATTTAAAATCGAAACCACACTGCCATGCCACTTTTACTCTTCGATCGGCCAACACCATATCATGGATATTTTCCACATTTTCGGGTGTATTGACTTCAATTGGCCGTCGAGAACGTTCAGCGTCATTTGTACTTGTGAGATTTGACGATTGACGATTGGTTTGATTGACGATTTTTGTTTCACAAAAAATAATGTTTAATGAGAACTCGAAATTCCCTTTTTCCGTTTTTAAAAAAATGCACGAGGTTGTATGTTTTGAACAGCTGTTAAACGCAAAGTAAATGACGGAACTTGCTCAAAATTTGACAGTAGTCTATTAGCAGGTGGTACTTGCGTACAGTGTTGCGTTTCATATATCTACGAGGAAGTTGGAGAAGTCACGGACTTATTGATCCGCCCTCGAATTCAACGATTGTTTTTAACAATCACACTTCACCTCAGTATCTGGTAATACTAGTAAAATAAAATAATATATGCGATTCAGAAACTAGTGTGGTGAGATATACATATCAAGTAGGCATATTCGACTTGTCGATAATAATAAAACATATATGGACCTTAGTGACCATCTTTTGATTTCGTATAGAAAAATATATGGGCATTTCCTCAGAAAGGTCAAAGGTCATATATAATTACTTATATTTTAGGACCAGTTAGTTTGAGTCTTTTCTTTTCTTTTACTAAATATGCAGTTACTGACATTCTGTATTTAGGAAAAGAATAGAAAACAATCGAACCATATGGTCCCAAAATAAGAGCAATTAACGAGGGTGACGTGATGTGACATAGGGTGGCACTTTCTCTGGAAGTGCCCATATGTCAACCGTTATTGTTGTCCAAAGCATGACGAATTTCCAATGCCTGTATTGATTTGCAGCTAATATTTTCCCTGCGTATGACTTTTTATGAAGTACTCGTTTATTGAAATACCTGCAGCTGAAAGTCAGATATATTTTCAATATATGGTACAAATTTAAGAGTGAAATGACGAGTCCTGTCCTTGAAACCTTTATCCAATTTTAAGCAAAATATAGACTTACGCATAGTTTCAATGGACATATTGAATTTGCTTCACCTACTATGAAATTTATATTTTCAGGATATGTGAGAGGTCCTTGAATCCATTGTCCGATTTTGAACATAATCTAGATTTACGCCTTGATTGATGAAATAAATGGATATGTTGAATCGGGTTTACCTACAATGAAATTTATATTTCATCAAAAATTGGACAAAGAACCGTACCAATAAACAAAGGTACTACATATATATGTATGTAACATCCTTGTCTCTTTTGTCCCATTTCCCCTAAAATCTAGATTTATGTATAGAATGATGAAATCATTGTATATGTTGAATTTAGTTTGCTTCCTACAACATTTATAGTTTATGACGATATCCTGTTCTTCTTTTACAGATTTTAACGAAATTTGAAAATTGCTATCATTTGAAGAGATTTTAAGATGTGTCTTCTGGGCAAATGCCTGTTGGTATTTATCATACATGGGGTAAATTAATTATATGACAATTATAATTTGTGGTTAAATCTGAATTACTTTTCGGAATACAAATTCCAAAAAATTTCAATATAATTGGCAATTGTACTTATTTTCAATGCATTTCCTTCGTATCTGGCGCTTTTGGTTTTCAAATATTTTATACAGTACAGGTTTATGAATTTGAAAGTACTATGAGGCAATACCTAGCAAAGCCACAAACCTCTACATATAACATACTGGGTGGTTAAATTGTAAGGGCCGATGTTGATTTTGAATAAAACACAAATTATTTAGGAAATTTTTGTCATTTCTTTTCATTATGATAATATGGTATGGTTCAATTATGTATGGAACAAAATATCGGTCAAATGGCCGCCGCGACCTAGGCGGCACACCTCCAGCCGATGGTCCAAATTTTCGATGACGCTGAGGCATAATTGAATTATGTCATTCTTTAGCTCTTGAATTGTTGGTGGCTTATCGACGTACACCTTTTCTTTCAAATAACCCCAAAGGAAAAAGTCCAACGGTGTCAAATCACATGATCTTGGCGGCCAATTGACATCGCCACCACGTGAAATAACACGGCCATTGAATTTTTCGCACAAAAGAGCCATTGCTTCGTTAGCTTTGGGGTAAGGGGCACCGTCCTGCTGAAACCACACATCGTCCACATCCATATCTTCCAATTCGGACCATAAAAAGTTCGTTATGTTCGTCAACGACGAGCGTGAGAGGTGCAATTATTGGGTACGACGACGAGTTGAGGTGGACGGCTCATCAGCCAAACTATCGCGAACAGCAGCAATATTTTCTGCAGTACGAACTGTACGAGCATGCACTGGTGTTTTCACATCTCCTACAGACCCGGTTTGCTCAAAATTTTCCACGATTTTTCCGATTGTACGCACATTTGGACGATTAAATTGACCGAAAAAATCACGAAGTGCACAATATGCATTTTGATTTGAACGCCCATTTCCATAAAATAAGCCTGAACAACTTTAACGCGTTGCTCGATTGTGTATCTTTCCATGGTTCAAATTGAGTTAGTCTGAAATTGACAAATCTCAAATGAGATGCAGATAAAAACTTGACGTTTAGGTGTGGTTCACATTCTTTAAAAACGGAATTGCCAGCAGTCTAACAAATTCAAAACAATTAACAGCATTCCCATATTTCAATACAATTGGCTTCCGATTCCACAACCTCCATTTGCATTGCCTGGGCAAATGCAAATTCAAATTTTTTTAATTGCCATTGCGATCAATGGTAATTCTTTTGCATTTGCATTAGATATAGTAATGCAAATTAAAATCCAATGCAAATTAAAAAAAAACCCATGTATGGTATTTATTGTGAAAACGAAATTAAATTCCAAACTTATTTGAAAAACTAAAACAATTTTAAACTAAAGACAGATGCTGCGATTCGTTTCACAGTGCAACATTTTTTGTTTCCTTCCGGTCGTTGCGAATACTCACCTACCCACACCCACACCCACACCCCCACATCCATTCATCAATACTAACGAACTACCTTTTTGCAACACGTTGATGGTCCACTTTCAGTTGCTAAGTTTGTGTGTGTGTGGCTGCGTGTGTGTGTGTATAAAGGTACATATAGTTAAAACTGTGTTTTCATTGCGATAGCCTCTATGTGTCTGTGTTTGTCTAGTGTACAAATTGCTTTATTGCAACACACAGGATCTTTGTTTATTTAGCACGAGATATTCCATTTACGAGTTTGTATGCAAATGAATGTATCTGTTGGATGCGTGTATATTTTGATGTGTCCCTGTACGTGAGTGTAGCAATGTGTACTTTTGTTTATGTAGTTGTATACTTTAAATGCTGTGAAAATATAGCGTGTATGAAAGGACCACTGTAAACAGTATAAAATCTGAGTACGACGCTTTTCTCTCATCTACAGATTGTGTTGATGATGTTTTATGTGTGAGTTTTAATTTTTCCGTTGTGAAAAATAAATATTTTCACGTCAGTTTGTTTTCCAGATTTTATGTTCGTCCTCAAAAAACAAAACAAAAGAAATGGACCAATAACACTTCCCATCATCATCTCTTTCATCAGTATAATCGCCATCAATGCCATATCCCCGGCGAAAGGTAACAAGAGGAGGGCGTAACATGAAAAGGACTTACCTGTAAATGTGTCAATCCCACCACATTGTCGTTAATCAATTTTAGCCATTGACTCAATATGGCCAAATCATCACAGTGTATTATGCCCGTTGATGTGCCATTTATGCCTCGCACTTCAAAGGCGTTGGGCCGTAATTTATCGGTGCCGTAAATGTAACGCGTTACGTAGGCCATCATTAAGGGAACTGGTTCGAAGGAGAGAAGATAAAAAGAGAAAGAACAGGAAATTCAAAGTGAGTAATTTCGGATTAACTGTATGTTTGTTAGTTTCATTTGCAATGTAAATATACATATATCCTCTTCAGCTGGATGTAAGGGTATAAACGAGGGATGGTTTAAAAAGTCAAAGTAAATGAACAAGTAATTAAGCAATTATGACAATAAGAAATGATTTTTACTCTTTTCTTTTGCATACAAAATTTTGAGTTACATTTCAAATATAATTTTAAACAAGTTCTTATACATAGTGAAATATGTAGTTTATACTTTTGTGCTGTACCCTCGTTTAGGGACTACAATACAATTTTTTAAAATTGATGAACTTTTTTGCGAACAATTTACTAAGGCGTCTGTAACGTAATGTTTTGGAATGATAAAGTAATATTTGGGTATACAAAACCCATTCGCGTGCATACAGTTTTTTCAAGGCACGCAAAATATATGGTGATTTATAGTTAACCATCTTAGAAAGACATACAAGGGTTAATTAAACTTACTGCTGGAAAAAACCCTGACAGACAACAGAGGAACAAAAACGCATCAGATTTTCAAGATATGAAAACAATGTCTGAAAACATTTTTTTCCTGCGTGTAGTTCTTTATCGTTACTTCGCGCATGTAGATTTTTTCATTAAAGCAATGTTTAAAGCAAATCCGATGCAAAAATGACAAACAGTTTATAATATTATTAGGTTCATACAATGGGTAAACAGTTTTAAAAAGGTGTAACTCTGGAACAGTAACTGCAAATTTAAAATTTTTTATTAAAAAATTGCTTGGAATTTATCCGATTTTTAAAGGGCATGATTAGTATTTTACGCCTGAGCTGGTCCTTTTTACTCGAAGTTATAAAGTGCCTGCCTTGGAACCTATCATGTTCAATAGGTGTGAAATTAATCTTGCAGAGTGTGTCAAATGTATGGATGCAAATATAACGTGTCGCAAATACACTATACTTGTGCCCAAACACATTGTGTTTGCTATTCAACATAACATGTTTGAGATAATAGGCTACAATATATGTTTTTAAGACCCATTTAGGGCTTTGTTTGTTGAAAACCGCTATAAAAAAACAAGACAAACAAAAAAGAAACAAACAACGCAGCAAATCTTCAATCCATGAAAACAATGCTTGCAAACATATACATGTTTCCTGCAATATGTTGCTGGGGCCATTATTATTCAGCGTGTCGTAATTTTGGATAGTGAGCTTAGTTTCAGACCTAGAATAGTGTAAAAGGCGAAAAAGACAACGATCGCTCTATACACTTGTAAGTGGGTGAAGCTGCGAATGGGGGTTTTATCCGAGGCTTGTACGCTATATTAACTTCGGTTGTGAGAACCTTTAAAGTCGATTGCGGCAACCTCTAAAGTCAGTTGTGATATTTTCTAAAGTCGGTTGTGAAAATCTTTATGTTCGGTAGTGACAATTCTAATGTCGGTTGTGATAACCTTTAAAATCTGTTTTGAGAACCTTTAACGCAGGTTGTACTTTAGACTTTAGATTTTAGATCCTAAAACCAGTTTTGACAGCCTCTAAGGACGGTTATCAGAACTTATATAGTTGGTTATGACAGCCTCTAAAGTCGAGTTTGAGAACTTCTAAAGTCGATTGTAACAACCTCTATAGTGTGTTGTGGCAACCTCCACTGTCGTTTGTGACAACCTCAAAAGTCGTTAGTGACAATGTCTAAAGTCGGTTGTGAAAAGCTTTAAGGTGGGTAGTTACAATTTCTAATGTCGCTTGTGATAACCTTTAAAGTCGGTTGTGAGAACATTCAAAGCCGGTTGTGACAACATCTAAAGTGGTTTGAAGCAACCTACTTTAGATTTTAGACTCTAAAGCCGGTTTTGACAGCCTCTAAGGGCGGTTATAACAACCTCTATGGTTGGTTATGACAACCTCTAAAGTCGGTTGTGACAACCTGTATAGTGTGTTGTGACAACCTAAAAAGACGTTTGTGACAACCTCCAAATTCGTTTGTGACAACCTCCAAATTCGTTTGCAACAATCTCTAAAATCGTATGTGACAACCTTTGAAATCAGTTGTGGCAACCACTAAAGTCGTTTGCGACAATCTCTAAAGTCGGTTGTGTCACTCTCTAAATTCGGATGTGACAACCTCTAAAGTCGGGTTTCACAACTTCTGAAGTCAGTTGTGACAACCTCTATAGTGTAGTGTGAGAACCACCAAAGTCGTTTGTGACAATCTCATGAGTCGGTTTTGCCACACTCTAAATTCGGGTGTGACAACCTCTAAAGTCTGTTGCGACAACTTAGAACGTCACTTGCGACAAACCCTAAAGTCGGTTGTGACAACATCTAAACTCGGCAGTGACAACCTTTTAAGTCGGCTCTAAAGCCGATAGTAAGTATACATAAAGTCGGTTGTAACAGCACCTAAAATCGGTCAGAACCGACAATCTCGAAATTCGATCACGTTTACGTACAATTCGGTTGTCTCAACTGAGTGTGGGTATGCACTCGAAATCGCAATCCAGTATTTGGAAATCGTGGACGAATATTAAATGATGACTGTAAATGAATGAAATGTTTCACGATATATAAAGTCCTTATTTGACAACCTCTTAAGTCTATTTTGTGTATTTTGACAACCTCCAAAGTCGTTTTTGACAATCTCTAAACCGCTAAAGTCGGTTGTGACAACATCTAATCTCGGCAGTGACAACTTTTCAAGTCGGTTGTGATGACCTCTACAGTCGATTCTGTCAACCTCTAAAGTCGATTGTGACTATACATAAGTCGGTTGTAACAACACCTTAAATCGGTCGGATCCGACAATCTCTATGATCTCTAAGTCCGACAATATGAATGATTTGATCGTAAGCAAATCAAATTTACCCGAAGCGTACGCGAATCGCTTTCTGAAAAAAGTGACCCGTTCTCCGTGTACGATGAATTACGAATATTTATTGCTATTAGAAAATGCTAAACCATGTCATATTTGGACTTTATAATTTTTAACAATTTTCAATATCACAGTGCAACACGAAAAAATATAACTATATACGGGTACCACTACATGACAAAAGACCAAAAAAAAAAATAGACCCGTGTCTCCCAGTTTTGCCCAAAGTCATGGACTTTTTTTTTTTGGGGCCTGGGAGTCATTTTTGCAAAAAAGTGATAATTTTGTCAGGCTCATATCTTGCAAACCGTTCGGAGTTTTGATTTACTCTCTGGGGGAAAGTTGTAGCTCTTGTCATAAAGAACAAAAATTGTGAACGCATGAAATCAAGGTCAAAATCGCAAACAACTTAAAAAAAAAATTTGATTTTTGTTACCTTTTTTCCCCTGTTCAGGTTCATAGCTAGCAAACCATTCAAAATTCAAGACAACAAGCAACTACAAAAATGTACCTAAGATCTCAGTAAACAACTTAATACCGTTTACTTCAACAATGAGATACTATGCTATCTCACCGAGTAGCACAGGAAAAGCAGTAAGCTCAGCACACGCGATAAGGGAGCACACAATGTAAAAGCGACAAGACACTCACATCGAGGCATTACACAGCGCGACGTCAACGAGAGCTCAGCGCTGAAAGTTATAGAGAAAGTGCTACAGTATAATTCGCACACAACATTGGCAACTGACAATTTCAATATGCAGTGTGAAAATATTGATTTATTTTGCTACGTTTGAGGTCATCAAATCAGAAAAAAAAGTTATACAAGATTTCAAAAGGAAAATAATCTTTTAAGTAGTTAATTCAAGAGAGCATGTAAGTTGTTTTTCGACGAAGTAGACTTGACCGGTGAAAATTACACACCTAATACAGTGTGTCGCCAATGTTATAACAATCTCATGGCATGGTTGAGTGGAGGCAAACATAGTATGAAGTATTGTAAGCCGGTAAACTGGATTAATCACACTACCAGTGCTTGCACCTGAAAATTTTGTATCACCAAGGCCGCCAACTCCAGATCGTAGGACAGAATTTACAGGAATGGCTACAGCAAGTGGGGTTACTTATGAAGATCCATTTGATACCGATTATGAGCCCCAACAGGGAAGAGTTGAAACACAACTAATAATACAAATGGAAATGGATTCCATTGTGGCCATATTGGGAATATTTTTGACCGCGTTTTTGAAGCAAAGAAAACTCAAACATGCTAATGTTAACTCTACGGCGTTACCGTAAACAGCAAGCTGAATTTCAGAGCCTCTACACTGTAAGTGATGACAATTCGTTCGTTTACTGCAACGATATAAAAGCTTTGGTGGTAAAAATGGGAATGAACTACATCGCTAGTGAGTGGATTAGTATGTGAAGTGGAAGATATAATGAAAAAAATACAATACTTCGAAAATATATGAAAGATTTGCTGTGATTTGAAGGTCATCAACATTTTTCAAAGGATCATCGATAAGGGCGGCTTTCCAAACATCTTTTGTTTTGATATTAATTGGGATTCGCGCTCACCTCTGTTCAAAATTTTTGTGCTCTATGATAGGAGCTACAACTTTCCCTCAGAGAGTAAATCAAAATTCCGAACGGTTTGCAAGATATGAGCCTGACGAAATGATCACTTTTTTTTTGCAAAAATGACACCGAGGCCCCATATCTTTGGTGGCCCATAAAAAAGTGCATGACTTTGGGCAAAACTAGGAGACACGGGTCTTTTGTCTTTGGTCTTTTATCACGTAGTGGTGTCCCTATATGGTTATATTTCCATGACTTAAAAAATTACACACAGTGTATTTTATAAAATTTTTGTTAGGGATGTGCGAGTAATCGATTAATCCTTTAATTAAAATTATATCGTTTTAAACAGTTAATCGAAAAATCAAAAATTCTGATAAATCAAAACGATGATTAATTAATTAACTTGAACATTGATTAATCATATTTAAATAATTTTATTCATGATTCAAATAATTTTTGGAAACATACACACACATAGTATTATTCAAACATAAGGAAACATTTAAACATTTTGAGTAAAGAAGGTTGTTGATAAAATTCAAACTGAAAAAACCGTGAATTGCTCAATTATTCAAATTTTGATTGATGAATTTTTGATTAATCAGTTAATCATGAATTTCAAATTGAAGATTAATCGATTAATAGTAAATATGATTAATCAAAACATATGATTAATCAAATTTTCGATTAATCAGGGTGTCGAATAATCAGGCTGTTGATTAATCAAATAATCGCACCCCCTAATTTTTGTAGTTTCAATTTTGAAGCGACAATACCAAATAAGAAAACACTGCTTCTGGAGAAAATGCATGCTCTCACTTCTCTCAACTTTTGAAATGCTCGCACCAATAACATGTTAATACTTCAATAACTTGGAGAGTGGAGTTGAATAACTTGGAGTAGACAAATGCGTTGGCTATCAATTCTATTTCCCAAAATTGCATTATGCTGAGGAAAGCACTTTTCGGAGCCAAAAATCCATGGAAATACGGCTTAAATGGGTTTCAGTTTTAAACGCCCATACTTTCTATTCATTGGTGGTATGGAAATTGTATTTGGAAATTTGATTAATCTCCCAAGTGTAGCGGGTCTTCTTCCCTTTTATCGTAATCCAGTATTTGGAAACCGTGGACGAATAATAAATAAAGACTGAAAAATTAATGAAAGGTTTCAAGAAAAGTTTCTTAAATTGTAGGTTCTAAATTGCAATAACTTTTAACTAAAAGCCTTTGGATCTAATTTTCAACTTGTTTACGGTTTTTTACTACCGGCCGGTACCTGTCATTCGTCTGTATGAAACCATGAAGTAAATGATAAATTTTTCGCTGAAATATGATCCAAGTACTTTAAAAAATGATGTCTTTATATGGGTTTCTGTTTTGCTGGCAACTTACCTGCCACTACGTCCACCCATTTCTTTTCGGGTTCCGAACAAATTGACATTGGTCTACTACAGCTACGACTAATGGTACCATTATTCACTGAGGATTTGTATCCTTCGTCAGCCTTCAGTTCAGCACAGGTTGTATCGTTATCTGAGTCGGGTGTATCCTTTGCCACTGCATCACCATGGAAGAGAAAATAAATGAAAGTAAAATAGTAAAATATACATAATGAATGAGAGCGAAATGCAAACATAAAAAATAATAAATGAAGCAACAATAACATTTTATATCCTTGGACTATACAAATGCATATGTATAAGTTTGTTATGCTTATAAAAGTATAAGTAAGTGCATGTGTGGCTGTGTGTGTGTGTGTGTATGCACTGAGGATATCATTAGCATACAAACAAATGTCAATGTAAATGTCCTATTAAGTGCTACTTAGTATACAGCAACTACTTGTCGTCTTTGCAATAGTGTATGTTGCTAATGTTAGTACAAGTACATCTCATCCACAAACACATACATATGCTCATTTAATTAAGTATTTAATTAGATTCATGTGTGTGTACTCGTATCTCTGTATCCTTTTCGCACACACACAAATACATTTGCACACCTTGTATATTGTGGAGTATTTATTATTGCATTATATTGGAGTTGAATGTCATTTGCAAGATAATTAAAGTAATTGTAACTTTGTGATTTCACCTCCCATGACATTTGTTGGTTTTCAATGAATGGCAACTGTATTAACAAACAAATTGTAATGAGATATCAAAGAGAATATTGTATTATTATTTTAAATGGAACTAATTAAAATTTGAAACAATCAAATAGGTTCGAATAGAAAAGGTGTGATGCCTGATAGACATGGAACCGGTCAAGTCTAGAGGTGTAAACATTTCAACATGATAAACGAATCGGCTATTAATTTTAAGTCTTTTAAAGTCCAGTGTTGGTCAACGATACTTATTTTATACAACCAGGTGCTTAGGATTTAGTAGCCCTACATAACAAACCGAAAATAAATTAAAATGGTTCGAACCTTTAGCCATTTATTTCCAATAGGGACGGATAGATTTTTTATAATTCACGGCGGGTTTGTTTCTTTATCTTTTATATATTTCCTGTTTCTAATTTTTCAAACAATAAAAACAGTGGGAAGCGGACTCCGATGTCAGCATAAAACATCAACTTCAGCAACGACACCCATTTTATGATGAACAAACTTTCCATCAACAAGCAAAATTTTCCGATTTCCAACGATATCAATTGACACGAGATCCATCAATTGGCAATACACCCGCAGAAAGTCTCGGCCTTGATTGGATTGTAGGCCGGAGGCATTATCAGTCTGTACTTGTTCGCAACTGGCAATGGATACCGCTATCCAACAGTGATAGGCAATTTCTTTTGGTCAAAATCGGATGACATGAATTTGAACGACATGTGGTTCCAACACGAAGACGCTGTGTGCCACACAGCTGATACCACAATGGATATTCTACACGACTGATGTGAGGGTATGAAAACTGAAAAATCTGTATTTATGTTGGTGTTTGTATGCAAACGATGATAATACATTGAAATCAGCGTCAACGGATAGCGCTGACGATCGATGATATTTTGTCCAAAACTGGATGATATGGAAGTGAATGACTGTGGTTCTAACAGGAGCTATTTTAGGGCATGTTTACCTCACGCAGATGTGGCGTTAACTGGTTACCGAGATCGTGCGACTTGACCTCGAAAGAATTTTTGTTCTTCGACGTTATCGGGCCGTACTTGGTTGAGAATTATGATGGAATTAAATCACCGTCAAAGGATAGTGTTGCCGATCGTCAATAACCAATTTATTGTGCTCAAAATTGGATGATATGGATGTGAACGACTGGAGATTCCAACAGGACGGCTCTGCGTTCCACACAGCTAAAGCCACAATGAATATTCTTCACGAGCGATGAGAGGGCATGATTATCTCACTTAGAGATGACGTGAAATGGCCACCGAGATCGTGCTATTCGACAACATCGCGCTGCACGCCTTCGAAAACGAAGATGACATGGCTACCACCGTCAACGGATAGTGCTGCCGATCGATGATAACCCATTGTTTTCCCCAAAACTAGATGGTATAAATGTAAACAACATTGGTTCTAACAGGTCGTCCTTACTCGCAACGCAGCTGATACCACAATGGAAATTCTGCATGAGCGATTTTAGAGCATGGTTAACCGGTCACGAAGATCGTGGGATTTTGCCCCCTTTACCCATTTTCTTGAGGGGTTTCCTTTATTCACAGGTCTGTGCCAATAAGCCACAAATAACCTGTGTCATTAAAGATATAGAATATAACCCGTGTCATCGCTAAAATTCTGTTTGATCTATGCGCCAGAGTAATCGAAACTTTAACCTCTCGGTTGCGCCACACCCAGCGAAGCAGCGGCTGCGGTTAAAATGACGCCATATACCCGACAGATTGTCAAAATAGGTTTATTTGAATTTGTTTTATTTCAAGATCTACACGTCTCTATTGGAAACCCCTTTACGTGGTTCATTATACCCAAATATTGTCCAACTATTCTACACCATTTATGGAAGATTACGGTGGTAGGACTACTACGGAGCAGCTCTCAATAAACTGGGTCAACTGTGACCAGCAACAGTATTCAGAAAGAGGCTAATCCGTTCGTTTCTTTTGAAGTGATAGTAATCCCGAACTTCAAAACCCTTAAATATAAACTTTGTCAACTGCCAGTTGAAGATTCTCTACACATTTTAAACGGCATAGTTAATTGGAGGTATCCGATGAAGAACAGCCCCCTTGCAGATATATCCATCTTGCTATACAGGCACGTCCACAATCGATGATCCACAATCCACAATTATGAATTATCAGCAGCCTCAAATTCTGATCTATATCTTTAGGGTCATGTGTTCGAACATTGTTTGGGTTCGGACAGATTATCCTTAAGATATAAATCAGGTTATATTACGTGTGGGACATACCTGAAAGCGGGTTGCCCTTATCTGACATCTAATGAACTATATCAATTGAGGCGTATGGAAAACCTTCTAATAGTGAGGTTTGCTTTGTGTGTGACGATAAAACAATTACACTATTCAGAAACAAATCTTTGTCCAGAAGAACAGGAAGTGAGCTAACGTACACAAAAATGTAAACAAGCCATTGAAGTATTGAAAAATTTCGTTTATCTGACGATTTTGTTTTGGTGTTGCACTAGGTTAGTCCAATGAGAACAATTGTGATACCACGGGACGTTATGTTCCATCAACAGCGTTGAATCTATAAATTCACTTGGTACGGTTAAGGGGCGTTGCAGGCTTATGATACGCCATCCCGGTGTTCCACGATGGGGGTGAAAAAGAGGAACGTTAGTTCCTGATGAACCAAATTCAGCTGGCCATCTCATTTAAAGATACGCGGGAATACAGATTTATAACAGCCTTAGTATCAGACTAGTTGTGGATACCCTTGGCGTTGACCTCCGGCATAGTGCAATTCCTCTGATTACCATGACTTCAGCATGAAAGGCACTCCAATGATCTGGTTATCTTTGGGCAAGGTCTTGCTACACCCATGTCTTTAGATTAGACTCCAAAGCCGACTTTGCCATCTATTTTGAAGCCATCAATGTAGAAGCATAAATACTCCCTATTGCATGGTATGGGCCCCTTCCAGTCCTGTCTGTCTGAGGTATGAGTGTAGAAGTTTATCTTAAAGGTAGTGTAATGTAATTCACTTCTAACATAGATTGCGAAAAATCCCGTAAAATCGTCCCGTGACCTAAGGCACAGTTGATACACAGTTGAAGAAAGTCCTGCCTGCCAGAATACATTTATGGGCACCCTTATCCAAACCATTGCCACTTAGATCAGTGGCCACTAAATGGCAATACTGTAAAGCTATATCGGGCGGATAATAGTTGTATATATGGTCAAAAATTTGAAAAAGTTAACCAGAACAAACAACATTTTTTTTTAATTTTGCTGGATTTGTTGTCATAATCTGATAAAGGGTAGTTCCATACACCTATCCGCAAAATCGAAGCTCAAAAATTATCAATAACCCTATTTTTAGCGACCTTTTTCATTGCTCTGAAGTAAGAAAAATATTTTTCATTTGTTGATCATTTATAAGAATTTTGAAATTTGGCCTTTTAACGTTATTTGAAATATATTTTTTTGCAGTATTCTAAAACTATATGTTTCCCTTAAAGTGCAAACCAAAAATAGTATCGTTTCTTTTGTTATTTTCCGATTTAAAAGCAATTGAAAACTGCCGCAAATTCGATCCTCACGTAACAGATAAAATACTGAAAAAGTTTTTATACAGACGAACAATTGTCTAAATTATCCGTGCTTTCGGATTTATCGTGTGTTTTGCCCACATTTTCAGAAAATAAAAAAAATCGGTAGGTTTGTATTTTAAATTAGATAAAAAATAGTGATAAAATATTCTCACGTAACAGACCAAAATTAGCTCAAGCTACAATTATTCAAACGTAACTTAAGAAACTTAGTGCTACCACTCATTCTCACTAATATAATACGAAAATACAACCCTGTTTTTTGAAATCGTAATGAAAAATAAAAATCAAAGCAAACAAAGAAAAAATTTTGTAGCTTACACTTTGTCAAGAGCCGGCACTGCCTGTTCTTTAATTTTGTCAACTTCAAAACTGCAAAATTATTATTTCAAGCTGTAAAAGATTAAAATAACCATGGCCAAAACTAAGGACAATAGAACAGATGTAAGTTTTGTACTATCTACGCACATTTATTGTTTGCATACATTTATTAAAAACTCTGTTTATTTTTTTATTGAAATATAAAAATGAAGTCAAGAGCTCAGATACAGCAACGGTACGTAGACAAGTTGAAAAAAACGCAGAAGTGGGAAGAATTAAAAAAAAAAACGCGCAGATGCACAAAGAGTACGCAGAGCTAAGGAAAAGGAAAATGAGAAAAATTTGACTGTAAAAGAGTTATCTGATCGGAAAAATAAGCAAAGAAACATTTGGCGAGAAAGAAGCCAAAAAAGCTACAGAAAAAATAACATGAAGGGATCATCAGACGAAGATGATGCATTGAATGGTACTGGTAATACAGGGTACAAAAATGTTCAAGCACTTGGCAAGGCAGTTAAAAAAGCCCGAAGTGCTTTACCTACATCCACTTCAAAGCAGAAAGATGTTTTGTCAAAAATATTAAGCGGCTTTTCAGAATCTGATAGAAAAGAAATGTGTGGTTTTGTTACAGCAAATCATTCACACCAAAATAATGAAGTTCAAGACCTTATTGTCAAGGAAATAGAAGACTTTTTCGAGCGAGACGACATTTCGAGAGTGTCGCCAAAAGCAAGAGACACAAAAAAGTACAAAGACGCCATAAAAGGTGAAGAACGAGAGCTATCAACAAGGCACATGCTTTTGACGCTTAAAGAATCGCACGCTATATTCTGTGAGGAAAGGAAGAAGGAGGTTAAATGTGACACAAATTCAAACACAAATTTTTTTTATAGATATTTGCAGCTTAAGTTTCTTTTGCAAAAACCGAGCAAAAAACGTAAAACTTATACGTAGCTTACCCCACGACATGTGTATTTGTTCATAGCGTCCAAGTTTTATTGAAGCGGTAAATGCACTTAACAGCTATGCTCCAATTGTTCCTACTTATGAGAACAATTTCGTAAAACAATTTCTTTGCGAAGAACAAGGTCCAGAATGTTGGTTGTCCAATTGCCTACACTGTTATGGAATATCATTGCAGCGTTTGCAAAAGGCTATCGGAAATTTTGAACCCAATATGACAGTCGAATGGATGTTTTGGGAAAAAAATAGCACATCCAAGCGAATCGAAAAAAATAAAAAAAAAGTGGTACTTTAATGGGCTTAGTTCTTCATATTGTCAATCTTTCACCACAATTTTTAAAACATAGTTTTGTAAAACGTGAACAAAGCGTTATGTTTAATAAAGTTGATCGTTTGCGAGTAAAAAGTGACGACTATCCACAAGAAAGTGTGGTGCCAATCGATTTTGCCGAAAACTATGTTTGCGAAGCACAGGACGAGGTTCAAAGTGCACACTGGAATCAGCGTCAGCTCACATTATTTACTTCCGCCACATTTCATCAGAGCAACACGCATTCAAAAATGTTTGTCTCTAATAATTTAAGCCATACCAAAGAAACTATTGTACCATATTTGTATAAACTTTTGTTGCAGTTACCACCGACAGTGACAATAGTAAAAATTTGGAGCGACGGTCCATCTTCGCAATTCAAAAACAAATTTATTGCAGCTCATCCCACTATTTGAGAAAAATCTGAACCTTAAAATATTTTGGAATTTTTTTGCCACCTCGCACGGTAAAGGTTGTGTGGATGGTATTGGCGCGACTGCTAAAATGCTGGTGCGAAGACAGGTCTTGTCAAGAAAATTCTCTGTGAACAGTGCAACCGACTTTGCAAATGCATTACAATCAAAAGGTACAACAATAGAAATTGAAGAAATTACTGATGCGGAGGTGGAAAAAATCAACAAAGAACTAAATACGGCATTACTTTTTACAAATGCAAAAAATGTAAAAATATTGCTTCTTCGCACCATTTGCAAGTACATCTCATTTCTTACGTCAAAGTTAGGATATAACAGTGCAAAAATATTTTGATATTTATTTCGCCTCTTAACTTGTACTTAAAACCAAGAAAAATAAATTTTGAAACAAATAAATGCTATTTTCTCTTTTACAAATCGCACAAATTTTGTAACAACCTTTTTTCTCACGTACCAGATATACAATTTTTGGAGCATGGTAACCATAATTGTGCACCAATTCTTACGTTCTTGCACTCAAAATGTTCTCTGAACTATTGGCTATAAGTTTGCCGAAGAAACTTTCAATCTACTTTTAACAGATTCGCAGATTTTATTAGCTCTTTGAAACTTACTTAAAATCGGCTTCCAAATTTTCTCACGTAACAGATCAATGTTTGACTCCAATTATTTTCTTACCGTAATACATACAGGTGTTCTTTATATAAAAAAGTGTGTACCTTTGAATATATTATTGGAATATTATAAACTTTTGGCACAACGATGTACAATGTGCCGTATTTTTACAACAGCTAAAGACGTTTTTCATCGTTCGAATCTCACGTAACAAACCAAATTTTTGACCATATGCAGTTAACTACTTTCGTGGGCAGGCCACATCGTCTTCTGATAGTCCTTTTACCCGAATATATGGTCATTGTAGATTTACTGATCCAATTCATAGTGTTGGGTTTGAAGCAGAGTTGTCTGCTCAGAATCACACGTAGGTATATCCTTCAGGCAAGTTTCAATTCCACCTAGCGACAATCGTTCAATATATAGTACCTTATTGTTCCTGCTAATAAGTACGAGCTCTGGCTTCTCTGAATTTACTCCAAACCCATTCTCCGTTGTTTACTTAGTGAGTCTTCTGATATTGCCCAGAATCACATCTCTGCATGTGGAGTGGTATTTTCCCTGTACGGCAATTGTCAGGTCACCAGTAAATGCTACGACTTTGTAACCAGGTCCCTCTAGCTCTAGCAAAATAATATTGCCAAATTCCAGCGAAGTGGAGATAATACTCCCTCTCGTGTGGGGGTTCCTCTATTCATTCGTTTAGTTAGTAGAGCAACCACTATAGAACACGGTAAAACATTGTAAACACCACCCCTATATCAACAAATGCGATAAGAGTATAGTCCCTTAGATATATAGATTCCTCTATGAAGTTCACAACCACGTGTGAGACAGTTTCCGCAGATTTTCCCTTGCTGTATACGTTTTACAATGGGTAGTGTACGCGGCACTTGTATATGAGATCGTGGATTCGATCCCTACTCTGACCTGACCGCCTTACATTTCTTTCGATGCCGGTCACATCGCATAGTCACGGCGACATTATAGAGTAATAAGCCATGAAAAGGCTTCTCAGAAACCCGATCGGAGCCGGTGTTAAATTGTAGGCCCCAATCAGGGTATGTGAAACTAGAAAGCGCATAGCTCACTGATTGTGAGGAGCTCCCTATTGTCCGATCATGGGATAGGAAAATATGAATATATATGTATAAATGCTGAAAAACCCGCCCCTGTGACATTATGAAGGAACCACCATGTACATACTTTTTTGTTTTGTACTTTTTGTTTCTTTCAGTAGTTTTCAACAAACAATGGTCCATGCTTGGGCCACAAAAACATATATTATAAGAAAGGGTTTTTCAAACAGAGACGCTACAAAAGTAAATCGATAGGGACAGCAAACGATGCCATCCCGCTCTTTTGACATTTCTGTTCAGTAAGGTTTGCCATTTCATCATGGAAAAATATACGAGCCAACAACGAGTCGAAATTATTAAAATTTACTACCAAAATTTGGAGTCAGTGGCCTCAACTTTAAGAGCGCTATCTTCAGCGATGAGGCCCATTTCTGGCTGAATGGCTTCGTCAATAAGCAAAATATGCGTTATTGGTCAGACAGCAATCCACACGTAATCCATGAGTCATGATTGCATCCCGAAAAAATTACGGTTTGGTGCGGTTTATGGGCCGGCGGCGTCATTGGGCCGTACTTCTTCCGTGATGATCAAGACCGGCACATTACTGTGAATGCGAATCGCTACCGTTCAATGATAACCGAATATTTTTGGCCCCAATTGGATAATATGGACTTGGAGGAGATGTGGTAGCAACAGGACGGCGCCACAAGCCACACAGCGAATGCCACAATCAATTTATTGGAAACCAAGTTTGGTGAACGTGTTATCTCACGAAATGGCCCAGTCGATTGGCCGCCTCGGTTGTGCCATTTGACGCCGTTAGATTATTTCCTGTGGGGCTACGTCAAGTCTAGGGTCTATGCCAACAAGCCAGCAACGATTGATGAACTTCGTACGAATATCGAACGTGAAATTGCAACAGTATCGGCCGATTTATGCTTGAAAATCGTCGAAAATTGGGTTCAGCGTCTGGACTTCTGCAAGCGTGCCCGTGGGGGCCATGCAAAATAAATCGAGTTCCATACATAATGGCATCGAACGTACTTTCACAGGGATATAGAATTGCATTGGTATCTAAAACCGGTTTTGTTTTATTTAAAAAATCTTTTGTAGCGCTCTTATTAAAAAACCCGTTATATTACTCATAATATGTTAATCTTGATATATGTGAGTATAACGTCCTCTGGGCTGGGCAACTACTTAGCTTGCCGAGAGGCAGGTTATCCACAATGATAGGAACATTTACGGGACATTGTCGTGTAGGAAAACACGCCCTAAGATTGGGACAAAAACTCCACTCTCTGTAGATGCTGCATGGAAAAGGACGAGGAAGCGACGAAACACCTTCTCTTGGATTGCCCTGCTCTGGCAGCACTCAGAAGTAGGATATTCGGAACACATCTAGTTAGCACCGTAGCCCTACAGGATATTCCTGTAGTTCTTATAGACTAATTTATTGAAAGGGCAAATTGGCTATGGAGGGAACTGCAGGTATCACAATGGGCTTCTTTAGGCTAAGTGTGCTAGACAGCGTGCTGTCTTGCAGCCTTTTCAACCAACCAAGTATAACATATTAATCATCCAACATGTAGCAATGAACAGCAAACACAATGTGTTTGGACACAATTATAATATATTTGCTACAAACACATTGTGTTTTAATCCAAACAACAACAAAATAAGGATTTTTCATCGTCTATGGATGCATGGGGGCTGTCACGTGGTTAGTTGAGAGGAACCTGTGATTCTTCGCAGCCCAACATCTTTTGCAATGTCTTGGCCGTCGGTGGTGGAATGGTTAGTGTGCACGGCTCTTGTACATGAGATCCTGGGTTCGACCCCTGCTCTGACCACCTAAAATTTCTTTCGGCGGCGGTCACCTCGCATAGTGACGGCGACACTATCGAGTATATAGCCATGAAAAACCTTCTCAAATTACCGTTCGGAATCGGTGTAAAACTGTAGGTCCCAATCAGTGAGTGAAAACTGGAAAGCGCACAGCTCAGTGATTGTGAGAAGTTCTCCCCGGTCCCTTCATGGGATGTAATGGGAAACCATATTTTTTTTGAGTTGAAAAGATTAGAGACTGATTGGTGTTAAGTCCTTTGGACTAACATGTGATGCATTCCCCACTTTCGGAATAAATGCCACCTTATATTCCCTGCATCTAACAGGAATATAGGACAGCTTAATTTCGCTTGTATAAATGTTCAGAAGGTAGGGGCCAAAAGGTGTAGTCCACTGGGTAAATTTCCTGATGATGTATGTTCAGGGCCAGGTCGTTTGTAGGGTTTATAACATTCTATTATCTAGTGTAGTGTTTCATTAGTGATGATATTTCCTGAAACATTCAAGATTATGTGGTTGGGCGGCGAATCCGACCTTCAGATCGTTCGGCTGGGAACTTTTCCCACTCTGGACGTCTCAGACTTCGTCTTTGATGTACTTGGCTCTTTCTTATATTCTTTAAGTTCAAATATGTACACTAGGGTCATACTTTTTTCGGAAAATTGTGACACTAAGTCTAAAACTTCCGTGCTGAACATTAGAGCCAAATCGGACAATTTTTTTGCGACCCGCATCGAGGATCACCTAGTGATGACAATACTGTCGAGTAAATAGCCATTCAGAGCTTAGATGTTCATGGTTAACTACTTGATAGTCCCTTCGCTATGAAGCGATGTGAATTAGAAGCAAAAGGTGGATAGTGCGAATATAGAAGCAGATAACCATGTACATGGATTATCATTCCTATCATGTCGAATTAACTTGCTAGTCACCGAGATTATCATGTATAAGTAGAAAAAACTTAGGCTGACTGTATTGTCATTTCTACTGTTGATGCCCAATATCCTAACTTAAAGATAAACCGAAATCTCGCTATAAATTGGTCAAATTCTCTCACAGAATGGACCACTGTGCCATACATTCGTTGTCTTCGTCTATACGCCTTTCGCTAGATCCCTTTTGAGATTTTATATTCAATTACTCGAAATGATTTTCAATATTTCCCTGCCTACAAATGCCAAACCATGGAACAAAGAATTCCTAGAGCGAATGTGTAAACCAAAGTTAATCAAATGTTCATGATCCCCTTCCCTTAAGGACGCAAAGATTACACTGTGATAGTCGAAAAAATGAACTTCGATGAATCCTTTTCAAACTATTAGGGGGGAGTCCTCTGAGTGCGAAAGTACATTTGGAAGTGTCAGATTGGCTCCAGTTTTTGAGAAATCGGTATATATGGATATAGCTAAGTCTGCGCTATTTAAACAAATTTTACCGGCCATAGGCCAATTTTTTTTTTGGCCTAAAAGGGCTTAAAAAGCTTATTAAAATAGAAAAAACAAATGTTTGCGCTCGGTCCAACTTCTTGAGATATGGGCCTTTAAAGCTTGAGTATATAATTGGCATTATCTCACATATTTATGGTCCGATCTCGTTCCGGTGAATATCATTACAAAGACCATTAAAAACTCTTTAAATCTGCATATAAATATATTACATTTTATTAACCCATTGGGGACAAATTTAAAAATTACGATTTTTTAACCTCACTTTTTTGCTAAAAATCTGATTTTCTCAAAAAACAGCCCTAGTAAACCTATTTTCTACCTAGACTCAAGTTGTAGGCAACACTTCAGGCTTTGTTTTAAGGTATAATACTTCGCATTAACCCTTCTAAGACCGGAGATATTTATGTTCAAAGTTTGAAATACAAGAAAAAATTAAAGTTTTAAACTTAACTTAACTTTAACTTTAACTTTAACTTAAAAAAAAAACGAAAAAAATATATAAAAGTCCAATCTTTTGATTTTGAAGCTTAACTTGAGGCCTATGCTAGGAAAATAAATAAAATTTTGGGAAAAAGTAAAAAAACTTTAATTTTTTCTTGTATTTCAAACTTTGAACATAAATATCTCCGGTCTTAGAAGGGTTAGTGCGAAGTATTATACCTTAAAACAAAGCCTGAAGTGTTGCCTAGGTAGGTAGAAAATAGGTTTACTAGGGCTGTTTTTGGAGAAAATCAGATTTTTAGCAAAAAAGTGAGGTTAAAAAAATCGTATTTTTTAAATTTGTCCCCAATGGGTTAATAAAATGTAATATATTTATATGCAGATTTAAAGAGTTTTTAATGGTCTTTGTAATGATATTCACTGGAACCAGATCGGACCATAAATATGTGAGATAATGCCAATTATATACTCAAGCTTTAAAGGCCCATATCTCAAGAAGTTGGACCGAGCGCAAACATTTGTTTTTTATATTTTAATAAGCGTTTTAAGCCCTTTTAGGATAAAAAAAAAATTGGCCTATGGCCGGTAAAATTTGTTTAAATAGTGCAGACTTAGCTATATCCATATATACCGATTTCTCAAAAACTGGAGCCAATCTGACACTTCCAAATGTACTTTCGAACTCAGGGGACTCCCCCCTAATAGTTCGAAAAGGATTCATCAAAGTTCATTTTTTTCGGGTCAAAAACTATCACAGTGTTATTTAAGGAAACACATATCGTATTTAGGTTCATCATTGTCCTGCCGATTGGCGATTGTAGTGGATACCACAATGCACAGTAGTACTTACGTTGCTTTTGTAGAAATGGCGTTGCAGCCCGATAATGTTTGACGGTTAAGACAACGATATCGCCGGCATTACGCAGAATATTCACAGCATCATCGTGGGGGCAGGCGGTTATATATTCACCATTAACCTTAATTATGGCATCACCCACAAACAATTGGCCTGTAATGTCGGCTGCCTGATCCTTATAAATGCGTGAGATTAATATCGGCAACTTGTGTTCCGCACCGCCCTTTATGCTGAGACCTAGACCGCCTTGTTTCTGACGCGTGATTTGTACCATGCGCTCCTGTAATGAAATAAGGGAAGAAGGACATAGAGGAATCAGTTAAATGGAAATAAAATGAACTAAGGCATAATGAGATTAACAACATTAACGAAAGTTTAAACAAATTTGTTTAAGGTTATCGTACGATATGTACAGACATGTTGCACGAAAACACGAATACAACATGACTTAAATGGCAGGTTAAGGATTAAAGGTGCGAACTTAAGTGAATGTGTGTGTGTGTGTGTCTGTGAATGTTATACCTTTTACGTGAGCATGTTAGTGTTTGTGTACTTATTTATGCTAATGAAGATTAAAGTTACATTTTATAAAAATTAATGAATTAATTAAAGTTGTCCGGGTATGTGTTGAACAAAATTATAGCTTCACAGAAAAACAGTGGTAATTAAATATTTTCTTTTGGGAAGAATTTTGTGGATTTTATTCTTCGGAATATTTTTCAAAGTCATAGGTAAAACTGTATTGACTTGCAGTAACACAGTCATGTGAGGTTCCTATGCGAGATTCTATTCCAATCCTACTCTACTATTATACCTCTGCGGAATGAAATGAGTCGATTTACGTTTGAAAAATGTTGGAAAATATTGCAATCTTCTTTTAGAGCACGTGTTGTCCAAGCTGTGCGTATGTGAAACATAGAAAACCCTAAACAATATCAGATAATAACACTGTAAGTAAAATTTGAAGTTTTGAAATGACACACAAAAACACAGAGACAACCCAGCTAATTTTTGGGTCATAGAATCCAGTGGTGTATACTACGTTTTAAAAAGTTAGCTCAAAATAACGAGATATTTCGATTTTAAATTTGTAGTAGATTTAAGGTGATTTTTGATTTTATTTGAGGGAAAAACCTGCAAAAGCTCTTGTTAAATCAATTTATATATTTTTTTCGAAAAAATGTAACCGTTGAAATAATAGACATCTATTTGGAAGCAGAATTAGTTTACGTCTTACAATTTGGCACCATAATAATTATAATAATTTTGGGATTCGAGATTTTGGGATTGACATCCCTATTACAAACAGATGCTACAACATATGTATATATCAAAGTGTTCACTTTGATAGATTAGTCCCTACCCGCCGCTATAGATGTTAACACATCAAAAATATAAGCATTTTATTGACCCCATTTTAAAAAAATAGAAAATTTAGTGACGAAAAATGCAGATCACATTGCGCAAAATTAAATATGTTTTGTTTGGTGTGTGGAAAATTTACTCCGAAAAATTATCGACGACATTTGGTTGAAGATGCCCTCAAAGCTTACAATCAGTATTTTTTGGTTACTCCCCCTCAGAAGAAATGCGAAATGTTGATCATGCACCTGAATTTACGTGCATAACTTGTTTTAGTGCATTAAACAAATGGTGGAAATTACGGCGATATTCGATGCCATTTGGACTTCCAATGATATGGACCGATCCAGGAGAACATGATACAGAAATTTGCTGCGCGTGCAAGAACGATGTAAAAGGTCTCAATCGAAAAAGTAAGTTCACTTAGATATGCAGATTACTGAAATGCAAAAATGTGTGTTTTTGTTTTTGGAAGCGAAATAACAGCACACATTTATTTGTTTTTGTAAATTAACACGATTAAGATTTTATTTTACTGAAATTTTCGGCAGAAGAAGAGTGGCCATAACTTTGGAACCGTAAGACCTCTGGGCTTCGTTTAGGTCATTTTGGCTATCTATCAACAGAAAACAAAACATAAGTTACCTGCCATCTGGCTGAGAAAATTGAGGTTATGTGATTTTTTTCCATTTTTGATGTGTTAACATCTATAGCGGCGTATAGGGACGTAATCTATCAAAGTCAAAATCTGCTAAAACCAGATTTAATGCGAGTCATTTGATGTTCAGCATTGCCCGGTGTATACAAAAACAAGTAGAAACGGTGTTAAGTTCGGCCGGGCCGAAGCTTATATACCCTCCGCCATGACAATTTATACTCACACTCTCCACTCTTTGCATTCCCTTAACAGTTTTTATTTTAGGTAAAAATCCGACCACTGGCTCAGAAGTTAGCAACTTTACCCTACTACCCTCCGACTACCAATCCGAAAATTTTGAACCCGCTGTCATTTCGCACCCTTGCATTTTCGGACATGGTCCTAGTAGACCTTTCGTCATGAAATGAGCCAAAGAATACGCTGGAGAAATTTGTCCGGAACTTCCTGAATCACCCTGTATATGGAATACACAATAATTTATTCTTATAGAACGATCCGGTTTTATATAACGGGTCCGCCAAATAACTTTTTTTTTTGAAAATGCTATAAAAAAAAACTACTGAATATTTTCAAATTCAAATATCTTTTTTTATTTGAAAGTACAATCCTTCCGGTTAATAGTGTAAAATAATTTCATTCAAATGGCTGCCTTGGCTGGCCATGCAGTAGCCTACACGACTGGTCCAAATTTTAAGCACATTATAGATTGTGTGCAGCTGTATTTCACCAATGGCTTCACGAATATTGTCCTTTAAAGCGTCAATTGTCTCTGGCTTGTCGGCGTAACACTTACCTTTGAGGGCACCCCACAAATAATAGTCCAACGGTGTCAAATCGCAGCCTCGAGGTGGCCAAACGACATCAGCTCTGCGACTGATAATGCGATGTTCAAAAACAGGTCGAAAAACATCAAGTGTAGCTTCGGCTGTGTGGCACGTAGCGCCGTCCTGTTGAAACCAAATATTGCCAATTTCCTCCTCTTCAAATTTTGTGAACAAAAATTCGTTCAACATGGCCCGATAACGATCGCCAATGACTGTAACGGCCACTCCTTGCTCATTTTCGAAGATAAATGGCCCAATTATGCCTCTGGACCAAAATCCGCCACAAACAGTGACTCGTTTTGGGTGTATCGGCTTTTCAATGTATGCGTGCGGGTTTTCTGTGCCCCAAATGCGACAATTTTGCTAGTTTACATACCCGCCAAGATTAAAATGAGCTTCATGTGACGAGATGATTTTTTTGGCAAAATCGGCATCTTCTGTAAGTCGATCGCAGGCCCATTTTCCCATATTTCCCAGCATTGTTCAAGCGTATACACAACCATATTCGTTCAGCGGATGGATAAAACTAATTATCTGTCAAATCAGACATGAGCTAAGTGTTACCATTCACGAAATAAGCACTAGTTGAAAAAAAAAACGTTAGATGGCGGACCCTTTACAAAGGTGTGCCAAGTGCTCACGTACCAGTTCCGCACAGTGATGAATTGCCTCTCCCAGAACATCCATCGATATACCAATATGATACTGCGTCCTATGAAGTGCAATCACAAACTTCAGCAACATCATTACATCGTGCTGATTCTGATTACCTTCAGCCAGTTACACAATATCCATCATTAATTTCGCAGGAACATTTAGATAGAATCGTTCGAAATCTGAAGCTATCTCAAAATAATGCAATGACTTTGGCTTCGGAACTAAGAAGTGTCAACGTTCTGGCACCAGGTGTAAAAAAATACCAGCAAGAACCATATATGCCTTATTTCATGCTTTCCGAGGACGCAGCTTATGCATATTGTCAAGATATTCCCGGTTTAATGAATGAAATGGGAATCTGCAACTATAATCCATCTTTATGGCGTCTTTTCATAGACTCTTCAACCAGAAGCTTAAAAGTAGTCTTGCTATTTGAAAACAGCAGCATTAAACCAGTGCCATTGATGGAATGGAATTAATTCTGGAACGCATCAGTTATGACGAACACAATTGGCGCTTGGTGATTTTAAGGTTCTTTCACTATTAGTACATGTGTATTTTTTGTAAATGGGACAACCGTGCAAAATGCAACCAGTACGAAAAGCGAGATTGGCCAAAACGCGATTCGCAAGTTGTTGGCGAATTTAATGTAATTCGTCCACCATTGATCCCCCTTCAGAAAATAATGCTTCCGGATCTTCATATCAAGCTGGGAGTTGTAAAGAATTCTTTAAAGCGTTTGGTTCGCGTTAACGAAAATGCATTATCATACTTGAAAAACAACTTACTTTACTTTTATTGACTATATTATTGACACATATTCAATTAAACAAACAAATTAAACAAACTTCAACATATTCTTCCAACTGGCTCTATCCTTCGCCTTTTCTCGGGTACGATCGGGTACGTTATCAAAAATCTTTCGCGCTGGCCCATCTTCATCCATTCTGATAACATGGCCTAGCCAACGCAATTGGCACACTTTGATTCGTCTAGCTATGACCACGTCAGAATAGAGACTATATAGCTCTGCGTTCCAGCGACGTCGGTACTCGCCGTTTTCCCTAACAGGCCCATATATTTTACGGAGAATTTTTCTCTCGAAAACTCCCAGGTGTTTTTCATCCGCTTGCGATATGACCCAAGTTTCGGAGCCACATGTCAAGACAGGTAAAATGAGAGTCTGATATAGCTGGACTTTTGTCCGTCGAGAGAGGGCTTTGTTCCTAAACTGCTTGCTGAGCCCAAAATAACATCTATTTGCAAGCACAATTCTCCTATCCATCTCCAGGCTGACGTCGTTGTCCTTGTTCACGGCGGATCCAAGGTAGACAAATTCATCTACCACTTCAAAATTAAATCGGTTGTCAACGTTCAAGTGCGGACCAAGTCGAGAGGTTTCTCTAGTCGTTGACACCATCAATTTTATCTTGCCCTCATTAACAGCAAGACCCACCTTTGCTGATTCCTTTTCGATTCTTGAAAATACTGTAGTAACCTAACGCAAATTTCGCCCAATGATGTCTATATCATCAGCATACGCCAGCAACATATGGCTTTTCGTGTTAATGGTCTTGTTCGTATTTACTGCAGCCTTTCTCATTATTGTCTCCATTAAGATGTTGAAGAGATTGCACGAAAGTGTGTCGCCTTGTCTAAGTCCTCGCTTGGTACAGAATGGTTCAGTGAGGTCTTTCCCCACTTTCACTGCTGATTTGGTGTTGGTCAGCGTCATTCTACAGAGGCGGATCAGTTTTGCCGGAATACCAAGTTCAGACATAGCTTCATACAGTTTTCCCCGTATGGGGCTATTGAAAGCAGCTTTGTAATCGACAAAAAGGTGGTATGTATCGATTTGCTTTTCATGGGTCTTTCCAGGATTTGGCGTAGCGTGAATATTTGGTCAGTTGTGGACTTGCCTGGTCTAAAACCACACTGATAAGGTCCAATCAGGTTTTCAATAATTGGCTTTAGTCTTTTACATAATACGCTAGACAAGACCTTATACGCGATGGATAAAAGACTGATACCGCGATAGTCGGAACAGACACACGGATCACCCTTTTTGAATACAGGACATAATACACTGAGACTCCAGTCGTCGGGCATAGATTCCCCCAGCCATATACCGCATATCAGTTGATGCATGTGGGCCATCAGTCCTCCGCCACCTGCCTTAAAAAGTTCAGAGGGTAGGCCATCCGCTCACGCGGCTTTATTATTCTTCAGGCGGGAGATCGCCGTTCTAATCTCGTCTTGGTTGGGGGGGGATACAATCTATACTATCTTCCACTATCATTACCTCCTAATCTTCAGTGGAAGAATCTGAGTGGAGTAGTGCTGAAAAGTGGTCTCTCCACATTTTGAGCACACACTGCTTCTCAGTCACCAGATTTCCATTCTCGTCCTTGCAGGAGGGCAGCCCATTATTAGGCCCGCTGGTCGATCTTCTTACCCACTGGAAAAACTTTCGCGATTCACCATTCATCCTGCACATTTCGGTTCTTTCACTCTCTATCTGCTCCCACTGCCATTTTTTTCGCCTAAATAATTGGTTTCCTCCCTTCTCAGACTCTTGTACCGCTCACTCGCAGCACGCGTTGTAACTGACTATTTCGTTGCCATACGTGCAGCGTCTTTTTCATCAGTTACAATGCGACATTCTTCGTCGTACCATGGCTTATCCTTCTGCGGTTTTTGATAGCCAAGTTCAGTCATTGCAGCGATTTCCAAAGAATGGGAGATGTGCTTCCACTGCTCATCTGGGTCTTCGGGAGGGGGGGTATTCTGCTCCAGCAGGAGAGAGAGTTTCTGTCGATAGGACATTGATATCTCCGGTATTCGTAGCTTGTCAATATCCAACTTTTCCTGTGTTCGGCTCCGTACGTTTTTCGCCCTGCCCGCAACTTTCGCAGCCACCAGGTAATGATCCGAGTCGATATTGGCACCTCGAATCACACGTACATCCATTACACTAGAAGAGTGCCTGCCATCTATTACCAAGTGATCAATCTGGTTCTTCGTCCGTTGATCAGGAGATATCCAGGTCGCCTTATGAATGTCCTTATGCTGGAATCGTGTGCTACTAACTACCATGTTCTTTGTAGCGGCGAAGTCTATCAGTCTTATTCCATTATCGGAGGTGGTATCATGTAGACTGTGATTGCTGATGGTTGGTCGAAAGACACTTTCCTTTCCTAATTTGGCATTAAAATCGCCTAGAATAATCTTAATGTCGTGGTCAGGGCAGCGTTCATATACTTCCTCCAGGCGCTCATAAAATGTTTCTTTGACCTCATCATCTTTATCCTCTGTCGGTGCGTGCACACAAATTAACGAGATGTTGAAATATTTCGCTTTGATGCGAATTGTGGCTATGCGGTCACTCACTGGGTTGAACCTTGAAACTAGGTGTCGCAGTCTCTTGCCTACTATAAATCCGCACCCAAATTCGTGATTACGCTCATGGCAGCTGTAGTAAATATCGAGGTTTTTCTTTCTGGTGCAACCATATCCTGTCCATCGCATTTCCTGGATCGCTGTGATGTCAGCTTTATATTTTCCGAGGACATCCGCCAGTTGGAAAGTGGCACCGGTCCTTTATTACGTTCGAACATTCCAGGTACTTCGCCGTTGGCCAGCGGTGTTGGCTCATCCGCCTTCAAATGACAGAAGAATATGTCCACTACTTCGAAGAGCTTCAGTGACAGAATAATCCTGAGACGTATCAGTGATCGCATTACCACTCAGGTTGCTCATTCTTTTCGCCTTCTCACTTTAGCTAGCTAACGGAGGTTTCCGATAAGCCATTGCCCAGGACATACTGCGTGGAAGTAGTGCGCTGCTTGGACTGCCCGATGAAGGAATCATTTCTGGCCACTCCCAAGTGAATGGCTATCAGAAACTTTCCACCTCCACGGACAGTCCCATGAAACACAAGGAAAAACAACGCTCTTCCAAAATTATCAATTGAAAAATTAAAAGAGGGTAATTTTGTGTAACTAAAAGGGTGTGAATGCAATATATTTTATATCAATTTTTTTTAACAGGTGTAGTTAACAGTCCAGATATACGGAAACTTTTAAGGGATACGAGTTTTTCTGAAATGTTAGATGAAACTGAACTAAACGCATGGAACTCAATTCGTGCGGTAATTGAAAACGTTCTTTGGAAATATCGCTCACCAGAGTAACTTGGCGTTAATATGTCATTGAAAATCCACATGTTACATGCACATTTAGATTTTTACGAACGACAATTGTCCACAGAAACAGACGAAACTGGCGAAAGATTTCATCAAACTATAATGGCATTCGAAGACCGTTTCGCTGGAAAAAGAATAGACTCAATGCTTGCTGATTTCTGCTGGTCGATTGCAAACAAAGAGTATAAATTGAATAAATCCAAGAAAATTTATAAAATCCGAAATATATAAATATAAATTTTGACAAATAAATAATAAACAAATTGATTTTAAACAAGTTTTTAAAGTTTTTTCATTCAAATAAAATCAAAAATCGCCTTAAATCTACTACAAATTTAAAATCGAAATATCTCGTGATTTCGAGCTAACTTTTCAAAACAAGGTACACCACTGGATTCTACGATCCAAAATTAGGTTGACGTGTCTCCGCGTTTTGGTATGTCATTTTCATCTACTTACAGTGTAATAAGCCGAAAATTAAAAATACAAACGCGATTAAAAATGTACCTGCACCGATTTGAGAGCCAATGTGGTAATTTTTTTTCGATATTCTGGCATAGAAATATGAATATAATGCCAGAGTCTGCTTTTAAATGAATTGCAGTGCTGCCTGTATGCAATTATCCTCCAGTAATTCGATTTATCTGGTAAATGGTGTATTATGAGCACCCGCAAATGGACCCCTATTGGTAGAAAATATATCATTATTAGAAGGAGAATTCCCACATCTTTTTTACTGCCTACTTACTTTAGTTACTCACGTTTACGCACTAAAAAATCAGACCTTTTTCATTAAATTAGTTAGGCCTATTTACTTTGTGTTCAATCGATCGGACGCAGAAGTTACTCTGAAAAATCGGAGAACAGATCAGTCTTTCCAACTGTGCATCATATTCATTGGAGACGTTTGAAGCAAAGAAGTTATGTTGGTTCAAATTCAAAATTTTTTTCAAAAGCGATATCTTTGAAATATTTATTGCAACCGAAATGTATTTGGTATAAACAAAACTTGGCTGTCATATTAAAGCCACCCAATTGCTATTTTTAATAAATAATAATTGAGTGTAATATCTCTAAAACTGAATGAGATACAGATCATGAAATTCGAAAAAAAGAGATCAAAATGTTTCGATTTTCAAAACTTGCAAAATCAAATAGCAGTCATTTGAAAAAATATTTAATTTCTTGTGCGCATTATGATCAAGTATATCAAAATATGTTAAAAAATGTAAAAAGAAAAAAAGAAATTTTTTGTTTTCTTGGAAATCAAAAAAAAAAGAACAATTTGCTAACTTTGGATATTTTTCTGAAATATCCTCACTGTGCGAATTTCAATGTCGATATATTGCAATAATCCTTCACTCCTTGCCTACAATCCATTTTTTACTGAACTTAAAAATGTTTACTACATCAAAATATATTGAATTTTAGGCGAAGGGAATCGATTCTGAAACACTGTGCGCAGACAAGAATTACAGTTTGTTGTGAATTTTTTTCCCAAAATTGAAATATCGACTTGAACTATCTTTGGTTCCAGAAAAATGGAATACTGTGTCACATAACCTATGAAATAATCGATATTTTGCGTACTTAATATCAGTGTGGCCGTCGGTTGTGCCATGGTTAGTGTGTGCGCCTCTTGTACATCAGATCCCGGATCGATCCCTGCTCTGACCACCTTAAATTTCTTTCGGCGGCGGTCACCTCGCATAGTGAAGGCGACGCTATCCAGTATTTAGCCATGGAAAGTTTCTCATAATACCGTTCAGAATCGATGTAAAAACTGTACAAAGTGCACAGATCACTGGTTGTTAGAAGCTCTCCCCAATTCCTTCATTGGATGTAATGGGAAACCATTAATTTTTTTATCAGTTGAATAGACGATGCCAATTGACCACCTCGGATCTGCAGTTTGACCAGGGTTCGCACTGGCTCGCTCGTGAGCCGCGAGACAAAGTTCAATAAGTCGGCTTCCGGCTAGCAAATTGCAACTTGTCTCCCGACTTGCAAGTTGACAGGATTTTTTATTTTACCGATTTTTTAACGTTCATTTTGACAATACGGTGAAGGTACGAGAATGTGTTGGTAAATGCCTCTAAAAGGGTTCAAAATTATGTTATTGTGTCGATTGGATGATTCGTTTTCGAGTTATAGCTATATTTGTTATAGCTGAAAAGATTGCGCAGTGGACATGCCTGCGTCGAAGAGCACCTACTCAAGACCAGTGCAGATATGCCATCCGGGCCCGTGGTTTCGCAAGAACCTTTTTAACTCCTCGTGTTCGAAAAAATATCTTGGGCATGGAACAACATACGTAATTGATCATGGAGGTTGGTTGATTGCTATACGGCAAGGAAGTGTTCCTTGCAAACATTTCAGCCAGGATTTTAGCTTTATCAACCGATTCAGTGAATGTTATGTCATCTTTAACAAGAGTTGGGATAGAGAAAGAACTATTTATACTCTTCCTGCAAATGAACAAAAGCTCTTACTTCCTCTAGGGAAAGGAAGGACTTTAGCCCGAATACGCTTTAGCATGAAACTTTTCGCGTCGAAGTACTTTGGCACACTTGCATCTTCCCTGTTTGCGTAGCAGTTCAGTATTAATGTTTTTGTTAGAACGCCAGTCTCTGAACGCTTCCTCTTTGTATCTGACAGCATTATTGCATATCTGGTTACACAATTTTTTTTCCGATGGATGTTATAACCGAAATAATTTTCGTCGAATGAATGAATTGATACCAATTAAAATTATCTTCTCGAGAATTACAGCTGCAGCAGCTATGTCACTGTCCAGAACACAAAGCTTCCAATTAAAATGCTGATAAAAACTGTTGAGCTCAGTCCAACGTGCCTCTTTGTAGAAAAAAATAGTTCGCTTTGACGAAGAGCTGCATACGAAAAGGACTCTGAAATGATACAGTGATCCGAATTAACAAGAGGTGCACGCGTGTTAACTTTGTACTTTTCAGGGGGCGAAGAGGTCAAGTAAATGTTCGTCGTGCCCTTGAACACACAGAATGTGCGACGGTTTATCAAGTCATTATGAGCGGCGAAAGGCTCAGAGTATTGGCCCTCCGCAGTTGGATGCCTCGAATGCATTAACCAAGAGGAAATATAGACACTGAAATTACTCACAACAACGATTTCACTGTCTGGAAAATTCTCCAAGATCTCAGGGCACCTAGGGCAAGTCATTTCAGATGGAGAATTGCCGCCCACTATACTATTGTTACCCCAACCTTCGTCCACAAATTCACTTTGGTCAAATTTGCTCTATCTTCTATCTCGACAATTATATTCTTATGCTCGAGAAAGGGTAAATAACAATAAATACGTTTTTGACCAAGAATATAATAACTCTTCATCTATTTAAATTTATCTTCAAGGATGCCTCGGAGAGACTAATCTTGGAATTGTTGTATTTCTTTGTTTTGTTCTGTATTATTTTTTAGCTTCAGTGCGTCCCACTTTTCATTCATATGAATGTTTTTACTTAATTAGTTTTAACATTTCCCTATCCTTTACATGCTGATTCCTTTTAATCTCACAGGATGAGTAATGTGTTTGTTCCCTTGTATTCCATACAGATTTGTATTCTACTTTCCACTGGAGGATTTAAGAGCAAATTTAAATTAACAGTGGGCGATGTAAATTTAAAGAGATTAGCTGAAGGTTATGCAGTGACTGCAGATAAAATAATACACAAGGACTCGTAAATTTATGAGAGTCAAAGGAATACACGGAATGGGAAAGTAGAACTTTACTATGTGTGAATGTAGTACTATACGGACAAATGGGTCGTAAAACTACTAATGTGTTGGTAGATGAACAGGTGTGTGTGTGAATGGGGTTAATGTACACACACATATGTAGTAAAGTATGCAGTTTTTTATAGCCGAGTGGTTTAGCTTTCACTTTATCTTTTGAGTTAAACTAAAGTGTAGCAACTCTTAAATTGAGAAAGGAAACCAGTGCAAGTACTACTTAAACTATAACAATTAACCAGAGTAGGTCTTTGAGAAAGGAATGGTAGGCAGTTGCCTGGAGCCACAAGGCCAATTGGATAATGGCTAAATAACTCATAAGTGCCCTGAAAATCGCGGGAGCAACGCACAGCAGCGCATAATGCAGATGCCATTTTCAAAACATTTAACGAGATGTTTCGCGAACTTCCCATTACAACTATTGACTAATCATTGTAGGGTTATGAGTGTTATATTTGGTTTTGATTGGGGAATTCTGTTTGCCCTTTCCAAAAGGTTAAATATGGTCCTGAATTGAGAACCGATAGTATATTCGAAATATATTGACTCTTTTTAGACTAAAAATCTTTTGATCGTCCCTGTTCTGTAACCAGTATGTAGACAATCACAAAGCGATTCAGAAGAAAAATATCAGTTGTGAATGAGAATGTAAGTGCCTTGTAGTTTGAAAGGTCAAAATAAAATTACATGAGGTATCCGGGGACACCCGGTTAGAACGAAATTCCTTTCGCTATATATTATGTACTAGATAGTTCCAACACGCCCAAAGTGTCAGTTGCAAAATACGATAATTTTAAGAAAAGACACTTTTTGTAAAATGATAAACTTTTTTAAGAAGAATTTTTTTATAGAATGTATTTTTTTTAAATACTTTACTTTTTGTAAGAATAGGTATTATACTCGTTAATTTTATTAGTCAAGCTCGAGGCCATTCTAAATCGCTATTAATAGAAATATAATGTTCAAAACGGAGTTTTGCAAATACAGGGTGATTCAGTAAGTTCCGGACAAATTTCTCCATTGTATTCCTTGGCTCATTTCATGAAGAAAAGTCCACTAGGACCATGTCCGAACATGCAAGGGTGCGAACTGGCAGCGGGTTCAAAATTTTCTGATTGGCGGTCGGAGGGTAGTAGGGTAAAGTTGCTAACTTCTGAGCCAGTGGTCGGAGTTTTTGGGCTTTTTGGAAAGGTCTTTAAGAGGCCTTTCAGAAACAATAAAAAAAAGTAGAAAACAGTCAAATCGCCGAGATACACAGCTTTCGGGGAAAAAATGGAAAAAAAAAATTCACATAACCTCAATTTCCTCAGCCAGATGGCAGGTAACTTATGTGGTTTTTTCTGTTGAAAGACCTAAATGACCTAAACGAAGCCCAGAGGTCTTACCGTTCCAAAGTTATGACAATTTCACTGAAATGCAAAAATGTTTGTTTTTGTTTTTGGCAGCGAAATAACAGCACACATTTATTAGTTTTTGTAAACTAACACGTTTAAGATTTTATTTTATTGAAATTTTTGGCTGAAGAAGCAAACACATAAGGAAAAAAAACATTTGATGTTAAAGGAAGTTTTCAATGTGGTTCCGATTTTCTACTAAACACAATTGCAGCCGTTTGCGTACCACATCCGCCACGTTTAGTTCATTCATCATTTCACAAACTTCATCAATGTGTGCAAGTAACTGCTCACGATTGTGGATCTGCACAGAATACACACAATCTGTCCTGTAGCCCCACAAAAAGAAATCAATTGGTGTGAGATCTGGAGATCGTCGAGGGAAATTGGTGTTAAGCCAATCCCGCACAATAAGCCCGTAATGCGCTGGAGCACCATCTTGTTGGTAGAAAACATGATTTCGTACCGCAAGAGGTACTTCCTCTAGGATTTCTGGCATGACTTCTCGCAAAAAAGCCAAATAATTTTGCGAATTTAACCTGTGTGGAAGTACTTTTGGCCCAATCAAGATGTTGTCGATGATGCCAGCACCCAAACGTTGACGCCAAATCGGTATTGAAATGCTGTTTCTTTCTTGTTGTGGGGATTGTCATGGGCCCATTCCTGCAAATTATGGAAATTAGTTATGCCGTCCCTCCTGAATTGCGCTTCGTCGGTCCACACAATCGAACGTAAAAACATAAATGCGTGTACATCACGTTGCAACATCTCACGGCAAAAGGTGACGCGTTGTGGCAAATCGGCCGACAAGAGTTCTTGAACTGGTGTGAAATGGAATGGATGTTTTGTTTCTTTGTGAAGGACGCGCCATACTTTTGGTTGTGCCACACCAACTTGGACCGCGATTCGTCTTGTGCTTATCGTTGGGTTCTCGTCTATCGCATCCAAAATTAACTCTTCAACTGCAACGTCGTGTTGTTCATTTCCGAGATGCTCCATTTGTGTAAACAACGTACCTTCACGAAATTGGCGGTGCGTCTCACTGAAGATTTGTTCGGTTTGGTGGTCGTCGATTAGGAAAACGGAATGCATATTCAGCAGATTTGCATTACCATCGCAGAATCCATACATGTAATGAATGTCTGCTAATTCGTCGTTTGAATAAGTTGCCATTTCTACTAATTCAGAATACAACGTACTCGAAACTGTTGCTGCAGCAAAGATTAGCGTAAACTTTTACTTTTTTGTCGTTATTCATTTTTAAAAAACCGGACACGCGTTCGTAGACACTTGTTGAATGACAAAATTCTATCAATGAATACCTATAAATACTACTTACTTTTTCAGGCACTGATGAATGGACTGGAAAATGGACTGGAAAATAAAATCTTAAACGTGTTAATTTACAAAAACAAATAAATGTGTGCTGTTATTGCGCTTCCTAAAACAAAAACAAACATTTTTGCATTTCAGTAAAATGGTCATAACTGCGGAATCCGACCACTGGCTCAGAAGTTAGCAACTTTACCCTACTACTTTCCGACCACCAATCCGAAAATTTTGAACCCGTTGCCATTTCGCACCCTTGCATTTTCGGACACGGTCCTAGTGGACTTTTCTTCATGAAATGAGCCAAAGAATACGCTGGAGAAATTTGTCCGGAACTTCCTGAATCACCCTGTATATACAATAAATTTCCCCGAAAATATCCTTTTATAAAGATAGGTACAGCTTTTATTACAAGCTAATGTTTTTTTTTTAAAAAGGTACTATTTTTTAAAAAGAAGTACTTTCTGGGAGAGAAAGCCATAAGAGTATATTTTTTTTTGTACAAAGAAGTACTTTATTTAAGAATAGGTACTTTTCAATGAAGTGGTTATCTTGTTAGGAAAAGGTTAATTTTTTTTTAAGAAAATGTATTTATTTTCAGAGGGGCTACTTATCTCAAGAAAAAAAAACCGAAAAGATAAATTTTATTTTTAGGAAAAGGTACTTTTAAGAAAAGAAGTCTTTTTCAGAAATGGTTTTTTTTAAGAGAACATATTTTTTGAAGAAAATATTTTTTTAAGAAATGGGAATTTTTTTAGAATTGGTACTTTTTTCAAGAATAGGTACATTTTTAAGACTAGGTACTTATCTCAAGAAAAGTTATTTTGTTTCACAAAAAGGTACTCTTTAAAAAAAAATAGGTTTTTAAGAAAAGGCAATTTGTTGCAAGAAAATGTACTTTTTTAAGAAAATTTACTTATTTAAAAAAAATCCTTTTTTTTAAGAAAATATACTTTTTGTAAGAAAATTTCCTTTTTTTAAGCAAAGGTTCTTCTTTAAGATAACGTATTTTTTTTAAGAAAAGGTACTTTGTTTAAAAATATGTATAGGTAGTTTTTTCAGAAAATTTACATTTTTTGAGAAAAGGCACTTCTTGAGAAAATTTTCTTTTTTAAACATCTTTCACTTTGGCTTTTCTAAATTTACGATTTAATGGGTTCAAAACTACAATATATACTAAATATTGGTTACGGGCTCCACCTGGAAAATTTCCCATTAAACAAGAAATTTCCCACCATATATTAGTCTAGACACAAACCAAAGCAAAAGTACCCAATATACTTGAAAATAGTGGGTTGTAGCATAATAGTGTTAAAAAAAAGTGGTTTAATTTTTTTTCATTTAGCCCCCATCCCTCAACATGCGATAAGGAACTTTGTTCCAGAAAGAATTATCTTTTAAGAACACCACAATTGAATTGAAGAACATCATTCTGAAAGAAAATTTAGATTCATAATGATTCTGTATGCAGGGCAGATAATTTTGGGAAATATTTGCTAGGAAAAATATAAAAATTTTAATTGGAGTGATATTAAGCATTACAACCAGTATTCTTCCCAAATTGGAAAAAATAGTCATGACATTTAGGAAATAAGATCGAAAGTGGAATTCTTAGGCAGCCAGAAGGAGATATGGCCTTAAATCTAAGATATCAACAAAATCTGAGATATCAACAATATCAAAATTATACAAATAATAATAATTTTGTTTATATTTAAATATAAACTACATAATTTTAATACAAAATTATTTTTAAACAATTTTAATGGGATATGATAGCAACATTTCATAGCAACAATTGTGACGGCAATTAAATTCATGTAATTAGTCGAGTAAACCAATATATTATTTGGTACAACCAAATTAGTTTTTCCATATTTCGTTCATCCACCTAATAGAATATTCACCACTTTAGGATAATTTGATTGCTAGAACTAAAACTCGATTGATACATTACATATATTTCTTGTTTCTGTGGCTTCAACTAAATATTTAAGTTCTTGCAACCAAAACTGAATTATAAATCGATTGATGTGCACAACACTTGGTGATACCGGAACACAATTATTGGTACTCACAACTGAATACTGTGATTGGCCAAGGAACAACCAAATTTTAATAGGCTGTACGCAAAGGGAAAAACGTTTATTGCTCGGTAGCCGCAACAATACTTTCATTGATTTGTATTAATTTATTAATCGCAACCGTTCATTTAGTTTAAACAAAAAAGAGCTTATGGAAGCCATAAATAAAAGTTTTTAACTTGTTTACTGCAAACGATTTTCAATTCTCGCAACCGGTTTCTTACTTTAGTGTAACTACAACTCGGTTGCTGTAACCGAAATAACCCTTTTTCGTTTCTCGCAAACGTTTTTGAGCTCTAATTTTTCATAACTCATTTACTGCAAACGTTCTTCAGTTCTCGCAAACGTTATTTTGTTTTGGAGTAACTAGAACTCGGTTGCTGTAACCGAAACAACAGTTGGACGAACCGTTTTTAGATTCTCGCAAACACTCTTTTCAGCTTATATTTTTCATAACTCGTTTGGTGCAAACATTTTTCGGTTCCCCCAAACGAAATGATATGTATGGCTTAACAGAAATTCGTTTCTCTCAACTACAGTCTCCAAAAGAACTTCAGTTATCTGAGATTTCGTTTGGGTGAACGAGATTTTTCTTTGCGTGTGTAAGTATAGTTGTGACAAGGAATCTTTGCTCTGTGTGTATACATTTCAAAGTAGCTACAACATAAATACTTCTTTGATTCTGAATCATTCTGGTCATTGTTAAAAATAACTTGAAAACTGTTTCTGATAAAAAAACTTATTAAGGAGATATAATAAATTATAAAAACTGTGCTATTTTTAAAAAATTACAACATGGACTGTATATTTTAGTATGGAAATAAACAAATGTTAATTAAGATTAAAGTTGATTTAGTTTTTATTTTCCTTATTTCATTTTTATAAATATTCAAGTATTTATGATTGTGGTCACAGTAAAAAATGCGTAATTTAATATACGACAGCTGGTGTGTATAATAATATATATTTGAAGTTTGTGTTTTTTTTCCGAATTGTTCATGGGTAAATGTTTAATTTTATTTCAACTTATATGTTGTTGTACGATATATATATAGCTCTAGAAGGGAGGACAAAAGGAAACTACAGACGCACACACATTCATTTCGGTTATTGCATTGTATATTGTGTTATTTCCGGTTTGAATTATGTATTTTCATTACTGTTCAAGCAGGTGTCCTTAACGAGTTCAGTTTAAAAAATATAAACATTTAAGTGATTATTTTTCTAGTGAAGTGGAATAAATTTATTAATCGCATTATATTTGCTACAAAAGTAACAAAAACTAGGAACCAAATTCAAACTCTGAGTATAAAAAAGGGACCAAAAATGAATTGTAAACTGGTGGATTATGTTAAAACGTGCTTATGTTTTAAAACTACTTTTATATTATTATATTAGTATTAGTAATTCCATAGTTTTTTTTTTTAACTAACCTTTGATTCACTTGGAGGACCATTTTGTGCACTTGTGGGTGTTATAATTTCTAGCCTTTGTAATGTAACTAATTCCATAGTTAGATTCAGTCTAAGGGGTTCAGGTTTACTTTTACCATCGCTGACATTTACCATGCCAGTGCGGATCTGAAATAGATAAATCGAAAATATTATATTATTATTCAATTAATTATATGACAATTATAATTTGGAGTTTCATTTCAATCACCTCTACAAATGAAAATGTAAAAAAATTTAAATACCATTGGCAATTTTGTAATTATTTTCAAAGGATTTCCTTCATATCTGGGAGTTCTGGTTTTCAAATATTTTATACAGTACAAGCTTGTGAATTTGAAAGTACTACGAGGCAACACCAATCGCAGACACAAACCTTTACATACAAAATACTGTAAAACGGAACTGCCAGTAGTCAAATAATTTTAATATAATTAAATGCATTCCCATATTTCACTACAATTGGCATCCGATTCCATAACTAGCATTTGCATTGCCTGAGCAAGTAGGCACAGTAGTTAAGCATTTGATGATGAACTTGTCACGCAGTTCGAAACTAGTCATGCCAGTGAGTGTGTGTTGAACTGAATTGTCTATTATTCCCAACAAAAACCCAAAAATATTTTGGGTTGTTTTTATGTGAATTCAATGCAGATGTTTGCTTCCAGGTAGTTGTTTGATAGTTTGGGCACGGGAACTCACCCACCAGCTTGATAATTTTTATTAGAATCCACTTACTATCAGTGAAGGTACAGTGCACTCACACACTCGGCCTCCTCACTGACAATTATTTACGTTTAAAGGTTTGGAAATCAACATTTTTTTTAAGAAATCGCTGATTTTCTTACACTTCAATTGTTTTTAAGCGAAATTTTGGCTCCCAGAAAGTACTTTTGTTAGAAAAGCCTCACTATCTCCGGTCTTAGAAGGGTAATGCGGTGTATTATACCTTAAAAAAAATCTTGAAGTGTTGTCTTTTACTGAGTCTAGGAAGAAATAAGTTTACTAGGGCTGTTTTTTTGAGAAAACCAGATTTTTATTAAAAAAGTGAGGCTAAAAAATCTTATTTTTTTAATTTGCCCCAATGAGTTAATAAAAATTAACATATTTATATACAGATTTATAGCGTTTTCAAAGGTCTTCTCAATGATGCCCATCTCAACCAGATCGGATAAGAAATGGGTGAGATATAAGCGATTATATACTCAAGCTATAAAGGCCTATATCTCAAGAAGTTGGATCGACGTCCTTAAAAAAACTTTCGGGTTTTAATCAGCGCTGTAAGCCCTACCAGGCCAAAGATAATTGACGCATTTTTCATAAAGTAAATTTGTTCGTACAAGCGGAAAATAAAAAAAAACGCTTTTTGGGCGATTTTTCGCTCATTTTTTTTGTTCTTTATGACAAGAGCTACAACTTTGCCTCAGAAAGTAAACCAAAATTCCGAACGGTTTGCAAGATATGAGCTTGAGAAAATGATCACTTTTTTGCAAAAATTCCACCGAGGCCCCACTTCTTTGGGGGCCCATAAAAAAACCTGGAGGACTTTGGGCAAAACTGGGAGACAGGGGTCTTTTTTTTTGGTCTTTTATCACGTAGTGGTGTCCGTATATGGTTATATTTTTTCGTGTTGCACTGTGTTATTCCAACAAAAACCAACCTGACCTTGCAAACTTGTACATAGTATGAATTTCTCAGACATTAACTAAAGCATATTCAAAACCCTTTTAGTTGTCCTTGCGAAGAAGGCTAATACTTTTGCGTTTGCATTAGATAAAGTAATGCAAATTAAAATCCAATGCAAATTAATGAATCCCAACACCGAAAACAATTATGTACATATGTAAATATTTGTATACATGCACATTAGACCGACTCCCATTGTATGGAGAGCAAAAAGTGTTTTTCCACCCCTCAAAATGTATCTTGGTTTGTTTTCTGATGATTCCCATAATATTTCGTGTCTAGCATTAAAATCTTCTAGTGTAAAGGATGTACGTGTTATTCGAGGTGCCAATATCGACTCGGATCATTACCCGGTGGCTGCGAAAGTTCGCAAAATACTTAGCAGGCCGAAAAACGTACGAAGCCGAACACATGAAAAGCTAGATATTGACAACCTACAAATACCGGAGATATCAATTTCCTATCAACAGAAGCTCTCTCTCCTGCTAGGGCAGAATACCTCCCCTCTCGAGGACCCAGAAGCGCAGTGGAATCGCATCTCCCATTCTTTGGAAGTCGCTGTAAGGACTGAACTTCCCTCTCAAAAAACGCATAAGGATAAGCCATGTTGCGGCGAACGGTATAAGAGGCTGGATAGGAAGGAAAACCAACTATTTAGGAGGGAAAAATGGCAGTGGAAGCAGGGAGAGACTGAAAGGCTGAAATGTGCAGGATGAAGAATGAATCCAGAAAATTTTTCTAGAGGTTAAGGCGATCGAATATCGGGCCGAATAATGGGCTGCCCTCCTGTAAAGACGAGAATGGGAATCTGGTGACTGATGAACAATGTGTGCTTAAAATGTGGAGAGACCACTTTTTATCACTACTTCACTCAGATTCTTCCACTGAAGATCCGTAGGTAATGATTGTGGAAGACAGTGTAGATTGTACCCTCCGCCACCCCCAACCAAGGCGAGATTGGAAAGGCAATCTCCCGGCTTAAGAATAATAAAGCTGCTGGAGTGGATGAGCTACCCACTGAACTTTTTAGGGCAGGCCCACATGCATCAACTTATTTATATGCGATATATGGTTGGGGGAATCTATGCCTGACGATTGGAGTAAAAAAAAGTTTCCCATTACAGCCCACGAAGGGATTGGGGAGAGCTTCTCACAAAACGTGAGCTGTGCGCTTTCTAATATCTCATTCACTGAGTGCGACCTACAGTTTTACACCGGTTCCGAACGGCACTTTTTCATGGCTAACTATTCGATAGTGTCACCATCACTAAGCATCGTCGAAGGAAATTATAAGGTGGTCAGATCAGGGATCGAACCCACGTTCTCATGCACAAGAGCCGCGCACACTAGTCAGTGTACCATCGACGGCCACGATTGGAGTCACAGTGTATTATGTAATGCATTCAAAAAAGGTGACCCGTGTGTCTGTTCCAACTATCGTGGTATCAGTCTTTTAGCCATCGCGTATAAGGTCTTGTCCAGCGTATTATGTGAAAGATTAAAGCCATTTGGTGAAATCCTGATTATACCTTATCAGTGTGGTTTTAGATTAGGCAAGTCCATGACTGACCAAATATTCATGCCACGCCAAATCCTGGAAAAGACCCACGAAAAGCAAATTGATACATACCATATTTTTGTCGATTATAAAGCTGCTTTCGATAGCCCTTTACGGGGAAAATGGCACGAACCTATTTCGGAACTTGGGATTCCGGCAAAATCCTCCTCTGTAGCATGACGCTGACCAACATCAAATCAGCAGTGAAGGTGTGGACAGACCTCACCGAACCTCACCGCCTCTGTAGAATGACGCTGATCAACACCAAATCAGCAGAAACGGTGGGGAAAGACCTTACCGAACCATTCTGTACCAAGCGAGGACTTAGATAAGGCGATACACTTTCGTGCAATCTCTTCAACATCTTAATGGAGATAATGATGAGAAAAGCTGCAGTAAATATGAACAAGACCATCAACACAAATAACCATATATTGTAGGCGTCTGCTGATGACATAGACATCATTGGGCGAAATTTGCGATAGGTTACTACAGTATTTTCAAGAATCGAAAAGGAATCAGCGAAGGTGGGTCTTGCTGTTAATGAGGACAAGACAAAGTTGATGGTGTCAACGACTGGATAATCCTTTCGACTTGGTCCGCACTTGAACGTTGCCAACCGATTTAATTTTGAAGTGGTTGATTAATTTGTCTACCTTGTATCCGCCGTGAACAAGGACAACAACTTCGAACTGGAGATAAATGGAGTATTGTGCTTGCAAATATATACTATTTTGGGCTCAGCAAGTAGTTGTAGAACAAAGCCTTCTCTCGGCAGACAAAGGTCCAGCTATTCCAGACTCATTTTACCTGTCCTGACATATGGCGCCAAAACTTGGATCATATTGCAAACGGATGAAAAACACCTGGGAGTATTCAAGAGAAAAATTCTCCGTAAAATATATGGTCCTGTTAACCCTAAAGCACACAAGTGAGCCTCACAGTCTCAAAATTTCTTTAATTTTTATATATATTTTTCGTTATTAAAAACTGCCTTTTGTGCATTTTAGTATTCCTTTATTAAGGCATATTAATCATATTTATGGACTTATTATAGATGAAAAATTTAATTTCTTATTTATTTTTAATATATTTACAATTAAGTAACAAATTCACACAAGTGAGCTTCACAGACTCATACTGCACATATACATGCTGCCGACGTTTATTTGTTTTGTTTTTTCATTTCTGCTTGCTTGTAAATAATTTTCCCGTTATCATAGCGTATTTGACTGAGTAATATTTTCCTATTGCATTTAGTCGTGAGTCGTTTAGTTGTTCGAACGTGTTTTTGCGTGTAGTGAGTGAGTTCTTCCGTGTAATTTTATATTGATCATTTACACAAACAAAACAACAAATATTTATATACTTAGAATGTCTAAGAAGAGGATTACAAATGCTGAAATTGCATTGGCTTTAGAAAATTTGAGCAGCGATGAAGAAGACATAAACATAGAACACTTCTCAGATTCGGAATCGGAATATGTTTTATCGGCGTCTGAAATTGATGACGAATTATCTGAAACTGAGACAGAAATTATTTTATGCCAAAATGACCAGGGTATGAGTTTCAAAGGCAAAGATGGAACTATTTGGGAGAGGAGTCATCCGCCTTCATCAAAAATCCGCAAATGTAACATTGTAAAAGGAAAAATTGATAAAATAGTTTTACCACCAGGTAATAAGCTTTATTTTGATAAAAAAAAAAATTATAATAACAATTACAAACAATCAAATTTAGGTAAAACTTTGGTAAGCGTTTTGGATTGCTTTAGACTTTTTATTTCGAATGAAGTGTGCGAGATAATTGTAAAGCATACTAATGAGGAAGCGGAGAGGGAATATACGAAGCAATCTAAAAAATGGACGCCAGTAGATAATGAGGAGCTATTAGGTTTTTTTGGACTTCTGATGACAGCTGGTCATATGAAGTCCAACAATCAAAATTATCGCTTGTTCTGGGATCGACTTTATGGAATAACTATCTTCAAAGCGACAATGTCTGGCCGCCGATTTGAGGAACTTTTACGTTTTATACGGTTTGATGACAAATCAACTCGAAGTTCAAGACGAGCAAACGATAAGTTGGCTCCCGTAAGAAATATTTGGGATATGGTAACTAATAGCTTTGGAAAATACTATATGCCAAGCGAAAATTTAGTCGTTGATGAACAGCTGATGCCATGTCGAAGCCGCTGTTCTTTCATTCAATATTTGCCATCTAAGCCCGACAAATATGGAATTAAAATATTTTGGTTATGCGACAGTAAAAACGCATATCCTCTTCGAGGTATTCCATATACTGGCAAGGAGGGAAGAAACAAAGCTGTTGGTCTTGCTAAGACAATAGTAGAAAACTTATGTGAACCATATTTTGGAACAAACAGAAATATAACAATGGACAACTATTTCACAAGCAAAGACTTGGCAGAAAGCCTTCTAGCTAAAGGCCTAACCATTGTTGGCACTATTAGAAAAAATAAAGCTTGTATTCCTCCAGAGTTTTTGCCAAACAGAAGACGTGAAGTATCTTCTACAATATTTGGATTTCAGAAAAACATTTCTATTGCATCTCATGTTCCAAAAGTTGGTAAAGCGGTTATATTCATGTCAACAATGCATCACTCGCCTGATATATTAGAAGTTAATGGTAAAAAGATATCAGAGATAAATAGCTTCTACAACAAAACAAAGGGTGGTGTTGATACATTAGATCAACTTATACATGAGTACATGACAAAGCGGAAAACAAATCGCTGGCCTTTCTCATTTTTCATGAACATCCTTGATGCAGCGGGAATTGCAGCCTATATACTTTGGACAAAAACAAATCCTCACTGGAACACTGGAATGTCAAACAAAAGACACCTTTTTTTGCGCGAGCTATGTGAGTTGATGGTGGAACCACTGATTTTGCAGAGACAAACACAGAAATACGTTCGTATGGAGACTGAAACAGCAATTGCCACTGTTCTGAACAATCAAGGTAAAGAACCGTTATCTGAGGTAAATACTAATAAAAGAAAGCGTTGTCACATTTGCCCGGCTAAAAAGTCAAAAATGCAAAAGCAATGTTGTGACATATGCAATAAAAATGTTTGCAATGAGCACTCCACTACGACAAAGATTTGCATAAATTGTTCAAACTAAATATGTATAAGAATATGTAATTAATTTTTTTTCATGATAATAAAATCCTAATTAATATTAAAATACAACTGTTATGTTATTTTGACTATGAACAACGTCTGGCTACAAATTTTTTATATATGAGCTCGTGGGGCTCACTTGTGTGGTTATGTAATTTTTAAAGTTGTGTGCTCTCGGCAGACAAAGGTCCAGCTATACCAGACTCATTTTACCTGTCCTGACATATGGCGCCAAAACTTGGATCATATTGCAAACGGATGAAAAACACCTGGGAGTATTCAAGAGAAAAATTCTCCGTAAAATATATGGTCCTGTTAAAGAACACGGCGAGTACCGACGTCGTTGGAACCAAGAGCTGCATCATCTGTATTTTGTCAAGGACATAGCTAGGCGAATCAAATTAGTCCAATGGCTTGGCTAGGCCATGTTATCAGAATGGATGAAGATGAGTCAGCGCGAAAGGGTCTCGATGTCGTACCAAATGGAAGCAGGAAAAGAAGACGGTTAAGTCTCCGCTGGAAAGACCAGGTCGAAAAATCCCTTCGTATCCTTGGTGTTACTAATTGGCGAGAACAGGCGAAGGATAGAGCCAGTTGGAGAAATATGTTAAAATTTGTTTATTTGTTTGTCTTATTAATATGTGTACGACCTTACGAGGTTGTAAAATAGCATACATGGGGATAATTCATTGTATGACAATTATAATTTTTTGTTGCTTAATTTGAATTACCTCTACAAATGAAAATTCAAAAGACTTTCAATAACATTGGCAATTGTACTTATTTTCAAAGCATTTCCTTCATGTCTGGCAATTGTGGTTTATACCACAATATTTTATACAGTATAGGTTTATGAATTTGCTATTACTAAGAGGCAATGCCTATCGAAGCCACAAACCTCTACATACAAAATATGTTAAAACCAGAATTGCCAGCAGTCAAACAAATTCAAAATAATTAAAAGCATTTCTATATTTCATTACAATTGGTATCTGATTCCACAACCTGCATTTGCATTCCCTGAGCAAATGCAAATTCAAAATTTTATAATTGCCATTGCGAACAATGGTAATTCTTTTGCATTTGCATTACATAAAGTAATGCAAATAAAAATCCAATGCAAATTAGAAAAACCAATGTATGTAAAATAGTCAATAAAAGTAAAGTAAAATTAACATTAAGATCCCGTGAGCTGGACCGTTTTTACAAAATACATTTTTTTAGTTTTTGAAAGAAATTTTTACTTTAGTATACTTATACAATAGTAGTATCATATGAAAGGGATTTTTAAAGCCTGTCCAACTGAATATAAAATATGTAAACTTATGTTCTGATACATAATTATTTCCAGTGATAGTCGATTGGATGCTTGCGACACTCATACCATTGCAATCATACAGAAATCACAATTAACGGCAATTGAATTTAGGCGATTTGAAGAAAAGTCGACAGCTGAAATAAATTTGACAAAGAAGAGAATCACTAGACGAAGTTTGTTGAGCCTTAAGGATATGTGAAAATACAAAATTAAATAAACACATGGATATAGTTCTAATGCAATCCCTTATTTCCCCAAAATGCCATCGAATGCAGACCCCTAATTTTTGTTGAGAGGATTGTAAATACTATGACGTGGTTGGCTTTTCTAAACTTACACACATACGGGTATGCATTTAATAGTATTATCCTCTTATCTATGTATATATTATCCATTCATCTTACTATATATAAAAAAGAGTCATACACCATCCTGCACACTCAGTCGCATATATGCGTTAAATAGCTTGATTCAAATCGAATGTTTCGAGTAAATGACTAAAAAGGAATATATAATTATATACAAACGTATTGAAACAAAATTGATTACAGGTCACCTGTCAGGATCAAGGAAATCGTATATAATATAAATAACACATAATTGCCAACCAAATTAAAATGTTGAATATTTATTGGCTGTTGTGACAGACTTGATTGACAATTTTGTAAGGGCAAGCGTAATTATATGAAGTAAATTTAGAGGTATGACATACATTTCTCTCCTTTCTCATTTTAATGAAACCATGATGTTTCATTTATAACTGTACACCTTCCAACCAATGTGGGTCAAAGATGTTTCATGAAAACTCACGTGCGAGACGCCTACAATCATTGTGGTTTAATCTAAGGCTCTCTCTGTGACACAGCAACATGCATATCCTTTGAATATTAATCTGTTTCAACAGAATGATACAGAATAACAGTGAATACTCTGATTGACTAATTTACAAGGACCTTACCGAACTATCTGTCGCCAAAAGAGGCAAACGAAAGAGCGTACCTTGTTTCGTATGAGGTTTTATACATTTTGATTGTATAAGTAGTTGAAAACATGAACAACAACAAATGACAATTCTCATATCGTCACCTAAAATGCAAAAGGCCGTAACTAACATTTTCAAAATTGTTCAGGAGAAGCAAAAAACAAAATAAATTTATTCACATTTGTTCGTAAATCTTTTAAGAATTTCGTTAATAATGTCGGTGTATTTAGTGGGAGAAGGCTAAAAATTTGCGAGGACGTGTAGTTTGGTATTATGTACCAATTTCAATCAAAAAGTCAATTTTGAAAATGTTGTTAGTTACGGCCTTTTGATTTCAGGTAACGATATATTGTTTGAGTTTTAGGATGACTGGGTGATAGATAGTCTCAAGCTTGTAACCGAAGAAAATTATCAGCTTTTAGCGGTTAAGTAGTACAATTTAATAGTTTATCAAAGGCAATCAATCATATGTTGGAATATACTAACGCCATAACTTTATGACAGTAAATGTATTTACACTGAAATCTATACGAGGCCAGATTAAAAAGTCCGCGCCAATATATTTCCCAACCTATTCACCTTTAAGCTTATCACAGTTTCTAAAGCGATTTGTCTTAGGTTCTCGATTGATTGCAAATTCTTTGATTCGTAAATATATATAAAAAAATCAATGACTGTTCGAACTCACCGCCGATGTGTTAACACCTTTTTGTTACACGGTACCTGTTCGATTTCTATGAACACATTAGTAAATGTTACATTGGAAAAGAAAAACAAGAATAGTTTTTGTAACATTAGATGTAATATTGTTAAAATAAATAAAGCAATATTTAGCTCACTGAAATAATTGTTTTTGTTTTATCATAAACACAGCGACGACAAAAAGTATTGAATAGTATAGAGAACTTATTGCACTATTTTTCCGCTCACATGTAGCATTAACGAGTCTTATGCTCTTTATCGAATATTTCAATATAAATTCACCATTTCGACAATGTTATTTCATAAAACAATACAAAAAGCATAAATGTTTCGAATGGCATCAATGTTTCACATCAAAATTATGAATGGACCAAGTTATGACAAAAAAGGGAATAATACGTTTTGAATCATACGACAGATGTCGCCAGGGCTTTTCAGTCATACAATTCGTTACATGAGTTCTCTATACTATTCAATACTCTTTGTCGACGACGACCTGCTTGTTGGTTCGCTGCCGCTACATCAATACGATCATACTTATTTTCAGACAGAGACTATTGTTGTACAACAACCACGTGTGATGCTAACGCTGTGTGTTGTTGGCATGTGTTCACTTTGATAGATTGCCCTACCCATGCCTATAGATGTTGACACTTTTAAAAAATGTGGTTGTCGGTGGTACAATGATAGGTTGGGCGACTCTTGTACTTGAGATCATCGGTTCGATCCGTACTCTGGCCACCTTACAGTTCTTTCATTGTCTGTCACCTCGTTTAGTAATTGGCCATGAAAATGCTTCTCAAACACCGGTCGGAGTTGCTACACAATTTAAAGTCCCCATCAGTGAGTCTAAAAATAGAAAGCCTACTCCAACTTTGCTGTGAAATGATCCTTAAATTTGGCGTTTTTTATAGAGGACTCTTTCCGCCCAAGCCATTTACTAAAGCAGAATAATGTGTTGCAGAACTGGACACTGACAAAGAAGGTGTCCGATGGCAGCATTTCCTTTATTTTCCTTTTTATCCTCACAAATACGACAATAAATCCTGTCGTTTCTTTATCTACTGGTTTGGTCTCTCACATTACAGTGATGACGGGTGATTACCTCAATGAGAAGATGCAGATACGATTTTCGCAACAATAGTAGCGCCTTCTGTTGTGTAATGTCTAGCGTGCTCTACTCTTGCACACCAGAAATCCTGGTCGGTACATATTATATTTCAAATCCGGGTTACGGGTTTACACCCTGTCCTGTTCACATTACATTTCTTTCAACGACAGTCACTTATCCATGAAAAAGCTCTCCAAACAAAAAACCGATAGGAAACGGTGTAAAACTGTAGCTCCCAATCAGTGATGGTAAAACCGAAAGCACACAGCTCAGTTATTATGAGAAGCACTTCCCTGTCCCTTCATGTTAAATTTCCTGAAAGTGTGTAGGGTATGTCATCTGATCAATCGCTTCTGATCAGTATTATTATCCCGGACACCTCGGGAATCCTGCTAGTCATTCAGTCTTAAAGACAATGTGAGTTGAAAGTCTTTGCCTAAAGATCACAACTTCCATCTTGAATAATCATATAAGACTTCCACAAGTGAGGATGAACTGTGGCCGTCGGTGGTGCAGTGGTTAGTGCGCACGGCTCTTGTACATGAGAACGTGGGTTCGATATCTGCTCTGACCACCTGATAATTCATTCGACAGCGGCCACCTCACTTAGTGATGGCGACTTTATCGAGTACTTAGACATGAAAATGCTTCTCAAAATATAGTTCGGAACCAGTGTGAAACAGTAGGTCCCAATCACTGAGTGAAAAACTAGAATGATTTGATGAAGATGAATGATTCTGCGCAGTTCTCCCCAACACCTTCATGGGATGTAATGGGAAACCATTTTTTTATGGATAGGATACAATCATCTGCCCCATCGTTCCTGTTCGGTATTATTTATTTCGAACCCCTCTGAAAATCCAACTTCAGCATAGGATAATCAGATGCTCGACGCTAGTGCCCACCCGGATCGAACTTATTCCTCTTAAGGAGAATAGTAGCATATCAAAGTTGAGCATACTTCCAAAACCAAGTTCTCCAGGTCTTAGTTCACTTCTAGCGGCGCACCGTTTTGGGCAAAGGTCCATAATAGTGAGATCAGAGATAATATCCAACGTCGCTTAAAGGGTGCTCCTCCTGATGCAAGAAATACACATGAACGTAGTTCTTTGAACGGTACTCAGCTGTTTTAATTCATTGCAGCTGAATCAGGTATTCCAACCTACATAGCATTCATTGTTATATAATGGGCGAGCTATTGACATTTCCAACAAATGATAGGGGTTTAAGTCTTCAGCTTTTGAAAATACAATTTCAGCAGACAGCAATAGAATTTCTTCACCCTTTCCTCAATATTCTTTTACCAGCTATACCACCGTATAGCTTGGTCATCATAAATTCCTCAGTTTTCCGTCTACGAGTGATCTGCTTTCCATTCAGGGGGTTTACATTCTAACCACAACTATACCCTTCTCTAATTGGAAAGGGTGCACACCAGGATACAGAAGGTATTAAGGCTTCTATACTGATGCTTCGAAATTATATGACAAAGTAGGTTTTGGTGTCCATCCTTGCACAGTACGAGATCAGTGTAGTGTTTTTCAGGCAGAAGTCATGACAATCGGAGAAGTTGCCCTTTAGTTGGGATGAAACCTCGTTACCGCCTATTCCTGACTTCAAGAACAACCCATTGCTGCCGATCTTCTATAAATGAAATGTTCAATGAAATGTTCATGTTCAATAATAAGACCGAGATTCTTGTCGCAAGAAGATAATGATATCTCTTCACCGTCTAGCTCGGACATTCCAAACTCTTCAGTCTTTCGTCAACGAGACGATTAGCTCCGTCTGAAGGAGTGTACTCCCAAACCTTAGCTTCTAGATTCAAGTGGATAGTTTTCCCCAAGCAGCTTGTTTTAAATCACTGGTTGGTTGGTTGGTTGAAAAGGCTGCAAGACAGCACGCTGTCTAGCACACTTAGGCTAAAGAAGCCCATTGTGATACCTGCAGTTTAATCCATAGCAACTATTGACTAGTCGTATAGCCAATTTTCCCTTTCAATGAATTTGTCTATAAGACCTACAGGAATATCCTGTAGGGCTACGGTGCTAACTAAATGTGTTACGAATATCCTACTTCTGAGTCCTTCCAGAGCAGGGCAATCCAAGAGAAACACCGTCGTTTCCTCGTCCTCTTCCATGCAGCATCTACAATTGCAAATTGAAGTAATTCTGCACTTGTTCTTGAACATATTATCGGCCCACTGCCTGATCTGCAAACGGCAGGTTGAGATTGGTATAGTGGCACTTTCTTTTGCCGGAAGAACCTGTGCCGTAGTACCCTGTCTAGCTAACGCATCCGCTACCGAAATGCCTGGAATGTCGCTGTGTCCCGGTACCCAGATGAGCCTGATGTCAAAATACTCTAACATCACCCTAAGTGATGAGTGGCATTCTTTTACCGTCAGGGACGTAGCAAACATGGCTTCCAGGGATTTTATAGCAGCCTGGCTGTCTGTGTAGATACATATTCTCCGGAGGGTTGTGACACTACTTTTCAGTAGTTCAGCAACCTCCAGTATGGCGGTAATTTCCGCCTGAAATACACTACGGTGATCAGGCAGCTTGAAGGAGATATTTACATTTAGGTCCGGTGAATGAACCCCATAGCCTACTTACTCGTCCAACTTTGAACCATCCGTGAAAAATCTGATACTACTGATATCCTCTTCCAGTGACTTTTCCCAGGTATTCCTGTTCGAAATAGAAGTCCGTAGTAGTCCGTTTTTACGGGAATAGAGTTGATCCGGTGTAGTAATTCAGCGTGTCCGGAATGCCCCGATATCAAAACGCCACAATCTCTGATTCTCACCAGGGATATAGCGGCTGCCGGTTCGGCCATGATGTCAGGAGTACAGATGTTCAGGATAGCACTGAGTGCAGTACCTGACGTCGTGCCCATTGCCCCACTAACGCTAATCAGTGCTGATCTTTGAATTTTCATCAAGGAATTCGGCCGTCGGTGGTGCAATGGTTAGTGTGCGCGGCTCTTGTACATGAGATCCTGGGTTCGAACCCGGCTCTGACCACCTAAAAATTTCTTTCGGCGGCGGTCACCTCGCATAGTGACGGCGACACTATCGAGTATCTAGCCATGAAAAAGCTTCTCAAATTACCGTTCGGAATCGGTGTAAAACTGTAGGTCCCAATCAGTGTGTAAAAACTGGAAAGCGCACAGCTCAGTGATTGTGAGAAGTTCTCCCCAGTCCCTTCATGGGATGTAATGGGAAACCATTTATTTTTTATTTTTATTTAATTCGGAATATATTTCTTTTCGAGAGACGTCCACCAAACTACGATGCCATAGAGAAATATTGGTCTGACTATTGCCGTATAAATCCACATGGTGATCTTAGGAGACAGTCCCCAGTGCTTTTCTATCGCCCCTTTACAACAGTAAAGAGCAGCAGACGCCTTTTTCCAAGACATTTTTCTCTCGCGAATTATTCCCAGATACTTGACCTTTTCCGTCAAGTGCAATTGCACCCCATTAGCTGACGGCAGTTCAAATGCGGGTATTTTATATTTCCGAGAGAACAAGATAAGCTCCGTTTTAAGTGGGTTAACTGATAGTCCGTTGTTAGCGGTCCAGTTCGAAATCAGACTAAGTAGGCTGGTTGTACGAATGCTAAGTAAATTGAGGTTTCTACCCGTACAGATGATAGCAATAACATCGGCATAGGCAAAGACCTGACATTCGGCTCTATCCAATTCAAGAAGCAGTTCATTGACAGAAGTTAACCATAATAGTGGAGAGGGAACTCCCCCCCGTGGTGTCCCCCTGTTAATGTTGTAATACCACCCCACATAGCTTTGATGGATTTAGCCACCAGAAATGTCCCAATTAGGCGTGTCACTAAGCTGTCGACTCCTAGATTCTGTAACGACATAAGAATCGCCGAAGGTTGAATGTTATTAAAGGCTCCCTCGATGTCCAGGAAGGTCCACAGAGCGAACACCTTATTCTCAAGAGAGTTTTCTATTATGGTGACTGTAGAGTAAGGAGCCGTCTTAGTTAATCTGCCCTATAGACATGCTGAGAACTCGATAGTAGATTGTGTGGAAGATTACTTCGAATATGAAGGTTCAGTAACCTTTCAAATGTCTTAAGAACAAAGGATGATAGACTGATTGGTCTAAAGTCCGTTGGTTTGACATGAGAGCATTTGCCCGCTTTCGGGACTAAAACCACTTTGGTTTGCTTCCAAATGCTAGGAATGACTCCCAGCATAAGGCAGCCCCTGAAGATTGCATCCAGCAAACTATAGGATAGGTGTAGTGCTTCCTGTAGTTGCGCGGGAGTTATCCCGCCAGGTCCGACTGATTTATAGGGCTTAAAGCATCTAATGGCCCATATCAGATTCTTTCTGCTCACTATTGAGCGCACTTTTTCTAAGCTAGGTGAGGTTCCGCCTAGCTCTTCTGGCTGATGACCAGCATTCCTGTCATCGTTGGGAAAGTGGGTATCCAGGAGAATCCCAAGAGACTCTTCAGACGAACACGTCCACGTTCCATCGTCTTTCATTAAGAACCCCGCACACGGTGGGTTTTTAGCGAGCACGCATCTCAAGCGTGCAGTCTGGTTGGTTCCCTCAATGGATTCATAGAAGTTTCGCCAGGGTTGCCGTTTGACCTTCTTGATTTCACCTTTAAATAGATTAAGACTAATCTTGTAATCACTGGTAGTAGACTTCAATTTCCCTGCGGCCAGAATGGTATACAATTCTAAGCCTCGCCAGTTGAACGGGTATGAGTATGGTATTAATATCTAACAACGACAAAATTTATAACGCAGTTGCCATATCTGGAGAGATAAAAATAAATAAATCTGGATAGAGTTCATACTAGCGCCAGACGATACTTCTCAAGAGTGTTGGGAATGTACAAATTATGCTCTGCAGTTTCACTTGAATATGATTTTCGTTATCAATGTCTGCGCATCGAGTAGGCAAATGTGACAATAGAATTTCAGCAGTTACTTACAAACAGAATCCATTGTCAGATGTTTAAGGAAAATGCCATGAGATGAGTTCAGATTTTGGATTAATTTTGCAATAACTTTGGAATTATTTTCAAAATTTCAAAATGGACATATATCGCTCAGCTAACAGCTCCAAGTTCCTTATTTACAAGACAGTTTATTGATTCGGGACATCATGAATTGACTCTAGAAATAGAAGTCATTGCTTCCAAATAAAACTTACCTTGAGATTTTGATCAACTTTTTCCTCTATCGGAGTCGCCATTTTTTCATTGATCTTCATGCTTTACACTGAATAATTGTAATCAACTGAAAGTAAAAAAGAAAAATTATACTATGTTATTCTCCCTTTTTAATAAAATATTCAAAAATTGCGTGAAATTTAAAATTGTAATTTAAAAATCTCAGTGTTTTATAACACACATATGTATGCATAAATATCTGCATACTAGTGCTCGTACTAGCACGTATTTATGCTGGAATGTGACTCGTAGAATTTTTTTCGATTTTAGTTGTCGTATTTGTTTCGCGGTTTGTTTGTGAGTGGAAATTGGATTTAAACCACATTTACCACAAGTACGACAAATTTGGAAAAAATTTCGAGTTTCTGTTGATTCTGATGCTAATGAAAATAATTTCGTTTTGAGTAGAGGGAAGTTTTGTGGGGTTAGAGTAAATATCGATAAATGACATACGGGTATGAGAACAAAATTTATTCTGTAAAACTTTTAGATTGACATAACTAGACATTGCTTTATTTAATGTTTATTAAATTTGTTTTACTAGAAAATTCTATTTAATTAAGGCCTAAATTTTCCCGTTCTATAAAAGCGGTTTTATTTAATATCACTTATACGCCACAATCTGCTTATACTTGTGTTCATATTAATCATACGCTGCCAAATTCGTTTATTACTAAAATTCCTCAAGAAAGCAAAGTTCTTGCTAAAGTTTGCTTTAAGGGCATTTTAGTTCTACAACACTAGGCAACAGTTTTGAAAATTGATTCTAAGTGAATTAATATAATATATGTACATGTAAAACAATAAAAGGTTTTCCATTACAACCCATGAAGGAATGTATTTATTTATTTATCTCATAGCTACAATCCCCAATAGGATACATCCGGTAATACGTTTTCAACAACGTTATAAAATTTATATTATATAGTAGACATAACATACAATACTAAATAAAATTAAAATACATTTAACATAAGAAAAAGAGTAGAGTACAATTAAAATAATAAGAAGAAAGTTTGTAAAATTTAAAAATAAAAAAAAAGAAAAATAAAAAAATAAAAATATTAACATAAAATAATTAAAATGTAACAAAATAGTTACAAAATATTATAATTAGCTTGTACTCGTATGTTAGTTATAATAATACAAAATAAAAAAATAAAAAATAACTTATAATTAAAACACTAACAATACAGGAGCTGGGACAGGAACATCTGAAACATGAGGAACAGGAACAGGAAAATCAGCTGGAGTAGAACAACAGGGGGATGAGCAGGAACAAGAGAAATGGTAAACAGACTCCACAAATTTGAGTGGAATGATTCACAGGAACTTTAGGATAAAATCATAGGAGATAACATAGGCAGCCACATCTGGAGCAGGAACGTCGCAACAATATGTGTGGAACGATAAACAGGAGCTTAAAAATAGCATAACGGGAGATAAACAGGAAGAGTAGGGACTTGAAGATCTGGAACATGAAGATGAGGGACATGAATGTAAGCATCTGGCCTCAACCGCTAATGATCCATCCATCTATTCAACGTCAGCTTCAATGCATTGTAGAATTCAGGATTTATAATAAGATTGATTAATAGAAGCAGGACTGGTTTATCAGAGGAAAATGGTTGGCAACACAAGCTGGATAATGGTTAGATTCTCACAACCAGTGAACTGTGCGCTTTCTAGTTTTGTATACTCACTGATTGGGACTTACAGTTTTTACACCGATTCCAAACGGTATATAGAGAAGCTTTTTCATGGCTAAATACTCGATTGTGTAGTCGTCACTATGCGAAGTGATAGCCGCCGACAGAAATTTCAGGTGGTCGGAGCAGGGATCGAACCCCGGATCGCATATACAAGAGGCGCACACACTAACTATTGCGCCACCTAAGGCCACATATATACATGTGAAAAACTTAAATATTGCTAGTAGAAGCGTGTGGTAGACATCTGCATTTGCTAGGCATCTATGGTAGGTAGTAACAGCTAAGCTCAGGCTTTTATGAGAGCGAGCGGTGGTGGATTGCTGAAAGGCCTACACTTTTATAGGTTAATTGTGAAAAACAAGCCGTTTCCGACCAAGCGGTAGATCCCCAGGGTGTACCACAACATGGTACAAATTCCCGAATGGCGAAAGAACGCCGCAAGTAGTTAAGTATGTTTCCGGAGGCGCTATCTGGAAGGGTTATTCCATGTTGAGTTAAACCCAGAACCAACTGTCCATAGTTGGTGGCTATATGTTTAGTGCAAGTTCCTCATATTAGGAACGGTTGATAATCTCACAGTGGTTCTACTCAAAACTGACTCTCCCAAACAGCGAAATGAAATGAAAAAGGAAATGATATGGTCGACGTACAAATTGCAGAGTTGGCAAAGTCGTTCTGGCATAATTCATAGAGAGCCAGACGGAATCTCCCAGTTGGACATGGAATTTGACTGGCCCACTATACGACGCTGGTGCAATGGTTAGTGTGCGCGGCTCTTGTGCATGAGAACGTGGGTTCGATCCCTGCTCAGACAACCCTACATTTCTTTCGACGACGGTCACCTCGCTTAGTGATGAACAATTTCTCAAAATACCGTTCGGAACCAGAGTAAAACTGTAGGTCCCAATCAGTGAGTGTAAAACTGGAAAATGCACATCTCTCTGATTGTGAGAAGCTCTCCCCAATCTCTTCATGGGATGTTATGGGACACCATGTATGTATGTACTATACGACGCTGACTACGCTTTGGCGAAGTCTGGGTGCCTCTTGCGATCGCCCGACGATCTGCCAGAGACTAAGCGACTCAAGTCGCAGACTAACCATAATGAAGACTAACCATCAACAGAGGCCATGTAGATGGGTACATCTTCCGGAATATATGGTTGGGTGATTTGGCTGCTAATAAAGCTGCCTACAATAAGGACTGTGGAGGAATTTCTGTGCTACTTCCTGTATGTTGTGACGCAGACTCATACCAAGATCGAAGTAAGCTCAAATAAAGTTTGAAAATAGTCCATCTGTTGTACCGGGAAGCCATTGCTAAGGTGAATGAACTGGATGAACACCAGCATCATAAAGCTTAATAAAGCTACGGAACCATACATTTTCATCTCCTAATTGGCTACAAATCAATGCCGAAACCTGCCCACTTCTCAGCAAAACTGAAGGCACCATTTCGAATGTCTTTGTTCATATTTATGTCAGGATTCATGAGAGGAAACAGGAAGCCAAACCTGAAACCTGAATCACTGAGGTTACACCGGAACAAGGTGCAGTGGGAGACAGGAACCTTGATAACACTATTCCTGTGGATGGTAAGGGGATTTTTCGAATTCAAGCTCATTGATAAGCAAGCACTCAGGTAACCTCTTGGAAGACACTCACAATGAGGCTGATACGTAGCACATTAAAAGAGAGACATGTAGCTGAAAACGGTGAAGCTACTACAAGTAAACTTCCACCACTCTAAAGTTGCTTCCGCAGCCGTCATGGTACATATACAAAAATACGGAGACAACTCATCTTCATCCTGGCCCTACGTTGGGATATATGGATGGATGATTTATGTACTTAGTTATCTGGTCTCGAACAACCCCGGTGGTTCAGCGACCTTACAAAACGAATATAACATATTTCGCCAACCAGTTCGACATTTTGCCTTACCTCTCCAGTTGGTAATACCAAGTGCACGCAGGGATTCGTCAACCTGATCTATCTAGCGGAGTCTTGGTCTTCCTATTTTTTGTCTTCCTTCGAATTCGGTTTCGATAACATTCTACTGACATGGCCTAGCCAGCGCAATCGCGTTACTGTGATCCGCCTTACTATGTCAATGTCGCAAAATAGCTCATACAGCTCATGGTTCAAGAGTCGTCAATACTCGCCGTTGTGTACTATAGGGCCATACATTTTTTGGAGTAGTTTTCTATCGAAGACTCCTAGAGATGGGACCCAGGATGTTGCGCCATAAAGCAAGACAGGTTATGTGAGAGTCTGGACTTCTGTTACTGGAGAGAGGGCTTTATCTCTAAAGTGTTTGCTTAGCTCAAAATAATATCTATTCGCAAGCACAATTCTTCGCTGGATCTCAAGACTGGCGTTGTTGTTTTTATTTACGGCAGATCCGAGGTATATAAATTCGTCTACCTCCTCGAAATTATAACGGTTCTAATCCCATGTAAGCCCTGCTCGTGGAAACCATTAATTTTGTCCTGTGCTCGTTTCCTGGCAGACATTTTTGCTGACTCCATCTCAATTCTTGAATACACCGCAGTAACTTCTCTCACTGTGCGCCCAATGATATCTATATCATCAGCATACGTGAGAAGCATTTGGCTCTTCCTGCTGACGGCTTTATTCATGTTGACTCCAGCTATTCTCATAATGATCTCCATTAATATTTTAAAGAGTTTGCAGGATTGGGTGTCGCCTTCCCTGAGGCCTCGATTTGTTGCGAAAGGTTGGGTAAGATCCTTACCAACTTTCACTGCGGATTTGGTGTTTATCAAGGTCATTCTGAAAAGGCGTATGCCATTGCGTCATTGAGTTTCACCCATATCGGGCCGTCGAAGGCCACTTTATAATCGACAAATAGGTGATAGGTGTCGATTTGGTTTTCGAGGGTCTTCTCCAGAATTTGAGGTAGCGTGAAAATCTGGTCAGTTGTCAATTTTCAAGGTCTAAAGCCACACTGGTATGGTCCAATTAGGTCAACGATGAATGGTTGGAGTCTTTCGCACATTATACTTGATAGGACCTTGTATGCTATGGATAAAAGGCCTATTCCACGACAGTTGGCACAGATACTCGGGTCACATTTTTGAAATTTGGGACATAGTCCACTTAGACTCCAATAGCAAGGCATGCATTTATCTAACCAAAATTTTGCTATTGAGCCGAGGCATGCACCTGATCAGCTTATCGCCGCCAGCCTTAAATAGCTCCGCCGGTAATCCATCGGATCCTGCGGCGTTTTTGTTCTTAAGCCGGGCTATAGCTCTCCTGACCTAGGAGCAATCGACGTCGTCGTCCAAATTGTGATCGATTGTCTCATCGTCATTAGATATCTCAAGTACCTGTAGCGCGGAGAAATGATCTCTCCATATTCCTAACATGCTCTGCTCATCTGCGATGAGATTTCCGTCCTTGTCTCTGCAGAAGGCGAAACGGAGTGGAAAGAGAAAACATGGTTTGATGACACGTGATCAAAAAGTACATGTTTCCAAACTTCATGTCCTAAATCATATCCTTTGACAGTTTTTAATTTATCGAACTATTGCGATGGAAGTGTGATACCATTACCAGTCTTGAGAGGAACAATGGTTATATCTGGAACGCATCGGCATATATGCCCTATAAAGATGCATCTGCTGATAAGGCTAATTGATGAGGCGAATGAGGATAACAAGGGGTTCTTTCCTTGTGCACCATATATCTTGGCAGAATACCAATTTAAATTATAGGGAGGAACAATTTAAAGAGCATGTTTTGTCCACTAAGTTCTATGTTTATAACCAGTGTAAAGAGCCCGTCTTTATTACTAAACCTATACCATTTCGAGATAGTCAAAGTATCCTTTGATTTGACTTTGAGCAAAATAGCATTGCGACTGCGCCACCTACATGCAATACATTCAAAATTTAAAATTGTTCATACGCTGCCAGTATGAGGCACTGCATTGAGAGAATGACAAATCCCTGACGAATCAATTAGTACTTTGCAAAAAGGTCCTAAGATCATTCAGCTTAACTTCCTGAATATCCCTTAGATCCAATATGAAGTAATTCCTAACATACTTTGGACAGCTGTGATGAGACTTCTATTCTCGTTTTTACAGGAGAGGGATCTGAGCCACCCCCGTGGTATTTATGAGTAATGGAAACAGTATCGAGTAATTAGCGCTGAAAAGACTTTTCAAAAAACGGGTTGGAACCGTTGTTAAACTGTAGATCCCAAACAGCATAAAATTACAAAGTGCTCAGTTCATTGATTGCAAGAAGCTCACCATTGTTCCTTCATGGGAGGTAATGGGAGACTACAGTTGAACATGAACGCTTATAAGTTCTTATGCGTGGAGGTTTTTGATTCTCTTCTGTAACCCCTGTCATGGGATGTAATAGGAAATTATTTTTTTATGTAACGGGTTTTTCAATAAAAGCGCCACAAAAGTTTTTTTAAATAAAACAAAACCGGTTTTAGATACCAATGAAATTCTTTATTCCTGTGAAAGTGCGTTCGATGCCATTATGTATGAAACTCGACTTATTTTGCATGGCCACCACGGGCACGCTTGCAGAAGTCCAGACGCTGAACCCAATTTTCGACGGTTTTCAAGCATAAATCGGCCGATACTGCTGCAATTTCACGTTCGATATTCGTACGAAGTTCATCAATCGTCGCTGGCTTGTTGGCATAGACCATAGACTTGACGTAGCTCCACAGGAAATAATCTAACGGCGTAAAATCGCACGACCGAGGCTGCCAATCGACTGGGCCATTTCGTGAGATAACACGTTCACCAAACTTGGTTTCCAATAAATTGATTGCGGCATTCGCTGTGTGGCTTGTGGCGCCGTCCTGTTGCTACCACATCTCCTCCAAGTCAATATTATCCAATTGGGGCCAAAAATATTCGGTTATCATTGAACGGTAGCGATTCGCATTCACATCATGGAAGAAGTACGGCCCAATGACGCCGCCGGCCCATAAACCGCACTAAACCGTAATTTTTTCGGGATGCAATGATGACTCATGGATTACGTGTGGATTGCTATCTGACCAATAATGAATATTTTGCTTATTGACGAAGCCATTCAGCCAGAAATGAGCCTCATCGCTGAAGATGATTTTCCGATGAAAATCCGAATCAAGTTGTTGCTCAGCCCAATTCACGAACATACGACGCTTATGGTGGTCAAGCGGCTTCAGTTCTTGCGACAATTTGATCTTGTAAGGATGTAGGCCAAGATCTTTTCGCAAAATTCGCCACAACGACGTCACAGAGATGCCCAGCGCTTGAGAACGACGTGTGAGAGACACATTTGGACTTTCTTGAACTGAAGCCTCAGCGGCAGCAATATTCTCGACACTACGGTCACTTCTTTGTTTCACTGGCACGGGAACATTTTGTACTGTGGCTGTGGATTCAAATTTTTCCACTAGACGCTCAATTGTTGATCTGATAGGACGATTATGACGACCATAAATTGGACGTAGCGCTCTAAAAGTTGAGGCCACTGACTCCAAATTTCGGTAGTAAATTTTAATAATTTCGACTCGTTGTTGGCTCGTATATCTTTCCATGATGAAATGGCAAACCTTACTGAAGAGAAATGTCAAAAGAGCGGGAAAAAATATGGCGTCGTTTGCTGTCCCTATCGATTTACTTTTGTAGCGTCTCTGTTGAAAAACCCTTTATTTATTTTTTTAAATTCTTCCTAAGTCAATGCAAACCTTTATGGACCATTTAGAGTCTTCCATCCAGTCTTTCCGTTTTGCTATAACTACTAAAATGTAATACAAGCATTCACATTTATCATTTTCCTTCACGAAATATCTTTGGATAACGGTTATTGGGCAAAATGTATGGAAGTAAGTGCTACCAGTCATGCGTTTTATAAATTTAATATAAATCATACGTCGAGGGTGTTTATCGTTTTTGTAAATTGAAAAATCATAGAGGCAAGAAAATACATAAACTGTCTAAGTTAAAAAGGAGTTTTTTGTTAGTCATATGCTTTTAGAAAAAATGTTACTCTGGTAAATTTTTCTTCCACGCAAACCACATGATAATCAAACCATTGAACACATTCAATAGATATATGAATTTAATATCACTTATACGCTACCAGTGATAATTTGTGTCAACTGTTACATCACCGCTAAATCTAAATCATTGTATTTTATTATAACTTTAAAGCTTTAAAAGTCTTATGAATGTAAATCGATTTCATTCATCATTTGAAATCCTCTTAGCTGTCAATTTCAATGAATAATTTGTGGAAAACAATAGAATTGACTCTTAAAGTTTTTAAGTTCATTGGTCTTTTTAAATCTCGTCCTCCACTCGTGAAACAGAAAAAAAACAACAACCGATATAATATCGACTGTATGAAATTGTTCTTTATAAATTGCCCGAAACTATAATAAACATTTGGATTTCTCCAACATATTTGCTAAAACGCTTAAGGCCATGGAATAGAGAAGAAGAAATAGAACAATGCATTTTAGGCCGTCCCCCTAACCATTTCCAAAATGTACTCTGCATTGTACAAAACTTTCCAATTATTGGATTTCAAATATAAAATAGAAATATTTCTGTTAGAGAATGACAAGAAGGGCCGGGAAAATTGTTAGGGTGGGGGGGAGGAATTGAGGAAGTATTTGTTTGATTTTCAAACACACATACACTCATCCAATACTAATTCGGTCAACCAACCAACTAGGATGATATGTCGCAATTAGGCCCAATTTCCGGTCAATTGGAAAATAAGTAACAGTGAACTGCTTTTTCGAATCATTTGTGTTAATACGAAAAATTGCTCATAAGTTTGTTGCATTATGGCCACACAAAGGCCTAATGACTAGGGGTTTGTTTGTGCTGTTTTTGAGATCTGGGTGAGATGGTGGCTGCTGATGATGATTTATAATCGTTTGTCGGCTACGATGAAAAAGGGGTTTGCATCTAAGGATTTTAGATTCTCAATTTCAAAATGCCGGTGTTTGTGACATAATTTCCGTTTCAACAGTCAGCTTAAATTGTCAAAGGATGTTATTGGAGAGATGGCCTCAAATGTGAAGAGAGGTTTTATTTAGGACAAATTGTAGAAAATAATTGATATTTCACTTGCTGGCGCTTAAAAGGAACACTTACCCAAACTTATAAATTGGAACAGCAAAGTTGGAATAGCTAAATCGTGAGAATTGTCAAACTAAAGTCTTAATTTTTCCAAAAATTCTCATGGAATTTCTCAAGCAAACACCTGAGTGGTGTGCTATCACTACTACGTCTTCGGTAAGCAGATGACAACCGTCTCTAACTCTCATTGAAGAATAAGGACACAATTTCTTGTGCCTCTAGAAGGCAGATGGATCATCATTACGATCAAAGGGGAATAGAAACAAGGCCACCAAACTCAGGAGGAGTTGTGCCCTCGTCAGCATTTAACGTTAATCATCAGACAAATTCTGTTCGTGTATGCTGATGGTATAGAACTGACTACGCGAGTTCTGTGGAAGTTAACAATGACGGAAGTAGCAACAACATCATACTTAAGATCAAATGAGAATCAGTTCTGTCTAGGAGCCGTTACTACAGTATTAGTAACCAATTCCTATACAAAGTCCTCTCTCGGGAAAGAAAGATCCAAGTACAACTGGCTCTCATACAAATAGTGTTGCTTTATATCACAAAATCCTGGGTCAAGTCGCAATAAGACGCAACACTACTGGGAATCTTCTACACAAAAAGAGTTTCGATAAATACCAGCTGGGTAACGGTTCACGAGAGCACGGGAGTAGGTTTTACCCGATTGACGGTCTGCAGGCAGCAGCTCATGGAAAGCACTTTCTAAGGCAACGTCTTTCACCAAAATACAGTGCAGAGATGAACGTGTATTGGCCAATTGCGTGGAACTTCGTATGTTCGACGTAGTTGGCTCGACTGCTACCAAAATGTAGCGAACATCTTGCTGACGGATGTTGGCACGCTGGTGTTCGCTGCGGCTGTAGCTCGCCGGATGTGGGGGATCTTTTCCATCAGGTTCATACATTTAAATTCCGTGCCGGTTACAATTAAAATGAGACAGTCAGTGACACGTCAAAAAAAAAAACATTCGTGAAGAAGATTAGGAGATTATGTGTCGTTATCGACACGCGATGGTTAGTAAATGGACGGACAGTTGGGTGGTATACACAGGCATCCGCCGCAGTGGCAATTAGGACACTTGGACTCATCTAAGACAGAACTCTGATGTCGGTTCTTCTGCCCAGGCAGCCCTCCCCTTATGACTTTTCAGTCATCCTATGATGCTGTTTTGCCTGAAAAATCAATAACAACATCCCTAACTTTCACTCACCAACCTTCTACACTAAATTTCTTTGCAAACGGACCCCACGTTTCTTGCGACATCCCTAGTGGGTCCAATTTGTATATGACACTTCGCCAAATTCTTAATTGTTCGTGTACATAGTGCAGGACGGGCATGAAACTGGCGACACCGATGCATAAATTGTGATACATGCACACTGTCGCCTCAGGTTTAGGTAGAAATGGTGGTCACAATTGACACACAAAGAAGAAGACCAATTTACCACAGAAATTCATAATTGCATCCCCATCGTTGAACCTGTAAAATGAGCCGGTATGGTTAAGGGGTGTTCAAACGATATAATGCTTCATCCCGATATTCCAGAGTATAGATGAAGAAAAAACGTACATACAATGGTCCCTGGCGAAAAAGTTAGTACTCCACAGAAAAGTTCTAAAAGGTTCAGCTTAATATTATAAATGCCTGTTAAATACAACATGAATTGATATCCTAAATATGTTCTCCTACTTATACAAAAGGCCGGGCAGAAGGATGTGAGATGTTCGACGCGCTCACTCTCCTTTTCATCCCTACAGCTTCTGCAATAATTATGAATTGGGATCCCACATACCTATTATCCACATTCTACCTATTATCCAGGAATGCATACTTAAAATTTAGGTTATATCTTGGCTATATTTGCCAGGTGATGCTGCAATTTGTGACACGATACCATCTATCATACGCATGTCTGAGAGCTTCGGATTTAAACATGAGCTTGCATGTAGAAAGGGGCATATCCACATGTTCCATATTCAGTGGAGCAAGTAGGGTAGTTAAAAATCTTGCCAGCTCAGCTGCTCTATGGTTCTCTGGAATGTTTCTGTGCCCTGGTACCCACATTAGTTGAATTCTAAACTACTTGTCCACCTCATTTAGAGATGAGTGGCAGTTGTGGGCTCATCCTGAAGTCAGGAATACACATTGCAGATATTTTATGGCATGGTGACTGACAGAATAGATGTTGATACCTCAAGCGGCGATGATGTTTCGGCCCAGCTAAAGGGCAACTCTAAGATTGCAAGAACTTCTTCCTGAAAGTAGAATAGTCTGGTAGCATTTGTTTAAGGTCTGGAGCCAGCTCTTTAGAATAGACTGCAAACCCTGCCTTGCCTTCAACATGCCGAAAAACCTTTCCTTTTTCATTGTTTGGCTGCAAATATAGCGTGTTTGTGAACTGTCGCAAATATATTATACTTGTGTCCAAACACATTATGTATGCTATTGAATAATACATGTTTGAGAAACAATCATTATCAATTGTAGCTTTGTTTGTTGAAAACTGCTGAAAACAAACAGGTGGCAGACAACACCGAAACAGAAAACTGAAAACAATACCTGCAAATATATAAATGTTTCCTGCAATATGTCGTTTTTTCAGCCGTCAGTATGTAATCCATATTTCCTTCTATAATCTGGCATGCGTCCCTTACAGTCCTGTGTGTCCGGGATTTGAGTGGAGAAGTTTTTCTCAAAAGTTGAAGTGGGTGTCGTCTAGTCTACTTTTACTGTGGATAGGCGCAGTAGCCTCAAAGTTGACCCATGACCATACGGTCTAGGGATTTATTTAGAAGAATTTTCTAGGCGAAGTACAGAATTTACAGTCATTTGCCTCTCCATAAAATCTAGTGGTATCAAGAATTGTAGGTAAACTAAAATTACTGTAGAGAATCCCACCTAAATATCAGGCACTATCCTTTAGGCAGATTTCCCTACCACATAGAGATACAAGGGATGAATACGGATACTTTTGCTTCCTAGCAAAAAGTATGAGCTCGGGGTTTTCTAGATTTACACCCAATCATTATCCGTGACCCACTTAGAGAGTCTCCGGAATAAGTTCTGGAGCACAAGTCTGCACGTGGAATAATATTTTCCCGTCAGCATATGCCACAACTGTGCAACCTGATCGCTGCTACTCTAACAGAAGAGGCACCTTGATAAGACTCCTCCTTGGGGTGTTCCTCTATTCACATTTCGGGTTAACATTCCGAGTGACGTAGGGACGAGGTTATACGCTTTCTCGTAAGTAATTTATAGATCAAATTAATGATCCCCTGGTCAACACAAAGTGCCGACAGATCCGTTTTTATCAATCCTGGTAAGACGATGTTAAACACACCCTCTTACAAATTACTTTAGCACCACCTGTATATGCACCTATGTGTATCAGACAGCAGCTTGTGTATACGTAGTATGAACCACGATCTCTAAGCTCAGTATCCTGATCCTGACTAGGACTTCGGTAAGCAAATCCAAATAAAGCGATTATACTGGTTAAACCATGTCAGCAGAATGTCTAAAGTTGAATTACCCTAGAATACCTAAGAATATCTAAAGTTAAAAGGCCTAGAATACGTACCCGGATGCAACCTTAAAATTGGTCCACCAACAGTCCCCCCCTGGAAAGATGAGTTGTTTGAAGCTCTGCGAAAGTTTTGCATTATAAACTGAAGAGAAATAAAATCGAGCCGATTGGAGATTACGTATTCATTACGTAATGCCGTTATGTGGGCGCAATAAGCAAATTAAATAACCTAGTGACTTCCTCGCATACACTTAAGCCAATAGGTATGCCTGTTGTGCGCTTCCGCATTCTTGGGAAAACCGCAAGTATCTATAAGAAATTCTAATTCTAGCATACATTTAATTAATATAAATCATACGATATCCGTAATGGTTTAAATGTAAATAATATTAATCATACGTATTGGGCCGAATAAGTGAGTGTAAAACAAGAACGCGCATAGTTCGCTGTTTGTGAGAAGATCTCCCCAATCCCTTGATGGGATGTAATGGGAAACAATTATTTTGGACCCAACACATTGAGTTATAAAGATCTAATTTTAGATACAAGATCTTATAGTTGTACGGCCCGATGTTGATACTTCGAAAATGTATCTATGAATTGTTGTCGGTTTATAAAACTATAGAAGAATTGTAATTGTAACATTTTATATCACGTTAAGACAAAGGTAAACGCCTCCGGCCGTACGGTTAGTGATCGTGATAAGACCTCAACTACCTCCTATATTTTTCTTCGGCTGTACTGTACTTTTTGTCGACTCACTTATCTCTTAAACCATATCATGGATTCTTCGTGTATATTCAAAGAATTTAATGAGAATTCAGTTTTTAAGTAAAAATATATTTTTATCTCTGTCTGCTGGTAGAAAAAGTATCTTAATGGTGTCTTTATTTGCTGGTTGCTGCTGCGATTTTTAGAACTCTGTGATCGTTGTGAATATTTTACTTACTTTAGATACTGATCGGTGGTACCGTCGGTGGTGCAATGGGTAGTGTGCGCGCCTCTTGTACAGGAGATCCTGGGTTCGATCCCTGCTCCAACCACCTTAATATTCTTTCGACGACGGTCACCTCGCTTAGTGACGGCGACACTATCGAGTATATAGCCATGAAAAAGCTTCTCAAAATACCGTTCGGAATCGGTGTAAAACTGTAGGTCCCAATCAGTGAGTGAAAACTGGAAAGCGCACAGCTCAGTGATTGTGAGAAGTTCTCCCCGGTCCCTTCATGGGATGTAATGGGAAACCATTTATTTTTTTATAGATACTGCCAATTGATTCCGAATTGAAATTATTTACTGATTATTTATCAACCGTGTGGAAGTACCTACTATTATCCTTTCCACTAATATATCCTAGACAAATCAGTCACTCCATCTTGGCTTGATGGTTTTAGAATATAAGTCTTACATCTCTTGGTTCAAATGGCGTCCATATCACACCCGGTTCTTACTGATTCTACTGAAAATACTTTTTACTGAAAATACAAAATCTGCTTCTATTGCGCTTCAGGAAGATGCAGCTTCGCAACTTCTAGCTTAAGCGATGTTTGATTTCGTACATTTTACCGTAACCGTATATATAATCCAAGTAAATACTAGTATAAAGCAAAGCGTCAACATACCCAGTGTACTGGAAGTCGGAATTATTTTCAAAATATAACAAAAAATAACTTTACTTGAATTCGTTGTTCAATATTTGTATATACATTGTTAGCTTTTTGCTCCAGTCTACCACAGATAGTATCATATACTATTTTTCTATGTGACGTGTAGAACTCAAAAGTGTTTAAAATTTAGAAATGTGAGTTGTTATCATTCACTTTGAAATCTTTCTACCGATTTATAGATATAGAAAAAGTTAAAACCGAGTCACATCAATGATTGTCCATGACAGATAATTCAAAGTGTTATGAGTATTGGAACAATTATCCTCTCTTTGAGAAAATGCAAACATTACATCGTGTTCATCTCCTTTTCTCCGATATTAATAATTTAAGTGATTGCGTTATATAAACGTACATTTCCCAACATCATAACCATAAATTCCTTTATGGACATACGCACGTATAAGTAATATTCAATTAATTTTATTTTATTAATATTACTCATACGCTGTGCTCCCTTATTGTTTGAGGCTGTGATGAAAAACAATCTGTTTTCGATAAAATAGCACATGTAGTACAATAACGTTAAGAGTTTGCAGACTGATGTGATCGTTAGCATTTCAAGTGTATGCAATATTAAATGTTTGCATGCAATATTCATATATACATATATAAGTATATAATATAATACTACCAACATCCGCTTTCATCTCTTGCCATTGTTTTTATCGTGTTTAAAGCTTATTTGTCTATTTTACTTAAGACTTGATGCTTGAATAACCTCCGCCACTCAACCCCTACCCGCCTTTATTTAAATATGCTGCAATAAATATGAAAAATTTTACATATAAATCCGTTAAGCGTTTCAAATGTGCCAGGATATGAGTTAGGTAAAGCGTGTGTGTGTGTGCTTGGGTGATGATAAAGACTTTGTGCGTGTTAGTACAATGTGTGCTCTAATACCAATACAAACTCTCTTTCTCACACACACACACACAGCACATAGCCATTCTTTTAAAGTCAGAGCAAAATGGCTCGATAAATCCATCATGTGAAATCCCCTCTGTCAGATGTGTTAAACCATCGTGATGCTTTGAATTTTATAGTTCACTTGAGACTTATACTACCACATCCAGAGCAACAGCGAAAGCAACATCAGCATTAGACGCTGCAGCAACAGCATCAGCAGCGGAAATATCAACAACCGTAAAGTTTCCCCAACAAATACGATAAATGCGTCTCTGTCAAATGAGATATTGTAAAATTTACGTTAAATTGGCTGGCCCAGGATATTGAAGGATATACATGAGATATGAAACTTAATTGAGGTTGTGAAAACGTAGACAAACTATGCAAATCCAAGGGAATTCTTTTAAGAACTTTAGAGTTGTGTATTAAATTAGACAAACATCGTGTTACATGTTGCTCGATAATTGTTAACCCTGTTGTCAGAATAATAATCACCCTACTGCACCGGAAGTCACATTTTGTAAATTTACAGTTCATTTTCGGTTGTGTCTCATACACGTATTAGCTTTGTGTGTAATTTGTTAACCGCATATAAATATGAAATCGATTTCATCGCTACGAAATATTACGCGAAAATCAAAATATGCTGCTTAGATAAGCAAAAGCTTATCATGTATAAGGTTTGTCAAACACAAGTTGCTATGTGGTCAGCGTAAGTTTTTGAACCGTCTGCATTATTTCCACGTCTAGAATATATGATATATGGGCGAAATTCCCAATAAACTAAAAGTTTATTTAACATGAGTTTGAAGTCACAGCACATCACACAAGTTCTGAGTTGCGAGTGACAGTGAAGAGGAATTCCGTTATTATACCTTTATTTTTATATAGCTATATCATGATATCTTTCCCATACGGCAAAGTCATTTGAGCAGCTGAGTTAAATTTTTGTGTCATTTATCGTTTAATTTTTTATATCATGTCATACACATTTTATTTTTTCCCCTTTTTGTTTACGTTTATTGCTGACATTCACTTGTGTTGAATTTGACTACTGGGGCGAATACAATGAAAGCTAAATCTTTATTGTTGTTGAACACAATAACAACAATACCTACGCTACTACCTTGTTGTTACTATACCATATGCTGTGTGTTTAGTTTGCAAACTTTAAAGGATACAAATTTATGACTACCTAACTGATATAAACAATTCAAAATAAAAAGTTATAACATCAGCATAACAATGTTTGTAATGAATATAAAATATCAATCATACGCTAATTAATGCACAAAATTTGCACATCAATCATACGCAACAATTAACGATTTAATTTAATGCTATATATATTAAATAAAAACAGAACTATTGATTGTTCTATTCTATCTACTGATTGTTCTTTACCATCAAAAGCTTCTTTATAAAAAAAAGCTAATTAAAAAAAAAATCAATGAGTGCTCGAACTCACGGATGATGTGTTAACACCTTTTTGCTACACGGTACCTGTTCGATTTCTATGAACACATTAGTAAATGTTACATTGGAAAATAAAAAATAATAGTTTTTTTTGTATACACCGGGCAATGCTGAACATCAAATGACTCGTTTTGTTTGGCCATAGCAACAACAACGAAACAACCAAACACACAACATCACACATACTTTGTCCGAAGTAGCTGACGTTTACGTGTGTCACATAACCACATGTTTGCCATATCAACAGCAACGAAACAGAAAAACACACAACATCACACATACTTTGTACGAAGTAGCTGACGTATTAGTGTGTCACCATAACGTCAACTTCGCAAGCAAGGCTTGCAAATGAAATTTTGCATGGCTATGCTTTATATCTCCGTTCAACAAGAGCAACAGACACATGTACATACATACATTATTATGTTAATACATACGCTATAGACACAATTTCGTTTGCCCCACCCCTGCCACACCACTCTTTCATTGCTCTCTTGCTCGCTCATTTTTATTTAACACGTCATTATTCTCTTTCGCAGTCGCAGAAAATCTGGTTTTAGCAGCAGCATGAAATTTGGTGTTAGCAGCAGCATAAAATCTGGTTTTAGCAGCAAATTAAAATCTGACTTTGACAGATTTAGTCCCTATACGCCGCTATAGATGTTAACGCATCAAAAATCAAAAGCCTTAATAACCTAACAACGGTTTGTGATAGATATGTAAAATATTACTTATACGTCACCTAATGTAGACAATTTACACATCAATCATACGCTACAGGTAACAAGAAGTTATCCCTAAAATACCATGAATATTACAAGCCATACGACATGCTTCTCTTAAATATTAAACTGGAGCGACAAATAAATTATTTGTTGTTATAGTTTTGGAACCAAGTTCCTTATTGCATGTTGCGGAATGGAGGATAAACGAAAAAAAATTAAACAACTTTTTTTTAACACTATTACGCTACAACCCATTATTATCCACTATATTGGGTACTTTTGCTTTGGTTTGTGTCTAGACTAACATATGTTGCGATTTTTCTTGTTTAATGAGAAGTTTTCTGGGTGGAGCCTATAACCAATATTTAGAATATATTGTAGTTTTGAACCCAATGAAAAGTAAATTTAGAACAGCCAAAGTGAAACAAGTTTAAAAAAAGAAAATTTTATTAAACAAGTGATTTTTCTTAAACAAAGTAGATTTTCTCAAAACAAATCCTATTCATATTCCCCTTCTGCACAAATTCAGATTATATCCCTCATAAACAATTTCAATATGCCTTTGATTCACGATATGATTTTTATTGCAGTATGATTTTTATTGCATTTATGTAACCTTTAATCTTAAATTCGCTGAGGTAGACAATATTTTGAATAGTACCCTAAGCTTTTTATATAAATTAATATGCAGGTATTTTTTGTTTCGTACAGAAATTGCCAAGTAAATTGTAAAGGCAGTTAAAAATCAAAATCAGTAATAAAATCACAACGATTTATAATACGAATATATAGTATTAATCATACATCACCTGATGCGTACAATTTAAATATCAATCATACGCTACACGTAACAAGTAGCTATAACGAAAACATCAGGAATCCGTCTTCTTTCAGAGCATATGACAACATGATTCTCTTAAATATTAAACTGGAGCAAAAAATAAATTGTATCTTATTACATTTTTGGATTACATAAAGGTTTGTACTTCCTATTCAATGTATAAAAATTCCAATGAATTCTTATTAAATGTAATGTACATCATGTGCCAACATTAGAGGTCCCTTTAAGTTTACTACATGAATTTCAAAATAATTTCCACAACATACTCTTGGGTCACATTGAATTTATTTGGCCTTAAATCTTAAAATCGCTGAGCTAGTCACAATTTTGGGTATTATGCAAATTTTTTAAATTATTTTAAATATGGAGCTATTTTTTGCGAAAACAAAAATATTAAATACCAAAGACAGTTCAAATTAAAAGCTAGAATATCAGGCTAAACGCTTGTGATGCAAAATATTAATCATACGTCACATAATGCCCACAATTTAAATACAAAATATTAATCATACGTCACATAATGCCCACAATTTAAATATCAATTATACGCCACAGATAACAAGTTAGTTTAACAAAATTATTATGAATTTACCACCTTTGAAACCATACGACATGTTGTCTTAAATATTAACGTGGAACAAAAATATTGATTCTTATTACATTTTTAATCTTATAATATGTTTTCCGCCCTATGCAATGAATAAATCTTCCAATGAACGTCTACAAATAAATGTGTCATTATAATAAAGGTGCTGTTTTAGTTTCCAATTTTCGTAATATTACAATATTTATATTATACAATATTTATATTATATTATATTATTTGTCCTTTAATCTCAAATATGCTGAGGTATGCACAATTTTGTATATGAACCAAGATTTTGAATTTATTTTGCCAGAAAAACTCACATTAAATGCAAAAGAGTGTCAGAAACCAGAACCTTTAATAACAGCACAACGGTTTCTGATACAAATATAAAATATCAATCATACGCCATCTAATGCATAGAATTTACATATGAATCATACGCTACAGTACCAGTTTAATTTACCTAAAAGAGAATGAATACTATAGTTGGCCATTTCAGTTCATTTAAGGGATCTTTATCTTTTGATTTCGCCCCCGTAAGTAATAATAATAATGGTTTCCCATTACATCTCACGAAGGGATTGGGGAGAGCTTGTCACCACCAGCGAGCTGTGCGTGTTCTGGTTTTACTCTCACTAATTGCGACCTATAATTTTACACCGGTTCCGAACGATATTTTCGAGAAGCTTTTTCATGACTAAATACTTGATGGTATCGCCGTTACTAAGCGAGGTGACCACCGTGAAAGGGAATGTAACGTGGTCTGAGCAGGGATCGAACCCACGTACTCATGTACAAGAGCCGCGCACACTACAATTGCACCATCGACGGCCACACAAGTGATCGTAAATGATCAAGTTATTTTTTTAGTTCACAGTTCCTTTTGCACATCAACTGCTTAAGAAAATTTAATGTTCAGATAAAGGAAATGTAGGACAAGCGATCTGAACGAATAAAAAAACAAAGAAAATTAAAGGAAGAGCGCCCTAAACAGAAAAAGAAACACCATTTATACGAAAGCCGTAAACCTGAACACATCATGGAAATTAAAGACAGAAAGATGTAATACACTAAAATAACAATAAAAATGTAGTAGCATTTAAATGGGGGTTGTAAAAACTTGTTTCTCTAATTCTATTTAGGTATTTAGTTCAGAGCACAAGTTTCCTCCGGATCTGCACGACTCTAACGAATATGTAACCTTTAAAATCATACCACACGCTTTTCTTAAATAATAAACCGGAGCAAAATATTGAATCTAAGAACACTCTGGTTTTCATTATTTCATCAATGAATAAGTTCCGTCGGTGGTGCAATGGGTAGGGTGCGCGCCTCTTGTACAGGAGATCCTGGGTTCGATCCCTGCTCCAACCACCTTAAAATTTCTTTCGACGACGGTCACCTCGCTTAGTGACGGCGACACTATCGAGAATATAGCCATGAAAAAGCTTCTCAAAATACCGTTCGGAATCGGTGTAAAACTGTAGGTCCCAATCAGTGAGTGAAAACTGGAAAGCGCACAGCTCAGTGATTGTGAGAAGATCTCCCCGGTCCCTTCATGGGATGTAATGGGAAACCATTTATTTTTTTTTTTTTGAATAAGTTCGATAATATATTAATATGAATTATACAAATACATTAGGGTTTCGTGGTAGTTCACAGCGTCCACTTAAACACAATTTCCAAAATATTCCCTTGGTTTGTAGTGAATTTATTTTGCCTATGACCTCAAATTGGTTGAGGTGTTCAAGGTTTCAAATATGTATCTAATTTTTCATGTGTAGCCAAAAATGTTTGTATTAAATGATAAAAGCAGTTATAAATAGAAAGCTCCAATATCATTACAACAATTAGTGAAACAAAAATAAAATATCAATCATACGCCTCCTAATGTACACAATTTTTATATTAATCATACGCCACAAATCACTAGTTAAACGATAATTATTAAAGCAAGTAACAGCATGTTGTCTGATTTTCCTAAATATTATAGTAAATAAAATAATTGGTTTCCCATTACATCCCATGAAGGAATTGGGGAGATCTTGTCACAACTAGTGAGCTGTGTGCTTTCTAGTTTTTATGTCCACTGATTGGGACCTATAGTTTTTACACCGATTCCGAACGGTATTTTGGGAAGCTTTTTCATGGGTAAATACTCGATAGTGTCGTCGTCACTTTGCAAAGTGATCGCTGCCGAAAGAAATTTAAGATGGTCAGGTCAGGGATCGAACACAGGATCGCATGTGCAAGAGGTGCGTACACTAACCTTTGCACCGCCGACGGCTTCGGAAATATTGATTCTTATATCGTCACCTCAGTACAAGAGTGACACAAATGACAGTTCTATGTTTTGAAATTTATCCAATACTGAGGTGACAATATCGCTGTCCCGTTTTCCTTTCTAAATCAATTAATAGATTTTGTCAATACAAATTTCTGAGAACATGTATTTAAATCATATGTCAGCCTATCAAAGAGTAGTCTATTAGTTTACATGCATACATTTAAAACCATTTTCCATTATAAAGTCTTGGTTCACATTACATTTGTTTACCATTTGGTCTTCAATTCGCTGAGGACATCAACATTTTACTACGGACCTATATTTTAGGACTTTTTTTGATTAGATTGATTAGATGGCTTTGATTGGTTTAGATTTGCATTAGTAAGGCAACATAATAATTTGTGAAGGGGATGTAAAACACGAATCATACGCCATCTTCGACTACTTATATTTATATCAAACATACGCTAAGATGATAATTTAATTTAATGAAAACAGAGCATAATCATACATGTGTGTGTCTCTTGAATTATTTTACTAGAACAAGATTATTATTTTTTTCCACTTGCCTTGATCCTTAGTCAATCCATAAATCTAATAACGAGTGTTACCTATTAAATGTAATATAAATCATAAGTGGCTCAATTTGGTTGACAGTATCAGGGCTAGTCCAAGGTAAAAAAAAATATTTTCCAAGTGACATGTCACCGATTTTGATGAAATTTGATGGAAAGTAAGCCTACGCCTAACCCCAAAATTGGAGCTTTTTTTGAACTTTTTTGTGGGTTTTTTTATAAGTTTTCAAAAAATCAGTATCGTTTTTTTTTATTTTCAAATAACTCGAAAACGATAAAAGCTAGACTTTTGAAATTTTCCCCTATAGTTCACAAGTAAATCGGGTTTAAAAAAAAAAATTCAATTTTTTTTTTCAAAGAAGTTAGCATAACAAAAAAGAGCCATTAAAGCGGCATTTCTTCAAAACATTTTGCGGGTGCCAAATTAGGGAGTTATAGCAATTTTTGTAAGGCAACCTCCTGAATTTCAATACAAGAATTAAATCAGTGGTAGGCAGAAAGAGAGAATGTGAATGTACGTATATGGATTTGTCACAATTTATCGTAAAGCATCTTTCTTGTATTGAAATTTGGAAGGTTGCCTTACAAAAATTGCTTTAACTGCTAATTTTGCATCCTACCGACATGCCTAACCCCGCTAAATGTTTCGAAAAAAAGGCGCTTTATCATATCGTCGTACCGGAGTTATCTACACGTATATCACAAAATCCAAAAAATTGAAATAAGAACACTTTCTAAGGTATTTTTTCGAGATCTATCAATCTGTCTAGTCCCCAGATCACTATCTCTTATAGATTATGAAATATTTAGGCGTTTTATAATCGTATATTCATAAAAACAAAAAATGAAACTCGTTATAACATCGTATATAACAATTTGGTGGATATAAAATGAAAAATATATGAAACTTGCGAATTCAAAAATTGTTACGTTATCTCCACGTATGTGCAAATAATACGTGTATTACTCATTAAAGAAAAGCGTGGTAAGTATTATTTCAACAACTTTATTAGAAATTAAAAAACAACTTAATTCTAATCACAAACTTAATTAATTTTTCAATTTCAATACTCCATAGAACAGTAATTGTTATAAACTAAAATATTTATAAAAATCAAAATATAAAGACAAATTTATACCATTCGAACACAAGTTTTCATTATGAAAATTCGGCTGAATATAAATAACAAAAAAAAAAATAAAAAGCAATTTTTTCTCTAGATATTAAGTTAGAAAAGTATTTAACATCTTCTTCCGGAAGACAGACAGACTTCCAATGTCTTTTTTTTCTGATGAATTTTTATTTCGAACTGAATTACCAAACTCAACTTCAACAAGATTGTTTGGTAATTTTTCAGACAATAGGCGATGTATATTGATTTTTAATTAATTGTTTTTATATACATATTTTTGAAATAATATTATTAAAAATGTCTGAATTATTCTACATCTGACCGTTTTAACTATAATCATCAATTAAGTAATTTTTAGTAAGATTCTACTATATCTTACCCAAAGCACTGTAACGTCAGTAATAGTAAACACCTACTGAGGGATAATTTCGAGTAATGAAACAAATGCAATAGCAGCAATATAAATTTCATCCTTAGTGTTTTTAAAAAACAAATGTAGAAGTAACCATTTTTTAACATGTTCCTTTTAGTTCATTGCCACGTATATCCCACATTTTGAACAATTTCTCACAAAAAGTGGCGTATACGATTAAATGACAAAATTTTTCTGATGGAAAAAATTGTCATAACTCGAAAAATTGTCTCCATGACCATTGATATTATTCCATATAACAATGAAGAATCCCCACCATCACATCTAAAAAAAATATTGGAACACTTTTTTCGTACCAATTTTTCGATATACCTTTCTGAAACTTCGTACCAATTTTTCGATATACCTTTCTGAAACTTTAAATTCAATTTCCCAAAAAAACCCTTTTTGGATGTACGTGCAGATAACTCCGGTACGACAATATATTGTTTTCATAAAAATGTAATTATGGCTCTTTTATACTACGCTAAGATTTTTGAAAAAATCATGTTTTTTGAGAATAAATTAGAATTTTTTTTAAAATTTTTTTCTAAAGCCAATTTACTTCTTAACAGTCGTGGAAAATTTCAAAAGTCTAGCTTTTACCATTTTCGAGTTATTTGAAAATAAAAACAACGATACTTATTCCTATGAAAGCTTATAAAATCCACAACAAAACGCTCAAAGTTTGGCGTTGGGCTTTTCTTGGCATAGACATATTTTCCACTAAATTTCATCAAAATCGGTGACATGTCACTCGAAAAATATTGTTTTTAACCTTGGACTACCTACCCCATCAATATAAATATAATTTCCTCAATTCCTTGCTTCACAGCGTATTTGTTTCTCATTTGATCGTAAATACATTGAGGTCGCTAAAAGTTTGAATATGAATCGCATTGAATTCCAATTTGTGATGGAATATATAATATTAATCATACGCCCCTAATAATGCATACAATTTAAATATCAATCATACGCTCTAATTGCCAATTAAGCGGACAATTAGCTAAGAAAGCTTGAATGTCTCACCTGTAAAATCGTACCAAATGATTTTCCCTAAATGGTACAAAAACATTGATTCTTACTGTCTTTTTGCTTGTTTGTATTCAAATACAATGCGTGCTTGTAACTTTTTGCAAACATAGTATACTTGTGTCCAAACACATTGTGTTTGTCATGCAATATTGTATGTTTTACACACAATGATTAATATTTTATAATGGAAGGGGGGGGGGGGGGGGGGTGTCAACCTGATATTTAAGTTGATATATAGCACTACATTCAAAAGTAGCCTGTTAAGGAAATAACTGTAGTATTCGGGCCCCACCTGTGTACGTGACTGTTTTATAATATATGTGTTTGCGATCCAAATACTGATTTGTTTGCGATACAAATATAGCTGTGTTTGGTGCACTGTTTACTTATTTTTGATGTCGCTTTGCTCTGTCGAGAGAAAAATACTAAAAGAAGGGCAATGTGAGATTGTTGTCAGCTTATATAACATTCAATTTTGCCTTGTGGTTTTAGTCAGTGACTTATAAATATTCCTGAATTCGTGTATACATGAATTCAGAGTTTCTGATGTTGCCTGCACTGTTGCATTTTAGGTCCATGCATTCAGTCGTCAATCGTTCTTGTGGGTGGAAACACAGGAATGCTTCGACGCAAGTAGATGGATGGTTGGGCTGAGAAACGCATCCAAAAACGCTCTACATAAAAGTATACATATTTGCAAGAAAACATGCTAATGGTTGAATTTAAATATAGGTGAGAATTTAATATTTGAAGCCACTTATAATAAAAGGACTTGCAAATATATGAATATTTGGAGTGTGTTCGAAACATATACATCTATGGCCCCTCCAGAATGTGTTTGAGAGAAAATGTTGCAGAGACCGTTCTTTTTAGCGTGTAGATAGTTGCAAATTGTTCATTAGTTAAGTAAAAATGGAACTATTAGTTCATATGGAACTATGAAGTGTGTTTCTGAAAAAAAAAATCACAATTGTTTGCAAGCATTTAAGAACTGATATCCTTCTAACGGAGATAGAAAATTGTGTTCTATCAATTCAAGTACGGTTACATATCCTTCATTGCAAATGGAGTGATTCATATGCTTAACAGTATTTAGCTTACAACTGAAGACCCATCCACCTGTACATGACCTCAATTAACCCATACTTGACATGATGACAGAAAAGGATGAATTACAGCTAATGCGACAACAAGACAAGGGAAATGTAACAAATTAGCAGCGTTACTACTATTACAAAGAGGTCCTTTCGCACACTCTTACACATCATAGTAGGCATTGTATGTGCCTAGAGAAACTCTTACCGACGAGAGAAGAAATTGTATGAAATACAAAAACATACATACATATTAAAGGACTCTTTCAAAATGCCACAGGATATTTTGTCTTAATTGTTCGAATATGTGTGTGCTCTCACATTTGCTTACACTTGTTTTCTTTTCTTAATTTTGTTTTTCGAAAGGATGCATGAAACACAAAGATTTTTTTTGTCCAATAACAATAAAAGGAAGAAGAACTTAATGCATAACGAAACGGAAGAATGAAAATGAAATTTTTCTTTTGTTTAGTAACTTGCAGTCTTATTAAAGCGAGTCCACAATAATGTTTAAGGCCATTTTCTTCAACAAAAATTTGAATTTAAGAAATTAAATATTAAATTTGATAAAATTATGAAATTTTTGTACTACAATACAAATGTGTAAGGTCAAAAGATGAGATTTGGTTTACATTTTCTTAAGAAATTCTAGTCGCTAAAGTTTGGGAGTCTCAGGCTCAATTATACCATAGAGTAATGACGAAGAGAGACGCCATACCTTTCATTAAATTGATGACATTTGGTGTGTGGCAGATGGGCGGTTGGATGTTGGGAAGTATTGCTTTAATAATACCAGATAGAGGCAATGGCTCAAATCATCCAACAATAAATCAGCAACGGAATTTGGTTTTGTGCGTTAAATTTTTTGTTTAAATACACTACAAATATATACTAACAATAAATTGTAACAAAAAAAGTACAAAATACGTTTAAATTTTACAGCTTTCCATCAAAACTATGTGCAATATTTTAGTGAACAATTTTTGTAATTCCACCTGGTGTAAGTCAATTTACTTCAAATAACTCTCCATCGCACCGATCGCACCACGAATTGTGTGAATGGAAATGTCAGATGAGAACAATGGCAGCTCTATACCTCATTACCCTATGAATTATACCTTGTGGTTCAATGTGATACCACAGGGACAAAAGGAAAATGAGAGATGAGATTTTCCTGGTCCCTTCCGCTGAAAGAGGTTGATTGTTTCTAAAAGTTTGAGAGTTGGTGGGTGCAAACATCAGTCAGATTTGCGAATTCCCCTAATAAATATCAGACTAGTGTTGCCTGTCGCCTTCTGGAAGAAGTGGAGCACAGAAACAGTAGGTGTTCTATTGACTCCACCTCCTCTTCTTCACCGCTGCTTCTGCAAAAGTAATTTGTCAAGACTTTCAGTCTCTCTGCATGTCGTCCAAAGAGACAGTGACTCGTCGTGACAGATACGATAAGTGAGACAACCGGACTCTATAATAACAGTAGGGCGTTACTGAGTTTCAAGTCTGGACGAGTACGCATCAGCTTGGAATGTACACAGTTCCCTACTAGTAACCACCTACCATTAGTTGCCATAAGAACACAATTTCTCAAGAGAAGCTTGAAGTTGCTAGAGGCATGCCTATATGTTGTAGTTCCCCTAGAGCATGTAAGGTAGTCCCCAGTATGGCAAGTTCATCTGTTCTGCAGTTCCCTGGCATGTCCCTGTATTCCGGCACCAAAATAAAGTGAATATTAAACTATTCAGGCATCTCATTAAGATAACTGAGACAGTTGCAGGTAGTTCTCGAATTCAAGAAGACAGTTTCCAGGAACTGGATGGCAGCTTAAGTAGCAGAAAAAATTTTGATTCCGACCTAAGTCAGAACATTACTTCCAGTCAATCCGTTACTTCCCTAACAACTAAGATTTCTGCCTGATAAACGGTGAAGAGGTGAGGCAGTCTTTTCGCAATGGATAGACCTGCGTCCTTAGAAAAGACACCACAGTCTATTTTATCGTTAAGTTTTGAATAATCTCTATATAAGTTAACGAAGCTCCTATGTCAAGGGCTGCGACCATTACATTCTGATCTATCAGGTATAAGAGTATAGTACTTCATGTCAAAGAGTAGTTCGGCCAAAATGTAATCGGTCATACCTGGAAGGCTAGGCATATTGTAGAGAATGACGCAGTGTCCTAAAACATTTTCTGACCAAAATAACAGTTCCATAGGTCTAACATAGTAGCCGTGGCATTATGTTTATCATCAGTCGATGTCGTTCTCAACACACCAGTGACATATATACCAGCTGTCCTCTGAACATTGTCCAGGATCGCGAAGTAGATGGATTTCCTTAGAGCCGTCCACTAGACAATAACGCCATTATTATCGGCCAGTATTATCGTCTAACTACTGACGTTTACCCCCAATGAACTCCACACTGAAAATTTGCCTTTTTTATTATTTGGATGCAAATATAGAATACTTGTGTCCAAACACATTGTGTTTGCTATTCAATATAACATGCTTGGGACACAATGATTAATTGTTTATAATGTACGTATTTGTGACCCAAATGTGGATTTGTTTGTAGTAAACAGCTGAAAACACTGATGTCTGTCACAATAACGAATCAAAATCAATTAATGATAACACCGCTTGCGAACATGTACATGCTTCCTGCAATATGTTGCTGTTGCCATTACGCTTCAGCGTGTATACACGGGTTCAAACTCCAGTGTATTCCTATTACACTTTTACAGGTACATATATAGTGCTACCACAGCCTTCTTGGCTCTTTCCGCAATGTTGGGTTTGAAATTTAACTTCCAGTTCAGTGAAATACATAAGTACCTTCCTAAGCACTTTCAGAGAAGGGAATTTCAGTACTTCTTAAGGAGACAGGTCCAACAGTAGGTACTCTATTCCTCCTGCTAAGAAGAACCGGTTCTGTCTTAGGTGGGTTCACGCCAAGACCATTATTCGAAGTCCATTTTGTATTGGTATGAAGGGCCTGTAGCAAAATACACCTAAGGGTAGTTGAAAACTTCACACCTAACCGCTATTGCCACGTTATCTGCATAGGCAACTGCCTTAATACCCATCTGCTCCAGAAAAATCAGAATACACGGATTGATTCAATAGCAGAGGCGAGGAAACATTGCCTTGAGGCCTTCCGCTGAAGACAAATCTATAGATGTTCTGCAGCAGAATATCCCTAAGGGTACTTGGAAACTTCCCCCTAACCGCAAATACCACTTTAACTTCATAGGCAACGGCGTTAATACCCATCTGCTACAGAAAAAGCTGAATATACGGAATGATTCGATAGCAGAGGCGGCGAAACATTGTCTTGAGGCATTCCGCTGCAGACAAATCTGTAGAGGTTGATTGACCTAAGCTAGCCAAAATGCATCTTATTGTAAGAAGATTGTGGACAAACACTCTGTTAATGCTGTCAGTCCCTAGAGCCGTCATTGCCGCAGTTGCTACAACTGGATTTACATTATGTGTGGCCTCCTCTATGTCTACATGCTGAAAATTAGTCATTTTTTCGCGTTTGGATGCAAATGTAGATTGTGTTTGGAGTTCGTTACAAATATAATATACTTGTGTCTAAACACATTGTGTTTGCTATTCAATATTACATATTTGAGATACAATGCTTAATATGTTATAATATATGTGTTTGCGATATAAATAAAGCTTTGTTTGTGATACAAACATAGCTGTGTTTGGTGCATTGTTTGCTTATTTTTTTTGTCGCTGTGGTCTATCGAGAGCAAACAAAAGAGGGACAAAGAGAGATTGCTGTAACTGAATTTTGTAACTGTATTTTGTCTATATCCTTTCCGTCAGTGGTTCATAAGTATTTTTGAAGGCATATGTAAATGAATTGAGTACTTCTTGTGTAAACCGGTGTATTGGTCGAAACATAGTTCGTTTGGGGGGAAACATACGCATATTTCGACGTAAGTATATAGATGTTTGGGATGAACATGCACATAGCTCCATGTAAAACAACGCATCTTTGCAAGTAACACAGCTAATCAGCCTTATTACGAATGTTTTTGTCGTATTTCGACTACGACAGTTTTGTAAAAGATTATAGATAACACGCCAACTTTGTCTTTAATCTTTTACAAAACTGTCATAGTCGAAATACGAGAACTACATTCGTAATAAGGCTGAATGTTTGCATTTAAATATAAGTGAATTTAGCACTTGCAGCAAATATATAAATAGTTGGAGTGTGGTCTAAACATTTACATGGTTCGTGCAGAATGTGTTTGGGAGAAGTATGTTACAGATGACGTTTTTCAGCGTGTTGCAATTGATATATTATGAACAATATTTATAGGAATAAGTAAAATAAGTACAAAACATCTCCCACCCCTGCATTCACTTTCTTTCCAATCACAGATATATCCGACTTTTAGTGCTTTATTCGGCTTTAGACATTCATTTATAATACATTTTAATTTAAGTTTTAATTTTGGTTGTTTTTTTTTCGAGTAACATTTTTCAAGAAGAAATTTCAAAAAATAATTCAAATCTTTTGCATAATTTTAAAATTTCACTAAGTTGCATCTTCAATTCATTAATAAAAGATACAATCAACTATTTCGATCTTTTGCTTGTAGAAAGAAATCATGTTTCATTTACCCTCTTATTAATTACGACTTGTATTCTATTTCAATGTGACTTCTTTGTTATTGTTTTTTTTTTTTCAAAGAATACTTAATTAAGCAACGCATTTTTCACTGAAGAAATATTTGTTTTCTTTTCAAAAAAACAAAAAAAAAAAAAACACTGAATATAAAATGGAAGAAAACTCAAATGACATCATGCATTCGAGCAAATTCTCATTGCTGCAAATTAATTAGTCCTCGTACTCGTCGTATACACACAGTAGGCAATTTCATTACGTTTTGAAGTGCCAAGAGCTCCAACAGATCCAGAGAATGGAACAAGTAGATATTCCACTACAGAGTCTTACATATTCGCGCAGTTTTCACTTGTGCTCAAGTGAAGGGTAGAAAGGATGAAACTCCTCTAAGAAGAAGAGCAAATGAGGAGTTAGTTGGCACTAATAGATTATTTCAGGACGTTTTTTGTTTTGTCTTTGTTCCACATGAAAAGTAATAACGAAATAGTGCAACTTAAGTGGTTTTGTCTTTAGTTGGAATTATTCAATGGATGGGTTAGATCTTAAATTTTGCTCTTTTTTTTTTCATTTCTTCATCTTCATCTTCATCTTCTTCTGCTCATAATCATCAACATCCTTATATTATTCAAATGTTCAAGCAATGAATGTATTCATAATTTTTTGATTTTTCTTTTCGGGACCCTATGCAATCCTTGCATAAACGGCAGGATGACAGATGAGAGGAGAACGAGTTTGTTTGAACAAACGTCGACCGACAGCGAAATGAATATATTCTCATGATGTTATGGGTCGTTGTTTTTCTTCCCATAACTATGAAAATGTTTCCAGCATGCGTTAGATGCCATAAAATATGAATGTGATGACTGCAATATAATGATGAGGATTAAACAGTTTTTTTCGTTTTTTTTTTTATGAGAGATTGTATAACATTTCTCTACAATGAGTGTAATTTAAGGGTCGTAAAAGGGAGTTGGTTTAAAATTGTGATATTTTTGAAATAATTCAACAGTTTGTTAAAAAATTTGAACACGGTTGCTATACCCTTTGTTCTTAAAATAACAAGAGAATATATGGCGAAAAACATGTGAACTATTCAGGCCAAAAATAGAGTCTTTATCGTACATCAGGTTTTAGCGTATTTGCGATATAGGACTGTTGGTATTGTTTAATAGTTTTAGGTCACAATGAAAGTTCCAACGTTCTAATGTAAAAAAGTATCATAGAACGGATGTGGAAATATATTAAAAAGTCTGCTGTTATGATACGTAAAGTTTAAAGAACTAAATCTGCAAACGTAGCTTCGGTATTGCCACAAATCGTGACCGAGTAGACATAAAGTTAAAAACTCCAAAAAAACTCAGCTTAAAATGTTACCGAAAACGAATGTGCAGCCGAAGTAATCACAAGAGGGATGTCAGGCTGCTTAACTCATCCCGGGTACATTCCTCCCACCCCCATATATCAAGAGAACAGCAACATAGACAACATGTCGTCCAAAACAAATGTCACTGGCTGAAAATTACTGTCTCTTACTTTACTGTCACCTCTCATAAAGAAATTTAGTGTGCCATATTCAGGGTTGAATTAAAATTTCAAAAATTAGTATAATAATATAATATAATAATATAAATTAAGAATTTATTCTACATTTAAATCTACGCCCAAATCTACACTGAAATCTACACCCAAATCTACGCCCAAATCTACACCCAACTCTACACCCAAATCTACACCCAAATATACACCTACACCCAAATTGGAGGTGGCCGTTGCAGGTGTTTCGGTGAATGCTGATATTAACGGTGATGATGTTGTGGCCGCTTCTTCTATGGCGCTACCACCGTTGTCGGTGTAACGCTGGTGGTGATGTAGAAACAATTCTGTTTTGTTGGTGGCCATTTCCACTAAATCACCAGCTACGTAATTAGTAATATAGGCCGCTACTTACTTTTTAATTTCCTTATTTCAGGCAATGTAACTACCTCATAGTTTCTAGTTCTTCCAATTATCCTAGAATAATGCAGAGGAGGGCGAGTTGATACTTTTCCGAACCCTGGTACCTCAACAGATAGCCATAAAAAATGGTTTCCCGTTACATCCCATGAAGGGATTAGGGAGAGCTTCTCACAAACCAATGAGCTGTGTGCGTTCTAGTTTTACACTCACTGCTTGGGACCTAACATTTTACACCGGTTCCGAACGGTAGTCTGATCAGCTTTTTTCCTGGCTATGCACTCGATAGTGTCGTCGTCACTAAGCGAGGTGACCGCTGTCGAAAGAAATTGCAGGTGGTCAAAGCAGGGATCGAACTCACGTTCTCATGCACAATAGCCACTCACACGACCATTGCACCACCGACGGCTACACAAAAAAAAAATCCTCTATTGGAGAGAAATTGTTGACAGTACAGGGTGACCCGAAAATATTTTGACCTATCGGCAGATGCTATAACTTTTGGACATGGCAGCCAATGTATGTTTGTTCTTCGTATTTGTGAAGAAAACAGGTACACAGTAAACGTCTACAAGCTATACAAGGCTATACTCCTCAAGAACGCGGAAATTAGGGAATAATTCGTCAGTGATTTTAGCGCAACGTGAATTTCTGCGGACATTTTCGGCAGCCCTAAGCCAACTGATCAAACAGTAGGGCGTTTAGCCACTCATCTTGAAGCGATAGGAACACCACGTGACAAGGGATACCAGAAGACGTGGTAGTGCTCGTTCCATCGAGAATACCGCAGCTGCGCCTGAAGATGAACCGTCAACAGTGACCAGACAACGTTCCACGAAATTAAACATTACACTGTCGTCTCAGTGGCGTATTTTCGTGTAAGGCTTGAAGATCATCCCTTACAAATTGCAGCATACTGCCTGTAATCGACGCCATGGGCGATTTTCGTATGAAATTTATCATAAGGGAAAAGACGCATTTTTCACCTAGACAGATACGTAAACAAACAAAAGTTGACCTTCTGGGGCACAGAAAGTCGTTGTAGATAACACGATTACTGTGACTGATGAGCGGCTAGATCCACGAAGAACGAGATTTCCCGAAACTGATGAGTTGGGACTGGAGGACATGTACTTCATACAACTAAAGTTATTTAGTTTACGCTGAGAAAAAAGAACCGAAGCATTGACCACTTGCTGGGCACTCGTCGTAGTTCCGGAAGTACTGAATGCGCAGATTTCTCCTAAAACATATTTCACCCAATTTTCGTTTGGTGATAAATATTTGTTATGTAGAGGAGCACAATATATAAACTCATATTTTTTCGAAACCCTCGTCCATTGCTGCAAGGCCACAATCTCCTATAGATCTCTCCTATCTCCTATAGAAATATTAAAGCATTTCAAATATGTATATACATATTGTTTGAATTTTGTAGAATCTACAAGGAGTTGTGTTAGTCTATTATGTGTTCAAAAGATGTTATTCCTTAAAAGTTTCTTTAAACTCGTAACTTATGTTACGCACGAAAAGAAGTTCTCAAAGCTATTCTCAAACACAGTGGAACCAATTTAAAACACAACACTGATTTTAGAAAATACACCACAGTAAATCTGTCTTTATTTCTCTTGAAAATGTTTTTAATCGTCACACAAATACTTTACACGTAGTTGGGGGTAAAAATTGGGAATAAAAATAATAAGTGCATATGGGTAAAATAAGGTAAAAGGTATAAGAAAGGGTAACACTTCAAATAAGAAAGAAAAATAGATTGAATTGATTGGGAACATGTTAAAAATAATGCATATGAGTAAAACATGTAAGAAAGGTTAAAACTTTAAATATCGAGAAAGGCATTTATTAAAAATAGTGTAGAGTGGGTAAAAATGCTTGAACTTCAAAAAAGGTCAAATTTGGGTAAAACTTAAAAAGGCAAGAAAAATCACATTAAATGATTTGAATGTGATAAAAATTGTGTAAAGAGAAAACTTGAAAATGTGAGAAAAATCTTGTTTTTATAAATTGTATGTGGGTAAAATAGGTAATAAAAGGGTAAAATCTAAAAATGTGGAAACAATGGTTTAGAATGATTTGGAATATGTCAAAAGTAATATACGTATTCAGAATGAGAATATTCGAGCGTTAGGTCAATATTTGAAATTCTTTTATTTTCCTTTCATTTTTAATTTGAAATTGTTGTTAATTTTCCTGACGACGTTACCCAGTGGGTAACATATATTGACCTAACGCTCGAATATTTTCATTTTAAATAAAATACAATAGGGTCGAATAAATTATCACAATTCCTTTCGTTTCTAATTAATAATTGTTTTTATCTTCCTGACGATGCTACCCAAAGGGTAGCGAAATATCGAAGAATAAAATTAATTAAAAATACGACCAAACGGTGGAACAATTTTATTTTAGAATAAATTATCACACTTTCAATAATATATGCGGACAAAAAATTTAGAAAGTCCAAGGAGGCATACAATTTCAAACTTCGAGAAAAATAGTTTGGACAAATTTCTAAAAATATTGGACGTGGATAAAAGGGCAAAAAAATTGAAAATCTTCAGAAACATGAAAATTAGTTTAGGGTGATTGAGAAAGGCGCCGATTACGCCAAAAGGTCCAATCATTCCTCCTCCTTACGCTTTTAACGAAATGCACTATTTTTAACCCCTTCCCAATCATTCCCAAAAATCTCTCTGGCATTTAAAATGTGTAAACCGTTTTCCCTTTTAACCCCCCCCCCCTTTTATCGTCATACACTATTTTTAATATATTTCCCACCATTTCAAAATATTTTGCTAGTATTTTATATTTTTACCATATTCTTCTCCATTTTTACCACCTACTCAATTTTTGTCACCTTCCTTACGATTCCAAATAATTTTTCTCGTCATTTGAAGCTTTACCGTTTTGCTTACATTTAAAAGGTGTAACACATTCCTAATCATTCTAAATGCTTTTTGCTAGTATTTTAAAGTTTTACCCTTTTTGCGCCGATGTACCCTTTTCTAGTCACATTCTCAATTTATAACATATTCCTAACAGAGTTCGTATTTACCCCCATGTGTAATCCATACTAATGGGTAATGAACGTTTACCCATTACCCACAGGGTACGGGGAAAATAATGGGTAGTTACCCACGACAAAGGGAAGGGTAGGCGTTCTCTTACCATTACCTACGGCGATGGCAAATGGGTTATCCCCATTTTTTTTTATCGAAAATTTGAAAAATTTAGAAAAAATGTCTATATCTCGGAAACGGATATCTAATATCTATCTATCTATTTTTTAGGAGTTTGTAAGGGGTTTTCATAAATTGGCACATTTCGTATAAAAGTTTTGTTTTCAAAAAATCGCCAAAATAAGAAAATCGCTATGAACAAAAACGCTGAAACAACCATATTTTTGCAATGTGGGGTTTTAGGACATTGATAAATGTGACAATTTTATCAAAGGCCTTAAGTTGTACAACTTTGGAGAACATTATTACATTCCTGTGTTAATAGTTTAGAAATTATAAGTAAACATTTTTCAAAATTTTAAATTTCTGATTTTTGGAATGTTATGACCGAATTTGTTAGTCTGTAGCTAATGCATCAGAATTTTATACTACAAGCTGACAATGTCAGGAACAGTTTTCTGAATTTGTACATTGGCATTGGTTATTTTGGAACCCTAAATGCCATTCTTTTTCATTCGTGTATTTGACAACATTGTTACCGATATTAAGCACTACAACTTTGTAGAAGATATCAATTTGTAATTTGTTTAAAATTGGATACATATGGGCGAATATTTAAAGAAACTGGCAAAATGCTGGATTTCTACACCAATTATGGAGCTCTAAATAGAAATTTCGGTGATTAGTGTGCTTGGAAATTTATCACGAATTGTATAGGCTACAATTCATTTGAAGACAGATCCCGCAATTTATTTAGCGTTAGGCAAGAAATTTCGAAACATAAAAATAATCGAGTAACTGTCTACTTTTCCTAAGAAATATGACAGACGGAATTGTGAAATGGGTAAATAGCTACAATATTGTCTCAGGTTATAAACCAATATTTCAAACTGTTTAGGATTTATTGAAATAAAATCAAAAATACTGAAATTTAAAAATATACTGAAATATACTGAAATTTCGACACGAGAATCACTATTTCTGGCCTAAACAGAGAGTGGCAATGTTTGAATTCCGATCCCTGGCTAAAAATTAAATCCTGAAGGAATTAAAAATTAAACTCTCTTACCGATTTAAATTTTTCGAGCGCATCTGAAACGAATGGCTCTCCTCTCTCTGGTTATTTGTACTAAAGTTCTACTGTAGAGAGAAGTCTCAAAAAATATTTGCTTCTGCCCATTCCTTGAAATAAATTAAATTTGTTGTATCTATTTGTTCAACAACCTTTTTGCATGTGAACATCAACATCCCGTAATATTTCAAACACAACAAAAATAAAAAACAGATGAAGATGCATTTCTTGAAATAGTTCAAAGCAGAATCTAAAATGTGTGTGGGTTTTTGTGAATCCCGTTTTTTCTCACGCTTTCATTAAACATGTTTTCGTTCCCTAATGGAACATCAACGTAGAATATGCAAATATTCTTAGAGTATGTTTAAAAAGGGAATCAGGACATGCATGGATTATAAAGGATATGTGGTGTACATATGTTTATAAGGTTTAAATCTGTAAATGTAGAAGTGTCAAAAGGTGTATTGAAATTCAAAAAAAAAGGAAAATTTTTCTTCTATCTAAAGCAGCGCACATCATTGTTGGGCTCATAGAGTAATTCATATACCTAGAGTAGCAATTTGTCTCAGTAAATTTACGAAGTTTGGTATGGTTGCATATGGACGTTTGTGGTAGGAAAGTATTGCTTTACTAATACCAGATATAGGCAAGTGTTCAAACTAACCAACAAGAAAGCAGCAACGGCATTTCGATCTGTACGTTACAATTTGTACGATTCTACCTGCTGTAATTCAATTTACGTCAAATAGGTCTCTATCGCAGCGACCGCACCACGAAGAGTGTGAAAGGAAACGTCAGATGAGAAAGATGTCTGCTCTAGGTGACATTACTCTATGGTAGGGTCTTCAAAAAAAATATTTCACAAAAGCGAAACAAATTAATATATCTTAGAACATTTACTCTACAAAACAGACTGTTAATTATCATAGAGTAAATACACCTAGAGGTGCCCTCGGTCTCGTCTGACATTTACTTTCAGACTCTTCATGGTGAGGTGGGTGCGATAGAGAGATGTTCGACGTAAATTGACTTACATCAGGTGGAGTTACAAGAACTGTTGACTTACATTTGTCATTTCGTTTTGGTGGAAAACTATGAAATTTAAACGTATTTTGCCTTTTTTGTAATTTTTTAATGTTGGTATGCAATTGTGATGTATTTAACACAAAATTTTAACACACCATCCGAAATACCTCTTGTGTTTATATGTTGGTTGTTATGAACTAATGCCTCTATCTGCTATTATTAAAGCAATACTTTTCAACATTCAACGTCCATTTGCAACCAAACCTAATATCGTAAATTTACTGAGAGAAGTTGTTTCTCTAGGTGTATTTACTCTATATTAGTTCTATTGTAGAGTATGCGTGTGATTGTATAAATTTGTTTTCTCTCAACGTAGAGAGAAAAAAATCATGAGATTGACCATCTTTCAGGTCTGTACACTTCTCGTTTATAATAAACTGGTTCCTTTATTTGCTGCAAAAGTAAACTGTGATAATTTTGGAGGTAAATGAAAGTTCGTTTACAATAAAAGAACAAGTTTTGCGATAAAAGCTTTTTGTTTGTAGGAAACGAACTATGAGACTAGGTAGCAAACGAAATATTTTTGTGGAAAAATAAATGATTATGCGCCAAACGAGCTCAAAATATTGTTTTCGTTACACGTGGACAATTTTGAACTTAGATGCATTTAAAATACGTTGCGTTTCAAAATATTTTAATTGACTCACCAAATTCGAAAAGGGCTCATATCTGTTTTTTTCTGTTACAGTCTTCCGAGATGAGCCCATTTCGAAAAATCGGACATGAGCGCTTTTCGAATTTGGTGATTCAATTAGTATAGTTAGAAAAATAGAAAACATATCTGATTTTTTTCTATCCAACTGGGAACCACATGCCTTCTTAATTCCAAGGGAAGTAAAATAATTCCTATTATTTGTGATGAGACTCCCTCCAGTTTTTGTTCCTTTGCCATTAAATTGTCCATTAAATTATATGTAAAGGCTGTCCCAAAATTCACACATGACTGAATTGTAACGGCATTGTCCTGGGGATATATAGGATGTGGCCGGTCGAATTGTTGCGGTGACCCATAATGGCCGAGACTACAAAACCTCCGCCTGATTTGACATGTAAAATAAATTTGTTACCCATCAAGATTACCCCACGTAAATTGCATTATTTCCTCGCTTTGTAAGTATTTATGAGAATACAAAAAATAAATCATCACTAAATGGATAAAAATTTCTAAAGTCAATTGTTACCTATGTAAATACGGTTGTGACAACCTCTAATTCAATTGTGGCAACCCCTAATTCGGCTGTGACAACCTTTAGTTCGGTTGTGACAAACTCTAATTGGGTTGAGACAACTTCTAGTGATGCTGTGACAGCCTCTAATTCGGCTGTGACTACCCCTAATTTGCCGAAAAATAAATATCTTCGGTTAGTGACTAGTGTGAATACACACCGCAGTGGCTTAACGGGCTAGACGCTGCTGAAGATGATGCTTCACAAACATTGAAACGATCGTCCAGCAAATGTGAGTTCGAATCCCACCAGCGGCATTTACATTTTTTTCACTAACCGGGGAAAACATGATCTCTTACCCTAAGGAAATTACAACTTTAAAAATAATAGGATCTAAGACAACTAAATTTGTACCTCTAATTTTGTTCTGACATATAATTGGGCTGTGACAACCTGTAATCCGGTTGTGACAACCTCTAATTACGTTGAGACAACCTCTGATTGGGTTGTAATGACCTCCAGTTCAGCTGTGACAACCTCTAATTCGGCTGCGGCAACCTGTAATTCGGCCGTGACAACGTTTAATTTGGTTGTGACCTATAATTCAGCGGTGACAACCTCTATAACGGGTGTGATAACCTGTAATTCGGTTGTAACAATCTCTAATTCGGTTGTGGCAACCTCTAATTCGGTTGAGACAATTTCTAATTCGGCTGCGGCAACCTGTCATTCGGCCGTGACAACGTTTAATTTGGTTGTGACCTATAATTCAGCGGCGACAACCTCTATAACGGGTGTGATAACTTGTAATTTGGTTGTAACAATCTCTAATTCAGTTGTGGCAACCTCTAATTTGGTTGAGACAACTTCTAATTCGGCTGCGACAGCCAATAATTCGACCGTGACAACATATAATTCGATTGTGATAGCCTGCAATTTTGTTCTCACCTATAATTCAGCTGTGACAACCTGTTATCCGGTTGTGATAACATCTAGTTATGTTGAGACAACCTCTGATTGGGTTGTAATGACCTCTAGTTCAGCTGTGACAATGTCTACTTTAGCTGTGACAAGGTTTAATTTGGGTGTGATTTCTAATTCAGCGGTGACGGTTGTAACAATCTCTAATTCGGCTGCGACAGCCTCTAATTCGCCTGTGACAAACTATAATTCAGTTCTGGCCTACAACAACCTCTAATGTGATAACTTCTAATTCGGTTGCAATGACCTCTATTTCAACTGTGACAACCTCTAATTCGTCTGTGACAACCTCTTTTTTGCCAGTGACAACCTCTAATTCGGTTGTGTCCTATAATTCAGCGGTGGCAACCTCTATTAAGGGTGTGAACCTGTAATTCTGCTGAGACAACATTTAATCCGGTTGCGATAACCTCTGATTCGGTTATGATAACCTCTAGTTTGGTTGTGACAACAACTAAACTCGTTTACGACTAATTCTGCATTTTCAAACGAATTTTCCTGAAAAGTGCTTTCATGGTTAATATCTCGAAAGTGTCGCTATCACTAAGCGATGTGACTGTCGTCGAGAGAAATGTGAAGTGGGTAGAACAGGGATGGAATCCACTTTCTCAACGACAAGAGTCGCTAACACTAAGTAATGCACAACCGACTACCTAACGCTGTTGGTTGTTTTTATCATTTGTCATACGGCGTTCTCCATTGCAGCATGGTGTTCTCCGGACTTTGATGCCATTGTGTCAATACTAATAAAAAATAAGAATGCACTTTTTCATTTTAAATAAAATCTGAATTTTAATTTTATTGACCGATTTTTGTTAGTTTTTGGTTAATGTATGAGAAATTCATACTACAAGCTTACAAGTCATGAACAGTTTCACGGAAAAATACAACTCTGTGATATAGATTAAAACTCACCTCAAAGCACTGCAACAATGCGAGAACGTATGAGGGAAAAAGAAGAACATAATGGAAAAATTCTGTCTGTTCTTGTTGTTGGAATTATAGGCCTTTCAGTGATGTTGATACTTAGGGATCTTCGATCGATACTAATTCGCACATGGGAATTGTAGAATTGAGTTTGTATAGTATATAGTACGATTGATGATCAACCGATTGTATCAATTCAGGCACAGTGGTTAGGCATCTGATGATGAACTTGTCACGGAGTTCGAAAATAGTCATGCCAGTGAGTGTGTTTTGAACTGAATTGTCTATTATTCCCAACAAAAACTTACCATTTTTCAATTCGAAAAATGTTCATTACTTGTAAGCTTGTAGTTTGAATTTCTCATACATTAATTAACCAAAAACTTTGAATAAAATCCTGTATTTTGTGTGATAGTTGTGATTCTTTTATTGGATTGTAAAGAAGACACGTTCCGATTAAGTATGAAATAAAATATCCGTAAAATGGCCGCCATGACTCTGATGACTGGCTATTACTTTTTCCAAGAAATTATCCATGACATTTTCACAGAGATGTAGCTGAATCTCCCCGATGACGCGTTGGATCTCGAATTTGAGCTCAGGAATTATTTCTCGTTTATTCGCATACACACGAGATTTCACAAAACCTTAAAGAAAGAAATCGCACGGCGTTAAATCGCATGATCTTGGTGGCCAGTTGACATCAAAATTTCTTGAGAGTTCTGAAAATCGTTGCTGCAATAAATTGATTGGTTCAAGCGCGGTGTGGCAGGTGGCGCCGTCTTGTTGAAACCAGATGTTGTCCAGATCCATGCCGTACAGCTGAGGCCATAAGAACTCCGTTATCATGTTCCTATAGACAGTTCACAGTCACTGGAATTTCGGCCCCAGAATCAAAAGTGTATGGCTCAATCACGGTTCTGGCCAAAAGCCGCCCCACATAGTTGCTCATTGTGGATGCATTTGTTTCTTGTGGATTGTATGGGAATTTTCTGAGCCCCAAATTAGACAATTTTGGGTATTCACGACGCCATTCAGGTGAAAATTATCTTCATCGGAGAAGATGACTTTTTATGAAAAATTGCCATTGACTTGACTTTGCTCCATTACCCATTGAACGAATTGCTGGTGATTTCCATGGTCTACTGGTTTAAGCTCCTGAGTAAGCTGAATTTTGTACGCATGACGGTGGAGGTTTTTTTTGTCAAAATTTGAGACGTAGTGCTTTGTGAAATTTGAAGTTGTTGGTAACAATGCTAAATTGATATTTTCGGAGTTTCGGCGACACTCTCTTTTACAGCAGCAATGTTTTCAAGAGACCGATCGGTACGTTGACGCACAGGAGTCTTACTGTCCATAACCGACCCAGTTTCTTCAAATTCTTTGAAATTCTTAGGTGCACTTTCTCGACTGAAATTTCTTCGAAGTTTGCGAGCGGTGTCAGCATAACTTTCCAAATTTTTGTAATATGTTTTCACAATTATTACCCGTTGTTCTTTCGGAAGGTGCTCCATTTTTAATAATCGCAATAAACACATGTGACAGCTGCCAAATGCCAGAGTTGCAACTGGCACAAAAAAATTATACTAAATTTAAAAAGTTCAATCTTACTGAGACTCGCTTTATTTAGTTTCATATATTTAATCGCTTTTGTATTTTATATAAAATGGAACTTTTTCATTCCAACCTCATTATCGATTGATGACACTGTGAGACAAAATTATATTTTTTTCAAAATGATGGGGTTCTGTCAACGGACTCTGGAAGAAAGGTCTAAAAAAATATTATGGTTATACGTGACAGTTAGAGGGTTAATTTGTTCCACAAAAATGTTTATATGAATCTTTTCTATAAAACTTCTGAACACATTTTGTACCTCAGAAGTAAGGAACACATAATTTTGGATGCCGATATGTTGCAGGAATGTTCCGAGGGGCGGAAACTTTGACCCACCCTAAAACAAAATTCTGATCAGATCTGGCAAAACGCCGATACACGTATATTTTTTTAAGACCTTTCTACCAGAATCCGTTGACAGAACCCCATCTTTTTTTTTTTTGGTGTCGCACAGTGTGATTAGCACGATGTTGACTTAGACGTACAGAAAAAATACACAGTCAAACAAAGGATTTATGTGTGAATTTTTCTGAAATCACACACAAATCAAAAAGGACTGAACGTCATCTTCAAACTACACAAACAAATTTAACATAAATTTTGTAATAATTTTGATTGTCTATGTGATAAAGTAAACACACAAACAAATTGTGTGTGTGTATAGATGATACTAACACATGCGTATGTGTGATACTAACCAACTTACAAGTTTGTATCCTTTTGTCAAAGGAAACGGTTCATCATCACTTCTTTTTGGACGAGAGCAAAACGCCAGAAAACTGCATATGGGTCACATACACACACATACACACACACACAACCACTCGAACTCATACATATGAATGAATAAGAATACAAAGAGAATCATAAAACGTATAAGAAAATAAACGCAAAACAGAGATACACATACTTGTAAACAAAAATATGCACACATATTTAATGTTCATTTGTTTGTTTGCCTTTTCGAAGAACAGAAGAGGAGTAAGGAGCTGGAGCCGAATGTGGGTCAACACATTCTAAAGTGCTTGAAATGTAAACAAACTTTCAACAACAACAACAACTACAACAACAATCAAAATAGCAATCTCGCTCGGTCATACACACCCATACACGCACACATTTACACAGACTCCGAAATCAGAGTAAAAGACAGCTTAAGGAATGTATGTACATATGTATATATTCATTCTAATTGTAAGCATGTCCTTCGCCTTTTTAAGCCACACTTGACACAAAAAGCAACACATGAACGACTGCAATTGCAGCAGCTGCAACCAACATCTGCAACTACAACTGAAGCAGAAAGTGGTAACAAACAAATTCGTTGATGGCTAAAACGTGCCACATTTTCGAGAACTGAACTCGCATAGGCGCTAATTTTTTTGTTATTCACATCCTTCCCCTTTACGTGTAGCGTACAATCTATCCACTGTGTATCATTGTGTTTCTCTTTTGTTTTAGCAGTTTGTTCATAATCATCTCATTTGGGTCAAAGTTCAGGAAACAAAAGGCAAATTGCTCTTCAATTTGTACTACATAAATGTACGTTGAATATGCAAAATTAACCCACATCATTTCATCGTATTGGCCATGGGGAGAGTCAGCAAATGTGGGTCAAACACTAGCAGAATAGGGACTATATAGTTGGAAAACCTTTACGTGTTTTAGGCCAACATATTTAGAGAATTGTTTGGTGCCAAATGATTTCGAATTAAGGGAAATAATAACGAGTTGCGCCAGTTTTATTTATTACGGAAGGTTGAAATTACGGAAGTGAGAAATTTGAGAGATAAACACATATAACACAATGCTCAGATACAAATTTATTGATGTAAAAATACGTTTTATATTTTATTGATTTAAAAATACAATTTGTCGCAAAGACACAATAAGAAGAGATATAAAACGGAATTCGTAGTTTAGGTCGATTTTGAGTTGCAAATTTGTACACTAATAACTATACGCAAAACGAAAATCCAAAACGAAATCTCAGATAAATGGGTTTGGACAAATCATGGCAGGATTTGTGGATTGAAGGCCCTTGATTACAAGCTTCTCGTTTCCAAAGCCATAGGCACGCCGGGAAGTGCACAAATGCTAAGAATCGTTTGAATATAAAGTTTGATAGTAATGACACTTTTTCGAATTGTTATATTCAGGGTTCGTATTTCGTGGGTAGTGAGTTACCCAGGGTTACCCAGGGTAATCCACTATTATTGCCGTGGGGAATGGGCAGCGATCGTTTCCCCATTACCCACAGGGTATGGGGAAAATAATGGGTAGCTACCCACGACAATGGGGAATTACTCATCACGATTACCCATTACCCACAGGATATGGGGAAAATAATGGGTAGCTACCCACGACAATTTTTTCAATCGAAAAAATAACCAATTTTTGCTGGGTTCTAAGAGGTTTTCATAAAGTGGTCCATGTCGTATGGAAAATTGCAATCGCCAAAATAAAAATCGTCCAAAAAATAATAAAAATGTTACCGCTGAAGGAGGCTTTAAGCAATGGTTGTCTTCAATATATGGCATCACTTTTTTTTTAAAAAAAAATCGCTAAAATTAAAATTTTTTCAAACAAAAAATCGCTTAAACTCCCTCATGTTTATATCTCGGAAACGGAGTGTCCAATCGAAAAAATAATAAATTTTTGCTGGTTTCCAAGGGTTTTTCATAAAGTCGTCCAATTCGAATGGAAGAATTTTTTTGTGAAAAATCGCCAAAAAAAAAGGAAAATTGCTAAAATAAAAAGATGGCTATAACTCGAAAACGATGCATCCAATCGAAAAAATAATAAAAATTTTACCTCCTTTGAAGTCTTTAACCAATGGATGTCTTCAATTTGTATTTTTTCTTCGATTTATAGCCACTTTTTTATTTAAGCGATTTTCTTATTTTTGGCGATTTTTCGAAAAAAAAAATTCTTCCATACGAATTGGACCACTTTATGAAAACCCCTAAGAAGCCCGCAAACATTGGTTATTATTTCGAATGGACGCTCCGTTTCCGAGAAATAAACATGACGGCGTTTTAGCGAGTTTTTGTTTGAAAAATTTTAGTTTTAGTAAATTTTTTTTTAAAAAGAGATGCCGTATTGGAGACACCCATTGGTTAAAGCCACCTATGGAGGCAAATTTTGTATTATTTTCTCGATTGGACGCAGCGTTTTCGAGTTATAGAAACCTTTTTATTTTAGCAATTTTCTTGTTTTGGCGATTTTTCGAAAAAAAAAATTCTTCCCTACGAATTGAACCCCTTAGAAACCAGCAAAAATTGGTTATTTTTTCGATCGGACGCTCCGTTTCCGAGGTATTCATTATTTTTTCATAGATATTCATAATTTTTTCATATTTTCGATCAAAAATGGGGATGGGTTACCCGGGTAACCCACTACTCATCGTCGTGGGTAACTACCCATTATTTGCCCCATTTCCCTGAGGGTAATGGGTAATCGGGATGAGTAATGCCCCATCATCGTGTGTAGCCACCCATTATTTTCCCTATTGCCCTGAGGGTAATGGGTATTTGTGATGGGTAATTGCTCATTGTCGTGGGTAGCTACACATTATTTTTCCAATTACCCTAAGGGTAATGGGTAATCGTGATGGGTAATTCCCCATTTTCGTAGATAGCTACCCATTATTTTCCTAATACCCCGTGGGTAATGGGTTAACGTTCATTACACATTCCCCACGACGATGTGTAAGGGTTACACATGGGGGGTAAATACGAACTCTGGTTATATTTCAGAAGCTGTCAACGTTATCAATGACATCTAGATGAAAAAACATTATCGAAATTGCGGCTCAAGCCCAGTATTCAGTTATTGTGAAATTTTCGTCAGAAATTTTGTTATTTATCTCTTAACGGAAAATTTTGATACAGAGAGTTACCACCTGTCTCTGCTTTACCTGGAAAATATTACATACATTATTCATCCTCATACTCCATTTTATTTTGGAACGAAGTTCCTTATCGCACGTTGCGGGATGGGGGCTAAATGAAAAAAAATTAAACAACTTTTGTTTAACACTATTATGCTACAACCCACTATTTTCAAGTATATTGTGTACTTTTGCTTTGGTTTGTGTCTAGACTAACATATTTTGAGAAATTTTTTGCGTAATGGGAAGTTTACTAGGTGGAGCCTGTCACCAATATTTAGTATATATTGTAGTTTTGAACCCACTAAAAGGTAACTTTAGAAAAGCCAAAGTGAAAGGAGTTTAAAAAAGAATTTTTTTTTAAATAAGTGCCTTTCTTAAAAAAAGTAAATTTTCGCAAAAAAAAATACCTATTCATATTCTTAAACACAGAATATTTTCTTTACAAAAATACCTTAACTTAAAGAAGTACCTTTGCTTAAAAAAGAAAATTTTCTTACAAAAAGTACCTTTCCTTAAAAAAGTACCTTTTCTTACAAAAAGTACCTTTTCTTACAAAAAGTACCTTTTCTTACAAAAAGTACCTTTTCTTAAAAAAAGTAATTTTTTAAATAAGTACCTCTTCTTAAAAAAAGCACATATTCTTACAAAAAATTGCCTTTTCTTAAAAAACTACCTTCTCTTTACAGACTACCTTTTTTGTGAAATAAAATAACTTTTCTTGAGATAAGTACCTACTTTTAAAAATTTACCTATTCTTGAAAAAGGACCAATTCTAAAAAAACCCATTTCTTAAAAAAACAACCTTTTCTTTAAAAAAATACCTTCTCCTAAAAAATAAATTTTCTTACAAAAATTCCTTTTCTTAAAAGTACATTTTCTTAGAAATAAAATAATACCTTTTCTTTTCTTGAGATATTCGCTAATAATCGCCTTTCTGAAAATAAGTACATTTTTTAAAAAAATAACCTTAAAAAGATTACCACTTCTTAAAAAGTACCTGTTCTTGAAAAAGTACTTCTTTGTAAAAAAATTCATACTCTTATGGCTTTTTCTATCAGAAAGAACTTCCTCTTAAAAATAGTACCTTTTCTTTTTCGTAAAATTAGCTTTTAATGAAAGAAGCATTTCTCTTTAAAAAGGGACCTTTTCGGGAAAATATAATACATATTCTTATAAAAATGGCTTGCAAATATACTTTATTTTAAAAAATACATCCTAAAAAAAAATTCTTAAAAAAGTTTATCATTTTAAAAAAGTATATTTTCTTAAAGATCCATTTAAATTATCGTATTTTTCAACGGGCGCCTTAGGCGTGTTGGAACTAACTAGTACATAATATATAGAGAATGGAACTTCGTCCAACCGGGTGTCCTCTAATATCTCATGTGATTTTTTTAACACATGTGGTCTTACTTTCGGTTGTTACAATGATCGAAATATCAAAATTCCGGTCTCAATCTATCATCAAGCAATTGTTTTCGTACGAAATAAGTTTAGCGTAACAACCCTGTAATTGATTTTGTCTACGAAATTTTCGCAAAGAGCTGAGTACCAAGCAAATGGAAATTGATTGAAATTTACGGTTTATGAAACGGAAAATTCATAAAAGCTGAATACTGGGCTCCAGTTGCAAATACGCAACGTGAATTTCGTCGTGAGCTGGGTAGTTATTATGGCTTCAGTGCGCAGGAAATTCGTCGCACCGTAGAAAAGTTTGAGCGTGAGTACATTTTTTTTGACTTTAAGCCAACAACCAGATAGGGATTGGTGCGAAGTGGAGAAAGCATAACTGCCGTAGTGGCTAGTATTCAAAAAATTCGAGATCTATTGATTCTTCACTGTACAGCTGAATTGGGCATCGACAGTGAGCAAACAAAAACTGAATCCCATTGTGATTGGGGAGAGCTTTTCACAACCAGTGAACTATGCGTTTTCTAATTTACCACTCACTGATTTTGACCTACAGTTTTACACCGGTTCTGGATAGGATTTTGAGAAGCTTTTTCATGGCTAAGTACTCGATGGTGTCACATTCACTTAGCGAGGTAGGCGTCGTCGAAGCATATGTAAGGTGGCTAGAACAAGGTTCGAACCCACGTTCTCATGCACAAGAGCCGTGCACACTAACCATTGCACAACCGACGGCCAGAGAGTCACCCTGGCTTATTTTGCGGTTGGATTTGGGCTTACATCCGTACACGCTGGAAAAAAAGCTGTCCCAGCAATATATCGCAGGAAACATGTATATGTTTGCAAGCATTGTTTTCGTGAATTGAAGATCTGCTGGTCTTTTGTTTCCTGGTTGTGTGTCAAGTGTTTGTTTTTAGCCGTATTCAATAAATTTTGGGTTACAAAAACACATATTATAACCTCTTAATCACTGTGTCTCCAGCATGTAATATCGAAGAGTAAACACCGTCGGTGGTGCAATGGGTAGTGTGCGCGCCTCTTGTACTTGAGACCTTGGGTTCGATCCCTGCTCTGACCACCTTAAAATTTCTTTCGACGGCGGTCACCTTGCTAAGTGACGGCGACACTATCGAGTATTTAGCCATGAAAATGCTCCTCAAAAATACCGTTCGGAACCGGTGTTAAACTGTAGGTCCCAATCAGTGGGTATAAAACTAGAACGCGCACAGCTCACTGGCTGTGAGAAGCTCTCCCCGACTCCATCATGGGATGTAATGGGAAACCATTTATTTATTTAAACACAATTAGGGTGTTCACATGAGTGTCCTAACTGTTGTACGTGTCGTATGTGCTAAAGTTCGACAACAGATGTACAACTGTAGCAGATTTTTTCCATACAAAAGTGTTGTACGATAGTACAACTTCTGGAGATCTGTTTTTGCGGTGTACTAAGCGATCAGCTGATACCATTTGTTTACCATTTGTAGCAAGACGTAGGGAAGAAGGTGGTTGCACCAACACAGCTGGTAGAGTTTGTTAAAAAATTCCCCTCACAATTACAGTGATCAAAAACTGAAAACCGGTCCACCGGTTGGGTAGAAAATATAATTTTAAGCTGAAACTGTAAGATACAAAAGTTTGGGTAAGCTTCTGTATTAGAAGTTATGGGCCTCCAAAGTTCGGATATACGGGGGGCTATTACACTGAAAGAAAAGAGCTTCGTAGCATGGATGAACAATTTTCGTTAATGTTTTTACGTTGTTATAGTGAAAAGTGCCGTATATCCGACAATTTGGTACTTGACTTCTATGACAATTTTTTATTTCATTGCTGTAACAACTTAATTTTCGTTCCTGCAACAAATTTTATTAAAATTTGTGTTTTGTAGAAAAATGGGTTGAAAATTAAAATAAGTAAAGGCATGAGATTTAAACTACTGATATTTGGTTAATCTCTTACTTTTTATGGTTTACATTTATTTATTTATGTTGGAGGTTTGTCAACATGTTTAGTCGACGAAACAATTTCGTTATTGTAACGAAACTAATTTTTATAAAGGTATACAGAGAGAAGCAGCCGAAAAATGAGCGAGCGTAAAATAAAGGCTAGCAAGAGAAAATGGTGAGCGTGAGTGGTGTGTCACGCACACATTTTAAATCAGTTTGATTGCGAGCAACACAACACGACAGCAAAGAAAGTGACGCATCGATAGCAGAACAACTACCCCGAAATATGTAACTGAACATATGTGTGTGTGTGTGTATGCGCGTGACGGTACAAATCGCAACAAGATGTTAGTGTTTTTGTGTTTTAATCATAATTCGGTCGCGCCTGTTTCGTTGTGTTGGTATTTGGATTCAGTAAAAAACGAAAGACATTCATACATTTGTCCGGGCAGTCGCAGTCAATGAAAACGAAGAAGTCAAAAAAATAAAGTGGTTCAAGTACGACGAACGTAAAAAAAACAATTCAACGTACAATCAAATGAATCCAATCGAAATTTGAACAAATTTGGTTAAAATAAATAAAAGAGCAGTTGAAGAAAATAATTACAGAGCGATCACTGGCTTAATGAAGGGGAGATTTGGCGCTACAATTGAATACAATTGCATGATTTAAGAAAACAATGATGTGGTTCTATATTTATATTATTATTATATTTATATTTATATTTTAATAAGAAATCTTAATAACAAAAATGAAACAAATTCATTGCAGCAATGAAATATATTCCTTGCAAGAACGATACTTATTCATTGCAACAGTGAAACAAATTCATTGCGGCAATGAAACAAATTCGTTGCAATAATGAAGCTAATTAAATGCAGCAACAACCATACTTTCACCACAGTAACGATCAATTTGCAGTTGATGAACACATTTTCTTAGCGAGAATGAAACGTTACGTTAGCTCACATTCGATGACAAAAGTTGTTGGGGTGATGAGCATTTTCATCCCTGTGACGATGTTTTTCCGTTCAGTGAATGTATTAAAAAGCGTCTGAAGGAATTTGTCTGGCAGCGTTTTTGGGATAATATAAGGCAAAATAAAGAAAGCAAATTAAATGAAAATTTTCCAGATTTTGAAAAATTATCGAAAATAGTTTTTACATTTTCCCAAAATCCAAAAAAATTCAGAAATGCAAATTAAGGAACAAAGGTATTTCTCTCCCTGGTCCCTAAGCCTGGCCGGTCGACTCAAAATACAAAAAAATAGTCCCACCAAAAAAAAAAATCGTGCGACAAAAACCCCCCGTTATCCGGACTTTGGAGGCCCATAACTCCTAAAATAGGGGTATCCCCCAACTTTTGTATTTAACATTTTGTGCTGAAAATCGTGTGTTCTACCCCGTTCCCCATGAAATTGTTGATTCGACAACAAGACAGTAAGTCGACCTAGTCCTTATTAATACTATTAAGTGTGAATATGTATGAAATTTTGAAAAGAAAATAATAAAAAGAATCACGAATTAACATAATTTATGTTTTTTCTATAAATTTTTTTTTTATTTTTTATGTTAAAAATAACCGTTGCCACAGGTGTTTCAAAAATTGCACTTTTCGAAACAACTGAAATCCCGGCTTCTGGGATATGCGGGTTCCTGAATACTCTCCTCATAAACAGCTGATTTTGACAATTGAATTAGTTAGAACTATAAATATAGTGCAAAGTGTGTTTATATCAAGTGGAAGCATTAGCACAGCTGATTTCAATATTTGCATGACGTTGTACCCAGCAACTGTCAAATTCATGTGTATTTTGCTTTATACATACATCCAGAGTTTGACACAACGTCAGTATGAAATAAAATCCAAATGCCTGTTGTTTTTGCCTACAATTACAACAACGCCTAATGCTTCCACTTGATATAAATACATTTTGATCTAGTGCTACCACCTTCTTCAATACACCTTGGATTGTAGTACCTGGGTATTCACATATGTGCTATTGGAGGTCTTATATTTTCTGACAACCTACAACCTTAGTACACCTGGTGAATTCCCTAAATATATTTGGACCCAAGTATACTATATTTCCGACAAGCTACAAAAACGTTATATTTGTATCCAAACAACAAAAAATTACAGTTTTTGCAGCGTGTATAAGATTACCATAGACAGTGGCGGGAATTCGCTAATTGGACGCTTAAAATGTTGGCTGGAGATCTGGATTTTGACGACGCACATTTTTGGCTCAACGGCTATGTCACCAGGCGAAATTGCCGTTAGTGGAGCTAATATTATCCACAAGTGTTCGACCAAACATGACTGTATCCACAAAGATTTACTATTTGGTACTGTTTACAACATGGCGGCATAATCGGACCTTATTTCCTTCCAAATGACTAAGGAGACACGGTTACCGTCAATGGTGCTCGGTATAGAGAGAGCACTGTTAACCGACATTATGTAGCCAAAGCTCGACAACATCGATATAACCGAACTGTGGTTTCAACAAGACGGTGCTTCATGCCATAGTGAGGAAACGGACGAAGTTGTAAAAGAAAAATTAAGCGATTGGGCCATCTCATGCCGAGAGATCATCAATTGGCTGCCGCGATCATGCGACACTCGTTTAATTTCGCTAGGGCTACGTCAAGTCCTTAGTCTCCGCTAACAAGCCAACCACTTTGGTCGACCTCGTGGCCAATATTCGAGACGCAGTGGCCGGAATACCGCGGCATATATTGCACCGAACCCTGCATGAAATCGATTGTTTCACAATTTGCTTCTAAATATTAGTATATTTGCATGGAAACACGCATATGCTTCCACGTGAGAAGCATCGTGTTAGGAGGCGGGGTGTGGGGGGTGATGTGGAATACGCACATGCAAATACGGACGTTTGGGATGAGGCATGCATATGGTTCCATTTAAAATCATACATGTTTGCAAGTAAACATGCTAGTGTTTGCATTTATATACAACTACGTTTGGGGCTTCCAAATATATATATATTTGGAGTGGGTTCCAAACATTTACATGGTTCCTGCAGAAAGTGTTTGGGCGAATATGTTACAGTGGCCGTTTTTTCAGTGTGTATGGACTGTAATTTCGTTCATTAGTTTAGGCATACGCATGTTTGTATTTACCAAAATTTTGAAATGTTAAATATGAATTCGATACAGAATATAATTTTAAGCCGATTGAGATATTTTGAGGCAGATCTATGTCGGTTATTTTTGGCTATTGAAACATCAGGCTATTTGATAACATCTTGTGAAATTACTTTAATGAAGGTCTTACACCATCTCCATCAAAACTGCTGTCACTCTTACAACATTTTACTGATTTCTATGACCCGTTGTATAGACGAGGATTCTCACATGAGAATCCTTTGAGTTTTTTTTCAGTTCACTATCTGAAGACATGCATATGTATTCGTTAAATTGATTATAATTCAAAGTTCTTCTCCCTTCAGCTCATAATAAAAATTATGTTAATTTCTATGGCAAAACTTTTGGGTTAATTAAATTTGCCTGTTGTGAATGTGTGGGTAAAGTGTTAGCGTTAGTGTTAATGAAATAACTGTGGAAAAGGTCCCTTTTAAAGGATATTTTGCATAATTAGTTAGACTGTGGTTACTTAATGGATTAAAAAGTTCTATGGCAAAGAGAGAATATATCTGTTTTGTTATCTTGCCATATAAGAAGGTTAAGATTGATAAAAGCATAAGAAGGTTTACTGGGATTTAGAAGGGTTGTGCAGGATAACATCATTAAACTTGAAACCTTTGAATTTTTAGTAGCTGCTTAAATTGCATAGCGTACTTGTGTTGGAAATATTATGCTTATTTGTGCATATATTGATATAAATCATAAAGTCAATCCATCTATCGTATGAATTCAGCTGGGTTCATTTCTGGCATCGTTATCCTTTTTCACTTATTCCTCCCATAAATGCAATGAATTTTATTCTCCATCCTCAAACCATCTTGTATGCAATAAAAGGACATGATATGAAAATTTATTTCTTTAACACTGTCTGGGAATTTATATCTAACTTAATGTTGCAGAGGAACTTCATTCCCACTTAAAGGCAATTCCGAATGCACTCAAGACAGAGCACGGAAAGTGTAAAGTTGCACCACCACATGATATCCTACGACTAAGTGTATTTTTAGTTTTCTTTTGAAATGTCTCAACGTATTAAAAGCAATATCTTTCATATGAAACGTTATATTGCCGACTTTAGTTCATATTATATGACGACAATGGTGTCACTTTGTAGAAACAGTTGAGAGTTAACAGAAGTCATTTGGAGGAATGAAATCCGCAATTGCAACTTGTGTTTGTGGACATGAAAGTAATGCATCACGTTTTCAACAGGTTCGAAGTGGTATAAGGAGAAGAGGAAAGATGTGACGGATTTTTAAGAGAAAATTGCTGGATGGTTGGTGATTTAGTGTAAAGTCTTTTATCAATTACGTAAAAGGTTATTTTCAGTGTAGTGCGGGAAATAATTAACGTGACGTCATAAACTGCCGGTACATAACTTACATGAACACACGTTTGCCCTAATCCAATCTTACTTTATTACTTATTGAGGTGGCAACAAGCAACCCGGAGGGGTCAAGGGCTTTACAAAATGAGGATGATATGTTTCTCCAACAGGCTCGATCTTCAGCGTTCTCCTGTAGATGATAACACCAAGCTAACGCGGACAATATTTCTCCTGGTCTTTCCAGCGAAGTCTTGGTCGTCTTATTTTGCGATGTCCTTTGAGTGCGTCTTCAAATACCTTTCGCACTGGATCATTTGGATCCATTCAACTGACACAGCCTAGGCAGCTTAAACGCGATATTTTGATATGCAAAACTACGTCCATGTAAGGTTACAGATTATACATCTCGTGGTTCATTCGTCGTCGATACTCGCCGTTTTCTATTATAGGACCATATATTTTTTTAGAGCATTTTTCTCTCGAAGACTCGCTGTGATGTGTCATCAGCATAGGATATGGCCCAGGATTCAGCGCCATAAAGCAAGAGAGGTTGTATGAGGTTGTATCATTTCTCGAGAGAAGGTCATATCTCTGAGTTGCTTGCTTAGCCCGAATTAACATAGACAATAACTAGGCTGACGTCCATTATCTCGAATTTACAACTTTTATCAACGTTTGCCGTCGGTGGTGAAATGGGAAGTGTGTGCGCCTCTTCTACATGAGATCCTGAGTTCGGTCTCTGCTCTGACCACCTTAAATTTCTTTCGGCGGCGGTCACCTCGCATAGTGACGGTGATACTATCGAATATTTAGCCATGGAAAACCTTCTCAATAAACTGTTAGGAACCGTTGTAAAACTGAGGGTCCCAATCAGTGAGTATAAAACAAAAAAGCGCACAGTTTATTGAGAAGCTCTCCCCAATTCCTTCATGGGATATAATGGGACACCATTTTTTTTTTATCAACGTTTGACCTTTCATCCAATCGGCTGAATCTTCTGCTTGTCGAAATCATTAATTTTGTCTCGTTCTCTCTTACAGCTAAGCCCACTTTTGCTAATTCGGTCTCAATTCTCGAAAATACGGCAGTAACTTCTCGTAGATTTCGCCCAATGATGTCTAAATCATCAGCTAACGCGAGCAGCTTGTGACTTTTGCTGCTGATAGTTTTTTTATTCATGTTGACTGCAGCTTTTCTCACGATGATCGTACTAAATCCTACCAAATGGTTCGATGAGATCTTCATTGAAGTTTTCGTGACGATGAGTGGGATTCAACAAAAGCGTGCCAGCTTAGCAGCAATACCAAGCTCCGTCATAGCTTAGAACAGTTTTCCCGTATCAGGCTATACAAGGCAGCCTTATAATCTAGAAAAAGGTGGTAGGTGTCGATTTGTTTGCCGCGGGTTTTTTCCTGGAGTTGTCGTAATGTGAATATCTGGTCGATAGTTGACTTTTCAGGCCTAAAGTCACAGTGATAAGGTCAGATGAGATCTGCAACAAACTGTTTTAGTCTTTCGCACATTACGCTCGAGAGGACCTTGCATGCGATTAATAAAAGACTTTTTCTACGGTCGTTTGTATATTCATTCGGGTCGGCTTTTTCAAAACACAACACAGTATGCTAAGACTCCAAACGTGGAGCATGCATTCGTCTAGCCAGATTTTGCATATGAGCTGATGCATGGACCTTTCCAACTCATAGCCGCCAGCCGTAAACAGCTCAGCCGTTAGTCCATCAGCACCAGCGGCTTTGTTGATCTTAAGCGGGGGAATTGCAGTTTTCACTTCCCAATCCAATCAGCCCCTTATATTTTTCTAATCCATCTGTCCCCAAAGTATACGCAACATCAATTACCCGCAACATATATTTCAACCAGCCCTTGTCACTCTCGAATAAACACACTTACTAACAAACACATGCACTCAGTCGACGGTGTATAATAAACCACATAACGGCAGCCAACTGGATTCAGTGATGACAATGACAAATGCTGCATTGTAATTTTCCATTATATCACTACAACCGGATTACATAATGCTGAGCTAAACTAGCCTTATGGTCAGTCGCTTTCAAACATCTGATACGACAAACCATTGAACACGATTGTTCAAGATATTAAATATACTGATTATAGAGTCTTAGGCTTACTATTGGTCGATACCGGCTTTGGCTGACTATTCCAACAAAGGGGCTTTGGCTGGCTACTCTGTTGTGTTTATCGATTTTTCGATAACCGGTCTTACTTTTCCTTAATGACTGTGAGCTGTCGACAACCGGGTACGGAATATTCATACCGATTTACATCACTGCACACCGAATCAAAAACGATCTCACCGGATCTATAAAGTTCATACAGAGCCAGTAAACTGGATTTCACCCCCGAATCATAGGCGTGTGTACCCTATTAACTTAAATCCAAGGTCTGCGAAGTCTCTATTTCAACCCTTGCTGTTCATGATTCGAAAGGTTTATTGGATCCTACCGAAAGATCCCGGACACGACTGAAGTTACCACGTTGCAAAGGCTCATACAGATGAAGCAGTACCGAAAGGCTTCAAGGAAAAAATGCTCGAAGACATTTGTGGACCAATAGTCGATAACGATAGGTATTAGTTTACCTGGTGTGGCTATAGGGCGTTCAAGCCAAATGATATCTTATCCCGATATTCCAGGGGGTGGCTGAAGAAGACATTAATCCCTGATAAACCAATTAGTACTTTGAAAAAAGGTCCTAAGATCATTCAGCCTAACGTCCTGAATATCTGATAGATCTAAAATTAAGTAAGATCATCGCTGTTAGCTCCTGCTGACACAAAAGGCGGGTAGAACAATCTGAGAGGTTAAACGCTCTCGTCCTTTTTTGCATCCCCACAACTTCTGCAGTAATCATGAGCTGTGATGAGCTGTGTGTAACTGTATATTAAAAAGTGTCCAGTGATCACAGGTACTATCATAGATATGACTTGCTTGGAAATAGATACCAAATGTAGCGAACGATTTAGGTCATAACTTGGCCATACTTGTCTGGTGAACTTGATCACCAGATCATGTATCATTCACATCTCAGAGAGCTTCGGTTTTAAGAATTAGTTTGAATGCAGACAGGAGGCAAACCCACATGGTCAATATCCAATGGCGCAGGTAAGGTAGTTCCTAACCTCAGCAGCTCATCTGCTCTATGGTTTCGTGGAATGTTACTGTGTTGTATCACGGCAATATCAGGACGTTTATTAAGTTTATGGTACATTCCGATATTGACGTAGATAAGCGAATGAAAACAGATCATTGGCTTAATCTAGGACATGCTCATAGAATGTATAAAGATGAAGCAACTCACAGGGTACTTAAAGAACATACTCGTAGGAAACCGTAAAATAGGTCGGCTCAGACTACGCAGGTGGAGTCAGGTGGATTTGTTCCTGGGAGAACTAAGTGTGATTACTGCACTGTGCAAATTACGAAGTTGGTATTTGGTATCAATAGTAAAGTAATCGAAAACCGAACCACCTTTTTTTTGGGGGGCATCTAGCTATCCCTTTGAAATGCCAACATTCGCAAATTGTATTTATTGTACAAAATTACTACAACAGATCGTGAATACCGCTAATATTTGCATTATTTTGTTCATATTTACAAACTTAGTGTCGAAGCAGGGATAGCAATCCCTCGCGTAAGCCAGCAATTATGTCGCAATGCAAAGGCTTAGTTGGTCTTCTTTGTTACCTATTAGGTTTAGTTAGGGTTGCGTGTATCTGACCCTTGTACTTGAGAACATGGGTTCGATTTCTGGCCCGACCACTTTACATTTCTTATGACGACGATGACCTCGTATAGCGACGACAACACTATCGAATAGTTCGGAGCCGGTTGCAACGTGACGTCATAATCCCTTCATACATAATAATAGTCTATATACTCACAGTCATTCACACCCCCATACTTCCCTGATCTACCCGTCATCTAAGGGTACACAACATCCACCTAACTCCATCAAACACACAAGTTCTGTCGACGTTGTGTACATAGTAGCAGCGAACTAGTTTCAATGACCACACAAGAATGAATGCATTGATGTAATTCTCATTTGTGTCACTACAGCAATGGTATTTAAAGTTAAGGTGGACTCGCTTCCGAGCGCACAACCCGATAACCTACCTTTGGTAAAGACGGTGTAAATTCATTTCTACACAGGGGGCTACGCGCACTGTTCATATACACCAGGTTCGGCTTACTGTTCCTACACAGAGGATCACTATTCCTACACAGAGGCTTCGGCCCACTGTTCCTACACAGTGGATTCGGCTCACTGTTCCTACACAGGGGCTTCGGCTTACTGTTCCTACACACGGGATTCTCTTCACTGCTCCCACTAAGTGGGTTCGACTCACTGTTCCTACAAAGGGACTTCGGACTAAGTTCCGCAGGAGAGTATTGTTAAGCCAAGACTAGTGCCCAGAAGAGTTGTCTAGCCAAGACTAGTATCCCCAGAAGAGTGTTGTCAAGCCAAGACAAGTGCCCCCGGAAGAGTGTTGTCAAACCAAGACAAGTGCTATTAAACTAAGAGGAGCGTTGGCAACGAGTGAAACAGTTAACGGTATTCCTTTAAATCAAATTCCTATAAAAAAATTAAAGATCAATAATGAATCTGAATTCGAACCACCGAAAAGGCTAAACTATTCTGTTCTTATTTCGAAAGGTTTGGTGGATCCCAACGAAAGGCTCTGGACATTACTGAGCTTACCTCAGCCCTCGACAAAATCACGTTAAATGGTGTAAATCTGTAGGTTTCATTCAGATAGTGTAAAACTAGAAAGCGCATAGTTCATTGACTGCGGGATAGTCTCGCTTGTGTTTTCATTGGATGTAATGGGAAAGTATTTATTTAGGTTAGATTGAGAATAAGGATTTGACGCATTTGTTCATCGATTCATTGTCCGTCTCTGTTTATACACTTAAGCCAGTAGATTGGCCTGCTATGCGTTCTCCACCCTCACGAGAGAAACATCTGATATTCTACAGGAAATTCGTGCTGCGTATAAATTTCCTCAGTGGTCTCCAATCGGTTCCCCTTAGTTTCTCTAAACTTAATATTGTGACGCCCGAAAGTTGGGTGAGTCTTAATCCTGAAAAAGCAAGGCAATATCAGAGAAATATGTCCTCAGAGTGGAATGTCCAGTTCGAGTTTCTCCAGCTTTATAGGCACTCTGGTGTTGTTCCCATCCTGGTCGCCCTATAGGATCCTTGCCGTTCCGTTCCCATCGGATAATCATATGTGGGGTTTCCTTGGTCATTGTTAATGTTCGGCCCTTATGGCCTGTAAAGGTTTCTCGTATTTCATATTCATAGCTCGTCGATTGGAGCCTATCCCAGTCAGTTCATCTATTGTCTCTGTTCTCAAAACGATGCCGTGCCCTGGACTCCATATAATCTCTAGGTAAGTGGTGGAGAATACCTATTACAGTAACAGAATCTGTGAATGCTTAAATCTGTTCCAGCGATAGGAAAATATTTACAGCAAGAACATCCACAACTAAAGGGGGTGTCATGCAACCTGTGTCTATCGGATGTTTTGTAGTCAAGAATATCATACTGTAGGGTATACATTCTGATTAGATTATTGAGAGATATGGTGATGTCGACCAGGTCACACTCCCTACAATATATCCCTGTCTGGATATTTTTGGCGAACAGCCAATCGGGGACCGGTTGGATAATAGTCCAGCAAGACTGTCTCATTGAATTCTCTGGATCACAATTGTTACTGACTGTCTCATTGAATTCTCTGGATCACAATTGTTACTGAGTCGTCGCCAGAGTGCAAACTTCTTCCAAGAGATGAATATATCAAGTCCATGAAATCAATCTTCCTTAACTCATCACCTGCCCAGGAATACCGCAGATCTCTTAACGAGATGACTAAGCAGAACGATATTCACCATTTGTGGGTGCCAAGCTACAGGGACATTCCGGGGAACTGCCCAGCGTATAATCCGGAAAGTTCTATTTTACACGTTCCATAAGAATTGGAAAGTTTTACCTTACCCTTAGCTAAAAGCGGAAAGAGTTGTATGTAATGATTCCTAAAATGTGAGTAAGGAGCTTAGATTGCTTACATAGAAGACAGATACCACCTATATTGGATAGGAGGTGATGTATTAACTAAATATCTCGTCCCGTCCTAGGCCCAAGAATTAACCATTTTTGATGGGTCAGGAGGTGATGTATTAACTAAATATCTCGTCCCGTCCTAGGCCCAAGAATTAACTATTTTTGATGGGTCAATGACTCATTGGTAGACATGACAGTTGTAAAGATGCAGTTTTCTGCTTATGGCAAGGATTTTCAAGAAGCAGTATGCCCACATTGCTATCCTTCTTCTTTAGCGTAGATGGAGATTTGTCTCATTGAGGAATTTTGAGCTTCTTAGAGTGAACAAAATGTCTCTCTAGTTAGCCCTTGGACAAAGGACAAACAAAAGTGAGCAACTCCTAACCTAACCAAGCCATCGATGCCAACCTTCTATCGTACGACCGTATCATTTAAAGTTAGACAACATATTTTAATAGTCAAACCATTTTCCCTAATATTGTCTCGAGCTCTTCCAAAAATCAATGTCGCCCAGTGTAATCTTTAGTACTATTAAATATCAGATATACGCTTCTACTTGGTAGAAGAAAAATAAACTGCTAAACAAACAATTTTTTGCCACAAATAAAAAAGAAAGGACCTTTTTATCTCCCGTCCTGGTGATATGTCGAACAACAACTTTTGGAGATATTTCACACCACTAATCGTCCTTTTATTTATTGTAAAGATTTGCCAGTTGAACTGAGGCAACCTTTCTTTATTTGTCTTTAGACACCTGTGTCGCAAGATATTCAATCAAGTACTTGACAGTCTGTTGCATGGACGTTGCTGCTCGACAAATAAAATGGAATGGGAAACAATTGCATTGTATGTTTCCATTAGATGAGCAAGCCACTTTCCAGTTTGCAGTGAAATCCAAGCAAGTTAATATTGAGTTTTGTTCCTGCCAAACAGGAATTCAAATAAACTAATATTAACCCATGGTGAGGCGATGGAATGGATGGATGATTGCACAAAATATGAAAGGGAGTCAAACGTACAATGCTGGATGGAGTTGACTTCATGCGACATGCAGCACAAGAAAAACATCACATAAAATACCAAGTAATGTAATATTGTGCGGTTGCAAATTGTAAAATGTTGCAGACGACAAGGAAAGAAACCATGAAATGGAACTCAAATGCGCACCATCATATATAACATCAATGCATTTCCATTTCCGTTTCCGTTTCCGTCAACAACCACAACAATAACAGCGGCAACAACAATGCGAGTACTACTACAAGTAACAATGAGAGTGGGAAGGGTAACGATGTCCTTTTTTTCGGTGTATTGTTGAGTATGCACTCGAATGAGTGTAATGCAATCCATGATTTTTCCGTGAGCACTTTTTGGATCGGTAGTTTCCATTTGTGACACAGGGTCTTTTAATGTAAACAGGGAACAAAGTGGAGAGAAATGTGGATATGCGGTCGATCCAATGACAGGGTTGAGAGGAGATATGGACATGGACTTGGTTGTGGTGTCGTAAGGCGAAACATATTTACTGCTGTAATTGGCCTGTTTGGAAGGATGAATGGCTCAATTTATGCATAGAAAGTGGATTGGAAATGTCAATACGAACATCAGTGTGAAATATTAACAAATTTGGTAAAATCACACACGGGTAGATTATTTAACTGGCAGTGCAGGGAAGGAAATAGGGTGTGCTGAAACACTTTTTTGGATAGTTCCAAAATTATGCAGATTGAGGAACTGAATACAGGAATAAACATCGGGAGAGCTTCTCACTATCAGTGAGATGTATACTTTCTAGTTTTTATACTCACTGATTGGGACCTATAGTTTTACACCGGTTCCGAACGGTATTTTGAGAAGCTTTTTCATGGCGAAATACTTGGTAGTGGTGCCATCACTAAGCGAGGTTACCGTCGTCGAAAGAAATGTAGGGTGGTCTGAGCAGGGGTCGAACCTACATACGTTCCCATGTACAAGAGCCTCGAACCCTAACCATTGCACCACCGACGGCCGCAGGAATACAGGAATGCCAAACTTTTTCTCGCGAGCCACCTTTAATGGTGTGGTTGAAGTTAATATTTCTAAAGTAGAAGTCCAGAAAATATTTATTTTCCAGTACATCCTAATGCACAAAAACTACTAAGAACCAGGGGGCTATTATATCTTTGATACCACAAGATTTTTGGCTGGGGAATGATGGTCATGTCAGCAAACCTTCTAAAATGTTCATCGCGGTATATCCTGAGCGCCTATGGCCACGGAAGGGGTTTAAAGGATGTGCGGCAATGTACACGAGTAGTGCAATTCGTGACATATACATATGTCGACCTTCGGAAAAAAAACGTTGTCACTCATGTCCCAGATAGGCAGAACTGGACGAGATGATTACCTATGAATTGAAAGTAATTTTTGTTTGCCTTTACTAGTTTACTTTAAAGTAGACAGTAAAATAGGATTCGAAATAGCAGAAATACTTGCAGATTAATGTATTGTATGAAAGGAGAAGCCAAGAAAATCGATCAATTTGATCAATTTGTATCAGATAATTACTGATAAATATGCTTCTGTTATCTGACTTAAAACACTGTCTACAATTACCTCGAATCTATAACGAAATGGCTAACCAATTTGGTATACACTCTTTATGGATGTCGGATTGCAGGGATATAAGTCACAGAGACGGTCGTCTTTTGCCCTAGTTTCCACAGAATCTGGAACACGTAGGTGAACCCATTTATACATGTAAAGTCATTCTTGAAATTGAAGCTCTAAGTCTATATCTAAGTCTAAGTCTAAATACTTATTATCCACTCTTATTTTTACACGCTGCAAAAAAAAACGGCCCCAGTAACATATTGCAGGAACCATGTATATGCTTGTAAGCATTATGTTCATGAACTGAATATCTGTTGCTTTTTGTTTCTTTGTTGTCTGTCACGTTTTCGTTTTCAACAGTTTTCAAAATACACAGCCACGTTTGGTCACAAAGGTACATATTATGACCTATTAATCAGTGTCTTTCCCAACATGTAATGTTGAGTAGCAAACACAATGTGTTTGGACACAAGTTTACTGTATTTGCGAAAAGCTACAAACACGCTATATTTGCATCCAAACAACAAAAAGGACAGATGATAATGATCATCTGATGAAGGCAGATACACACCTACATATACTTCAAATCTCCACTTGCATTGACTATTGAAGCTGTGGGGATGAAGAGGATGATGATGAGATCGCCGAAAGTCTACTTTGTAGATTTAGATAGTTATGCTGAATGATTGTAGAAGTTTTCTGCGTAGTACAAGTTTCGTCATTTGGAACTTATCTTCCCAAATCTGCATCCATTAATCACAATATTTAAATTTTTAGTTTCAACGATGGGGACGGAACTGAGGTCACGTGGGACAAGGTGTAGCTCCTGCGATATGAGTAATGTGTTATGGATGTTGAAACACCCAAGCATTCTTTGCAGAATAGACACAGAGACAATTGAATTATACAGACTGAATGCAAACCTAAATAGAACTAAAATGTGTTGAGACGCAAGGAAGAAACAGTTTCCTGGGGTCTACCTCCTTTGGAAAGCTTTTCAATTGAGCATTGCGTGTCTTTCAACTGAGTCTTCCAAGTTTTGCTGAGTCTTTGCGATTAATTCCGGATGTCAAACTGCTTTAGAGATAGCATTTACAGAGCAAAGTGCAAAGGTCTCTCAGATGTTGGTATATGCTCAGAATAGGGCTAAATCTGTAATTTTGGAGTGATAAGGCGTATTCCGATTTATGCGTCACCACCGTCGGTGGTGCAATGGTTAGTGTGCGCGGCAATGGTTAGTGTTTGCAATGGTTAGTGTGCGCGGCTCTTGTACATGAGATCCTGGGTTCGAACCCGGCTCTGACCACCTTCAAATTTTCTTTCGGCGGCGGTCACCTCGCATAGTGATGGCGACACTATCGAGTATCTAGCCATGAAAAACCTTCTCAAATTACCGTTCGGAATCGGTGTAAAACTGTAGGTCCCAATCAGTGAGTGAAAACTGGAAAGCGCACAGCTCAGTGATTGTGAGAAGTTCTCCCCAGTCCCTTCATGGGATGTAATGGGAAACCATTTATTTTTTTTTTTTAGTCTAATGAATGGGGATGTGGAGATATTTAATATTTGAGAATTTAAAATGTGCTATTTGACAATCCACACCACACTGCCATTGACAATTGACAACCGTATTGAGGAACAAAGTACGTACGGGGCAGTATCATAGATTACCAGCTCAAAATGCAAAAAATTTTGGGCTCTCCATTATCAGAACTGAGAAACGGTTCTTTTTCGGAGTCGGTGTGCTGTAAATCATAGATAAAGGAAATAATAGATATAGCACGACCATTGTCAACTTTGTTCACTAGGTGCTGTCCTGTACTACTGCCACTTTCACTGAAGTTTCCCATAATTCTCATTGACGTTTGTTCAAAATTGTGGAAAATATTTATTAAAGTAATTTACACAATGGAAAATGTGACAAAATTTATGTGATTTTATATAATAGCATTTGTTTCTTATATAAAGAAAATTTCAAAGCCAAGAGGCCGGTGTTGAGATATCAATAGGAGAAATCCCGTAAGACCGCCCAAAGATAAACATCGCGGAACGCATTATTAATCCAATTACCGGCTGTAATAAAAGATCTAGGGTAGATGGCAAACCGGGAATATGGCCTTTTATCGAGGATCTTACTATTGACTAGGCATGTTCAATTCTTGAAGACAGCAATGTGATTCGTCATTCAAAGCCATTCGGCGATCAATGCGAAAACGTTACAAATTCTGGAATCGCTGAAGGAACAAAAGTGAAATGATGGGGGGGGGGGGGGGAATTATCCATCATTTCATTACACTGAAAAAATATTCTTCGTAAATGCAATTAAATCCTTCATATACTTCATGACCTCGTCTATTAAGTTTCAGTTAAATTTTCTAAATGTTTGCATAGATTATACGATCATTTCATATAAACTCCTTTTATGAAAACTGTCCATAGGATATATAAAACATTTTCACATATTCTTTTAAATTTGTTCGTAACATCTTTGAAACATTTTTATAGATTCTATAGATTCTATTCACAACATCTATGAAAAATTTTCATACATTCTACGACCATTTCATACACAATGCCTTTGTTAAATCCTTCCTAGATTCCAATGCGCTCTATTCATTTTCAGTCAAGGAATCTATAATGAAATTTTCTTAGATTCTAGACACGAAATCTATGAAAGTTCTTGATAACATTTGTGATCCATTTTCATTGATTCTGTCAAATAAAATCCAAGGAACCTGTACATAACATCTATTAAATATTTTCATAGATTATACTACCATTTCATATAAAGTCTTATTGTGAAATCCTTAGTAGATTCTACGAATTTCTCCATTAATTTTCAGCCAATGAAACATTTCATAGGATATAAAATATTTTCATAGATTTCATTAAACGAGATTTGTGCAATTTTTTCGTAACATCTATGAAATATATTTATACATTTTATTCAAAAGAAATCTATGAAATTTGTTTACAGCATAAATAAAATATTTTCATAGATTTGATGAAACTTTGGGATCACTTCCAACAGTATATCAATTTCAAATTCATAGACAGATCATCCTCAACGATTGATCTGAATGATGCAGATTGATCTGTATGTAATAAATAGGGGTAGCCAGTCGCACTAAATGAAAATTGATCTTCTACAACCATCATCAACAAACTCTTGTCGACTCTATCGAGTCGCAAGCGACAGTCGCATCGTGTAAATCGGCTCGTATCAACTTCAAACTGGTTTTCAGCATAGATTAATAACATATAGAGTAACTAACTCGCTCAGTAAATTGATGACATTTAGTGTGTTGCAGATGGGCGGTTGGTTGTTGGAGAATATTGCTTTAATAATAGCAGATAGAGACAATGGTTCAAACCAACCAACAATAAATCAGCAACGGAATTTCGTTTTGTGCGTTATCTATCTATTTGTATATGATTGTTCTTATCAATGGATTGGGCTGACTATTCCTATGAATATACCCCGTTAAGAACCGATCCCGATCCAATCTCACTGGACTTGAGCTGCTCCCCTCAAACTCAACTCTTCACATGTGCAGCAGCCTAAGTTCCCCATTATCCTAAACCGAACAGTCTGCGAAGTATCTGGAGAGTATTTGTGGGTCGTTGTTCGTGCAATGGTAGTGTACGCGGGTCTTGTATATATGAACTTGGGTTCGATCCCTGCTCTGACCACCTTACATTTCTTTCGACAGCGGTCACCTTGCCTAGTGGCGGCCACACTATCGAGTACATAGCCATGAAAAAGCTTCTAAAAATGCCGTTCTGAACCGGTGTAAAAGTGTGGGTCCCAATCAGTAAATGCAAAAGTAGAAAGCGCACAGCTCATTGATTATGAGAAGCTCTCCCCAACCCCTTCATGGGAGGTAATGGGAACAATTATTTTTCCCCGGAGATCAGAAAAGTGCTCTCAATCCAAGACAAGTGTTTCCTGAAGAGTAACGTGACTCGAAGACGAGTGTCCTCAAGTGGACAAGTGTTCTCATGATACTATTTTCAGGCCAATACAAGCCGCCGGTGGTGCAATGGTTAGTGTGCGTGACTCTTGTACTTGAGATCCTAGGTTCGAACCCTGCTCTGACCACCTTCAAATTTCTTTCGGCGGCGGTCACCTCGCATAGTGACGGCGACACTATCGAGTATATAGCCATGAAAAACCTTCTCAAATTACCGTTCGGAATCGGTGTAAAACTGTAGGTCCCAATCAGTGAGTGAAAACTGGAAAGCGCACAGCTCAGTGATTGTGAGAAGTTCTCCCCGGTCCCTTGATGGGATGTAATGGGAAACTATTTTTATTTTATTTTTACAAGTCTTCGTAAACCAAGAGGAGTATTTTCAACGAGTGAATTTGTTAATGCTATTTCTGTAAGTCAAATAATTTTGTAAATTAACGATCAATAGAAAATTTTAATTGGCAAACCCAGTAAAAGGCAAACTATTCTGTTCTTATTTCTGTAAATTTCATGAAATCCAACGAAAATCCCTGCACTTGACTGGGTTTACCTCTCAGCCTTCGATAAAACCACATTGCAGCTGTGTAATGAGATTTTGTATTTGAAATTTTGAACCAACAATATACATTTTGGGAAATGTTTCTCGGGAAAGTATACAGTTTTCTAAAGGCGATGGTCGCCGTTATTACAGTAAAGTTATCAAATCTCTGTAACTGTTATTGCCGAGATTTCGTTGGGTAAAACCTGCCATCTTAAATTCCCGCGTTTGTCATAATCTTATATGTATCTAGAAGTTGAAGTTGAAGGGGCTAAATGAAAAAAAATTAATCAATTCTTTTTAACACTATTATGCTACAACCCAGTATTATCAACTATATTGGGTATTTTTGCTTTGGTTTGTGTCTAGACTAACATATGTTGGCAAATTTCTTGTTTCATGGGAAGTTTTATAGGTGGAGCCTGCTACCAATATTTAGTACATATATATTGCAATTTTGAACCCAATAAAAAGTAAATTTAGAGAAGACAAAGTGAAAGAAATTTTTAAAAAAAGAAAAGTTTCTTGACTAACTGAAGTTTCTTAAAAAAGTGAATTTTCTCAAAAAAAAAATACCTGCTCATATTCTTAAAAAGTACAATTTCTAACAAAAGGTACATTTTCTTAAAAAAGTAATTTTTGTTAAAATAAGTAAAAGTAAAAGTTACTTATTTTGTTAAAATAAGTAAAGTACTTTTTCTTACAACAAATTGCATTTTTTTCAAAAACTACCTTTACATTAAAGAGTACCGGGTTTGTTAAAAGAAATATCTTTTCTTGGGATAAGTACCTACTCTTGAAAATGTACTTAGTCTTGAAAAAGGGATCAATTCTAAAAAAAATTCCCATTCCTTAAAAAAAAAACTTTTCTTCAAAAAAATACCTTCTCTAAAAAAAATACCTTTTCTTATAAAAATTCCTTTTCTTAAAAGTACCTTTTCTTAAAAATAAAATAATACATTTTCTGTCCTTTTCTTGAGATAAGTAGCCTTTCTGAAATAAGTAAATTTTCTTCAAACAATAGCCTTTGCCTAAAAAGGGTACCACTTCTTTAAAAAGTACTTCTTTTTAAAAAAATTCATTCTCTTATTGCTTTTTCTTCCAGAAAGTACTTCTTCTTAAAAATAGTACGTTTTCTTAAAAAAAACATTAGCTTTTAATATAAGAAGTACCTCTCTTTAAAAAGGATCTTTTCGGGAAAATATAGTATATATTCTTACAAGAAGGACCTAACAATATATTTTAAAAAAAATTAATTTTAAAAAAATATATTTTCTTTCGTGGCCGTTTGTGGTGCAATGGTAGTGTGCGCAGCTCTTGTGCATGAGAACGTGGATTCGATACCTGCTCTAACCACCTTAAATTTCGTTCGACGGCGATCACCTCGCTTAGTGTCGGCGACACTATCGAGTATGTAGCCATGAAAAAGCTTCTCAGTATCAATCAGTGAGTGTATAACTAGAACGTGGATAGCTTACTGATTGTAAGAAGTTCTCCCTAATCCCTACATGGGATGTAAGTGGAAACCATTATTTTTTTTATTTTATCATTTCTTAAAGATCCATTTAAATTCTCGTATTTTTCAATGGGCTCCTTAGGCGTGTTGGAACTAACTAGTACATAATATATAGCGAAAGGAACTTCGTTCCGACCGGGTGTCCCCTGACACCTAATGTAATTTTTTTTAAATATTAATTTCAAATTCTGTTCAACTTTAAATTTTCTTCACATAATTGACAGAGAATTTCAATTTCGCCGCCTTAAAATACAATCTCTGCATCTTCTAAGAAAGTTAAGTAAAACTTCATGTTTCACAAGCGCTAATCCCTTAGCGGACATGAAGAGCGCAAGGAAAGTAAAACTTAATAATTCTCTTATGGCATTTCTAAACATCGAACGAAGAGCGAAACAAAGTTTATTATCCCTTCAAGTCATGTTTTCCTAATAAACAAACATGAGGATTAGCCTGATTTTTCTCTTTATCCTTCGTCTGTTTGGCCCACATTTCCCGTGTGTGTGTGTGTGTATTGTTTGTTGCATTATTCAGCGATATCAGAATTTAAACCAACACAATCTCATCACATGCAAATGTGGGTGGATGAGTCAATGAATATCGTAAGAGGGGTGGGAAATGGCGACCACTTAAACTAGAGGCATTTGGAGTTTCCAACCTTTATGTGTATTTATTCTCATTTATGTTCTCATGTGGATATTGTTATTACTGATATTTACATTGTGGGATGGCTTACGTGATTGTGAAAATACTTCTTAGTTGGCTGTGGCCATCAGCTCTAAGCCATCATATTGAACTGCTTTGAGGTGCGTTTTTAGGATTAAGAAACAATTTTAGTGCCTTTGGATAAACTTATAAACAAACATGTAGACACTTTTGAGAGCTTATGCTTTAGTACTGTGTGTATGTAGACTTGTGGTTCTGTCGGTATACAATTGTGACCACATATATTGTGCGTCAGAGGCTCTTATTCTTTCCGCTATTGGTGTTTATGTTGTCGGCAAAACAATGACTGTCAAAGGTGTTTTCAAACAGTATTGTACCTTCTGATAGGAAATGAAGACTTGTTCTTTATATTTAACGTCTGCATTGGAACACATCGTCGACCTCAATTACGATGTCGACTCCGTTATTGTTTGAATGTAGCCCGTTATACTTATGGTTCAGACAGCACAGGTTCGTAAAGAATCTATGATCCCGTATACGACACCATTTTTTGGGATTCTGCTGGCTTTTGCTGGACACTTACACAACTAATATTCAGACGATTCATAGAGCAGACGATTCTAACAGACAGCTAGAGTTGTCTCATGTTTTTACCAGCTGTGATACACGCGCAGAAACTTAAGACAACTATACATCATTTGAGGAATTTAGTGGGGGCAAACGCTTTATTCTAGTGGCCATCGGTGGTGCAATGGTAATGCGCACGGATCTTGTACATGAGAACTTGGGTTCGATTTCTGCTCTGACCACCTTAAATCTCTTTCGACAGCTGTCACCTCACTTAGTGGCAGCGACACTTTCGAGTATTTGGCCATGAAAAGCTTTTCAAAATACCTTTCGGAACCGGTATAAAACTGTAGCTCCCAATCAGTGAGTTTGCACCTAGAAAGCACACAGCTCATTTGTTTGTGAGAAGCTCTCCCTAATCCCTTCATGGGATGTAACAGGACACCATTTGTTTATTTATTTACTTATAAAGGGTTTTTCAATAAAAGCGCTACAATAGTTTTTTTAAATAAAACAAAACCGGTTTTAGATACCAATGAAATTCTTAATTCCTGTGAAAGTACGTTCGATGCCATCCACGGGCACGCTTGCAGAAGTCCAGATGCTGAACCCAATTTTCGACGGTTTTCAAGCATAAATCGGCCGATACTGCTGCAATTTCACGTTCTATATTCGTACGAAGTTCATCAATCGTCGCTGGCTTGTTGGCATAGACCATAGACTTGACATAGCCCCACAGGAAATAATATAACGGCGTCAAATCGCCCGAGCGAGGCGGCCAATCGACTGGGCCATTTCGTGAGATAACACGTTCACCAAACTTGGTTTCCAATAAATTGATTGTGGCATTCGCTGTGTGGCTTGTGGCGCCATGCTGTTGGAACCACATGTCTTCCAAGTCCATATTATCCAATTGGGGCCAAAAATATTCGGTTATCATTGAACGGTAGCGATTCGCATTCACAGTAATGTTCCGGAAGAAGTACGGCCCAATGACGCCGCCGGCCCATAAACCGCACCAAACCGTAATTTTTTCGGGATGCAATGATGACTCATGGATTACGTGTCTGACCAATTACTGTTACTGTCTGACCAATAACACATATTTTGCTTATTGACGAAGCCATTCAGCCAGAAATGAAATTCAGAATTCAGAAATTGGACGTAGCGCTCTTAAAGTTGAGGCCACTGACTCCAAATTTCGGCAGTAAATTTTAATAATTTCGACTCGTTGTTCCATGATGAAATGGCAAACCTTACTGAAGAGAAATGTCAAAAGAGCGGGAAAAAATATGGCGTCGTTTACTGTCCCTATCGATTTACTTTTGTAGCGTCTCTGTTGAAAAACCCTGTAGGTATAAGGGAGTTATATTAACCGCATTTGCCCGCAAACAAATTTTGAATATTCCCTTAGCTAAATGATTCAGTGGTTCCTTCTGCCAGTGGTTGACCATTATTAACTGTGGGATGTGAAGATTGTATCAGAATGTGACTTTAGCTGATGCTGGATTTGGGAGTAATTACTTGTTTTAAAATTATTACCACCATAGGCACGTCTAATCTGTTTACGATATCAAGTGGTTCAATGAAATCATTCACTAGTTTCCATTGGCAAGTTTCTAATGACTCATAATCCTATCTTAGCCTCTTCAATATAGATATTTTCTTCTTTCCATCCTTTAATTTTTAACTGTTCAATATTATGTAGGGTACATTAATTACAGTGTCGCTAAGCCTTTCGTTAGCGCACCGCCATTACGTAGAGTTGCCAACCAATAATTATGCCCTAGGGAAACTTACGCCTCATTACACTGACAGTGTTTTATTTGTTTCATGCTGCCTACGTGACATCCGCCAAATTTAACTTTCAGTACATTGTATAAAATAGCTTAAGCTTAAGGTACACATGGTAACTCTGTTTTATGGATATTTGATGCGTGCTTTTCTACTCAATATCCTTGTGCCTTTTGGCTATGAATTGAAAAACAAGATATAAAATACTTAAAACGATATACTGAAGATGGTGAAAGAACGAATGAAGAAGCACCAGATAGAGGAGAGGGTAATGCAAGATAATGTGCCACATAACTTTTAATGAGTCTGGAGAGGATTATGGTGCGAACGATGGATTGTGATCGAAAAAATATTGTATTTCCATGCGCAATAGTTATGGGGGAACAGGATGAAAAGAAATCATTAGTTATTATAGCGTTACACCATTAAACGAAGGAGTTGAAGCACAAGATTTGAGTTTATTTTTATAAAAAATATATTTTTATAATTATGAAAATATGAAACATAAGGTACTACAGTAAATTTAAGAAGTTATAACAGACATCATTTTTAAATTTGTTTCCAATCTTGTTGCCTTTAAGGTTAAGGAAAAACAAATGAAAAACTAATACAGCTAATAAAAATATTTCTTTCTGTGTATCGCAGCAGACTATATAAACGTAACGAAATATTTGATATGTGATGATAGTTGTAATGCGTTTTATGAGTTGTTTGTAAGTTTTATGAACACAAGTGAGTTTTTCTAACATCCCAGAAAACCTCTATTTCTGGGATAGTTTTTTCAAACTTTCAAATTCAATCCATTGCAATTTTTGCCCCACCTTGAGACTAGAAGCATCACGTAAACGTCAAAATGTTGGGGAAAATTATTTATAATAATTATAATTATCAATATTAGTTTCAGGTAAATAACAACATGGATAGATTTCAAACATTCGCTTAAATCAATATTTTTAGATTAATAAATTTGTAGTTTTAAATTTTGTTAACATTTATAATTTTGATGTTTTCGCTTATATATGGGTTTGTGGCAATAGTGGGGGTTGAAACAATTCTCATTAATTTTCAAAATAATTTTTTCAAAAAAATTTTTAAATTTTTGCAAAAAAATCTTTATTTCAGAAAAAAACCTGTTTTTACGCAATATTGAAATAAGTTGTATTTATAGTTGACCTTTCCTATTATTATGATTTTCCAATTTAGTATCGGCTTGAGGTCATAAGTATGGCAAAAAGAAGACGAAGTTGTATAAATTTCCTTTTATCACAATTTATTTAGTTTCCAATATTTCGATCAAATTCGTTGATCATTTTCAAGGATCTAATATAAGAAAACTACAAAGATTTTATAAAACATTAGTGGAAACAGTAAACACAGAATTTTTCTTTCAAGTACAATATTGTCTGTTAGAGATTATTGAGTAGGAAATCACAATAATATTTATGCATATAATTACATTGTGAGGTAACAAAAGGTATACGACTAGTTGTTGCTGCAAGCTTTTGTCAACTAATTTGATTTTCCGCCTAAATTTGTCAATTGTATGTCTCTAAACTTGTGCACACTGGTCCGTATCGCGCTTGTAGTTGAGTCTTTTCTCAGATATAATATCAATAATATGTGGCATTTCCTGAAAGAGACGTCGCGAGTAAATCTTCTCAACAGTTAGAATTTTCACTTCGTTAAAGTTTGGCCTGTGTCCAGTTAACATTCAGTGGGCTGCGAGTGCTGTTTTCTGTTCTGAAAGCTTATAATGTGCCGTTTCGTCCGATTTATCTGATGAAATGCTCGTCTTCAGTTTAATCATCGTAGTTCATTCTGGCATATGTTGGGTTTGTCTCCGTAGCACTTGATTTCGTGCACCACATTTGGCTTGTCATCCGTATCGGTTATCGATTTAGTCCTACTAAAAAGGCGATTTAGGGTACAGTTAGACTTTGGAGCTAAATGGTATTTCTCCCTCTCATAAATGTTTGATTCTTTCCGAGAGTCCTGGCGCACACGTTATGGATTTAGATATCTTCTCCGGTCTCGTCTTATCCTTTGGTGTTGGTGGTTTCAAATCTGTTCGCATAAGCAAGTCGTCTATCGTGTTGAGGGAAAACTGTTCATTTGTAAAATAGTTCGTACCCTTCTCCTTATTTTCCCCATGAAATTCCACGTCGCATATTTTCACCACTCTGTTAACGAAATTGTTGGCCGTATTAATTATTGACCCTCTAGGATGCTTAGAACAATAATTTATCAGTCGTCCTAACGCTGTAGGCTTTTGATACCAGTCAACTTTTAAATTTTCATCTAGTCTTATAACTATGCAATCAAGGTATGGTAATTGTTGGCCCCTTTCCTCTTCAGCTGCCGATTGAACGAATTGAGCGCTTTCGTTGTGTCCTCCACCTTAGATTCCCCAATGGTTTCAAATATATCGTCCACAAATTTGGTTATAATTTTCGGTCTCCTCGTTAATGCATTGAGGGTCGTGTAATAATCCTTCCATTATAATTTCCGCCATTATCGGTGACGCTGGAGAACCAATAAGCATGCCCTTTCTCTATTCATAAAATTTGTCCTCATATTTAAAATCATGTGTATCCTTGATATAAAATGACAGCGATCCCATAAAAATATCCTGTGGTATAATCGTGTACTCCGCAATTATACTCCAATTTTTCTCTATGGTCCTTAATGCCAAACTTATGGGTATACTAATACTTCGTCTTAGTCTATTTTCAAGTTTTTTATCCTGGATTTGAAATCAATTGCGCCCTTAACATTATATTCAGAGGTTCCCGTCACATTTTTTAGTATTTCAACCATAAATTTGCAAAGTGTATAAGCAGGGGGGAAAGACAGTTCAAATGACGAATATAAGATGAAGATGGGAAATATTGTGGGCGATATATGCACGTATAGACGACTCAGGAGAGATCCGACATATACGGATGAGGATTCCCCTCTTATGCATTTTGGAAAGGATTCCCCTCTTTATGAATTTTCGGCAAACCATAGAATCTGGGGGCTGTAGATGTTCTCGTGCTTAATTTATTCCTCGTGGGCTCGTTAATTGACCTTTCGCTGAATAAATTATCGAATAGTCTGTTATTTTTCTCCTGTAGGCTTGACGTCGGATCTCTCCTGAGTCGTCTATACGTGCATATATCGCCCAGAATATTTTCCATCTTCATCTTATATTCGTCATTTGAACTGTCTTTCTCCCTGTGTCAGCGCTCATGATGAGAATGCCATTATTTCCCCCCAAAAAGTGTCTCTCGCTACCCACTGTGCCTAAAATAATCTTATTCCTCATGTCCAATTTTGGTTTGTAGAGGTGGTCATCGATCAAACCAACGAACTTCGTTCTTGAATTCTCCTGCTCTTCTTTGTTACATTTGAATAAATAAAGGGAATGTTGTCATTGTATTTGGGAATGTATACTTGGGTCAGAGAGACAATAACCATTGTATCGATACGATACGTTTCACGCAAACTTTTCTCTTTCACGTCATTTCTTCATTGTTTTATAATTTTTACGTTATATACAAATTATCAAAAACCGCATTGCGATAACATTTTACAAAATCTGTTTTTATCAGAAGAAAACTGGAATGAATGGGTCCGCCAAATAAATTTTTTTTTTTGAAAATGCTATAAAAAAAAAACCATTGAATATTTTCTCAAATTTCTTTTATATTTGAAAGTACAACCCCTCCGGTTAATAATTGAAAATAATTTTATTCAAACGGCTGCCTCCGCTGGCCATGCAGTAGCCTACACGATCGGTCCAATTTTTAAGCACATTATCGATTGTGTGCAGCTGTATTTCACTAATGGCTTCACGAATATTGTCCTTTAAAGCGTCAATTATCTCTGGCTTGTCGGCGTATCAGCTCTGCGGCTGATAATGCGATCTTCAAAAACAGGGCGCAAAACATCGAGTGTAGTTTCGGCTGTGTGGCACGTAGCGCCGTCCTGTTGAAACCAAATGTTGCCAATATCCTCCTCTTCAATTTTTGTGAACAAAAATTCGTTCAACATGGCCCGATAACGATCGCCATTGACTGTAACGGCCACTCCTTGCTCATTTTCGAAGAAAAATGAGCCAATTATGCCTCTGGACCAAAATCCGCACCAAACAGTGACTCGTTTTGGGTGTATCGGCTTTTCAATGTATGCGTGCGGGTTTTATGTGCCCCAAATGCGACAATTTTGCTTGTTTACATACTCGCCAAGATCAAAATGAGCTTCATCTGAAAAGATGATTTTTTTTTTGCAAAATCGGCATCTTCTGTAAGTCGATCGCAGGCCCATTTTTCCCATATTTCCCAGCGTTGTTCAAGCGTATACACAACCATATTCGTTCAGCGGATGGATAAAACTAATTATCTGTCAAATCAGACATGAGCTAAGTCTTACCATTCACGAAATAAACACTAGTTGGAAAAAAAACGTTAGATGGCGGACCCGTTATATTTAGCACCTAAAAAATCTGTGAAAAACAGATAAATCTGTCAATATAATAACGCTGCTCCACACGCTGAAAAATAACAAAATAACACATTGAATAGCAAACACAATGTGTTTGGACGCAAGTATACTATATTTGCGACAAGCTACAAGCACGTTATATTTATGCATCCAAACAATAAAAAAAGACAAATTTTTCAGCGTGTACACACACAGAACTAATGATTTTAACAACCCTAAATTTTGCCGCTGAATTGCAGTTGCCACAACCGAATTGTGGTTGTAGTGACTGAATTTAGTCGCCACAATTGAACTTTGGTTGAAACAAACTCTAATAAATTGTGACAGCTTCTAGTGCGGGGGTTTCGGCTTCTAATTCGGATGTGATGACTTGTGGTTGTGACAACCTCTAAAGTCGGTTTCGGCAAAATCGGTATTTTTTCTGTGGGATAATATACCTAAATACTTGGTGCAAAGGACTGATGAAATGCCTTGGTTGGCATTGGAATGACTATTATATTCCCAACCATCCACCGAAATAAACAATTTACAAGCAACGCACAACTGAAATTCGGTTGAATCATAATCGAATAAATTGTACCAGCCTCTAATGCGGGTGTTTCGGCTTCTAATTCCGATATGATGACATCCAAAATGGTATTGACAACCTCTAAAGTTGGTTGCGGCAGAAACGGTAATTTGTTCTATGGGATAATTTACCTAAATACTTGGTGCGAAGGGGGCTGATGAAATGCCGTGGTGGGCATTGGAATGACTACTATATGCCCAACCATCCACCGAAATATTCAATTTTGCTTCATCTTGTAGAAACTATTTTGTATTAAAAATTATTTTTAATATAAAATTATGATCTTGAACTGGGTTATGATTTAAAAATATATTTTAAATTTGGTTATATCACAATTATTGACATTAGTTTTAAAGTCATGCACAACAATCTCCACATTTATATTATATAGACATTGTGGTATTTGTATTTTTTACTACGTTTCGCACATAATATTTCAGATAAATTTAGCAATGACCAAATATCATGGCAAACATTGTCATGAACAATTAACCCTTTAACGTCGAAAATAAAACTTTTTGCCAGTATATTAATTTTAAATTGTAAAATTTTACACTACCTATACTTAGACATATCGAGCTCTATTTGCGATTATATCGTAAGCGACAAAAGTGAAATTTTACAGGAGAGCGTTTTTATTATTAGTCGTGTTTTGGTTACAAGCAAGCATTTATCGCTTGCTAAGTGGCAAACTTAGCGAAATGAATCTCGTCGCTAAGTTCTCGCTAAGTTCTCGCTAAGTGCTTCATACAAAACAAGCGAATATATAAGCAAGCGGTGTAACCAAAACACGCTTATTGTTTCCTTAAGCAGTGCAATACTTTATTTGAATTTAAATGGACAACAATATTATTAAATGGTAGCTTTTTCTAACTAGACCATTCATGTTTTGCATATGTTAATGTTTAAAGGTATAATGGCGCTTACGATACTTTTCGCGAGCATGCTGAGAGCCAATTGATCATAGTATTGGCGGATACGATAGTTTTTATGCTGTTTAATATAAATAATAAACTGAATTTTTATTCAATTAAATATATTTAAATAAAGTTTTCTTTTAATTTACATACTGCATTTATTATATTATACAGGGTGATTCAGGAAGTTCCCGACAAATTTCTCCAGCGTATTCCTCGACTCATTTCATGAAGAAAAGTCCACTAGGACCCTGTCCGAAAATGCAAGGGTGCGAAATGGCAGCGGGTTCAAAATTTTCGGATTGGTCGTCGGAGGGTAGTAGGGTAAAGTTGCTAACTTCTGAGCCAGTGGTCGGATTTTTTTTTGGTCTTGTTGGAAAGGTCTTGAAGAGGCCTTTCAGTATCAATAAAAGTAGAAAAAAGTCAAATTGCCGAGATACAGAGCTTTCGGAAAAAAATGGAAAAAAAATGCACATAACCTCAATTTGCTCAGCCAGATGGCAGGTAACTTATGTTTGTTGAAAGATAGCCATACCTCTTACCTTTCCAAAGTGACCTAAACGAAGCCCAGAGGTTTTACCGTTCCAAAGTTATGACCATTTTACTGAAATGCAAAAATGTTTGTTTTTGTTTTTGGAAGCGAAATAACAGCACACAGTTATTTGTTTTTGTAGATTAACACGTTTAAGATTTTATTTTAAAGACCTTTCCAACAAGCCCAAAGAGAAAAAAAATCCGACCACTGGCTCAGAAGTTAGCAACTTTACCCTACTACCCTCCGACCGCCAATCCGAAAATTTTGAACCAGCTGCCTTTTCGCACCCTTGCATTTTCGACATGGTCCTAGTGGACTTTTCTTCATGAAATGAGCCAAGGAATTCGCTGGAGAAATTCGTCCGAAACTTCCTGAAGAATTGCATTGAATTGAATTGAATTAAATTAAATTAAAATAAATTTAATTGAATTTAATTGAATTAAATTGTATTAAATTTAATTGAATTTAATTGAATTAAATTGTATTAAATTGCAATGATTTGAATGGATTTGAACGGAATAGTAGTGAATTGAATTGAATTGTATGGAATCGAAATAAATTGAATGGAATGTAATTGAATTCAACTAAATTTAATTTGAGTGAGTTTAGTTTAACTGTGTTGAATTTAATTCAACTGAGTTCAGTTGAATTGAATTGTATTGTATTGAATTGAATTAAATTGAATGGAAGTGAGTTGAGTTGAATTTAATTGAATTGAATGGAGTTAAATTGAATTGAATTGAACTAAATTAAATTAAATTAATTTAAATTGAATTGAATTCACTTGAATTTAATTGAATTAAATTGTATTGAATTGCATTGAGTTGAATGGAATTGAACTGAATTGTAGTGAATTGAATTGAATTGTATGAAATTGAAATGAATTGAATGGAATGGAATTGAATTTAACTAAATTTAATTCGAGTGAATTTAGTTGGCCTGTGTTGAATTTAATTCAACTAAATTGTATTGAATTGAACTGAATTGAATTGTATTGAATTGAATTAAATTGAATTGAACTGAGTTGAATTGAATTGAAATCAAATGATATGAATTGAATTGAGCTGAATTGAATTGAGTTGAATGGAACATAATTGAATTGAATTGAAATACATTTAATTGAATTGAATTGAATGGCGTTGAATTGGAGTAAATTGATTTGACTTGAATTGAATTGAACTGATTTGAATTGAATTCATTTGAGTTGAATTGAATTAAATTGTATTGAATTGCATTGCACTGAATGGAATAGAACAGAATTGATTGGAGTTGAATTAAATTCAATTGAATTCAATTAAGTTGAATTGAATTGCATTGAATTGAAGTGTATGGAATTGAAATGAATTGAACTGAATTGAATTCAATTGAGTTGAATTAAATTGCATTGAATTGAAATGTATAGAATTGAAATGAATTGGACTGAATAAAATTTGAATGAATTTAATTGAATTGTATTGAATTGAATTCAATTGAGTTGAAATGAATTTAATTGAATTGAATTGAATTGAATTGAGTTGAATTGAATTGAATTGAATTGAATTAAAATGAATTGAATTGAATTGAATGGAATTAAATTGAATTGAATTGAATTGAATTGAATTGAATTGAATTGAATTGAATTAAATTGAATTGAATTGAACTGAATTGAATTAAATTGAATTGAATTGATTTGAATTAAATTGAATTGAATTGAACTGAATTGAATTAAATGTAATTGAAATGATTTGGATTTGATTGAATTAAATATTCTTTTTTTGTTTCAATCTCAAGATGTCGTCCATGGCTGAACTACACCATTTCCAATTAAAATTTGAAAAAAATCAATTGGAATTTAAAAATTGAATTTGAAATTTGAAATACTTGAATTGAAATTTAAAAAACATCAATTGAAATTTAAAACACATGAACTGAACTTTGGAATACAGCAATTGAAATTTGAAATACATCAATTGAAATTTGAAACAAATCAATTGAAATTTAAAAGACATCAATTGAAATTTAAAAGACATCAATTAAAATTTAAAACACATCAATTCAAATTTAAAATACACCAATTGAAATTTAAAAATCTAATACATAAAATCGGTTAATAATTTTTAAATTTCAAGTGACAAATTTCAACTGATGTTCTTCAAATTTCAATTGATGTGTTTCAAATTTCAATTGATGTGTTTTAAATTGCAATTGATGTGTTTTAAATTTCAATTGATGTCTTTCAAATTTCAAATAGAATTTTTAAATTTCAATTGATGTCTTTCAAATTTCAAATATTGTTTTCAAATTTCAATTGATATTTTTCAAAATTAAATTGATATTTTTCAAATTTCAATTGGAAATGGACTATGACTCTGACTATGAAATTCAACACAAATACATACGAATATAGTAAAATAAGTATAATACGTAACAAACTATACTGAATTTGAAGCAAAATCAGCTGTTCTAATGATTCAACCCCTATTAGTTCAGCCATGATTTCATTGCTGTGTTTAAATTTGGCATTCACGTTTGGATTTTAAATTAAAATATAAATCAGAATCCAATTTGTAATGCGTATTTGATAAGTTTAACTAAAATTCACAATAAACATATTTAAATTTGAAAATTGTATTCAAAATTGCACTATATTTTCATGCCTGAAAATTTTATAAAGTGTAGAATATTAATTTATATACGAGTACCAAGTGAAATTATTTAATTGTTCTTTAAATTATGAAATGAGTTGGAAATTAAAAAATTGTAAAATATTATGTAGAACTTATACAAACTAAAAAATTGTATTTGAAAATAGATGTCGTGTTATTTAATTCGAAAAATTCGATACTATTTGAAGAGGGTATCTCTTTTTGTTTAATTTTCAAGTGTTCGTTAGTATATTTATTACAAATTGAGTGAAAACCTGTTAAACGACGTACAATGAACGGTTTTCGGTTTATTACAAAGTTAGGGTTTTAGAGTTTTAGGATTTTGGGGGGTTTTAGGGACCGGCGCACGGTTAGTTGGCAAAACTGGCTAACCAGATTCGCTGGATTTTCGCCTTTAAACGCTAAGCACATATCATGGAGAGCGTGAGATGGAAACTTAAAAAAAACATTTTAACTTCCCGTAAACAGCTTTGTAACACCCACAACTCATTGATTTTTTAAAATATTTTCCAATAAATCAATTGTCCAATAAATCTAATGTACATCATGTGTTAATGGGTTAAATTGAACCTCAATGCCCATAATGCTCATGCAACCACAAATAAATACATATGTTCTTGTATACATATTTGAATATTCGTACACAATTTATATCCGTTTAAGCATTTGCGATTATAAAGCCAAACATTTGTTTAAAGCATAAAGGTCTTGACCACAAATGTGTGGTGGTGGTGCGAGACAAAACAACAACAACAAAAATCAATAAATTGTAATAAATTCAATTTTACACTAACATTCTATTGTCTTCTTCTTCTGTACATGCCAATAATATCCGTTTAATCCAACTTCTAACCTCTTCCAACACTCCCCCTTTGCGGAATCTAAACGCTTCTATATTTTATAGAGACATTTACCTTCAATCCTGTATTATTGTCACTTGTATCTCTTTCCGCATGTCTGCCGCATCGTTGGTCGATTTGGTCGTATAATCATACAGTCGTTGCGTTGACTTTCTCATTTGCCAATTTATTCAAAGCAATTTCTTGTTGCAACAACAATAGTCTGCTGTTTTATATTTTTGCAATTGTCTAACAATATAAATTCATATGAGTGTGTGTGTAGATATTAAAGGAATACAACCATTTAGTTGCTTGGCATTGAGCCAAATAAATATCTGTAACGTTGATTTTTTTGTCATTTCCTTCTGGTCTAAACTATCAACATAATGACCTCATAATATCCAAAAAATATGGTTGGTATTAACAAATTGATTGAGACCTACCGACCCACCAGCAAATAGAAAATTTAATCAAATATATTTGGCACCGACAGGGAGGGAGAGGAAATATTTTTTTGATAATAATGGTTGCGAGGGAGGGTAAATATTTTTTGACAATAAAGTTCCGTTATTATATGATTTGTCGATGGTATCGAAGGATATAAAGTTCAATGAAATTTAATAGGTTATATTTGAGGTTAATTTTAGGATGAAATTTATAGTGATGACTCGAGTAACGGCCGTGTGCTTAAACATTACAGACTTGAATTTAAAAATTATATTTTAATTACCTGAACAATATGTTTTTCGAAACCATAATCAGACAAATATAAATAGTCGCAGTGAGAATTTCGAAAAAGACATTGCCATCCTGCAAAAATATTGCAGCTTACACACTGCAATTTTTGTCGTTTTCTGCTGTTTGGATGCAAATAATACGTGTGCTTTTTGGAGCCCGTCGCAAATATAATATACTTGTGTGCAAACACATTGTGTTTGCTATTCAATATTACATGTTTGCGACGCAATGAGTAAGGTGTTATAATATATGAGTTTGAGACTGAAATATATATGTGTTTGTGATACAAATGCAGCTGTGTTTGTTACACTGTTAATGCTCTCTCGAGAGCAAGATAATAAAAGTGGGACAACGAGAGATTCTATTTTGTAAGCGTGTATCCAAGGCTGATCTAGTAGAGGTTAACGCAGTAGGATTTGTTGTTGTAGTGGGCACCAACAACAGGGATTTTGTTTTTATTCTATGACTCTAAATCTCAAATTCAACACAAATTCATATGAACAAAAAATGTAAACAAAAAAAGTACAACAACAAAATACACTGAATTTGACAGATAGAGTCATAAGAAAGCAAAATCAGCTGTTCTAATGCTTTAACCTCTACTAGATCAGCCTTCCGTGTATCGGTATTTTTGCATTATTTTCTCAGTGAGTGATTCATAAATATTCCTGAATGCGCGTGGTACTTGCAGATGAAATTTCATATATTCAGTCGTCAATGGTTCGGCGGATATCAAAAGCGTTTGTTCAGTGAAAAAAAGAATAAACAAAGGCTCGGACGATTAAATGGTTTGTGATGTTGCTTTGGTTTTTGTGAATGTGTTTCGTATATAATTATATGTATGTATGCAACCAAAGTGAGAATCGATTTTGAGGAAAGAAACTGGAAAGGGCAACAACGTGACGCCCTTTGTCTGTCCGAGCCTTTACTGAGAAAATCGAAACAGCGGACTGTTTGTGCCTTCTGAAAACAGAAACGTGAGAGACAACAAAGAAAGCAGAAACAAAAGAGCAACACATTCTCATTTCATGACAAATAAAACAAATAATGCAAGTAACTGTAAAAAAGGGTAGTATAAAAATCTTTTTTTTTTGTATTAATTATTTATAAATGTGGATTTATATTGATAAAATTATTTATAATAAATAATACAAATATATAGTATTCAACAAATAATTCGTTTCTAAATATTATTATGTTTGAGAGGAAATAGGTACATGTTTCCACGTAAGTATATGGAGATTTGGGGGAAACATGCAAATGCTTCCACGTAAGTATATGGATATTTGGGATGAAGACCGCATATGTGTCCTTGTAAAAGCATACATATTTGCCAGTAAACATGCTACTGTTTGCATTTAAATACAAGTGTGTTTGGGACTTGCAAACATATGAATGTTTGAAGGGTGTTACAAACATATACGTGGTTCCTGCAGAATATGTTTGGGAGACTCTGTTACAGAGGCCGTTGTTTCAGCATGTAGTACAAAGTGAACAGGACAAAGGTTTTTCTGCTTGGTATAAAGTACAAATTGCATAACACATAATTTTGTGCAATGTATCCTGTATCATACAAGAAAAACCTACTCACAAAAACAACCGGCTGGGGCGACCGAGTTGGTCGTAATCGAATTTAGACGTTGTCACAACAGAATTTACATGTTGTCACAATTGTAGAGATTTATTTGACACCTTCTATTCTTCGGTTGCGTCAGACTATTAAAAATTGAATGAGATTGTGACAATTACCTCTGTTGGTTGCCATCACCGAATTGTTCTTAAATGCGGTTGTTACAACCAACATATTCAGTTGCAACAGTCGAAAAAATTCTTAAATGATGTAAATCGAATTTCGAATTTTTCATTAATTAATTTCAACTCTCAAAATTAGCAATTGTGTACAAAAAATTTCATAAATACAAAAGTTTAAAATCTAATTCAATTATTCTTTCATCTCTGAGTAAACACAAACATTAGCTCTGTTCCTGTACGTACTATCGTGCTTGTAGTGTTTTTCCAATTTTAAAACAAATTTGTTTATTTTTTCTATAGCAAAATGACACAAATTTCTGTCAAAATTAAAAAAAAAATAGTAAAACCAGTAAAAATATGACGTAAGGGAACAGACCTATTACTGAAGGTCGGCATTGTCAAGTTTGGGTACGCAAATAATAGAATATGTTCTTGTCGATTAAGAACCACAGGAGAGCCCTACACTCAAAAAATTTATGTTAATAAACGCGGCATGAAAACTGCTGAATAGGTGGAAGAAAGCGTATTTGTTATATCGGCAGATATGTGTTTGTTGTTTTAGCAACTATTTGGTCCATTATGTTATAAACACTGCTAACAGTTTGTTGTTAGGAAAATTCAATTGATGTAATATCAGATACGATAAACTGTCTGCTGATAAGTATCAAGAATTGTTTACTGAAATAGTAGACATTATTTTTGGAGCGTAAGTCTCGCAAAGCTTCATCAAATTCTATTCTTCGTGCCGTTTTTTATAGTGTGGTTGCAAATATAACGTTTTTGTAGCTTGTCGCAAATATAGTATTCTTGTGTCCAAACACATTGTGTTTGCTATTCAATACTATAAGTTTCTATATGTTAATGTATACAAGTTAATATATACTATGTTGTAATATATGTTTTCCTGACCCAAATATGGATTTGTTCATTGAAAACTGCTGAAAACAAAAACGTGATAGACAACAAAGAAACAAAAAAGCAGCAGATCTCAATTCATACAAACATAATACTTGCACGAAAGTATATGGATGTTCCAAACATGCATATGGTTCCTGTATAATTTTACAGAGACCGTGTATTGGCTAGCCAACAACTCTGACCCCATGTTGTATCTTTAAAAAATTAACGGTCTGTTGGCAGCAGCTGATGGGCTGCCCGTAATTTGCACTAGAAGCCTTTTGCCAAAATGAGCTGCAGAGATAAACGTGTAATGTTCAGGGTGTAATGCAGGTATCCTATTCGGCTACATCCTGGAATATTGGGATGAGGTATCATATAACTTGTACGCCCCATAACCATACCAGGTCAATTTACATTTTCAACGATGGGGACGAAATGTGACGTCCCGTGGGATCACAACGGTGCTTTTTTTGACTAAGTGTGTCAATAGTGACAGCCGCACCAACTGAATTTTGTAGTAGCGACTGAATTTAGTTGCGGCAAACTTAATTCGGCTGTGGGAGCCACAATTCGGTAGAAGCAACTAAATTATTGGAATAATTTACTTTTCAGTGTGAGTTGATACTTACGAATATTCGATCAATACTACTTCGCATATGTAAATTGCATATTTGAGTTTGTATATATACGATTGACGATCCTCCGATGGTATCAATTCAGGCACAGTAGTTAGGTATCTGATGATGAACTTGTAACGGAGTTCGAAACTAGTCATGTCAGTGAGTGTGCTTAACTGAATTGTCTATTATTCCAACAAACCCAACCATTTGTCACTTAGGAAATTGTTTTTGGCCTTGTACTCGTAAACTTGTAGTATGAACTTCTCAAATATATTAACATGTAAATTTATGTTTGTTGCAACCCCTTTTCAAACAAATAGTTCACTGAGTTTGTTAACAATTGTCATTTCAGCAGCATTTTAATAATGAAAAATGGAACAGTCTTGCATGTGACAGATATTAACATCATAGGGTGAAGATATCGACAAGTTACTACATCATTCGTAAGAGGGCCCTGTGCATCATTGAAAGTAGAGAAAGTGAAATTTCCTACCAAACTCAGAACGTAAAAAAACTAGAAAATTCAACAAATAATTCTATTAAAGAGGTGGATCGGTGAATTTACATTTTGCGCGTTATTACTTCAGATGCAACAGCACTTCCCTTTCCTCTGCCTAAACTGACTAAACCTGGAAAATTGGTTCGCAGAAATCAAATAGCTAAGGATCTCGGTAAATCTTATTATTTGCAGGGGATACTACAACTTGGGAAACTAAGGAAAATTAAACGTTATTTTTTGTGCCACCTTCGTATTATATGCTTATGAAAAATACATTACATTTTTGGCTTAGCTGACGTTTGAATCATAACCGACATCTGCAGTATGAATGATACCTGAAAGTGTGGTATGAGTAGAACAGTTTGTGGTGGGTGTTCAAGGCTTGATTGTTCCAACAGTTTGCCAGAGGAGTGAAGGTTAAATATTACTGTTTAGCCGAAAAGCGTTGTAAGTTGAATCTCACCATGAACGGTTGATGAATTGGCTAAGTTACATTTTAGAATAGTTGTGCTGTATGATTGTGTGACTGTTCTAACAGTTTGTCAGATTAGTGAAGCTTAATGTTAGAAAAACCAGATCATAACCGTAAGTTGTAAAGCTATCGTTTCCGATCACACTATAAACGGTTGATGAATTCGCTAACGACATTTCTGGGGGAATCGAAAAATAGATGACGCAACTACGAGATGGTTCGGGAAATCGGCTGGATGTTTTTGTTTAGAGTTGCAGATGATAATAGATAACTAGCGGAATATTTCGAGTCAGGCTGTATTTAAACTGGTAAACGTATGAATAAATAATCAAATGGTTTCCCGGTACATCCCGTGAAAGGATTAGGGAGAGCTTCTCACGTATGCACCATTAAAAAAATAGTGAAAGTGTTTATGGTGGGGTATTGGTGAATAATTTGCTTGTGTAAATAATGTTAACTACGTGCATTAACATTACTGTAATTTATACATACATGGGGCGTATTAATTATATGACAATTATTATGCGTAGTTTAATTTCAATTACCTTTATAAATGCAAATTCAAAAAAATGTAAACACCAATGGCAATTGTACTTATTTTCAAAGCATTTCCTTCATATCTGGCAGATATTTTATACAGTACAGGTTTATGAATTTGAAAGTACTACGAGGCAATACCTATCGAAGCCACAAACCTCTACATATAAAAAACTTTGAAATCGGAATTACCAGCTGCCAATCAAACTTAAAATAATATAAATCATTCCCATATTTCATTAGCATTTGCATTGCCTGTGTAGGTGGAAATTCAACAGTTTTAATTGCCATTGCGAACAATGGTAATTCTTTTGCATTTGCATTAGGTAAAGTAATGCAAATTAAAATTCAATTAAAATTAAAATATACCAACACTGAATTTTGTAAAGCACCCCGTTATATTGATGATAAATACAACACTAAATAGGATATTTCAAAAATCAGCGTACTATTTGAGAACTGATGTTTGAAACCAATGAAATAGAGGGTGCACCAAATTCAAGCAAAATAAAATTATAATCGCATTGTTCTAGGAATATATCGTGACTATAGAACAACAAGGTTCTAAGTGCATCAAGTAATTTTTGCGATAACCCAGATTGAATTTGCGTTATTTACCATCTTACTACAGGAAAATATGTACTTTGGAGTTTGTTCTATTAGGTATCTCGCAAACGATAAGAGAAATGATAATGGTAATAGAAGTAATTGAAAGGATATGCCTATTTTAGTAAGATAAGACATGCAGATGAATTTATTAAAAAATTTCAGTTAAAGTCTTGTTGTTCCTAGGTCGCCATATAGCACATGGCACCATCTTGAGGAACCACATATAGTCCATATCTGTAACATGCAAAACTAGATTATCATGATGCGACAGAGGACTATTGTTATTCATTTATCAGCCGCATTTTCGAAGATTATTTGATTTGTGAAGATTTTGCTGATTTGTGAAGATTTTGCCCAAAATCTACACCAAACAGAGACACGTTTTGTTGAAGCATTTGTTTCTCAACAATCACTCGTCTATTTTCTGAATTCTAAATGCAAAAATCTTGCGTGAATTTTCGGAGACCTTATAAAGGGGTTTTCAATAAGAGCGCTACCAAAGTTTTTTTAAATAAAATAAAACCGGTTTTAGATACCAATGACATTCTTTATTCCTGTGAAAGTACGTTCGATGCCATTATGTATGGAACTCGATTTATTTTGCATGGCCACCACAGGCACGCTTGCAGAAGTCCAGACGCTGAACCCAATTTTCGACGGTTTTCAAGCATAAATCGGCCGATACTGCTGCAATTTCACGTTCGATATTCGTACTAAGTTCATCAATCGTCGCTGGCTTGTTGGCATAGACCATAGACTTAACGTAGCCCCACACGAAATAATCTAACGGCGTCAAATCGCACGACCGAGGCGCCCAATCGACTGGGCCATTTCGTGAGATAACACGTTCACCAAACTTGGTTTCCAATAAATTGATTGTGGCATTCGCTGTGTGGCTTACATGTCCTCCAAGTCCATATTATCCAATTGGGGCCAAAAATATTCGGTTACCATTGAACGGTAGCGATTCGCATTCGCAGTAATGTTCCGGTCTTGATCATCACGGACGAAGTACGGCCCAATGACACCGCCGGCCCATAAACCGCACTAAACCGTAATTTTTTCGGGATGCAATGATGACTCATGGATTACGTGTGGATTGCTGTCTGACCAATAATGAATATTTTGCTTATTGACGAAGCCATTCAGCTAGAAATGAGCCTCATCGCTGAATATGATTTTCCGGTGAAAATCCGAATCATTTTCAAGTTGTTGCTCAGCCCAATTCACGAACATACGACGCTTATGGTGGTCAAGCGGCTTCAGTTCTTGCGTCAATTTGATCTTGTAAGGATGTAGGCCAAGATCTTTTCGAAAAATTCGCCACAACGATGTCACAGAGATGCCCAACGCTTGAGAACAACGTGTGAGAGACACATTTGGGCTTTCTTGAACGGAAGCCTCAGCGGCAGCAATATTCTCGACACTACGGGCACTTCTTTGTCTCACTGGCACGGGAACATTTTGTACTGTGCCTGTGGATTCCAATTTTTCCACTAGACGCTCAATTGTTGATCTGGTAGGACGATTATGACGACCATAAATTGGGCGTAGCGCTCTTAAAGTTGAGGCCACTGACTCCAAATTTTGGTAGTAAATTTTAATAATTTCCACTCGTTGTTGGCTCATATATCTTTCCATGAAGAAATTGCAAACCTTACTGAAGAGAAATGTCAAAAGAGCGGGAAAAAATATGGCGTCGTTTACTGTCCCTATCGATTTACTTTTTTAGCGTCTCTGTTGAAAAACCCTTTATCTACCGCATGTGTTCTGTTCCTTCGATTAAAGAATATAAAATAACTCTAGGATTAACAGACCAACTTATCAATTTACACTAAAATAAATTCACTTCGTCGCAAGGATGAAACATATTCGTTATTGTGTTTATATTGCTGCAATGATATATTTCGAACATTCGACGGTTTCGACGTTAATACAACGAAACATATCATATTTTTTTGTTTTTCATTTTCTCTGCTCCAACTATTGAGTATCGTGTGCCGCAGTCTTTCCTTTCAGTTTAGTAGTTTATGGCCGTTTATCCAGTCACTAGTGTTTTCCTTTAAGATTTTTATAAATTTACCGCATTACTCCTGAAACAAATTACTTTCTCTTTATACAAAAAATCCCATTTAGATTTCAATTTATCCAAAGTGTTCTTGCTAATCTTGATTTATATATTAAATTTATTTCGATTTGTATTAAATTGAAAAATGTGTAATCCCAAATCGATAACTTTATTTATGGTTATTGCAAATGTCCAAATATTTTTCAATTCAATTCCATTTTCTTGCGATTCCACAAAGTTGTTTGTTATAAATAACTGATGGAAATCCAAACAACCTCAAATCAAACGCTTACAATTTATTATTACATGGCGTGTCTGGAGCGACCAGAGTCAGAATGTTTATGCCACTTTGTTTGGTTCTTGCCACATACGCGTTTGCCGCACCAGCAGTCTGTCCTTCTTAACATGGGCCACACAGAAAATTAGAAACCCACGCAATGGACAACCGTACGTACATACGTACATACATTATAAGCCCATTTCAGTTGACTGAGTACACTGGAAAATCAGTAGATATGTACATAAGTATCTAGATAGGGAAATTACTTTATTGCAGATCGATAACGTTGATATACGACTGGTGTCCTCACACAAATGATAGTGTCTAAATACAGCGGATGTCTGTCGGCCTGCGAAGCGTGTAAGTGCCGGTATTAACAACCCATTGAAAATAGTCACTGTTATTAGTTAAGTAACATGTGGCGGATAATGATGACAACCGTAGTACTCGTCGTATTAAGTTTGTTCGTCCATATTTGTATTTATGCATGCAATTTGTCTGCTTCTTGGCTGAGAGAATATTCATTCAGTTCAATTGGAATTTGTGTAGGAAATATTAACTGATAGTATCGAATTTAACCTAGTGAAATTTTCAGTTAACTGAGAACTTCCAAGTTTCAGTTATATGGTTTTTCTTAGATGCTAAATATAACTGGTTTTAAGAGACTTACTAAGTTAAACAGCACAGTAATGCCAGGTAACAGGTGGACAATTTTTCGAATGAAAAGCAATAAGAGGCACGAAAGATGACAACGAGTTGTAGTTTATAGTGTATTCCGAGTTTCACAATGATTCACTGCATCCATAGACATGATTTTGGCAAATGTAGTTTAATTAATCAATTACTGCCCGTTTGGGCTGTACTAAATACACTAAAATACCAAAATAAAATATTTTTTCCCAAACGTCTTCATTCAAGAGGACTTCTCTACGTTATCGTTCCAAGAGGGTCTTGGTCGGCATATACATCGGATGTCCCAGAGGGCGTCTTCATTTCGATCCATTACACTTACATGTCCTAGCCAATGCAACTGATTCGGCGGTCAAATTATGAAAATAATTTGCATGCCACAATTTCTAGAACTAATTCCACACAGTACAATTTCGCCAACGCACTTGTTTTGTTAACTTTAAATAATTGACGAAGAACATAGTAAGAAAATAAACTGCTTTAAAAAGCATAGGTTAGGCTAGGTAATGGTGGCAGCCAATGAACGACTCTCTTAGACTTATTAGTCCATTGTGATACTACGGCCTAACTAGACACACCGTTACTGTCTAGACCTTTCCGCCGCCGTTTTTGTCACACCGCCGCCTGATTATGTAAAAATCGGCGCTGCGGCTTATATCTTTTTGTTTAATCTTTCATATAATCAATCAGTTTGCAACACACGTTGCAACCACAACCAACTATAAATTACAAACAACCACATTCTGAATATTACCTAATAATTGAAGTCTGCACAGCAGCAGGCTGGTCTCTGCCACCGCCAGGTTAGCCGACTAAGCCGCCGCCGCCGGGTTTCCCAGGTTCCTACGACGCCGTCAAAGCAGAAACAATCGGTGTAAATATATATTACTCACACAGGAGATCAATTTAGTTTACTCCAAGAGATCAATTTAGTTTACTCCAATTTAGTTTACTCCACCGCCAGGTTAGCCGACTAAGCCGCCGCCGGGTTCCTACGACGCCGTCAAAGCAGAAACAATCGGTGTAAATATATATTACTCTCACAGGAGATCAATTTAGTTTACTCCAAGAAGCCTAACATACTAAAAATAAATAAATAAATGGGTTCCCATTACGTCCCATGAAGGGATTGGCGTTCTAGTTTTATACTGATTGTGACCTACAATTTTACACTGGTTCCGACCGGTATTTTTCGAGAAGGTTTTCAATGACTAAATACTCGATAGTGCAGCCGTCACTAAGCGAGGTGACCGCTGTCGAAAGAACTTTTAGGTGGTCTGTGCAGGGATCGAACCCACGTACTCAAGTACAAGAGCCTCAACACTGTACCAAAGACAGCCAAATCCTATCTAATATAATTCTCGGAGTCCCACAATATGTTGTACAACAGCTGAATTGAATTCAGTTGAATTGAATTGAACTGTATTGAATTGAATTGATTTGAATTGAATTGAATTGAATTGAATTGAATTGAATTGAATTGAATTGAATTGAATTGAATTGAATTGAATTGAATTGAATTGAATTGAATTGAATTAAGTTGAATTGAATTGAATTGAATTGAACTATATTGAATTGAATTAATTTGAATTGAACTATATTGAATTGAATTGAATTGTATTGAATTGAACTGAATTGAACTGAACTGAACTGAACTGAACTGAACTGAATTGAACTCAACTGAAAGGAATAGAATGGCATGGAATTGAATTGAATTGAGTTGAATTGAATTGAACTACATTGAATTGAATTGAAATGAATTGAATTGAACTGATTTGAATTCAATTGAATTGATTTGAATGGAGTGGAGTAAAATGGAATGGAATGGCATGGAATTGAATTGAATTGAAATGAACTAATCTGATCTGATCTGATCTGATCTGATCTGAACTGAATTGAACGGAATTAAATTGAGTCGAATTGAATTCAGTTGAATTGAATTGGACTGAACTGAATTGAATTGAATTGAATTGAACTGAATTGAATTGAATTTAACTGAATTGAATTGAATTGAATTGAATTGAATTGAATCGAATCGAATTGAATTGAATTGAATTGAATTGGATTGAATTGAATTGAATTGAATTGAATTGAATTGAATTGAATTGAATTGAATTGAATTGAATTGAATTGAATTGAATTGAATTGAATTAAATTGAATTGAATTGAATTGAATTGAATTGAATTGAACTGAATTGAATTGAATTGAATTGAATTGAATTGAATTGAATTGAATTGAATTGAATTGAATTGAATTGAATTGAATTGAATTGAATTGAATTGAATTGAACTGAATTGAACTGAATTGAACTGAAAAAAAAAATTGAATTGAATTGAATTGAATTGCATTGAATTGAATTGAATTGAATTGCACTGAACTGAATTGAACTGAATTGAAAGGAATGGAAGAGCGTGGAGTTGAATTGAAGTGAGTTGAATTGAATTGAACTGTGTTGAATTGAATTGCATTGAATTAAATTGAATTGAAATGAATTGAATCGAATTGAATTGAATTGAATTGAATTGAATTGAATTGAATTGAATTGAATTGAATTGAATTGAATTGAATTGAATTGAATTGAATTGAATTGAATTGAATTGAATTGAATTGAATTGCATTGAATTGAATTTAACTCATCTGATCTGATCTGATTTGATCTGATCTGAACTGAACTGAATTGATTTAAATTGAATTGAATTGAGTCAATTGAATTGAATTGAACTGAATTGAATTGAATTGAATTGAATTGAATTGAATTGAATTTAGTTGAGCTGAATTGAATTGAATTGAGTTGAACTGAACTGATTTGAAATTAATTGAATTGAATTGATTTGAATTGAATGGAGTGGAGTAGAATGGCATGGAATGGCATCGAAGTGAATTGAATTCAATTGAATTGAATTGAATTGAATTGAATTGAACTGAATTGAATTGAATTGAATTGAATTGAATTGAATAGAATTGAATTGAATTGAATTGAATTGAATTGAATTGAATTGAATTGAATTGAATTGAATTGAATTGAATTGAATTGAATTGAATTGAATTGAATTGAATTGAATTGAATTGAATTGAATTGAATTGAATTGAATTGAATTGAATTGAATTGAATTGAACTGAACTGAATTGAATTGAACTGTTCTGAACTGAAGTAAATTGAAATGAATTCAATTGAATTGAATTGATCTGAACTGAACTCATTTGAATTGAATTGTATTGAATGGAACTGAATAGAATTGAATTAGCTGATATGTTTTTAACGGAAAATTTAAAAGTATTAAAATCTAACAAATGCTGTTATATTTTCAGAATAATAATGACTCTTTGTACGGGCAAACGAAACAAGACAAGAATGTGTTATTTTGCGTTGATTTAGTATTAATTTGTCTACAAAAATTTAAACATTTTGATTTTCATGTGAAACGAAAAAAACCAAAAATAACCGAAATTAAAACCGAAAATTAACCGGTTCCACCGATTTTTTCCATTCTGTGCAACCGAAAACCGGTTTTGCTAAAAATAGCTTTTCGGATAACCCGAAAACCGGTTATTCGGAAATGACCGATTTGTTAATAACACTCTAGCTGCAAATTTATATCATAGGAGGGATATTATGAGTTAACCCCTGACAACTTTTGGAAACGAAAAAATTAAATTCCTCCCTAATGCAAATAATTCTTTATTCCGGATACCAATTCAATTATGTTAAAACAATATTATATATGCACTAGACTCCACGGCTATCAATTTTTGTCATGAACCAGGAAGACCCCAGTAGAGTTTACTGTACCGTAACATAATATTTTTATTTTTCTTTTCTGAGTTTCGCATGTTGTTACTACCTTCGCATTTATTCCGGGAAATTAGTGTAATATAATGCCAAAACCTCCACTAAACAAAAAAATAAAATTTTGGTTTCCAACATCACATATTTGATGAGAAAAATCCCAGGAGAATTTGCAACACAATTAAATAAACATTGAAATGGATCTCTGGCCTGGGTGGCTCTTCGTTCAGTATGCCAGCAACCTAAACTAATCCAATCGAAAAGTTCTTAATGCCAACCTGTGAAAAGGAGTGATAGCAAAATAAAGTACAACAACAACAATTACAACAACAACAACAATATCAACCAATATAGATAAAGGTAATACTGTCACGGTGCAAACGAATACTTGTTTGTACAATTTGTTGATAGAGTTTGACACGCAACAGCAAGCGAAGCTAGAAATATCGTAGCATGGACATCGACTTGTACAACAACATGTGGCATCAACAATATGAAAGTTGCCAGCAACTTGGGGTTGCATAAGCCAATATCATGGGTGCAATCTTTGAAATGGTACAAATAAATAAACCAAATTAAAGTGAGTGTGTGGACATGTCACGTACGTGTATGAATGTAGGTGACATTACAGCGGGTTGGCATCACGTCTGCTGCCGCAACACTCTTTTATTCCTTTAACGTACACATTCAAGGAAGTCATCATAGCGCCAAATAAAAACCATTACGCACCATCCGCAGGAACTATGAGATAGCACAGACAGAGAGACACGCTAGACATCCCATTCGTGAGACAAAAAGAAATAATGTTATATTTTCATGTTTATTTCAACAGACATGAAAACATTTGTCGCTTGAATTGAGACACGGGGACGGACAGAAATTGGATACGCACACAACGCATACGATTCAAACGTGCTGGGAATTTTTGGAGGAATTGCTTGGAAGATGCATATTTCGGTGTGTTATTTGAAAGAAAATATTTTACAAATCCCTCGATTGTTACAAATTTGAAATATCTCACAATTTCTCATTTTCTTCGTGGGCAAAAAAATTATTCTTTAAAGAAGGCCCTTGCAGTTAAAGCCATCGGAATACATATGTATTTGAAGCACGTATTTTATAACATATTATTTTGAAACAATTCATGGTTCCACAATAATTTCCAGGAACCATTTTGAATATTTGTTTAAATTTGTTAGCTATTTTTAAAAAATACAGCTAATTAAATGTTTACCTGTTCTAAAAATTAATATTTAATAAATTAAAGTGTACTAGAATTAGCAACGCTGTCATGGTTAGTCAAAGAGTATAGAATTCTAAATAGAGAAGAAAATTTACTCATGGAGTGGAATGCCAACAAAGAACACGAGTGAAGCGCCTCGTTTCTCTGCTCTCTCTTACTATCTTCGTTGAATATTTCAATACACAAGCAGTCTTTTGATGATGTTATAGTATATAACTATAGAAATTCCAACCATGTTGAAATAAAATTACATAAATTCCAACCATGTTGAAATAAAATTACATAACTATGTAAAGAGTATGAAATAATCAAGTTAAGACGCGAGAGAGAAATGCGTTTGAGTGAATCGCGTCGACTTTTTTGGTTCTCTTCGACATGAGTTGCCAAATTGTGCCGGATGAATAAGGGTAGAGAAGAAAAAAGTGCGCAATTTGACAACCCTCGTAGAAGACAACCAAAAAGTCGACGTCGTTCACTCAAACACATTTCTCTCTCTCTCTCGTCATAATTTGATTATTTCATACTTTTTACATATTTTATGTAATTTTGTTTAAAAATCTATAACATCATCAGATAATCATTAAGAAACTGGCCGTGTACTGAAATATTCAACGAAGAGACTAAGAGAGAGAGAGCAGAGAAACGAGGCGCTTCACTTGTTTTCTTTGTTGACATTCCACTCCGTGAGTTAATTTTCTTCTCTTCCCTTTCATCCTCTTTGGGTTAGAAGATACTGTGCAGGGTTTGCATTTCACGGGTAATGTGTTACCCTGCGTAACACATTAACCAACCAACCTTGGCGCTTTTGACGGGATTGTCTCGATTTTTGCTAGATTGTGCCGCATTTTGGAGTCGCATCCCGACTTTGATCTATAATAACAAAATATTTATATACGAAATAAAACGCGTTATTTTATACATTTGGTTTAATTTTAACTAAATACATGTATTTTTATTTAAAACTACAAATTCCGCTTCTGACCCACTGTGTCCCGCTTTTTGGTCACAACCTGTTGGCCAGATTAGGAACCCCTACGGATCGTTTAACCATTGCCCACAGGGTATTGGGAAAATAATGGTTAAATTCCCATGACGATGGGGAATTACCTATTACCCACAGGCTATGGGTAAGCGGCATTTGAATATTACCCTCGGCGATAGGTAACCCCTCCCTATTTCTGATCAAAGATATGAAAAATTTACAAAAAATCCTCTACATCTCGAAAACGATGCGTCCAATCGCAAAAACAAAAAAAATCAATGAGTGTTCGAATTCACGGGCGATGGGTTAACACTTTTTTGTTACACGGTACCTATACGATTTATATGAACACATTAGTACAAAATACATTGGAAAATAAAAAAATTTCAAGCTCTTGTATACATTAATAAATTCATTTAATAAGTATTGATCAAGGTTTATATGATGCTCAGAATACAGTCAATTCCAAAAGCCATTATACGAAATGTACTTACTTCGGTTATACATAAAATTTAGTTTAAAATTGTTTTGTTGTGGTTTGAAATCGTTTTTTTTTTTTGTGATGAAGGCTCTTTTGCTATTGAACTTGGTTTTTCGTTAGATCTGCTTTAACATTAGATGTAATGTTCTTAAAATAAAGAAAGTAATATTTAGCTCACTGAAATAATTGTTTTTGTTTTGTCATAAATAGAGCGACGACAAAAAGTATTGAATAGTATAGAGAACTTATTGCACTCTTTTTCCGCTCTCATGTAGAAAGTTTGAGTAAAAGATATAAATACACCATTTCGACAATGTTATTACATAAAAAACACAAAACAAAAAGCATAAATATTTCAAAAGCCATCAATGTTTCACATCAAAATTATGAATGCACCAAGTTATGACAAAAAGAGGGTAATAAATTTTAAATCACTCGCCAGATATCGCCAGTGCTTTTGACTCATACCATTCGTTCCATACTATATACTCTATACTATACTGGCAACGACGACCTGCTTGGTTGTTCGCTGCCGCTACATCAATACCATCATACCTATTTTCAGGCTGAGACTATTGTTGTACAACAACCACGTATGTGATGCTAACGCTGTGTGTTGTTTGCAGGTGTTCACTTTGATAGGTTGCCCTATCCGTGCCTATAGATGTTAACACATCAAAAAACAAGTACAAAAACTTCACATTGACCTAGAATAAGGGTCATACATGGTTTTTTTTTTTAATATGTATTGGATTTTAATTTGCATTGCATTATCTAATGCAAATGCAAAAGAATTACCATTGTTCACAATGGCAATTAAAAAATTTTCAATTTGCATTTGCTCAAGCAATGCAAATGCAGGTTGTGGAATCAGATGAATTTAATTATTTTGAATTTGTTTGACTACTGGTAATTTTGTTTTTAAAGTATTTTATATGTAGAGGTTTGTGGTTTCGATAGGTATTGCCTCGTAGTACTTTCAAATTCATAAATCTGTACTGTATAAAATGTTTGAAAGCCAAAATTGCCAGATATGAAGGAAATGCTATGAAAATAAGTATAATTGCCAATGGTACTGAAATTTTTTTGAATTTGCATTTGGACAGGAAATTCAAATTACACAACAAATTATAATTGCCATATAATTAATTTGCCGCATGTACGATAAGGATATTTACACATAAAGTTACAAAAAATGCAAAAAGTGTATGCCAACAAGTGTACACAAAAGTATCAACATGTGTACACAAAATTACAAAAATTTTACTCATAAGTACTAAAAAATGTACATAAAAGAAAGTGTACACAATAAAAAAATACACAATTGTGCAAAAAGTGTACCGAGTACAAGAAATGTACCCAATAATGTACATAAAATATATAAATTGTTTCCCTTTACATTCCATGAAGGGATAGAAGAGAGCTTCTCACAATCAGCTTTCTGGTTTTACACACACTGATGGAGATTTGCAGTTTTACACCGATTCCGATCTTTATTTTGAGGACATTTTCCTTGGCTAAGTACTCGATACTTTCGCCGTCACTGAGCGAGGTGATCGCCGTCGAAAGAAATCTGAGGTGGTCAGAGCCGGGAATGAACCCACGGTCTTATGACACGTGATATTGTGTGATATTATACTCGTACCAAAAAAACAAAAAAAAAAAATTACATTTTGCGGTACATGAGCAGGAGGAGGATGAAATGAAGAACATACGGGGAAAAAAGCTTTCTGTTCTTGTGTTGGAATTATGGACCCTTCAATGTGTGTTGGTACTTAGGGATCTTCGGTCGATACTAAATCGGATATGTAAATTTAAAATTTGTTTCATTATCAATTCAGGCACAGTAGTTATACATTTGCTGATGAACTTGTCACGGAGTTCGAAACTAGTCACGCCAGTGAGTATGCTAAAGTGAATTGTCTATTATTCCAAGAAAAACCAAACATTTTTTTCAATTAGAAAAATGTTCCTCACCCTGTAAGCTTGTAGTATGAATGTCTCATACATTAACTAAAATTAAATATTTTTAGTTTGTCGGTAGTTGGTGAAGACTATGCTTATATATTGATAAATTTATGTATGTATAAGTATGTATATTGAAGTCAAAGAATAATTAGCTTCTAAATATTATTATGTTTGCCAGGAAACAAACTTACGTTCCCGCGTAAGTATCCGTGTGGTTGGGAGGAAATTCCCACATACTGTCACGTAAGTATATTTAGGTTTGGGAGGAGTCACACAAATACTACCACATAAATATTTGGATGTCTGGGATGACACACGTATATGGTTCCACATAAAAGCATACATGGTTGCAAGTAAACATGCAAATGTTTGCATTTAAATATAAGTGCGTTTGGGACTGGCAATTATCTGAATATTTGGAGTGTGTTCCAAATATATTCATGGTATCTGCGGAATGTCTTTGGGAGAATATTAGTGATGCACGGAATCGAGGAACCGGAGGTGTATAATATCAAAATTGCCTAATGCAACCTAAATCCGTATGTATGAAGGTAACAGGTAAATTTTTGGGTAAAGTAGCATAACCCATTTTGTAAATCCTTAACCCAAACGTTACCTATCAGGTAATAGTTAGACTATATATTGCAAAACAAGCATAATCCCTGGATTAGTCTACAACTGAAAGTTGGGGCAACAAATACTGAAAACATGGCGTCGAACAATTTAAAATTAGTTGATCTCTTCAAAAAGTTAACCCGACCAACATTTTTCGCGGAAGGTGCTTTAGAAGAACTCGATAGCTTATACGGAAATATTGAGAGAAGCGAAAGTATACAAATTAATCTTTATCTGAAATATTATGGCAAAATGTATAAAATCCAATTGAACTATTGGCAAATTCAACTCCAAATAGGAGGTCTGGCTTAATGACGACACCATCCTGTATACATTGGCGGTAGATTAATCCACCACATCTACCGGTGGAGCAAAAACAAGGGCAAAAAAAAGTGTGATGGAGTGTTCAATTTTCACCAGAATGACTTGACCAGAAAGCATTTATCGGAAGCGGCGTCTATTAGATATACAAAGGGTAGTGAAAAAGTTAGGTGGCAGATTACAAAGTGACGTCTGTTGTTCCTTTGCGGCTAAAATCTGATGTTTCCCTACACTGGAAAAATCCACGGCCGTCATCAGTGCATTATTGACGACCAATAATATTTCAGTTTGCAAGGGAATCGTCAGGACATTGAAGAACAAGTAAGCAAGATTAAACCCACAAAGCTGCAAATTGGAGGACGAAAATATATTGAATGTAGTTACGAGTTCCACCTAACCATGGTTGACGGAAAAGTCGTAAACAAACTGACAGGAATAACCTCAACATTGTCATGCTCAATTTGCAAAAAGGTTCCGAAGACCTTCGGTAATTTTAACGATTCTACAAACGAGGAGAATTACGAATATGGAATGTCACCATGAAACGCAAGGATAAGGAATATGGAGTTCTTGCTAAAATTGGCGTATTGGCGTACCACAAGAGGAGGATAAGGAAAATATCAGGAAGAAGCAAATACAGGATGATTTTTTTAAACAAGTTGGACGAAAGGTAGCCTGTCCCAAGTACGGAAACTCAAACGGCGGAAACACTTCTAGGAAATTTTTTGAAAATGATGACGCAGTATCTAGAATCACTGAAATTAACAGTCAAATTGTGAAAAGATTCGGAACAATCTTGAATGTTTTAAACTGCAAAGAAAATGTAAATTCTACAAAATATGGGAAATTTATCTACAGAAGAAGTTGATCCCGACAGTCCATAAAATATCGGCGCAAGGCAAAGATATAATTGAATACCAGTCTTTGCCAATTGGAGAGCTTTCTGAAGAAGCACAGGAGTCTCTTAACAATTTGTATAAAAAATATAAATTGCAGAACAAGTTCAAAGTATCAAGGGTGAGGCACAATGAGAACCTCTTCAACATGTCGGCAACATCTTCCGATCCACTTACTTCTTCCCTGCGGCATGTGAAGTCACGAATAGAGTTGGCCAATAATTATAGTTTAGAAATGAGTAGTCTTTTGGACATATCTTCTCTTACGAATTGTGATGAATATTTTACAAAATATTGAAAAAATAAATTAAAAAGGTAATAATAAATTTTTTTTAAGTTGTTGTGAAATAATTTTAAAACATAAAATTTTAAATTTGATAACCCATTAGTGACCATCTACAAGGCGTAGCACACTTTCCAAACACTGATTTCATAGGCTGAACAATTATCTATCATATGTCATTTAAATTGTTCGATTACACTGTGTGTAATTTTTTAAGTCATGGAAATATAACCATATACGGACAACACTACGTGATAAAAGACAAAAAATACCCGTGTTTCCCAGTTTTGCCCAAAGTCATGGACTTTGTTTTTTATGGACCCCAAAGATTTGGGGTTTCGGTGTCATTCTTGCAAAAAAGTGATAATTTTGTCAGGCTCATATCTTGCAAACCGTTCGGAATTTTGATTTACTTTCTGAGGAAAGGTTGTAATTCTTATCATAAAAAACAAAAATTGTGAACGTATAAAATCAAAAAAACTTCATCTTCAAGGTCAAAATCGCAAACAACTTTAAAAAATTCAATTTTTTTACCATTTCCTTCCTGTTCAGATCCATAGGTAGCAAATCGTTCAACAATCAACATCAACATCAATCAACAACAGAAATGTGCCTAAGATCTCAATAACTTTCTAGAACATATGAGCTTCCTAGGAATGATTGTGAATACCGTTTAGGTAGCCCCAAAAGTGAAAAATTTCCCGAAAATTTTTTAATTTCACTGCGCGTAATATTTTAAGTCATGGAAATATAACCATATATGAACACCACTGAGTGATGCACTTTTTTTTATGGGCCCCCAAAGATTTGGGTCCTCGGTGTCATTTTTGGGAAAAAGTGATGATTTTGTCAGGTTCATATCTTGCATATCGTTCGGAATTTTGATTTACTCTCTGAGGGAAATTTATAGCTCTTGTCAAAAAGAAAAATTATGAACACATAAAATCAAAAGACTTCATCTTCAAGGTCAAAATCGCAAAAAACTTTAAAAAATTCGATTTTGTTTACCTTTTTACCCTGTTCAATAATCAACCACAGAAATGTACCTGAGATCTCAGTAAACAACTTTCTAGAACACGTGAACTTCGTAGGAATGATTCTGAACACCGGTTAGGTAGCGTTTAAGTAGCGTCTAGGTAGCCGCAAAAGTGAGAAATTTTCCGAAAGTTTTTTAATTTCACTGTGTGTAATTTTTTAAGTCATAGAAATATAACCATATACGGACACAACTACGTGATAAAAGACAAAAAAAAATACCCGTGTCTCCCAGTTTTACCCAAAGTCATGCACTTTTTTTTATGGACCCCAAAGATTTGGGGCCTCGGTGTCATTCTTGCAAAAACATGATCATTTTGTCAGGCTCATATCTTGCAAATAGTTCGGAATTTTGATTGACTTTCTGAGGGAAAGTTGTAGTTCTTATTATAAAAAACAAAAACTGTGAACATGTAAAATCAAAAAAACTTCAGCTTCAAGGTCAAAATCGCAAACAACTCTAAAAAATTCAATTTTCTTACCTTTTTTTCCTGCTCAGGTCCATAGGTAGTAACCAGTTAAAAATTCAAGGCAACAATCAACTACAAAAATTAACCTTAGATCTCAATAAACAACTTTTTAGAACATATGAACTTCCTAGGAATGATTCTTTACACCGTCTACTTCAACATTGGGATACTATGCTATCTCACCGAACGCAGCAGCACAGGGAAAGCAGTAAGGTCACACACGCAACATGGCACGCAGCACACAATATAAGAAAATTTCAAACGGTTTTTAAGATATGAGCCTGACAATATGATCACTTTTTTGCAAAAATGACACCCAGGGCCCAAATCTTTTGGGGGCCCATAAAAAAGTGCATGAATTTAGACAAAACTGGGAAACACGGCTTTTTTTTTTCTTTTTTCACGTAGTGGTGTCCGTATATTGTTATATTTTTGCGTGTTGTACTGTGTTCAAATGGCGCCACTGTGCGTCGTCGGTTCAATGGTTAGTGTGTACAACCAACTTTTGTACATGACAACGTGGGGTCGAATACTGATCTGAACACCTTACCTTTCTGTCGAAAACGGACGAAACTATCGAGATGTTGGACATAGAAGAAGCGTCTCTAAAAACTGATCAGAGCTGGTATAAAACTGTAATTCCCATTCAGTGACTGTAAAACTAGAAAGTTTTAATAAACCAACGAAAGGTGCTGTATATTTTCTTTATGGTTGTCTAACAAAAATAACAACATTTTTCCATCAAGTTCACCCGTAAAGGGATAATGCTTTTTGTTTTCCCATGATACTTTGGGGTCAAGTATTTGAAACTTCCAATGTTATGGAGCAAAACTTTTGGGCGTAGAATATTAAAGTTATGGGATGTCGGTTTATTCTCACAGTATTGATTTTCAAAGAGCAAAAATAACACACAGTGAACTGACTTTAAGTACAACCTTTATTACTCAATCAGCGAGAACAACAGGAATACTTAACTAAGTAACTGATTATTCCTTAATAACCTTAAGTCTTACCACACCCTCAATATTTAACATGACCTTTTTTTAGAAATACGCAAGTTCTTTGATCTTTTGTACAGATATCAAATACATCTGTTTATTAAATCACATATGCCAAAGTCATGGTCTGTGTTAATTATTCTTCTTCAGGAAAAAGGAAACAAAAACTGTGTACGTCCTTCCATTTGATGTCTATGAAAGAAACACATGTCCTTATTACTTAATTAGTACTCAACAAAACCAGAAAAAGAATTCCCAACGCCCAAGAGGAAAAAGGTGATGGAGAAAAGCAACGCATCTACAGAAAGGAAATGTCTACTGGAAACGTAACTTGATTAATTACTATAAGGTATGTACGAATCTCAGGAAGTATGCAGTAATGTAAGTATTTGCGGCACATAAATATCTTAGAGGAAAACAGGGAACGCGTAAAGAAAAACAAAAAGGAAAAAAGGAACATGAATTACTACCTACATACTCGCAAAATGGCTGTATACTAGGGTGTCTGTTCATTTAGGCGACTTAAAATATTGTCAGAATAATATGTTTTGCGTGACCTTTAAATTTCATTAGATCTAATTACTATTCTCTATGAAACGACGTTATTCACTTAGTCATATCTACAACATTGCTGTAAAATATAAGACATCATTCTTATACAATTGCTTTCACGGTAAATTATGATTCAGTGCGAAAGACCTGTACTAAGATCAACATTTCGCCCGAAATTTTACGACAAATTTACTGCGAAATATAGACGAAATATTTCCGCCATCATAGTACTAAGTTGTTCGCGCGAAATATAAGCAACATGTATCTAGCAACATTTCAATGTTTCTAAGACAAAATTTTTTCAATGTTTTCAACTCTCATTCAGTTTCTCAAAAATACAGATTTTTTGTGTAAAAATCTTAAACACAAAGATAATTATAATTGTCGAAACTGGTACGTTATTAACCAATGTTGCACATGGAAAAATGGCGTTGCTCAACTTATTTTGTGCAGGCGGACTCAGGACCAGGCTTTAAGGCTCAGTATGACATATAATTCCATTTTCAATGAATTCAATATTTTTAACATAACTATGAAATAAACGCGAAGAGCGTCATCAATCTGTGCCCTAGAACCATTGCTAAAGACTAACAACCTTTTGTTTATCCCTTTCTTAAGGACAATATTTCTAATATATTTTAATGAGACTGAATTTTTGTGCGTCTTGCCCATGACATGAAGAAGCAGTTCAAAGTATAGAAATAATATATTTCTATGCTGTAAGCATTTTCTATAGTCTCTATCAACTAAATACAAATATAATTGGCGTTTAAGCCACCAAAAAGCTGTTGAGATAATTTATTAAAGGCCACCCTAGTTTGTAAAAATGGCGGAAATTTTTTTTGCTTTATTTCAATGCTAAATAATGTATGGATGCGATGATTTAATGTTTGTTTTTCATTACATTTCAACGTGTAATTCAAAATGAAATATTTTTATTACACCGCATCGTCGAAGAATGTTTTAAGCTCATGAAGGAAATTAATCTAAATTAAATTTTACTTAGAAAATAATTAAACGAAATGTACGATAGGTATTAAGTTAAGCTAACGTTGAATGGCTATATGCATACACTGAGAGAATTATTTATGTGAAAAGGAGCTGCAGCAATCGTAAGAGCTGTTAACAACGAATTACGGCTGCCACAATCGAATTAAGGTTGCCGCAACTGAATTCAATCGCCTCAACTGAAATTCGATTGAAATAACTTCAATTCATAATTGATTTGGTTGTGACTGCTGAGTTTCAAATTAGAATGTTTCAGTATTTTGGTGTAAGGAATTGACTTTGTTGGCACTAACTCGGCTGAAACAACCTTCTTTTTTTGAAATTCGAGGTTGCTACAACAATACCTACCGACTTTCTCATGGTATCTGTTACGGCCACCGTTGTTTTAAAAATTTTAAATAAAACAACCGCAATTATTTTCGTTTTGTTTGCTACAACTAAATTCATTTGCACTTCGGTAGCTACAACTAAATTATGTGTTATTATTATCATTGAATTTTTTTGAAATATGCAGTTGTTTCAACTGAATTTCCCATGAATTATGTTACGACAACTAAAAATTGGTTAAATTCCATTGAATCAACAGAAATTATTTTCGATTCGGTTGCTACAACCGATCACATTTTGCTTGGTGGCTACCACTCGCATATGGGACAAATTAATTATATGAAAATTATAATTTGTTGTTTAATTTGAATTTCCTGTCCAAATGCAAATTCAAAAAACTTTCAATACCATTGCCAATTGTACTTATTTTCAAAGCATTTCCTTCATATCTGGCAATTTTGGTTTTCAAATATTTTATACAGTGCAGGTTTATGATTTTGAAAGTAGTACGAGGCAATACCTATCATAGCCACAAACCTCTACATACAAAATACTTTAAAAACAGAATTGGCCAGCAGTCAAACAAATTCAAAATAATTAAAAACATTTCTATATTTCATTACAATTGGTATCTGATTCCGCTTGGTATCTGAAACGCTTGCACTTAAATTAAAAATGGTGACATTTAATTTTGACACTTAATTTGACATTTAATTTTGTCACCATTTTTAATTTAAATGCAAGCGTTTTATTTGAGAGCTTCCTAGAAAATTAATTAACTAATTCATTTTAATTACGCTCTTTATTGAAAGTATCTAGACCATTGTTGTTGAAGTGCTAAGTAGGCGGACCATTGTACAACCCCATCATGAAGAAGAATATACTTATTGAGGCTAAGAGAAAAATTATTTTCTAGTTTTTAGTGCATTTATAAATAAAACACTGTAACTTAATTTTTTTTAATTATTTTTTTATTTTTAATTTTTTAGTAAATAAATTTTTAATGTTTTAATTTTTTTTTCATATTCATGTATTGTCATCCAAATCTGACAATTGTGCAAAATTTTAGTTCGATTGGTCAACTGCAACTGTGTTAAAAATGAGTTACCACATTTGAACAATACAGACCGATTTGAACAATACAGACAGACAACAAAGCAAGTTAAATAAACCACTGTAAAACACTGTAAAAATCAGTTTTGTTTCAAAAGTTTTGTTTATTATAATACAAACGCTCGACGATTTATCACAAGTTTCTTGAGTGTAATTTTAAAAAGATTTACATTGTGGCTTTGTATTTATAGCTACACCTATTAGTAGGAAGTCCTGAAATTTTAATCTGGGATCATAACAGAAACAATGCAAACTTACCTATGGGATTGTGCTCTTCACATTAAATATTTTGAAAAAAATAAGTCTATGATAAGGATTTCTGAAAATTTTATATTTTCTGTATATTCACGTTTTTGGCATTAATGAAAAGCTAAATTCAATTATTGATGCAAGGATACCTTAAGCTACAGTTTTCTTTGATTTTTCTGAAAAAACGTATCATTTTTTTCTCCTTCTTTCAAAAGTATAACCTGTTAATAACTATAATCTGTCAGAAATTCAGAGCGAAACCTTAACAGTAATGCAAACATTACCATTTTCTTACTTTAGTATTGCATTTCCTTCTATATTAAATTGGAAGTGCCTTTACATTGTTTCCAAAAAAATGTTGCTACATAAAATCAGAAAATTCAAGGGAAAACTTTTTGGGATAATATCTACACTGGTTTTCATAGTTTTTTTAAATTTGCGGAATATTTTCGCATCTTCGCAAAATGAGAATACATTTATTTTTTCCAAATAATTACATTATTAGTGTTTAATTTTTTTTGTTGCCATAAAGATTCCGGAATCACTTCATCCAAGAGGTCACTATACCAACTTTGCACGAAATGTAATGTAAAAGTGTAAAATAACTAAGTAGCATAGAGTGTTAAAGTCTAAGAAAGAAAGCATAGAATCAGCCAAATAGTTTTTGACCCGTGAGGTAAGAAAATGTATTGAACACATGTTTCGTTTCTCATCCTTTGGTGTGTGTTGGCTCATAAGAAAGAATGTATTGTTCCATGAATCAAAATATACTCGTTCGGTATGTTTTCAGCCTAAGGTTTCGATATTTATTCAGAAATATACCTGTTACATGTTATTAGAAAGTAAAACACAAAAACATTTTGATAGAAAATTGTGCAATATCTTAAAAATTATGCTTAAAATTTTATGAAAAATATAAAATTTTGGAAAAATTTGGTGAAAATTATGCTAAAAAGCAACTGTATCAAAAAAATTATGCTGACGCCAAAAAAATTATGCTAAAAAAGCATTAATTATGCTTTTCAGTCCCCTTTTCCACTAGCAAATATTTCTTTGCAAATTCTTGAGTTTGTAGGCGAGAGGGGTGGGAGGAAGAGAAACAAATCTTAGTCAGTTCAGTATTTGCTGTTCTCGCAAATTCTGCTTTGTCCTTTTCGCTGAAACAAATTTATTTGACATATCGTTTTTAACCCATTCGTTTTTACTGACACAGTCGGTTGTTGTTTACAAATCTGTTGGTTGCAGTGATTGTTTGAAGTAACCAAATGAAATTACCTTTTTTACAACGATTTTAAATTATTTATACACTTCTTAGGAAAATTCTTTAAAATGTAAACAGTTTTGACGTTTCTTTCATTCTTTTGTATTTTGATTCGCAAAATTTGCAAAGAATAATTTGTGAGTGGAAAAGCATTCGAAAATACCAAAAGACAAAAGAAAAAATTTGGCAAAGAAATATTTGCCAGTGGAAAAGGGGACTAACTGGCAACACTGAACGGCATACTTTTAGGCGTAGTAATCAATTTGCAGTTAAAGTGTTAAAAACACCGGCAATTTTAAAACCCGGTTTTCGGTTTGTTCAAAAAATCAATTTTTCAAGAAATTTTGCCAAAAACCGGGTGGAACCATTTATTTTCGATTTTTTATTTTAAATTAAATTAAACATGTAGCACTTACAATACTTTTCATTTAATTCAACAAATAACAACATCCCATGAAGGGATAGGGGAGTGCTTTCAAATTTTCACTCACTCATTGGGACCCACAGTTTTACACCGATTCCGAACGGTATTTTGAGAAGCTTTTTCATGGCTAAATAAGAAATTTTTAAGGTTGTCAGAGCCCACGATCTCATGTACAAGAGGCGCGAACACTAACCAGTAGTTTTCAACAAACAAACCCACATTTGGGACACAAATACATATATTATAACCTATTAATCATTGTGTGATAAATATATTATATTGAATAGCAAACACAATATGTTTGGACACAAGTATACTATATATGTGACAAGATACAAACACGTAATATTTGCATCCAAACAACAACAGAAGGAAAACATTTTCAGTGTGTAGGGATGTGCGAAATCTGGCAACCATTTTGATTAGTCCTATTTACGAGAGTAATCGATAACTCTTCATTTGGATTAAATACTATTCATGATTAATTGCTTAATCTAAAAACTGATTATAGAGTGCAACAAATTTTTCCTTTGCGAAATGAAAGCCTTGGGTGAGTATATAAGAAAAGGAACAAACCCCTCTTAGGTATCAATATTTTTTATGACTTGATGAAGTTTTTATTTTAAGCCGAAATAGTATTTTCAAAATGTCAAACAATCAATGTTTGTCGATACCGTAGCGCGTTTTCGAAATATAATGTCCTCAGTGAAATTGAATGAGACTTTCTTTTGGTAGAAAATTTCAATCCTGTATATCGATTCCAAAAAAGTACATTAAAACGGGACTCTTGGGCATTCAAATATTCCACGAAAAATTTCAGTAGGGGTTGTTAAAGACCTTGTGTACTTTGTTTTATACACAATATGAACTTTGTTATACATTTTCTGTACTTTGTAATCCATTTTGTGCAGGCTGTAGACTTTGTACCTTTGTAGACTTTTAAATTTATACAACAGGTTGTGATCTTTATGGAGAGGCTTGTGCACTTGATAATAAAGGTTGTGTTATTTATCGCCGTATGTGGTCCAATGGTTAGTGCAATTCTTTTATTCACAAGAACGGGGGTTCGATACCTGCTTTGAAAACCTTACCTTTCTTTCGACGACGATCACCTCGCTTAGTAATGGTGACACTCGAGTAGTTAACCGTGAAAAAGCTTCTCAAAATGCCTTTCGGAACCGTTGTAGATCCTAATCAGTGATTGTAAAACCAGAAAGCGCGAAGCTCACTCATTGTTAGAAGCTCCCCTCATTCTCTTTATGGGATGTAGTTGGAAACCATTTGTTTTTTGAACGAAGTTCCTTATCGCACGTAGCGGGAGGGGGGCTAAATGAAAAAATATTAAACATTTTTTTTAACACTATTATGCTACAACCCAGTATTATCAACTATATTGGGTACTTTTGCTTTGGTTTGTGTCTAGACTAACATATGTTAGGAAATTTCTTGTTTAATGGGAAGTTTTCTAGGTGGAGCCTATAACCAATATTTAGTATATATTGTAGTTTTGAACCCAATAAAAAGTAAATTTAGAAAAGCCAAAGTGAAACAAGTTTAAAAAAGAAAATTTTCTTAAATAAGTGCCTTTTCTTAAAAAAAGTAAATTTTCTCAAAAGAAAAACAATACCTATCCACATTCTTAAACAAAGTACCTTTTCTTAAAAAAAAATACGATATCTTAAAGAAGTACCTTTGCTTAAATAAAAGTAAATTTTCTTACAAAAAGTGCCTTTTCTAAAAAAAAAGTATTTTTTTTTAAACAAGTACCTTTTTTTAAAAAAGTACAATTTGCCGTTTCTTAAAAAAACTACATTTTCTTTAAAGAGTACCTTTTTTGTGAAACAAAATAAGTTTTCTTGAGATAAGTACCTAGTCTTAAAAATTTACCTATTCTTGAAAAAGGAATAAAAATTCCCAAAAATTCCCATTTCTTAAAGAAACAACTTTTCTTAAAAAAATACCTTCTCTTAAAAAAAATAAATTTTCTTACAAACGTTCCTTTTCTTAAAGGTACATTTTCTTAAAAATAAAATAATACAATTTCTTTTCTTGGGATAAGTAGCGTTCAGAAAATAAGTACATTTTCTTAAAAAAAATCCTTTTCCTAAAAAGAGTACCACTTCTTTAAAAAGTACCTGTTCTTAAAAAAGTACTTGTTTGTAAAAAACAAGTTTAAAAAAGAAAATTTTCTTAAATAAGTGCCTTTTCTTAAAAAAAATTAAATTTTCTCAAAAGAAAAACAATACCTATCCACATTCTTAAACAAAGTACCTTTTCTTAAAAAAAAATACGATATCTTAAAGAAGTACCTTTGCTTAAAAAAAAGTAAATTTTCTTACAAAAAGTACCTTTTCTTAAAAAAAAGGGTTTTTTTTAAACAAGTACCTTTTTTTAAACAAGTACATTTTCTTACAACAATTTGCCGTTTCTTAAAAAACTAAATTTTCTTTAAAGAGTACCTTTTTTGTGAAACAAAATAAGTTTTCTTGAGATAAGTACCTAGTCTTAAAAATTTACCTATTCTTGAAAAAGGAATAAAAATTCCCAAAAATTCCCATTTCTTAAAGAAACAACTTTTCTTAAAAAAATACCTTCTCTTAAAAAAAATAAATTTTCTTACAAGTTCCTTTTCTTAAAGGTACATTTTCTTAAAAATAAAATAATACAATTTCTTTTCTTGGGATAAGTAGCGTTCTGAAAATAAGTACATTTTCTTAAAAAAACCCTTTTCCTAAAAAGAGTACCACTTCTTTAAAAAGTACCTGTTCTTAAAAAAGTACTTGTTTGTAATAAAAATGCATACTCTTATGGCTTTTTCTTACAGAAAGTACTTCTTCTCAAAAATAGTACCTTTTCTTAAAAAAAACATTAGCTTTTAATAAAAGAAGTACCTCTCTTTAAAAATTACCTTTTCGGAAAAAAAATATAATACATATTCTTACAAAAAGGACCCAAAAATATACTTTTTCTTTAAAAAAAAAAATACATGCTATAACAAAAAAAATTTTCTTAAAAAAAAGTTTACCATTTTAAAAAACGTATCTTTTCTTAAAGATCCATTTAAATTATCGCATTTTTCAACGGGCGCCTTAGGCGTGTTGGAACTAACTAGTACATAATATACAGCGAAATGAACTTCGTTTCAACCGGGTGTCCCCTGACACCCCATGTGATCTTTTATTTATACTACACTTTATCTAATTTAAGAGCTCTTCTACAATGTATGCAATATAAAGAATACTTGTGTACTTTACAGCACACTTTGTGAATGTTAAAGACCACTTGTATACAGAATGCTATATTTGTACACTTTATATACAGTCCTCCTCACTTTGTGAACTTTAGAGTACACAGTGCGTACTCTGAGGTACACTGTGGGAATCAATAGTACACTTTGTTTGCTCTGTATACAATTTATGTACTTCAAAAGTAACTTAATGGGTTTTGGGTATGATCTATAAATTATTTGTTGTGATTTGAAAAAAAGGATGTGTCAGGACATGCTTTGACATGTTTTATATACTGTTGGTTGCGTCTTAAAAAATGCTTACATATGATTTCAAATATTGTCTACATTGTCCATAGTTAAAGTACAAAATTGTTTGAAAAACTAAAATAAAAATACCTTTTATAAAAATGGTCCAGCTAACGGGATGTTAATGCTAGAGACGAAATATTTTGGGAATCATCATAAAACAATCCAAGATACATTTTAAGGGGTGGACAGAAAACATTCTTTCCCCATCATACTACACTCAGTCTAATGTACATTGTTCCTCCGATATGTTGCTGGGGTTGTTTTTCTCAGCGTGTATAAGCATTTTTTTTTTGTTACGACAGTAGAATTGCTGTAATAGCAGTTAGGTTGCCTGCTGATAACTAACAAACATTGTTTGCTATTAAGGGGAAATTTTATATTTTGAATATATGGCACCAAAAATTACTACAATGTGACAAATGTCGATAATAATCACTTCGGTGTTATTGTGTATATGCGTCCAAAACCTTTACGTACTATAATTGCTGTTTCTTTACCCTGTTCGAATTTGGTGTAAATTCTCCCTTGGCTTCAAGATAAATCTAAATTTCACTAAAACTTATGCAGTTCACACTGAACAGTTGCTATGGATAATATCTGAAGTTTGTTTCAGCCTGAGCTATGCCTGGCATTTCATTAGTTCCTGTTCATTAGACAGACTAATTAACATCTAACCACAAAAATTCAACAGTCATCATCCAAAATTCTATTCCATACTATTCCACCAATTACCAAACATAATTTCTAAATGAATAACCAAACAATTTAAAAATAGTGAAAAATTCATAAATTTTTAATTGGCCTCCCTCCGATCGATCACCCCTTTAGAATGAGAATGAGTTTTGAAAATTTCAAAACAAATTTAAATATAAAACAATAATTTTGCCGTGTTGTGCTGTGCGTTTGGTGTTTGGCGCCTTGTGGTACTTTTTCCAATGATATGGCTGTATAGTCTTCTAAACAAATGTGCAACCAAAAGGAACATTCGTAGGAGTTTGGTGGTGGCAGCAATAGTAAAAGAATCAGTGGCATCCACAACCATATGCTGCCACACATGTTTACAATGACGACGATGGCGACGACGACGACGATGCTGATGATGATGATGATGAGTTTGTAATATTTCCCCATTTGTCCCATGTGAACGGGTATTTGTTACTTTTGCGGTTGCTCCTTTGTGCGTTTTCAATTGATTTAGTTTTCTCCATCATCAAACAATTTGGAAGCCATTAAAACCCCAGAACGAGAGTGCTGTGGCAAATATGAAAAACAAAGTGTTGGGATTGTGTGTTTAATTGTTGATGACCGAGGAGGACTCGCAATGCGAGCAGATAGCGGGTGAAACTTCTCCCGCTAAAAATAATCCATTTTTAAAAATCTAAAAATACAGCAAAGAAAGATCTCTTATTTCTTAGTGGGGTTTTGGGGACGTTGGATTTTAGGAAATATAAATGACATGTGAAGGGGAATTTGTAAGATTAAATATAAAACAAATTTTAACAAATAAAGATGGGGATATACAATTGTGTTGGGCCTGATGTAAAGGCTCGCAAGATTTTGAATTGTCAATTTTCATGAAAATAATCCCAAATAATTTTAGTCAAGGAAATACATTTTGTGTATTAAAATGTAATGATCCAACTTTACTATGAGTTGTATCTCTAATTTTCGAAAATTCTTATTCTATTTATAAACATGATTAGTTGACTGTTTGATTCCCTCAACAACTGCAATATTTTTTGACTTCATAAATGACGCTCGGTTTTATTTAAAATGACATTCACCCCGTTTTGGTATGAACCTCGCCTTAAGGGAGAATATAACATGACGTTTGATTCTTTGAACTCCTCCCCCCCCCCCCCCAGCCGCCTACTTAGCAGCGGAAGTCATTACCTCTCATAATGAAAAATAACTCATTTAAATTCTTGTCATTTTCCCCAATGCCAAGTAAATTGAAGTTTAATGTCACCAGCTGCATTGTCGGCGCTGCGCATGTTTAAAAAAAAAGTTTTAATTAAAGATTACAACGACTTACCAGGCCACAGAGAGCTTTATGTATCCTTGGCGAATTTCAACTGCAGTTCATTTGTCTCGCATAGGGATTTGTAACAAGATACAAGTACTTACATGGGCACAAGATATAAAGGAGCAAAAGTGGAGGCCGAAAATAAAAGCAATCATTAATAGACAATGCAAATACAATCAGGAATGTCATGTCGATTTCAAACACAACGGCTGTCCTTCGTATTTCTGCCTTCTTCACTAGAGATTGTTATCCTGTGTAAGGGGATGTGAGAGAACCAACACAAGCAACCACCACCAACACCACCACCAGTACTTATCCCTTACTTGGTATGCAATTCAAGTCATGTACATTATTATCCAAAGGGCATTCATCTTATTCATGGAATATCCATCCACACAACAACGGCTAAGACTCATGTTCTTACACGCCTAAGCTAAGCCGAGTGAGAATTGTGAAAGGATACCAAAGGAAAAACACAGCACTGCAAATGAACTTCCGTTTCGGATTCTGAAATAATACACAGACATCCGTGTGTACGAGTGCAGTCTGTCCTGCCCCTATAGACAAATGTAGGCACTCGTGCCAAACCCTAAAAGGATGTTTTTTTACATACTCATACTCGTACATCCGACACAATATATTATTCTGTCGTTTCGTATTATATTGAATTAAATACGATATTACAGGCACGATAGCTACAATTGGTGTTGTTGGCCCAAGACATCCGTTGCAATCAAGTGAAATATGATTTAACTACCCAGCAAAAAGAGTGCATCCAAGGAAGCAAAAACTCAGCAAGATATCAATGGTAGGAACAGTGAAATAGTTCGTAATCACTGGTGAATTGGGTTCTCGCAGAAAATAATCTCTTTTTTGTAATGCTTACTCAGCATACACTTTTTCATTGATGCCAAAAAATATTCTTCAAACATATTCTGCAGAAATCATGTATATTATTGGATCACTCTTCAAACATTCCTCAAAATCGTTTCTCACTTTGGTAGCACACATACGTATATACGAAACACATACACAAAACCCAATTCAACATCACAAACCATTTAACCGTCCGAGCTTTGGCTTATTCTTTGTTCACTGACCAAGCGCTCTTGATATCCTCTGTCCATTGGCGATTTAATACATGAAACTTCATCTGCAATTTGCACGCACATTCAGGAATATTTATGAATCACTTACTGAGAGAATAATGCAAAATACCGATCAATAAGTACAAGGTACACTCTCTCGCTGCCACTCTCTTATTCTCTTGCTCTCGAGAGAGTGTAAAGAGTGCAGCAAACACAGCTGTATTTGTATCACAAACACATATAAATTTGGGCTGCAAACACATATATTTTAAAATATTAATTATTGTATCTCAAACATGTAATATTGAATTGCACACACAATGTGTTTGCACACAAGTATATTATATTTGCGACGAGCTGTAAACACAGGTTATATTTGCATCCAAACAACAACAAAAAAAAACGACAGAATTTTCAGACAGAATTTTCAGCCGGAAAAATTCAAGTTTGTTTTCTGAACTAATTTTATAGAAAATTTAACCCACTCTTCAATGAAACAAACCGCAGACTCGTAACTTCATTTATTTTGATTTAAATTACCCTGGAAGTTTGAAAGAAATTATACAAATTGCGAAAACAAAAACTCATGTACAAAAAGTCTATGAAATTTACTCGAGATTCTAGGATCATATCTTTGTGTATCAATTTATTACATTTCTTAATACAACAAGCCTGTTCACAGCACTTCGCTACCGCTTCTCTGTCATCGGTATCATGAAGTTAGGAACGCGTCTAGTACATTACACTGTGTGACATCCAAAATCGATGGGAAAAGTTATATCGGTCAAAATAATAACGTGAAAAGTTCTATCAGTCAAAAAAGGTTGTACGTGTCCCGGGTTTCGCTGAGCATACAATTACCACGCTCTTGTGACCAAGATTTCTTCCAGATAATTGGAGTGAACATTTCTCTCAAAATTCACTTCTTCCATCATCATCTCGAATACTTCAGCAAGCAGCTAGCCTCAAAGTCGAAAGAACATGGCGAGCGCTTCCATCAAGTGGTCATGCCCATGGAAACGCGATTTAAAGGTAAAAGGCTGGACTCGCTGGTGGCTGAAATTTGTTTGTGGTCGCAAAAGACGTGCGATCCCGACAATTAAGATGAAGAAGAAGACTAGGTCACAAAATTAAAGTTAACTGACAGATTAAAAGTAATTGATTTTTTTTTCAGATGAACGCAGATCCCCATCCGATACAAAGACTCCGAGCAAGAAGGTGAACCACCACGCAAGAAAGTAAAGGGAACAAACAAACGAAAATAAATTTGTGCGTTCATCGATGTTCATGATCTATGTCTCATCTTGTTCATAGATTATGTGACTGTACGTGAAAGTAATAAGACTTGACACTTTTCCCGTTTTGGATTTTCATGATTTTTAAAAATAAAATTTTTTAATTTTTTAGGCAACAAATTATTTTTATTCGTTATAAATTTATTTATAACTGGAAAACTGGTGATTATGTAGAGAAACAGTATATCAATAGATTAAAGGAATTGTAATTTTTACATTTTCTAAGCTTGTTGCAATAAAATCGGACTAGTCGTTCTCGAGTTATGTCAAACAAAAGAGCCCCAAACGTGACAAATTCCTCTATATGATACTTACTGAATTCAAATCGATATATCTCGATTCCTAGATGCGACCCAGCGAAACGCAGGGGTGCGTATAACTAGTTTTTGACCAATAAAACTTAACCCCCCGCCGATCACTGACCACTAGCATTTGTCGCACAGTGTTATCATCCGTTTCACTGAGGTCTGTACCTTGATGTTTCTCGCCTTCGTCATACTTTCCGAAGCATTATTTTCCACTACTTTAAATTGTTCTTCTTAATCCATTTTACACGAGTAACACGATCACAATCTGAAATACCAACAAAAATTCGCATTCTAACTATTTGGCGGTCGAAAATTGCCTTTCTAGGGGATTTTCACTCGAATAAACAACAAAAATATATCTTTTAGAAGCAAAACTGTACCTAGGGAGAGTTTTCTGAGAGGTAGGGAGCTAAGTGCATCAAGAAATGGCAAGCGGTAGTAGCGCAAACACGAACGCAACGCGGGAACGCGTAGGGTACTTTACGAGACCAGTCACATATATTTTTGTTATCTAAATTTTTATTTATTCATAACTTGGTTTTTAGTTGTTTCGGCTTAAGGTCAGAAGAATAAAAAGAAAACTGTTCAAGTATTTCTTTTTACAATTTTATTAATATTTTCCAATATTTCGACCAACTTCGTTGACTATTTTCAAGAATATTTTGAGAGTTTCCGCAGGCTTATGTATGGTTATGTCAAACTCCATCTTTGGATACTTCTCTATAAATGCTTTTAACTGTAAAGGGAGTAGTACACAGATGAACTTCTATAAGAAAAGTTTACAATGTTAGAGGAGTTCACAAATGAACTTCTATAACTTTGTAAATTCTTTTGATCAAACAAATTTCTTTATAGAATTTCTTCTGTGTAAACTATTACTATTGTACTTCATATGTGGAATCTCTGTTTACCGTAAAGTTAATTTATAGAAAAAACAACGAATTAAAAAAGTTCAACTGTGGTATCCGCTCTAATACAAAATTCAATTTCTTATAGAGAAGTTAATTTCAGGAATAAAAATTAAAAGAAATATCCATCTTTGCATACGTTTGATATAGAAAATAAACAGATAAATTTGGAAAACGTTGTGAACGTTTCTTATCAAGAAACTGAATCATCTGAAGTGTTCTAACCAAAGTTCATTTATTGAAATTATTACTACAGTACTTTATGTGGTGAAACTCCCACAGCAGAAAAATTTATTTGTGTGGGATTATAAAATATTTATTATATTTTTACAAACAAGATCATTTATAGTAAAAAATGTAAGGGAAATTTCCATTTGTGGATAACTTTCTACAAATAAACTTTTCTGTAAAGCGATTTACCACGGCCGAAGTACTACACGGATGAACTTCTGTAAGAAAAGTTCACAACATAAGAAACATTCACAGATGAAATTCTGTAACTTTGTGAACGTATTTGATCAAAAAATTCAACACTGTTAACTTTTCTTATTAAAGTTTCTTTGTGGAAACTTTTACCCTAGTACTTCCTCTGTGTACTGTCAGCTTACACTAAAGGTCATTTGTAAAAATAAATCGAATCCAAATTTGTATATTTTGCATATAGAAAATTTCATCTGTGGGATGGGCTCTGATAGAAAAAGATGAATATATTGAATATACTCGTATGTGGACAAATTTAATCTGCGGGTTCCGTTCGGATAGAAGTTTATTCTCTGTGAATTTTTTTGGAGAACAAATTCTATCTATACACACTTTTTTTATAGAAATTGTTTTATAGAAATTTTGCGTATAGGGAAATTAAAATTTGGCAAATTTGATTATAGAGAAGTTTGTTTGTGGCAACTTTTCGAATGGATTTGGAGTTACACACAGTATAACTCTAACAATTGGGAGTATCTCTTATAGAAAGTGGAAGCGTTTCTTATTGCAAAATTATTCAGTGGAAACTTTTTCGTATAAAAATGTCATTTGGGGGAAGTTGTTATAGAAAAAATGCCTCTGTGGAATCTGTTATTACAGAAATATCGTTTGCGGGGCCTTGCCGTATAGATAAAAGAATGTGTGGAAATTTTCCTTAATAAAAAGTTCTTGGGTAATAACTTTTCTTATAGAAAAGATCTTCAGTGGTAACTTTTCTTATAGAAAAAAAAAACATGAATGATAAATTTTCTAATAGAAATGTTCAGCTGTGATACATTCTTTTAGAAAATTTTTTCCTTAGGAACTTTTTACAGAAAAATATAAAAATTTATTTTAAAGAAAATTTCATCTTTTGATATTTTTCTTATAGACAAGTTTACCTGTGGTAACCTTCTCGATGGAATAGCTCATCAGGTTTAACAGTTTTTATAGAAAAGGTGATCTGTGATCAAATTTTTTTTTTAAAGTATTCGGTGATAACTGTTTTTAGAAAAATTTCTCAGTAGGAACTTTTATTATTGTAAATTTTTACAGAAAATGCCAATCGTCAGTCCTTTTCTTTCAGAAACTGTGCTTTCCTGTGGACACTTTCCTTATAAAAACTTAATCTGTGAAAACTTTTTGATAACAGATTTCATTTGTGATAACATTTCTTATAAAAGTTCGTATGTGATAAAAAACTGGTTTCCTGTTACATCCCTTGAAGGGATTAGGGAGAGCTTCTCACAAACCTGTATGCTCTGTGCGCGTTCTAGTTTTACACTCACTGATTGGGACCTACAGTTTTGCACCGGTTCCGAAAGGCATTATGAGAAGCTTTCTCATGGCTAAATACTCGATAGTGTCGACGTCACTAAGCGAGGTGACCGCCGTCGAAATAACTTTAAGGTGGTCAGAGCAGGGATCGAAACCACGTTGTCTGGCACAAGAGCCGCACACACTACCATTTCACCACCGATAGTTTATCTTATAACAAAGTTCCTCGATGATAACTTTTCTTAAAGACAGTTGATCTGTGGTACATGTTTTTTAAGAAAAGTTCATTTGTGATAACTTTTCTTTTAGAAAAGTTCATCTGTGATAAATTTTCCTATAGAAAAGTTCATTTGTGGTAACTTTTCTGATAAAGAAAGGAAAAATTGAACTGTGGTAATTTCCTTTGATGAAAAGTTATTGTGGAAAAGTTCATCTGTGGTAACTGTTCTTAAAGAAAAGTTCAGCTATGATAACTGTTCTTATAGAAAATATCATATGTTATAATATCATATGTTTCTTATAGAAACGTTCATCTGTGATAGATTTTCTTATGGGAGAGTTCATTTGTGGTAAGTTTCCTTCTAAAGAAAGGAAAAGTTGATCAGTGATAAATTTACCTGATGAAAAGTTATTATAGAAAAGTTCATCTGTGCTAACTCTTCTTATAGAAAAGTTCATCTGCGATAACTGTTCTTATGGAAAATCATATGTTATAAATTTTCTTAGAGAAAAGTTCATCTGTGAACAGTTATTCTGAGATAAGTTCCCTTGATGAAAAGTTATTATAGAAAAGTTCATCTGTAATAACTGTTCTTATAGAAAAGATCAGCTGTGATAACTGTTCTTCTAGAAAATATCATATGTGATAATTTTTCTTATATAAAAGTTCAAATGTGATAAATTTTCTTAAAGAAAATTTCATCTGTGATAGATTTTCTTATAGAAGAGTTCAATTGTGGTAGCTTTTCTTATAAAGAAAAGAAAAGTTGATCTGTGATAACTTCCTTTGATGAAAAGTTGTTGTAGAAAAGTTCATATGTGATAACTGTTCTTAAAGAAAAGTTCATCTGTGATAACTTTTCTTATAGAAAATATAATATGTGATAACTTTTCTTATATAAAAGTTCATATGTGATAAATTTTCTTATAGAAAAGTTCATCTGTGATAGATTTTCTTATGGAAGAGTTCATTTGTAGAAACTTTTCTTATAAAGAAAAGTTAATCTGTGATATCTTTCCTTGACAAAAAGTTCATCTGTGATAACTGTTCTTATAGAAAAGTTCATCTGTGATAGGGTTTCTTACATAAGAGTTCATTTGTGGTAACTCTTATTATAAAGAAAAGAAAAGTTGATCTGTGATAAATTTCCTTGATGAAAAGTTATTATAGAAAAGTTCATCTGTGAGAGTGTCGCCGTCACTAAGTAAGTTGACCGCCTTCAAATGAAATTAATGGTGATCAGAGCAGGGATCGAACCCACGTTGTCTTGCGCAAGAGACGCACACACTACCATTGCATCACCGACAGTTTATCTTATAACAAACTTCCTCGGTGATAACTTTTCTTATAGACAGTTGATGTGTGGTACATGTTTTTTTAGGAAAGTTCATTTGCGATAACTTTTCATATAGAAAAGTTCATATGTGATAAATTTTCTTATAGAAAAGTTCATCTGGGATAAATTTTCTTACAGAAGAGTTCATGTGTTGCAACTTTTCTTATAAAGAAAAGAAAAGTTGATCTGTGATAACTTTCCTTGATGAAAAGTTATTATGGAAAAGTTCATCTGTGATAGCTGTTCTTAAAGAAAAGTTCAGCTGTGATAACCTTTCTTATAGAAAATATCATATGTGATAACTTTTCTTATAGAAGAGTTCATTTGTGGTAACTTTTCTTATAAAGTAAAGAAAAGTTGATCTGTGATAACTTTCCTTACTGAAAAGTTATTATAGAAAAGTTCATCTGTAATAACTGTTCTTATAAAGAAGTTCATATGTGATAAATTTTCTTGTAGAAAAGTTTATCTGTGATAGATTTTCTTATAGAAAAGTTCATCTGTGATAGATTTTCTTATAGAAGAGTTCATTTGTGGTAACTTTTCTTATAAAGAAAAGAAAAGTTGATCAGTGATAAATTTCCTTGATGAAAAGTTATTATGGAAAAGTTCATCTGTGATAACTGTTCCTATAGAAAGGTTCATCTGTGATAACTGTTCTTATAGAAAAGTTCATATGTGATAAATTTTCTTATTGAAAAGTTCATCTGTGATAGATTTTCTTATAGAAGATTTCAGTTGTGGTAGCTTTTCTTATAAAGAAAAGAAAAGTTGATCTGTGATAACTTTATCTGATGAAAAGTTTTTATAGAAAAGTTCATCCGTGATAACTGTTCTTATAGAAAAGTTCATCTATGACAACTGTTGTTATATAAAAGTTCATATGTGATACATTTTCTTATAGGAAAGTTCATCTGTGATAAATTTTCTTACAAAAAAGTTAATTTGTGGTAAGTTTTCTTATAAAGAAAAGAAAAGTTGATCTGTGATAACTTCCCTTAATGAAAAGTTATTATAGAAAAGTTCATCTGTGATGTTTGGTTTTATAGAAAAGTTCATCTGTGATAACTGTTCTTATATAAATCTTCATATGTGATAAATTTTCTTATAGAAAAGTTCATATGTGATAAATGTTCTTATAGAAAAGTTCATCTGTGATAGATTTTCTTATAGAAGAGGTCATTAGTGGTAACTTTTCTTATAGTAATCTGTGATAACTTTCCTTGATGAAAAGTTATTATAGAAAAGTTCATCTGTGATAACTGTTCTTATAGAAAAGTTCATGTGTGCTAAATTTTCTTATAGAAAAGTTAATTTGTGATAAAAAAGAGAAGTTACTCAGTGATGTTTTTGCTTATAGAAAAGTTGATCTGTGATAACCTTCCTTGATGAAAATTCTTATAGAAAAGTTTTCTTATAAAATTTCTTGTGTAGTAGGATTTATTTGGAAAAGTTTACCTGTGTAATTTTTTTGTATAAATTTTCGTTTGTAAGGTACGTTCTCTTGGGAACTTTCCCTATAGAAGATCTCCCTGTAATAATAATAACATAAATATTGTCTATAAAATTAAAGAACTTTTCTCTTAGAAAACTTCATGTCTCCAAAATTTCATTATGGAAAATTATCCTGTTCAGTACCAACTTCAACACTCTGTTCAAAGGATTCTGAAATTTCTATAACGTGATTATTACTAACCATAGAACCATAATGGAACCTACCCCTTCTTCCTTCTCCAGTGATTAATCGTTGCCAAAATTTATTTTTTTTATTTCCCCGTTAGGCTTTTGTGGCGGTGGCGGTGATGGTGTAGGTGACTCCATTCACTGGCATTGTGTCTGTTATTGGCGAATTGCGTGCGCGCACTGTTGTTTTATTCACATTGTTCAATTATTTGTTGGCTGTTGCCATGAAATTTACCACACTTTTGCTATCGTGAGGGTTTTAGTGATGTGATGGTGGTGGTGATAGCGACGGAGGTGAATAAAGTATGGCCCTGACAATGGGTTCCTTTGGATTTACCCTTCCTGCGTACAATAATGTGCTAATGTGTGTGTGAGTGAGTTGGAGTGTGTGTTACCTTGTTTTGCGTGTTCGCTCTTTCCATTTTGGCATTATGTATTTGGGGTTGTTAATTTTTTTTGCAAACTTTCGTGCACATTACCGACTCCCTACCTTCCGCCCAATATTCTCACTTCAAACTCGTTCCAGAGAAGTGTTTTTTTTTTTATTTATATTTTTTTTGCATTTTGTTTAAGTCATTGTACTTTGTTGTTATTTTCTTTTTATTTATTGTTCTTGTTACATTCGTCCTTTTTGTTTTTGCACACATTAAATTGAAATAAAGCAAAAATCGTCGTCTGTATCAAGGACGAAACTGGTAGTCGCTGTTGATTGTTTTTTCTGTTGTGGTTGTTGATTTGTTGTGTTTAGTTGTTGCTGCTTGAGTGAATAATTAAAATAAAATATTTACCATAATATATCCTTCGTCCTTTGCTTATTCTACCTCGTGATCTAGTTTCCTTTTGGCCGGAAAATAAGCGTAAGAAAACAAAGTTCTGGTGTCGTCGTGCTTCAACTTAGTGTGTTGTGTATTTACATTAACTTTCTTTTACTTTATAAAGAATTGAATAGAAAATGAATTTCATGACACCAAGAAAATGCTGTTGTTGTAATTTGGATTCTCGTAATATTCGTGGAATAAAAATCCATTTGTGGGGCGGTAAATTAGGATATCAAATTTCTGGAACTTTACTAATGACTAAGCAAACACTGAATTGTATGTCACTAACTAAGTGCCCTGAATTTTCACGGGGTGCGAAAAAGTTACACTCAAAAAATAAAGCTTGCGAAGAACGCAAAACATAATGTTTGCTATTAACAGCAAACAATGGTTGCTACTTATCAGCAGGAAATTTGTCAAATGTTCTGACATACCAACAAAAGGATTAAAGTGTTGATAAAATACCGGACAAAATTAGTGCTAAAATATCAAATTTCTGCTGCTGAAATAACAAGCAAGTCTTCCCTTTTCAGTTGCATGTTCTTCTGTGGTTACTCGCATATTTTACTGAGTGTATGACAATCACATTGACCAAAATTGCAAATATAATTAAGAATTCGCACGATCTTCTAGCATATTTAATTGTAATTGAGAAGATATAAATTAGATTTAAGAAACTATAATTTCTTTTGGAAAGGGATTCCTGGAACAAAGGAGATACTAATAAAGAGGGATATATGAATTACCCCACGGATGGTTCGAAAATGCATGGTCAGGTAGGGTACGGGTTATACTTTAGGGAACTAAGGTTGTCCTTTTCTCGTAGATTACCTGATCATTTTAGCGGGTATCAGCCTAAAATTTTGGCTATTAGAGAAGTGGTCGGGGACATACGATTAACCGTGGAGAGGGAAAGTTCTGATAGCTACTCGTTTGGGAGTGGCCAGAAATAATTCCTTCCTAGAACAGTACAAGCTGTTCACTATACCGTAAAGGAACAAAAACACAGTTTCGACACACTGCATTCTGGCCAGCGTATGATCCGTAATGGGCGGCTGAAACATAATCATCCTGGCAGTAGGTAAAATGCAAATGCAAAACCATAGCTTGACTTCCGCACACTCTTATATTGGCAGTGAAATTACACAATGAGAAACATGCAATCCCCGTATACGTTATAAGGGCCACGGACAGTATCGTACGCAGGATTTTCTTTCGGGGAGCCCAACTTGGAATTTTGGTTGAAAAATAGCACTACATTCAAAAATTACAACTGGAGGATCGTATTTCTGAGCCTCCGGACCCCCTGCGTCGTGGATATGCACTTGCAATGTTAGAACACTATACAGCATATGCACTTTCAATGTTAGAACACTCTACAGCATATGCACTTTCAATGTTAGAACACTATACAGATCCAGTGCCACTATTCAACTGGCAGATGTCCTCGAGAATTATAAGGCTGACATTACTGCTATCCAGGAGATACGATGGATAGGTTATGGCTGCATAAAGAAGAAAAACTGTGACAAATGCCACAATTGCCACGAGAAAATGCATGAATTTGTTTCAGGATTTGTAGTTGGCAAAAGACTGCTACATCTGATTCAGCTTTAGGTTCAAACCCGTGATTGCGCATATAGCAACCATTCGCATACAAGTGAAATTCCTTAACGTATATTTGTGTACATGCCCTGAAGGAAAAAAACACCATGACACCAAGGACATGGTATCTATGCACGCCTAGAGGAACCATATGACCGCTGCCCTGACCATGACATTAAGATTGTTCTATGTGATTTTAATGCTAAAGTCTGCAGGGAAAGTTTCTTTGAACCAACCATCGGTAAATTCAGTCTACACGCCATCACGTTTGACAACGTAATGAGACTGTGGAGAAACATGGATGTCAGTAGTACGACATTCCAATATAAAGACATCCACAAGGCTACTTGGATATCCCGAGACGAAGAATCAGATTGATAACCTGGTAATTGATGGACGCCACTGACTAAAGTAATGGACGAACGTGTAATTCGAGGACCTAATATCGCTTCGGATCACTACCTGGATGCAGCAAAGGTTCACTCTGCAATTCTCAGTTACTCAGTTACTGGCGCAGAGTACCCCCTCGCCCCATGACCCTGCAGAGCAGTGGAAGTACATTTGCTGCAGACGCCTTACTTGGTTATAAAAAACCGATTATAGACAAACCATGATACGATGAAGAGTGCCGCATTGCAAGTGATGAAAAGAACGCTGCACTTATGGCAACGCTTAAGTCAGTCGCAACAGGAGTCGCGACGGAGCGGTACAAGGAGAGGGGAAACAAGTTTATTTAAAAACAAACAGTTGCAACGCGAGTCGCCTCGAAGCTGTACAAGGAGAGGAGGAGTGGGGAACAAGTTTATTTAAGAAGAGAAAACGGGGCCTATGAGTTGGAAAGGTGCATGCATTAGCTTATATGCAAAACCTGGCTAGATAAATGCATGCCCGATGATTGGAGTCTTAATACAATGTACCCTGTTTTCAAAAAAAGGCGACCCGAGTATATGAACCAACTATCGTGGAATAAGCCTTTTATTCCTCGCATACAAGGTCCTCTCGAGAGTAATGTGCGAGAGACTAAAGCCATTTGTTGAAGACTTGATCGGATCTTATCACTATGGCTTTAGGCCTGGAAAGTCAACTATCGACCAGATGTTCACTTTACGCCAAATTCTGAAGAATACCCATGAAAATCAAATCGACACCTACCACATCTTTGTAGATTATAAGGTTGCCATCGATAGCCCGATACGGAAAAAACTTTAAAAAGTTAAGTCGAAGCTTGCTATTCCTGCTAAGCTGACACGCCTTTACAGAATGCCACTGACCGACACGAAATCCTCAGGTAAAGATCTCACCGAATCATTCAGTACGAGACGAGGCCTCAGGCAGGGCGACACCTTATCATGCGATCTCTTCAATATATTAATTGAGATCATCGTGAGAAAATCTGCAGTCAACACGAATAAAACTAGTAGCAGCAAAAGTCACGTGCTGCTCGAGTATGTTGATTATTTAGACATCATTGGGCGAAATCTGCGAGAAGTTACTGCAGTAATTTCGACAATAGAGAAGGAATCAGCAAAAGTGGGTTTGGCTGTAAACGAGAAGAATGGTTTCGACAAGTAGAACATCCACCGGATTGGATAAAGGGGTAAACGTGGATAACTGTTATAATTTCGAGGTAGTGGATGAAAATATTACCTCGTATATGCCGCGAACAGAAGAAGTTACTTTAGCCTGGAAATCAAACAGAGAATTGTGCTTGCAAACAGGTGTTATATCGGGCTAAGCTCCAACTATGTCAACTAAGATCCAACTATGTCAAACTCTCATAACCTGTCTTGCTTTATGGCGTAGAATCCTGGATAATATCACATGCTGCTGACACATCACTGGAAGTCTTCGAGGGAAAAATGTCCGAAAAATACATGGCCCTATAACAGAAAACGGTGCGTAGCGACGATATATAATCGGTATTCCGACATCGACATAGTTGGGTATCGAAATAGCGCGTTTTCGTTGGCTAGGTCATGTCAGTAGAATAGATCAGAATGAACCAGTGCGAAAGGTCTTCGAATACGTTCTCGAAGGACATCGAAAAATAAGACGGCCAAGATTTCGGTGGAAAGCCCAGGTGGAATATTGCCTGCTACAGCTTGATGTTACCAACTGGAGGAGAAAAGTTGAAAATCATTCGGTTGGAGAAACATGTCATCCTCATTTTATAAGGCCCTTGACCCCTCAGTTGTTTGAGGCCACCTAAGTAAGTAAGAGAAATGCCCGACTGACTGAAAGAAAATTGTCCAGCAGTCTTTGAAGTCTAGGTCTTATCGGACAGTCAGGCGGTCATCATAACCCTGAAATCTGTATTTCTGTCTCCAAAATCTGCTCAGAATTGCCGCAGATCTCTTAACGAGATGGCCCAGCAGTACGATATTAACCTTATGTGGGTGAATACGCGCGTGAAAATCAGCTGCCGCGTTTGATTCAGCATTCGTGTGTGATTCACGTAATTTTCGTGCTTCGCGCCTCTCGTTAATTTCCACGCAACGTTATCAAGTTGTTCACATATTTGCACTATAGCGACTTTTGAAATGTGGCCGTAGGTGGTGTAATGGTAGTGTGCGTGGCTCTTGTGCATAAAAACGTGGGTTCCATCCCTGCTCTGATCACCTTAAATTTGTTTTGTAACCTCGCTTAGTGACGGCGACACTATTGAGTATATAGTAATGAGAAAGCTTCTCAAAATATCTTTCGGAACCGGTGTAGGTCCCAATCAGTGAGTGTAAAACTAGAACGCGGGCAGGTTGTGGGAAGATCTATTAGAACGGGACACCTTTCTTCTTTATCAATTAATGTCCTCCTTGTAAGATATGGGCATTAGTGTGTCTAGTTATGTGGTAATGTATGAGAAGTTCACACTACAAACTTACAAGGGCGGAAATAATTTTCTAAGTGAAAAATGGTTGGTTTTTGTTGGAATTACAGACCATTAAGGAAAGTACACTTACTGGTATGATTAGTTTCGAACTCCGTAACAAGTTCATCATCAGATTCCTAACCACTCTTTCTGAATTGATACCGGTAGATCAGCAATCGTATATATACAAACTCGTATGAGAAAATTTTTATATATTCGAATTTGCATCGACCGGAGATCCCTAAGTATCAATGCATACTGACGAGCTCAATTACTCCAACACAAGAACAGAAAGCATTTTTCCTCCACGTTCTTCTTTTTTGGAACGAAGTTCTTTATCGCACGTTGCGGGATGGGGACTAAATGAAAAAAAAGTAAACAACTTTTTTTAACACTATTATGCTACAATCCAGTATTATCAACTATAGTGGGTACTTTTGCTTTGGTGTGTGTCTAGACTAACATATTTTGGGAAATTTCTTGTTTAATGGGAAATTTTCTAGGTGGCGCCTAGAAAAAACGTAAATTTAGCAAACCCAAAGTGAAAGAAGTTTAAAAAAAGAACATTTTCTTAAATAAGTGAATTTTCTTAAAAATTCATATTCATATTCTTAAACAAAGTACCTTTTCTCAAAAAGTTATCTTATCTTAAAGAAGTACCTTTGCTTAAAAAAAGTAGATTTTCTTACAAAAAGTACCTTTACTTAAAAAAAAATTTTTTTTTTTGAATAAGTATCTTTTCTTAAAAAAAGTATATTTTCTTACAACAAATTGCCTTTTCTTAAAAACTCCATTTTCTTGAAAGAGTACTTTTTTTGTGAAACAAAATAACTTTTCTTGAGATAAGTACCTACTCTTAAAAATTTACCTATTCTTGAAAAAATGGACCAATTCTACAAAAATCCCATTCCTTAAAAAAATAATTTTCTTCAAAAAAATACCTCCTCTTAAAAAAAAATACATTATCTTAAAGAAGTACCTTTGCTTAAAAAAAGTACATATTCTTACAAAAAGTACCTTTACTTAAAAAAAATGATTTTTTTTTTGTAGAAGTACCTTTTCATAAAAAATTACATTTTCTTACAACAAATTGCCTTTTCTTAAAAAACTCCATTTTCTTGAAAGAGTACTTTTTTTTTGTGAAACAAAATAACTTTTCTTGAGATAAGTAACTATTCTTAAAAATTTACCTATTCTTGAAAAAGGACCAATTCTAAAAACATAACCATTCCTTAAAAAAATAATTTTCTTCAAAAAAATACCTCCTCTTAAAAAAAAATACATTATCTTAAAGAAGTACCTTTGCTTAAAAAAAGTACATATTCTTACAAAAAGTACCTTTACTTAAAAAAAATAATTTTTTTTTGGAGAAGTACCTTTTCTTAAAAAATTAAATTTTCTTAGAACAAATTGCCTTTTCCTAAAGAAACACATTTTCTTTAAAGAGTACGTGTTTTGTGAAACAAAATAACTAAACTTAAAAAAAATAACTTTACTTGAGATAAGTACCTACTCTCAAAAATTTACCTATTCTTGAAAAAAAGACCAATTCTAAAAAAATCCCATTTCTTAAAAAAAAACATTTTCTTCAAAAAAAATACCTTCTCTTAAAAAAATAACCTTTCCTTACCAAAATTCCTTTTCTTGAAAGTACCTTTTCTTAAAAATATAATAATACTTTTTCCTTTCTTGAGATAAGTAGCCTTTCTCAAAATTAAGTACATTTTCTTAAAAATAACCTTTTCTAAAATGAGTCTTTAAAAAGTACCTGTTCTTAAAAAAATTACTCCTATGGATTTTTCTTACAGAAAGTACTTTTTCTTAAAAATAGTAACTTATCTTAAAAACAAATTACCTTTTAATAAAAAAAATACCACTCTTTAAAAAAGGATTTTGTCGGGAAATTATAAATATAACGGGCCTAAAAATGTACTTTGTTTAAAAAAAAAAATACATTCTATAAAAAAAAATTTTCTTAACAAAAGTTTATCATTTTACAAAAAGTACCTTTTCATAAAGATACATTTAAATTATCGCATTTTCCAACGTGTGGCTTTGGCGTGTTGGAACTAACTAGTACATAATGTATAGTGAAAGGAACTTCGTTTTATGATTTTCCTCTTGCTCCTGCTACTGCTTAGGTCCCGTAATATGTAAATTTTGTAGTTTCTTTGGTATAATATCACGTGACCGTCGGTGGCGCAATGGTTAGTGTACGCATCACTTGTACATAAGACCGTGGGTTCATTCCTGGCTCTGACCGCCTTACATTTCTTTCGACGACGGTGACCTCGCTCATTGACGGCGCAACTATCGAGTACTTAGCCAAGAAAAAGTTTCACAAAATAAAGTTCGGAATCGGTTTAAAACTGTAGGTCACCATCAGTGTATGTAAAACCAGAAAGCTGATTGTGAGAAGCTCTCTTCTATCCCTTCATGGGGTGTAAAGGAAATCTATTTATATATTTATTTTGTATATTTATATACATTACAATATATGTCAGTGGTGCAATGGGTAGTGTGCGCGCCTCTTGTACAGGAGATCCTAGGTTCGATCCCTGCTCCAACCACCTTAAAATTTCTTTCGACGACGGTCACCTCGCTTAGTGACGGCGACACTATCGAGTATATAGCCATGAAAAAGCTTCTCAAAATACCGTTCGGAATCGGTGTAAAACTGTAGGTCCCAATCAGTGAGTGAAAACTCGAAAGCGCACAGCTCAGTGATTGTGAGAAGTTCTCCCTGGTCCCTTCATGGGATGTAATGGGAAACCATTTATTTATTTTTTACAATATATGTGCATATTTTTGTACTCTGTACACTTTTGGTACATTTGTGCACACTTTTTCCCTTTTGTGAACACTTTTTTGTACTTTTATGTACACTTTTTGGTACTTATGAGTACAATTTTTGTGTACACTTGTTGAGTACACTTTTTTAATTTTTTTTTTTAAATTTTATGTGCAAATACACTTATTCTAGTTCAGTGTAAAGTTTTTGTAATTTTGTGTTGTTATTTTGTGATGGAAATTAGTGTTGTTCTATATTGTTGGAATAAATTTGGAAATTTATCAATGCTTTTTGTTATTCCACCAATTTGGCTTTCGCCTTAGTGTGATCCACTTAACACTCAACGGCACCAGGTTATCCAACAGATAACCTTTCGAAGAAGAAAAATGAAATTTTACAGGAATAGAATATTAAGTAGGCTAAGGTCAAAATATAACACTTTCAATTACAGTTAATCCAATAAAAAACACATGTATTAGTCTTTTCAAATGATGTGGAACCTGATTTTCTAAGAATAGAGGTATAATCGTTACTGGATTAGAAACCAGGATAGATTTTAGTTGAAAAAATTGTGTAAAATGTAACAGGGTGAGTATGAATCGACTGACATTATACCTTTTTCTTTTGCTGAGAAAATTCACAAAAACAAAATCACATATTTAGGAAAACGTACTAATGTTGAATATGGTGAATAACTTAACCAAATCGTAACAATATTTTACTCGGTGGATCAAAAATCACACACAGATTTGTATAACTGTCTCCAATTGCTACATGACATTGGAAATCAACTTAAGTTCACAAGAACTTAAGTTAACAATAAGTTAAGTTAATGTATGAGAAGTTCTTTAGTTAACTTAAGTTAACAATTTAACTTAAATTAAATCAACTCTAAATACATTAAAGTATATTATATAGAAATAATATAATCTGGTTGACAGGCATACAAGTTACATTTTTCCATTAACTTAGTTCATCCATCATAGTCCTTACAAAAGTTGACAGATTAACCATTATTCATCACACACACTCACATTCGTCCTTACCTGTCAATAGTAGTGAATAACCCAACCCCCCCACCGATGACCTTTGACATGCCATGTCATAAATGCGAAAATAAATCAGTAAATAAACACCAACCAACCAACCCGAATATCAATAGATTCAATTAAAAACTTAACAAGATGTCCACATGTTGTCTACTCCCCCTATTTTTGTAAGTTGTTTGTTTGATAACAACAGAACGGAACAAAGGACGAGTAGTTTCCAATGATCCTTTTGTAAAATAAAATAAACAATTTTTCAATGTCATCAGGCTATTGAAAACCATCACCACTACAAAAATCGCTCGTATGCATAAAAATAAAAATAAAAACTACAACGCCAACAAACAAATTGCTGTGAAAAGTTTGGTTGAGCTAGGTTAAGGCAGTGGTTCTTAACAATGTGTTTGAGGGGACAATTGCTATTACATCAAAATGTAAATATGAATCGTTTAGAAATGTATACATACATATTCTTGAATACTGCTTTTGAAAATGTGTTATTCGCTTTTATTGTATTGTGTTTAAAAATAAATCATTTTGAAACCCATCCTTTAATATATATTAAAATATATACATACATATTCCTGAATATACTCGTAGTTGACAGTTTTAATGTATGATTTTTTGTTACAAATGTCTGCCTAAGTCGTAGTCGTCAAGAGCGTATAAGTATATTACAAGTATATCAGCCAGGAAGTTAGTCATATTTTATACCAAGCCATACTGATTGAAGAAGCTCTTGCCTGTCCCTTCATGGGATGTAATTAGAAAATATTTATCCATTTATTAATACTCCAATATAACCAGAAATTCTAATGGGTCATAGACATACATGGGTTTTTATAATTTGCATTGGATTTTAATTTTCATTACTTTTTCTAATTCAAATTCAAAATAATTACCATTGTTCGCAATTGCAATTAAAATTTTTTGAATTCAAATGCACGTTGTGGAATCAAATTCATATTTTAATGAAATATGGTAATGCTTTTATTTATTTTGAATTTGTGTGACTGCTGGCAACTCTGTTTAAAAGTATTTTATATATAGAGGTTTGAGTCGTCGATAGGTATTGCATCATAGTGCTTTCAAATTCATAAACCTGCACTGCGCAACATATTTGAAAACCAAAACTGCCAGCTATGAAGGAAATGTTTTGAAAATAGGTGCAATTGTGAATGGAATTAAATTTTTTTTTTTGAATTTGCAGTTGTACAGATAATTCAAGCTAAACTATAAATATAATTGTCATATGATGAATTTCATTTAAAAATCGAGATAAAACTGAAATTTTGAACCCGACCACCTCAGATATCGATGAAATTTTGTTCATAGCTAAATTTGATCAATACAAACAAACTCTCATTTTTAGAAATGACTGTTTTGCGATTTTTTGGGCGTGGCACAGTGGGAAAGTTTTCGAAAAAACGCGAAAATGGTCGAAAAGAGCTCCATTTAAACTACAATAACTCAGAATCGGCTGAACCGATTTCCATGACCTTGGTATCATTAAAAAGATATTTTAACAGGCTTTATGACACGTTTAAAAAAAAAAAATACACTGTAAAAAATTTTATAACAAAAAAAAATTTTAAGTAACGAAAAAACCAAAAAGATCAAGGGATTTTTTACAGTGTATTATTTTTTTAGAAAGGTTTATCCTTCACCTATACCATATCAAAAAATAAAAATGGGTTCTTTTTTAGTTTTTTTTATATAATTTTTTAAGTAGTGTCACTTCTAGTAATTGCCCTTATATTTCATATTTACAGGCAAAATAAATAAACATTGTCCCAGGAAAATTCATTTTGCTCCATTTAAACTACAATAACCGATTTCCATGATCTTGGTATCATTAAAAAGATATTTTAACAGGCTTTATGACACGTTTAAAAAAAATAAAAAAATACACTGTAAAAAATTTTATAACAAAAAAAAATTTTAACTAACGAAAAAAACAAAAAGATCAAGGGTTTTTTTACAGTGTATTATTTTTTTAGAAAGGTTTATCCTTCACCTATACCATATCAAAAAATAAAAATGGGTTCTTTTTTAGTTTTTTTTATATAATTTTTTAAGTAGTGTCACTTCTAGTAATTGCCCTTATATTTCATATTTACAGGCAAAATAAATAAACATTGTCCCAGGAAAATTCATTTTGCTCCATTTAAACTACAATAACTCAGAATCGGCTGAACCGATTTCCATGATCTTGGTATCATTAAAAAGATATTTTAACAGGCTTTATGACACGTTTAAAAAAAAAAAATAAAAAAAGTACACTGTAAAAAATTTTATAACAAAAAAAAATTTTAACTAACGAAAAAACCAAAAAGATCAAGGGTTTTTTTTACAGTGTAGTATTTTTTTAGAAAGGTTTATCCTTCACCTATACCAATGAATTTTCCTGGGACAATGTTTATTTATTTATTTACCTGTAAATATGAAATATAAGGGCAATTACTAGAAGTGACAGTACTTAACAAATTATATAAAAAAAACTAAAAAAGAACCCATTTTTATTTTTTGATATGGTATAGGTGAAGGATAAACGTTTCTAAAAAAATAATACACTGTAAAAAAACCCTTGATCTTTTTGGCTTTTCGTTAGTTAAAATTTTTTTTTGTTATAAAATTTTTTACCGTGTATTTATTTTTTTTTAAACGTGTCATAAAGCCTGTTAAAATATCTTTTGAATGATACCAAGATCATGGAAATCGGTTCAGCCGATTCTGAGTTATTGTAGTTCAAATGGAGCTCTTTTCGACCATTTTCGCGTTTTTTCGAAAACTTTCCCACTGTGCCACGCCCAAAAAATTGCAAAACAGTCATTTCTAAAAATGAGGGTTTGTTTGTATTGATCAAATTTAGCTATACACAAAATTTCATCGATATCTGAGGGGGTCGGGTTCAATGCATCTCGATTTTTACATGAAATTCATCATATAAGTAATTAACAATTGAATATAATCACAAAACAATATAAAGCTTCGTAAAGAATTGGCCCAGGTCTACGAGAACTGTACTGAGACTGACTGGAAGAAGGTAAAGTATTAAATTCGACACGTTTTAAATAATAAAAATAGAATTACATATTTAAGTTTATATGGTCTGATGCGACTAAAATCAATCGATTTAAGTTCGATGGACGTGCTTTATACTGGACCAACGATACAAATACTACTGCCTCGAATGCAGTAACACAAACCATGAAATATGGTGGTTGATCCTTTATAATTATCATATAATTAATTTGCCGCATGTATGGTCATAGGTTAGATTAGGTTACGTAGAAGTAGCTGCCACTATTGACACAGTCCAATGAAGATCGATGTGATACCACGGCAGGTCATATTTCATCTCCATTATTAAACCTGGGAAATGAACTGGTATGGTTATGGGGTATTCAATCCATATGATACCGCATCCCGATATTCCAGGATGTGGCTGAAAAAGCGACGTGCGTTGGGCCCTGGTGAACAAATTAGTACTCTGCTGAAAGGTCCAAAGACCATCCAGTTTAACTTCCTGAATGTCTGTTAGATCCAACATGACATAAGATCCTAGATATTTGCTCATACTCATACAAAAGGTTGGGTAGTAGCACATGAGATGTTCAACGCTCTCTTCCTCGTCTTCATCCTCACAACTTCTCCAGTAATCATGAACTGAGTCTCCAGGTCTACTCGTGTGTCTGTGTATTAAACAGTGTCCAGTTATTACAGCTATTAGCATAGAGACATCTTGTCTAGGAATGGATACTAGGTTTAGAGTATGTATTAGGTTATAACTTGCCCAAACTTGCCTCGTAATCCTGCAATTCGTGCCACGAGACCATCTAGTCTGAGAGCTTCGATATTAAGCTTGTAGAAAGGAGCATACACACATGCTTCACAGCACGTGGTACAGGTAACGTATAGTGGCCTTCGGCGGTGCAATGGCTACTGTGCGAGAACGTGGGTTCAATCCCTGCTCTGACCACCTTACATTTCGTTCGATGACGTCCACCTTGCTTAGTGATGGCGACACTATCGTGTACTTAGCCATGAAAAAGCTTCTCAAAATACCGTTCGGAACCGGTGTACAATTGTAGGTCCCAATTAGTGAGTGAAAAATTAGAAAGCGCACAGCAGCTCACTGGTTGTGAAAGCTCTCCCGAAACCCTTCATGGGATGTAATGGGAAACGGGTTTCTTTACAGGTAACCTAGTCCATAGTCTTACTAGTTCATCTCCCTATGGTTCCTTGAAAGAATTCTGTGTCTCTGCACCCATATAAAGTGAATATCGAAGGGCTTGGCCATCAAATTTAGGCATGAGGGGTAGTTATGGATAGTTAGTGAAGTCAGGAATGCAGATTCCTTAGATTTTATAGCAGCATGACTGTCAGAGTTGATATTGATACTCCAGGCCGTGATGGCATTTCGTCCCAGCCAAAGGGCAACCTTTCCGATTGCCATGACTTCTGCCTGAAAGACACTGCAATGGTCTGATAGCCTTTTTTTAAGGTCTAGTCCGAGCTCTTCAGAAAAGTCTCCAAACCCTACCTTGTCATCTAGTTTAGAATCACCAGAGTAGAAGCCAAAATAATTTCTATAGAGTGTCTCAGTAAGTTTGCACTTTTTAGCTTTAGTGTAATTATTTTTTGTGCAAGTGCCAACTCTGAAATTTGGCAGCTGTCACATATGGTTATTCCGATATTTAAAAATGCAGCACTTTACGACAAAACATCGCATTATAATTGTGAAAACTTATTACAAAATTTTGGAAAGTTGTGCTGAGACCGCTCGCAGACTTCGAAGAATTATCAGTCGAGAAAGTGCACGTAATATGTCAACCATTCTAAGAGTAGTGAAACAATTTGAAGAAACTGGGTCGGTGGACAGTAAGACTCCTGTGCGTCAACGTACCTGTCGGTGGGAAAATATTGCTGCTGTAAAAGACGAAAACATTAACTCTGCATCGTTCTCAACTACTTCAATTTTCACGAAGCACTACGCAGCGAATTTTGACAAAAGACCCCCACCTTCATGCGTCCAAAATGCAGCTTACTAAGGAGCTCAAACCAGCAGACCATGGAAAACGCCGGTAATTCGATCAATGGGTATTGGAGCAAAGTGAAGTCAATGGCAATTTTTAAACAAAAAGTCATATTCTCCGATGAATCGCATTTCCATCGGAATGGCTTCGTGAATACACGTATTTGTCGAATTTGGGGCTCAGAAAATCCTCATGCAATCCATGAGACATAATTGCTCCCACAATGAGCAACTGTCGGGTGCGGATTTCGGTCAGGCGACGTGGTTGGACCTTATTTTTTTTTGAAGATAAGGCCGAAATTGCAGTGATTGTGAACGACATTCGTTACATGATGACGGAGTTCTTGTGGTCCCAGCTGCACGGCATAGATCTGTACGACATGTGGGTTCAGCAAGACGGCGCCAACTGCCACACAGCGAATTAAACAATCGATTTGTTGCAGGAACGATTTCCAGAACAAAATATTTCAAGAAATTCCGATGTCAACTGACCAAAAAGATCATGCAATTTAACGTCGCGCGAGTTTTCTATGGGGTCTTGTGAAATCTCAGGCTTATGCGAATAAACGACAAACAATGCGTGAGTTCAAATCCGAGATCCAACGCGTCATCGGAGAGATATACACACATCTCTGCGAAAAGGTTATGGAAAATTTCATGAAAAGAGTAATGGCCTGTCATCAGAGCCGTGAGGGCCATTTTATGGATATTTTAGGGCTGTTTTTTTATTCCATTAAGCTATCGCCACTTACGACTTTCCAAATAAAACGATCCACGTCTAATACTAGGAAATGTGGCAACATTTGCTGTAATGGGTGAAAAAAATTCGAAACGGCAACACGTTTGTAGCCAGTGCCAACAAGTACATGGTAGCAGAAGATGTTGTTGTAGTTGTAAGGAGCAACAACATACATTTTATTTTCGTTCCTTCGTTTCCGTTGTCAAACTCTACCAACAATACAAGAATACAAAAAAGCATAAAAACAAAATACATATGATTTTGACAAGTGAAACGAAAAATGTCATGAAAAAATGTCATCACCTGTTTAAACGACTGTACCTGATAGCTAATTCTATCATGATCAATATGTATAGCATTTATCGCGCGTTTTGTGAACAATTTAGTTGCAATTTTGAGAGATATAGAAGAGAAATTGAGAGATATAGAAGTATACGTAGTTTTCCATTAAATAAAATAATTTTAATGAACTTAAATTGTGTAAGCTATTTTGCAGAGTTCTGCTTTTGAGTCTCCCGTTGATAACATTTTCATTCGCAAGAAATGACAATTTTTTGTTGACATTTCTTGAAATTGATCATGTGGCAACTTTGTCATTGCTCAAGTCAGAATTTAAATGGGAAATTGAAATACCACTTAATATCGCTTAGCTGTCCCGTACAAATTAAGCTATAACCAAGGCTGATCTAGTAGAGGTTAGCGAATTGGAACAGCTGGTTTTGCTTTCTTATGACTGTATCTGTCAAATTCAATGTATTTTGTTATTATACTTTTTTGTTTACTTTGTTTGGTCATATGTATTTGTGTTGAATTTGACATTTACAGTCATAGAACAAAAACAAAATACCTGTTGTTGGTGCCCACAACAGCAACAAATCCTACTGCGTTAACCTCTACTAGATCAGCCTTGGCTATAACTAACTTTAGCGGGGTAAAAACACACATTTTATCCCATACTTAATTGGAACATCTCTTCTTTACAATCCAATAAAAAAAAACAAAAAATACCATCCAGTCCTGCCTGCTCGGGATATGGGTGAAGAAGTTTCTCTCAAAATTTGAAGTGTATGTATGTCATATAGTCGGCGTTTATTGTGGATAGCCGCAGATCCCTTAAATTCGAGACATGCTCATGTGGGCTGTTGCGGCTTTGTGAGCAGTGCCTTAGGCGCAATGCAGCCACTTGCCTTTCGAGAAAACCTAGTGGTAACAGGTGGAGCATAACACCCAAATCCTTGGAAGAGAACCCATGATACACATCAGTGCCATTCTCTAGACTTTTGTCAAGAGGCTTACAGTGGCGAGGAAAATTGTAACACGTTTCACATAATGGAAGTTTAAAGCTTTCATTTTTAGCAACGTTTGAAGTAAAACATTTTTTTCCATTTGATTTTGATGTGGCCTCGTTCATAATGAACTATTTAAGTGTTCAACAATTATACACGTATGTCTTAAAGAGCGAAATATGTAAACAAATCCCAATGTTACAATTACGCACACTCTTCAATGTTACAATATTGCACTCTCTTTCGGGATCTTTAGAAACTGAATTGTAGCCATCAGGTAGCTGATAAATGTACTGGTATTTTTTTCAACAGATCATTATTGTCCACGTGCTCATCAAAAATTGAAGTGTCTAAAGTAGTTGAAATCGGAACGTTAAAAAAAAGTTCAATGTAAGTCTTATGACCATCCAGGGAATAAAACGGAAGAAAAATATTACAACTGTAAGTGGTTCTGGAGGCCCCAGAAACAGTGACGACCGCACTTGTCTTCATTTGGAAAAATTTGTGACAAGTGACAATGTAATTATCCCAGCTGCGTCACTAAAAACTTAAAATATTGACGCCGATGAGTGGACTGCTGGTCGAAGTCTCAAAAGATTGGGTATTAAGGCTGCTCTCCACTCTATAGTCAGCATAATAGAAAACTCTCTAGAGAATAAGGTCTTTGCTCTGGGGACCTTGCTGGACATCGAGGGAGCTTTCAATAACTTTCAACCATCGGCGATTCTTAGCTTGTTACAGAATCTAGGAGTCAACAGCTTAGTGATACGCCAAATTTCGAAGCTTCTGGTGGATAAATCCATCAAAGCTGAATGGCGTGGTGTTACAATTGCTAGGAACGTTGATGGGGGACACCGCTGGTTGAAGTTCTGTCTCCACTATTATGGTTAACTTCTGTCAATGAACTGCTTCTTGAATTGGACAGAGCCGAATGCCAGGTCTTTGCCTATGCGGATGATATTGCTGTCATCTGTACGGGTTGAAACCTCAATTTACTTAGCATTCGTATAACCAGCCTACTTAGTCTGATTTAGAACTGAACCGCTAATAACGGACTATCACTTAACCCACTTAAAAATGAGCTTATCTTGTTCTCTCGGAAATATAAAATACCCGCATTTGAACTGCCGTCAGCTAATGGGGTGCAATTTCAGTTGACGGAAAAGGTCAAGTATCTGGGAATAATTCGCGAGAGAAAAATGTCTTGGAAACCGAATGTGGACGAGAGGGTGAAAAAGGCGTCTGTTGCTCTTTACTGTTGTAAAGGGGCGATAGAAAAGCACTGGGGACTGTCTCCTAAGATCACCATGTGGATTTATACGGCAATAGTCAGACCAATATTTCTCTATGGCATCGTAGTTTGGTGGACGTCTCTCGAAAAGAAATATATTCCGAATTCCTTGATGAAAATTCAAAGATAAGCACTGATTAGCGTTAGTGGGGCAATGGGCACGACGTCAGGTACTGCACTCAGTGCTATCCTGAACATCTGTACTCCTGACATCATGGCCGAACCGGCAGCCGCTATATCCCTCGTGAGAATCAGAGATTGTGGCGTTTTGATATCGGGGCATTCCGGACACGCTGAATTACTACACCGGATCAACTCTATTCCCGTAAAAACGGACTACTACGGACTTCTATTTCGAACAGGAATACCTGGGAAAAGTCACTGGAAGGGGATATCAGCAGTATCAGATTTTTCACGGATGGTTCAAAGTTGGACGAGTAAGTAGGCTATGGGGTTCATTCTCCTTCAAGCTGCCTGATCACTGTAGTGTATTTCAGGCGGAAATTACCGCCATACTGGAGGTTGCTGAACTACTGAAAAGTGGTGTTACAACCCTCCGGAGAATAAGTATCTACACAGACAGCCAGGCTGCCATAAAATCCCTGGAAGCCATGTTTGCTACGTCCCTGACGGTGAAAGAATGCCACTCATCACTTACGGTAATGGCAGAGTATTTTGACATCAGGTTCATCTCGGTACCGGGACACAGCGACATTCCAGGCAATTGTGTAGTGGATGCGTTGGCTAGACAGGGTACTACGGCACAGGTTCTTCCGGCAAAAAAAGTTGTTAGTATGCCAATCTCTACCTGCCGTTTGCAGTTCAGGCAGTGGACCGATAATATGTTCAAGGACAAGTGGAACCTTACTTCAACTTGCAAACAAGTCAGGGTCCTCTGGCCACAGGTGGACAGTAAGAAGACTAGGCAATTACTTAATTTGCCGAGAGGCAGGTTATCCACAATGATAGGAACAGTTACAGGGCATTGTCCTGTAGGAAATAACGCCCTAAAATTGGGACATAGAAACTCCACTATTTGTAGATGCAGCATGAAAGAGGACGAGGAAACGACGAAACACCTTCTCTAGGATTGCCCTGCTCTGGCAGGACTGAGAAGTAGGATATTCGGAACACATTTAATTAGCACCGTAGCCCTACAGGATATTCCTGTAGGTCTTATAGACAAATTCATTGAAAAGTCAAATTGGCTAGACGACTAGTCAATAGTTGATATAGAGGAAACTGCAGGTATCACAATGGGCTTCTTTAGCGTAAGTGTGCTAGACATCGTGCTGTCTTGCAGTTTTCAATCAACAAACCAACCTAGGCTGCAGAGAAGGAAACAAACTATTTTCATCACAAAGGAATCTAAAGATTACTACTGAGGCTGACTGGAAGAAGGTAAAGTATTACATTCGACACCGGCGGCGGCGGCGGCTATTCCTAATTATTAGGAAATTGACCAGGCTGCTGATGTGCAGAGTTCAATTCTTAGAAAATTTGACCTGCTGATGTTCTAGTTGTAATGTGTTCTGTAATCTGTTAGGGAATGTGACTGGGCTGTTGGTGTTGTAGCGAATGGAATTTTGCCTGACTGTTGTTATGCAAAATTCACTTCAATTCTTGGGGAATTAAGCTGACTGTTATTAGGAAATATTCTGATTGTGGTTGTTTATAGTTTATAGTTTTTCGATTGATGTGGATGCAACGTGTGTTGTAAATAAGGACAATGTTATTAAATGATCGATTATATGAAAGATTAAACCACAATTTTTACGTAATTAGGCGGCGTCGTGGCAACAAAATCAATAAACGGCAGCGGCAGCCTGGCTTTGGGGCGCAAAGGTATATAACCAACTACCGACATAATCAATTTCGGCTGTTCTTGTAAAAACTATTATCTACTTATAACCAATTTTAATAGCAAATAATGATTTTGAACCGAATTATGATTGAAAAACACAAACAAAGGAATAATATCTTAGACAATACTAATCTCGTAAAGGGTGGACCTTGTACAATTTAGAATTTAATTTCGCATTCAAAAAAAAAACTACCATTAAAAAAAATAAAAACATTACTTCATCGAATGCAAATGTAAAAAAATTACCATTGTTCGCAATGGGAATTAAAAAATTTTGAATTTGAAGTTGCGCAGGGAATGAAAATGCATGTTGTGGAATCGGATGTCATTGGAATGAAATAAAATAATGCTTTTAATTGTTTTGAATTTTTTTGTTTGCTGGCAATTCTGTTTTTAAAGTATCTTCTATGTATGTAGAGGTTTGTGTCTTTGCTAGGTATTGTCTCATAGTACTTTCAAATTCATAAATCTGTACTGTATAAAATATTTGAAAACCAAAAGTGTCAGATATTAAGGAAATGCTTTGAAAATAAGCACAATTGCCAATAGTATTGATTTTTTTTTTCGAAAAGTAATTTGAATTAAACTACATATTATAATTGTCATATAATTAATTTGCCCCATGTATGAATGAAACACAATATTGTTCAAATGGCCTCCACGACTTGCTTTACAGTACTTCTTTCGATCTACCCAATTTGCAGTACATTTTCGATTGTGTGGACCTCTATCGTCGATTTCAAGTTTCAAAGCCTCAATGGACTTAACACTTATCTTTCACGGCACCCCAGAAATAATAGTATAACGGGGTTTTCGAGCACAGTGCGCAAAAGATCGATTATAACATTCGTTCATTTCATTCTCTTCAACGTTTGGGAACAAAAACTCGCTGACTACCGCTCGCCTTTGACTGTGACAGCGGTTCCTGTCTCATTTCCGAAGAAAAATGGGCGTATGATACCGTCATGCTAAAAACCGTACCAAAGAGTCACTCGTTGTGGATGCATCGGCTTCTCCTCGAATTCGTGTCGATTTTCCGAGTCCCAAATACGTAAGTTTTGTTTTTTAACGAAGCCTTCGACTGAGAAGAAGATTTTTCGGTAAAAAGGCTCCTCTTCAGCCAAGCGATCGTATGCCCATTCCGGAAACGTCCAGAATTGTTACAAAGCTTCAGTTCTTGGACTAATTGGAATTTATAGGGTTCCATACCGAGGTCTTTATGCAAAATTCTGCGCAAAGAAATATGATAAATGTTCACTTGTTACGAACAGTGGCGAGATGATATTGATCGCTGTTCGAACTCACCTTCAGCTACAGCGGGAATATTTTCCAGAAAACTCACTGGACGAGCACGTACACATGTTCTTTTTTTCCATAAAGACCCGGATTTACAAGTTCGCTTAACAAACTGCATTGATGACACTCTATTTCTATCGAATTTATTTCGTAGATTTCTTACAGTTTCAGATGCAGACTCAGAAATTTGAAAGATAATTTTTAATATTTCTCCATGTTGTAAATTTCTAAACTTTGACTAATAATTTGCCATTTCATAAATGTCAAATTGGGCATCTGCTGGAAAAAACGGGGGTTCAAATTCCAAATTTTACATGACCCACCTTTTATATATAAGTATATATAAATTAAATTCAAACAACTTGTTCCAAACGTTGTGGATCACGGCGATAACAAGTGAAAAATTCATACCCCTTTAGTACAAAATATTATGAATTGAAATATTTTACTTACCCTTCAAATCGAATTATGGGGGGTGAATAATCCTTAAACAAAGCGTCAAGTTTATGAAACAGCACCTGTGGCGTGGAGGATTAATGCGGTGAATTGATTTTTGTGATATTCTTTTTGTTAAAGCAAATGCAATAAATTATCCTGTGTGTTTTCTCGGTTTTGTTTATTTATTCACTTTGCCACCATATTCACTATGCCAAGGGAGAGGATAATAGTGCAAGGATATAGTAAATTCCTTTAGACTTCAACGTTGGCCGTTGTAATTTGTTGTGACAGGTCTGAACAAAAAATAAATAAAATTCGCAAAACGTGTTTTACACTTGCTACGAATTCTTTGCACAATCTCTCTAAACAATATTTTTACTCTCAGTAAAGGAGGTTTGCTCTCTTCTTTTCTAGCTGTATCTCTCTCTCTCTCTTTCTTTTTTGCTGTTTAGAGAATTTTGCTTTTAATTTGTTACTTTATTTGTGTTTTGTTTTTTTTTTGTTTTCACATGAAATCAGCTGTCACAAATTGGAGCACTTATTTGTTAGGAAAACAGTATTATGTTTGATTTTTGTTTCATATCCTCTCTGCTACGCTCTTTCTCCCACTCTCGTTTTCCGGTGACCCCTTGTCCGTAGGGAGAAATGTATGTGTATGGTATAAGCACGCAGGATACCACACTATTTAGCTGTGTTTCATTTTTCGTTTTAAAGACAATGATGGCAAACAAATTTATTTTAGCAATAGCAAAAAGTCACAATTACAGTTATTTTTAACACAACGCCAAATTAAAGCCCTTACAATTCAAGTACAAACGAGTACTTTTCTTGATTAAAAGGACATTTTTTATTAAATGATATTTGCACCGCACCCTATTTTGGTGGTTTCAACCATTTGTTGTTGGGTAAATTATGATTTTAATGGCCACCAAAAGTGATATAACTTCAACTTTCTATTTCACCACTTTGAAGTTAAACGAATTTATTAAAAAAAATTCACTTTCCTTGCGGAAATTTATTAAAATGTTCTTTATTATTTAAAATAACTTTAGTGAATTCGTTGAAACAACTTTGCACCTTGTTAATGTTTTATATATCCTCCTGTTCGCGTTTGATCGTTACACACTGTATCCGCGTTCTTCCGTTTCCGACATGTAATTCTCTTGCAGTTCACGAGTGAACTGATTTTCGACTACGAATTTTGTTTGTATATGTTTTGACAGTTGCTGGCGTTGTTGTTATTTTGTTTTTGTGTTGCAATACACACTCACACGGGGAATTCAAAGTGACAGTTTCGAATAATTCGCAAGAGTTGCCGGATGTTCTTGCACCAAATACTGCAGCTGGGGTATTGGCAGCTATATAAATTATCGGTGTGTGTCCCAGATAAATTATTTGAGGTCTATTCTAGCAATTGTCGTTGGGTGAAAGACTCGACTATATAATTGTGAATAGTTTTAATGTATTTCAATTCCAGTATTTCTGTTTCCACCACCATTGGGAGTAACCAAATATAGAAGAAAACCCAATAGAGTAATATACCGAACCCAGAGTGTGCAAGAGCTTTTATTCTTGCATCTGAAATCTATGAAAGCCCTTGGAATAAATGGAGTTCTCATAGATGTTGTCTTTCAGATGGCAAAACAAACATCCCACATAGTTTAAAAAAAAAACATGTTTATACTGCACTCGAACTCTAGAGATATCTAGATTTCGTGGCCTAAACATCTGATTTTCCATACACAAATCAGCTGTTCCTGTGGATGAAATCTAGACAATCGAGAGTTCGGTTGCAGCATAAACGCGGTATAAGTGTGTTTTTTACCCCGCTAAAGTTAATTATAGCTTAATTTGTACGGGACACCTAAGCGATATTAAGTGGCATTTCAATTTCAAGCAGAGATCAGGAAAATTTGCTTGATTTCCCATACGATTATGAACACTACGTATTTTGTTAGGAAATTTGATACGAAATCGGGAAAATATTTTGTAATGCGAATGAGCTATTAGATAAATTTTGTTAGCATTTCTGGCGAATAAAAATGTTATCAAGGTGAGACTCAAAAGCAGAACTTTGCAAAACGGCTTACACAATTTAAGTTCATTAAAATTATTTTATTTAAGGGAAGACTACGTATACTTTTATATCTCTAAATTTGAAGAATAGATTTTTATTTCCGATTGAAAACTAAATTGGAACTAAATTGTTCATAACAACGCGCGGTAAATGTTATACATATTGATCATGGTAGAATTATGTATCAGGTATAGTCGTTTAAACAAGAGATAACATTTTTGCATGGCATTATTCGTTTCACTTGTCAAAATCATATGTAGTTTGTTTTTATACTTTTTTGTATTCTTGTATTGTTGGTAGAGTTTGACAACTGCTACGAATGAATGAAAATAAAATGTATGCTGTTGCTGCTTACAACTACAACAACATCTTCTGCTACCATGTATTTGTTGGCACTGGCTACAAACGTGTTGCCGTATCGCATTTTTTTTCACCCATTTTAGCAAATGTTGCCACATTTCGTAGTATTAAGTGTGGATCGTTTTATTTGGAGAGTCGTAAGTGGCAATAGCTTAATGGAATTAAAAAAAGCCTTATTATCCTTAATCAAACGTAATTTAAAATGCAATCAAACGGCCATAAATATCATTTAATTGTAAATCAGGCACTGAGCCTGTTTTTTTATTCCCTGCTAAACTAATTTTTCGACCACTTCGTATGGAGAGCTAAGCAATATTAAGCGATTTTAAGCGGCTCCCAATACAAAGTCGTCGAAAAATTAGTTTAGCAGGGAATAAAAAAACAGGCTTACAGTTTACTTCCACTCACTTATCGCTTATTCTTCCATTGCCCTCTATTCTCTACTTGTCCTCCAAGAACCAAGTCCAACAGCTGTTTCAGCGAAAGCCACTGGAAATCCCTACATGGTGAAATATTGGTGGTGGATTTGAAAACTATAAAAATTTTACAGATGGCACAGAAATAATGGAAATGGTAAATTTGCCCAGAACACAAAAATTATTTGAAAACCATTTAACCATGCAATTTTCTTTTTCGCTTTTATTCTCCATATTTTATAGAGTTGTGAACTAGATGATCTATTTCACACTGTTCAGCTCATAGAGTAATCTCAGAATAGAGAGAATATTTGGCTCATCTGACGTTTCCTTTCACACTCTTCGTGATGCGGTCGGTGTGATAGAGAGATGTTTGACGAAAAGTGACATACACCATGTGGAATTACAAGAACTTCTTGCTTTAATTTTTCATGTCGTTTTGGTGAAAAACTGTGAAATTTAAATGTGTTTTAAACTTTTTTATTGACTGTTATTCTTAGCATACATTTGTGTTGTATTTAACACAATAATTTTAACACACAAAACGAAATGCCGTTGTTATTATTTTGTTCGTTGTTTTGAACCATTGCCTCTATCTGGTATTAGTAAAGCAATTCTTTTCAACATCAAACGTAAATATCACACCAGGCCAAATGTCATAAATTTGGTGGGAGAACTATTAGATCTACTATAAGTATTAATCTATGGTTCTGCTCTTTTGTTTCAGTAGTTCAATTGTTTCAGTATTTTTTTGTATTTCAATTGTGCAATTGTTTCCGCCATTTTCTAGTTCATGCTCTCTTTGTCTCACTCAATTTGCACAAAGGTGCCTAATGTTGCAATCTTTGTGGAATGGACATATTGCCGGCTTCTACACAATAACTACAGCGCAATCACCACTTTTATTCCAAAATATTTCAGAAGCGGAATAACACGATCGTTAAGTCGATCTTCAACAGGGCGATTTGGTATAAACAAATATCACGTACCCAAACCACATTAAAAATCTGAAAAATCAGACAATTTTCACGATAATTCGCTCCGATTGAACTAAAACTACAAGTTAAACCGAAATGAGCTCTTTAGTTCACAACTCATATTAACTGTTAAGCTGAAATGATACAATGAACTAGTGAACTAAATGAATGAACTAGTTCATTCTGTTGAGCTGAACTAAAAAGAGCGCTCACTCCAATGAACTAAAATTCCCAACTCTAATATTTTATTTTCAAATTCAAAAAGCTAAACCAAATTAAAAATGGGGTTAGACAGATATTTCGTCGAAATTAGGTAATTATTATACATTAGGTAACAATGGTGAATAATTGAATGCACCCTATCAAGGACATACAGTGGCGAGCAAAATTGTAACAAGTTTGACACAGTTTGGAAATAAGTTTGTATATTTTAAATATTTGATTAAAAACAAAAACAAACCAATGAACTAAATTAATTCATTGTTCTCTGGCGAATAAAAACAACACCAATTTTAATTCTGTGTTGATATTTACAAAGTTAACAGAAAATATTGTACACTTATACAAATGCTGCAATTTTGTACTCTTGTTTTATTTTTATTTTTTGTTTTATTTCTTTTTCAATACTTTATCAAGTAGTCTTTAACTTTTTTAAGAGCTGATATACGGCGAGACATGCTGTTGCAAAATTTTGCCGTCATTTCCACTTTTGTAGCATGTGGGTACTTGGAGAGCTGAAATATTATGCAACTCCAAAAGTTTTCGATCGGGTTTAATAGCGCGATTACATGCACTCTTTTATCATGATAATGTCGTGATTATCATACTACAGCAAAAAGGTGTCTACATGCATTTCTACTCGATTTAGTTTTGACATTTTTGTATTTCATGATGCCATTATGGAAATATACCCGGTGATGTCAGGAGGATTTGTATTTAATTGTATCATACCATTCTGTCACTTAGTAATATTTTCTATTTCTTTGTAGTAACTATCAGTATTGCATCAAAATGTACACCGGTTTAAAATGAGGTTAAAAATTAAACTTCAGTTTCTACAGATTAAAATTGTATGAGTAATCTACTGATTAGCGCGGGTTAACGGAGGGTAGATGGTGAATTTCTGTTAAAAGTTAAATTATTTTAAAAGTGCTAAATAAAGCTATTTCGGAAAACAAACATTATGGTAATTATTATTTCATACTTTATATATTATAGGTTTCATATTTTCTGTAGTGATGGTAACTCCACTCACCTATTTCAGCTTGTCACTAGTCACACAGTGTTAATTTACGACGTGGTGCTAACTCCATCTTGAATCAAAAATTTGGAATTAAGCAACATTTTTGTATATATGTATGGCTGTGGCCATATATGATTTTTTTATTATTTTCCAACTTAAAAATTAGACAGTTGGCAACACGTGGTTGTGAAAAACACTTTTTCGTGCAAAATAGTCAAGTAACGAACCATTGAGACAAGTTTCTTCTCGTAGTCAGCAGGTGGCGCTCTAAAAACTCGAAACAGGAAAATATCATATAACTGCCAGTAACAGTTTACATTTGCGATTTTGCTTCACACCGAGTATTTTTCAAAACAATTTGAATATAATTTTGATATAATCAATACATTTTCGTGCTCCTCCTGTGATTAAACTAATACATATTTGATTTCTAGAATGTGTAAAATAACTACTATTGTTTTAGATGTCAGCAACCCTTTGTTAACTCAACTGGGCGAGGAGCCAACTAAAATTCAAGAAGCATCGGTGCCTTGACACACATTCCAAAACCCGAACCTGACCAAGAACGCTAAGGCGCTGATGCGAAACGATCGTCCGCCAACGTGATTTCAAATCTTGGTTCCTCCAACTGGCTTTTATTATTGCTAAATATATCCGGTATTTAAGGCTTAAAAAAGAATGTCGGTTAAACCCCGTATTCATTTCTTGCGCAATTTTTGTTTGTTTACATTGGAGTTCAGATCGATTTGAGCCTCATCAGATATGAAAAGACAGTTCAGTTCGTCCTCTTCCACCCTTCCAAGCATCTTCCGGCAAAATTCCAAGCGAATCGGCAAGTCTACTGCATTAAATTATTAGCCATTTGAATTTTGTGGGGGAATAAGTTCAAATCCTTATGCATTATTGTCTGCAAAGTTTGCCTACTGACACCCATTTGAGTTGATAATCTCCTTGTTGAAACACTGGAGTTGCTATGGCAGCAAGATTTTCCTCTACTCGGAGGATCGCCGCTAAAAGTGCGCCTATATTTTCATTGAACCAAAACTATAGACTTCAATGCGTGTCCAGATTCTGTTTTCAATGTCCCAGTTTTCCATTTTTATTAAATCCAAGGATCAATCTACAAAAACAAAAAAAGATTCAGATTACTTAGAAGGAAAAAAGGTTATCAAGTTTTATTTTGGTAGCGGCTTTCATCGCCAAACTATAGAAAACAATGTTTTGTAGTTATCAGTGCTGGACAACACTGCCGTTGCAGTGTTAATAAAACACTGGACAAAAAGTTTGATAAAGCAACAACTACGAAATAGCAAATATGTTTGATTTGCCCCTTTCAGCAGTCTCGATATTTTTTGAATACATCTACACAATTATTCAATGTAAATTACCCAGCGGACCAAAACTTCGTATACGATATCGCATACGAGAGTTACGCGAAACTTTTGCGGGTAAAACTCTCGAAAACAGATCCGAAAACGATCGGAAAATGAATCATCTGTCGCTCAGTTTGTGGCAGTAAAAGTTTCGTTTACGATGTCTTGCAATAGATTCGTTTGCGAGACTTTTGCAATATCTTTTGCGAGAACAACACGAAAAATAAAGCAAAATGCAATAGCCAAAACTTTGCTGTTGTGTCGTGTGCCTGCACGTGTGTGCCTCTGTTTGGCACACGACACAACGGCAACACTCTTTTCGTCCGTTTAGCACCCGTTTTTAAACCAGTTTGCGAATATTTGGGCGAGTTTAATTTCTCCCCCGGTTTTGGTCCGGTAAATACTCGCTTCTGAGCCCGTTTGCGAGCATTTAGCGTAACACTCGCTAAGGCTCGGTTTTTTGCCCGCTGGGTAGTTACAAAAATGTTCGTCATTCATGTATGATACAAAATTGCATACCCCTTTGTATGTTGTATGCAGTGTTTGCACATAAAAATGCCTTTTTTGTATTTGCCTCATACATTTGTGATACAAACAGACGACGTCCCATCAGAAACTGTACCCAGTAAGACAACCCATATTAACCACATGAGAAAGAAGGCAGTGAAGCGTGTTTGTTTAGTTGATGGAGTATAATTTGTGTCTTACAGGCCGCAGCCTTCATTGTAATTACCTGTTGGCGCCGATGATTACTTAGCTTGAAGGAGGTGCACAGTGGAATGTCATGTAGTAAGTGATCCACGTAATAAATGAACCTCCCAATTCTTAGAGTATGACGAAAGAGATTGCAAGTTGATGAACACGTGAGAACTGCAGTTTGTAAGCGAATTCAGTTTCTAGGAGGTGCTAAACTGCGAATGGGGCCAACAAGTAAAATACTATTTTTAAAGCAAAAAATAAAGAATTTTAAAGAACTGCACTATAACCTACAATTTGGCAAAAGACGATGTGGTACTTTTAAAGGCTAAAAAACTCAGGTAAATATTTTTCACGTTTCATTGCATTTTCCCATCTCTGGTGCAATTTTTTCATTTTAGTCTTTGAGAGACTTGTCACCCTTTCTCAGACCTATAATATTGCCTAAGGCTATAATGTAAAATATATAGTGGTTTAGGAGATATGGACGTGAAATTAAAATCGGTAACTGATATCTAGAAGTGGAATGCATTTGGGGGCTTTAGAAAACACATTTTGGCGGGGTAGAGTATAAATATATTTTTTAAATGGTCATAGCAGAGCTGTAAATGAATCATTCCCTTTTTGATTTCAATTTATTACGAATCCGCTAAATTTTGAATTAATCCTTTCACAAAAAAAATTAACTGAATGAAATTTGAATCAATTCAAATGAATTTGGCAATATGAACTGCAATTAGTTCCCAATTCGAGTGAATTTGGCAAAATGAATTGCAATTAATTTCCAATTCATTTGAATTTAATTGCTTTTGAATTAATTCAAATCAATTAGATAAATTATTGCCTTTGATATAAAAAAAATATTTGGATAACAAAAAGAGAGTAATGCTTCTTACTCTTGATTTACTTACACTAGTCTTTTTTTCAAAATCAATTCAATTCAAATGAATTGGAAATGAACTGCAAATTCGTAATTCTAATTCATTTGAATTATTTCCAAATCAATTCAATTCAAATGAATTGGAAATGAATTGTAATACATTTGAATTGGAAATGAATTGCAAGTCATTTTTGCCAAATGCATATGAATTAATTCAAATTTCATTCAATTCGTTATGTGGTGAAAAGAATTAATTCAAAATTTGGTAATTCAATGCATGAGTGATTCGCGAAATAATTCAAAAAAGAATGATTCATTTACAGCTCTGCACATACACCCAGAGAACTAATTGAAAAGAGGTTGTAGCATCCGTAAATTTGCTGTTGCTACAACCGAACTGAGGTTGTCAGGAGCGAATTTAGTACCCACAACAATTCGGTTGAAGCAATCTCGTCTCATTATTGATTCGGTTGTGACAACTGAATCTTCAATTATATTCGTTCTGCCAAATAAAGTTTCTAAAAATTCGGTTCGATATTGGTACCAAATTCTTTTTGAGTAACCGGAAATGGCATCAATTCAGTTGCAACAACCGAATTTGTCATCAATTCTGTCAAATTTGGTATAATTTCGGTCGCAATAACCGAAGTCGGTTGCAGCGACTGAATTTCGAAATAACCGAATTTCGAATGACAACATAATTCTACGTATTTCAAACCTGACGTTTAAAATTATAAAATCCAATATTATACAAGGTGGAGCAAAAGGAGTCACAAAATGTTCTTTTGCTGTAATTAATTTTTAAATGAAAAACTTTGGTTATGCTTGTGAAATTTGTTCATTCCATCCATTAGAATTTATTCCATCAAGTTGAGAAACTGATATCGGCCAAGTGGCCGACTTCAAAAACCCCATAAAAAGAAGTCTGGAACGGTTAAATCGGGTGATCTGGCCGGTCAGTGCGAGAGATGAGATTGCGTCAACCTCTAATGAGGTTGTATCAAACTCCATTGAGGTTGTGTCAGCCTCTAATGAGGTTGTCTAACGAGGTTGCGACAACCTCTAATTTCCGTTACGGCTAATTCGGTTGTCTCAACCGAATTTTTCTGTGAGTGTAGCTGGTGTATTGGTGTTGTTGGGGCCCTATGAGGTTTGCTGCTTATATTACTGGCCTAATGTAGGAAAAACTAATATTGATGATCGATATTGTTTTTACTTTTTTTCAAAATATTCTCCATGAACCAATATTCGAAGCACTTTTGCCATTTCGAATTATGTAGCTCCAAAACATGCGTTTTGAACGCATTAACCTCTTCCTCAGGCGTCAAAAAATGTTGACCAAAAAAATGATTAGGTGCCAACTCGGGGCTGTAAGAAGGATAACACATCAAATCAATGTATTTTTTTTGGTCAAATACGCATTAGTTTTACGCATCATTTGTTCACCAAATACTTTTGGCCAACAAATGGTTGTGTACAATTTATAATTTCCTGTCTTATAGTACTCCAACGGAACTGTTGCCACTGGGCCAGTTATGCCAAAGAAGTAGGCCACCATTTAATTTCAAGTGCCTCGGGAGCGTACAGCTTTTGTTGGGTTTGGGTCGTCTTGGAAGACCCATTCAGCCGGTTTCTGTTTAGTCTCAGGTTCATACGCATAGGTCCATGTTTCCCCGCCTGTTGGAATCTTATGAACGTCTTTTGATGCACCGCCATTGCATTTTTTTTTCAACACTTCCTTGCACTAATCGAGACCAGGTTTTTTGAGGGATTGATGCGGTATCCACCGCCAGCAAATTATTTTCGTAGCCAAATGTTCATGCAGTATTCAGTGTATGAAAGTCGAAGTAATGCCCAAGGTTGCCTCTATCGCACGGTATGTCACATGGCGATCTTGCAATACCAGTTCATGCACCGAAGTTTTCTGGCAAAACTACCAATCTGGGACAATCTGCATGAAATGGGCACTGTAGCTAACGTCGGACCCAATTAAGTTCACTATAACAGTTTTCACATTACTGAAGGACTGAAGTTCATCTTTGCAGTGTTCTCGAAAGTTGTGCAAAATAATCGCACGAAAATGTTCACGAGTTAATTAAATAATTGACTCAGACCACTTTTCAAGCCAGTGAAGAAACCAGAAATAATGCTCGCACGTCAACACGTTCTGAATACCGTTGAGCTGTAACAACTGTAACACTTGCCAATGGTGTTGCCAGATTGTTACCAGCAACACTAAAGATTACGCAGACCATCAACGGAATTCTGAAACTTTTTAACGATACAAATCGGTAGTTAAGTTGTCAAAATTTCAATACAAAATATTTGAATTTTGTGTATTTAACTACCGATTTTTATCGTTAAAAGGTTACAGAATTGCGGTGCAGAAACATAAATGGCAACACTCGTCAAACATTTGGTTCATACTACTCTTGGTGATATTTTTGGGGTTTTATATAAAGTGGCTACTGTAATTCTTTCTCTTCAGCCTCATTGTTAGTTTAGAGGTGCCTAAAAATGGAATCCGCTAAAAAATTCTAGTAACATGAATACAGCTCAAATGTGTCCTCAGACGCACCTTGTGGAGACATTGAAATCCACCCGAAAAACACATGATCAAATATATATATAAGTATGTATATCTTATTGCAAATTTTTCAATTTGATTACAAATTTATTTTATTAATCTTAAAAATATTCCATAACTCTATGAACTTATAAAACTAACCATGACAAGGTAAGGACTACAGATATTGAAAACAGATTTCATTAAACCGTATCTCCTTCTTCATTCCTAAAGGCTATCTGCCTTCCTCTGTTTTCCTTTGTATTCCAGCAGTAGCATTGTAATTTTTTCCAATAATTCATCTTTCAAAGAGATATCAGTGACCATGGCTAGGTTGACCTTGATAAATTTCATAAAAGTGTCATCATATTCAGTGGTAATATTATCGCTGGTTGTAGGATGCAAACTAGTGCTGGGTTGCGAAACTGTTGCGGCTTGTGTATTAATTTTGGACTGTGAACTTGTGGTGGGTTGAGAACTCGTGACTGTTACTACTTGCTTATGGAATAAGTCCAAAATATCTGGATCTGGGTTATACAAATACATAGATGAGTCATCCGTCGGATCTGTACTAGATGGAGAAATTTCACTAGATTTTGAGCGTTTTATTGGCCTCGGCATTTCATCAATTGATACTTCGTCAGTGGAAGTATTTGAAAGATAGTAGGTGTCATTGATCTGAAAAATATAACAGACAATTTAATTATAATCAATCGTATATACAGTGTATCACAAAAGTAAGTATACATTTTGTTAAAAAAAATGTCTATAAGTTATTTAAAACACAACAAAATATTTTTATTCCAAAAAACAATCGAACGTAGTAATAAATATTAATTTAAAAAAAAGTGAGATTCATGTATGTATTTACTTGTGATATTTTGATTTGTATTAAAGATGCATGTGATTCATTTGCCATATTTTAAGAAATCAATATTTAGTAGGGCATCCTCTATATTTTATAATTCCATGACGTCGTGATTGCATTAAATCTACCAACTGTGGGGTCACAGAGCTTGGAATTTTCAACAATTATTCCATAGTAACATTTTTGAGAATCTCTCCCTATTATATTCCGTTTTCGTATTTGGCGATCAAGTTGATCGCAGAGGTACTCTATGAGATTGACATCTCGGCAGGATTGAGGAGGAGTTTTAAGTTGTTTTGTGTGATACAACAGCAATTCCTTCACAATAAGAAACGTATGCTTCGGATCATTGTCATGTTGAAATACGAAAGTGTCCTAATTCTATGGCGCTTTCTCGCAATTTGGTTTCCAGAATATTGAGGTATAAATACTGGTTCACAATTCAGTGACTAAATACAAGTTTTCCACCCCAGATGCCGCCATACATCCCCAAATTCATACCGAAACGCCACCGTGTTTTACAGTACAGTCATGGTTTTTGACCCTTTTTCGGAATTGGGTTTTCTCTAAACTTTATCACGGCCATCAGATCCATGAAGATTTATTTTTTTCTCAACAGAAATAATAAGTGTTTCAGAACGTTTTTGGGGTGGTTTATATACCCTTTTGTGAAATGTACTATCTTTTGGCGGTTTATGTGACTAATGAATCGCTTTTTTCTAATACTTCAGCTACGATATCCAGATCTATGCAACAGACGGCGAATAGTTTCGGAATGGCACTATTTTCCAGCTTCTTTTTAAATATCTGCTTGCATTTTTGGTGCACCTTTCTTTGGGTTTGCCGTAACTTTTCTTACTATAATCTTTTCCTCTTGGATTTTAAACACTTTCGGGTGCTCCGAACACGGCTTATTTTTCGTGGAGCCCTCAGACTTAAAGTTTTCTAGTACATTTTATAGAGTAGCACTACTTTTGTCTGCAATGCCGCCAATTTTTCTTAGAGAATTACTGTCTTTGTACAATTTTATTATCAGATCCTTCAAATCCCGAGGCAGCTCTTTGCCTCGTTGTGCCTAAGCAGCAAAAATTGATTTCAATTACTCAGACTTATTTTGTGGAGTTTATAGCTTGTGCAGATTCGTCTGAATCCATAAAAAGAGAAACTTCCTTGATTAAAGTCACTTACCGAATGGATAACCACTTGTCGCATACTTACTTTTGTGACCACAATATTGGAATTTTCTAAGAAATATCGCCACAAAAATTAACTGGATCATATTGAACGGTTGAAATTATTGTTTTTTAATGCATATCGTAGCGAGTGTTGACAACTAGTACAGAAACTGGAGTGCGAAAGAGCAAAGTACGAAAACATATCATATTCGTCGAAATTACAACGTGTATACTTATTTTTTGTGATACACTGTATACAAACTCAATTCTGCAATTTACATGTGCGAATTAGTATCGATCGAAGATCCCTAAGTATCAAAAAACTGAAAGGGCCGTAATTCCAACACGTTTGTTTATTCGATTCTAACGGTAAAACATGTGTGAACATAATATTGTGCACGACTTTCAATGTCATCATGTTTATGAGGAATTTCTTCGTTCTTTGTCCACTGTACCGTTATATTCTTATTAATGGAAGTTGTTATTGAAAATTTCATCGTTGCAATAAATAAGTAATAAGAATCAATCAAAAGTTTAGAATAAAAATTTACTTCTAAACATTTACTAAATGAAAAACTGTTGGTAGTTTGCCCGACTTTCGATGTGAGCCGCTGTAAATAGTACATAATATGCGAAATAATTACCATTGTCCTATGTGACTATTTCCGTCACACATTAACAATATACAAGTTAATAGGCACACAACACATTTTCTAATAGTAAAGGACTCAACCAAAGACTAAATCGCGATACTTACTTGGCCTCTTTTCAACTGGTAGTCTCGTACTTTAACGAAACTTTTCAAAAAGCTCATGCTGTCAAACCAATAGGCCCAATTACTATACACATCGTGTTCGGTCCCCTTTTTTTTGGCCTTCAGATATTTGTGCATCTCTCGGCAGTATTGACTTCTCAAAGAGTTGATTTTATACTAAAGGAAGGAAAATTATAACTATGTAGTATGTGCATTGATTGAGAATTTCCCATATGCGGCTTAATTTACCTTAACATCGCTGGATGTAATTTGGGGTATAGAGATTTGTAGTTTTCGGGTTATTGTCTCTAAAGCTTCGAGGCGCGAGTCTTTCTTGAAATAGTCTTTATGGTTTATATTGTAGAGACATTCCGACTCCTTCCAGTATCCAATCAACTCCAGGACTCGATCTTTATTAAACCAATCAATCTACCCAATAACGAAAATGTCAACGAATAATTGATAAGACTATTTACAATATAATGTGCTAATGATGAACTTACTCTTCCCTCTTGTCCCGTTGTCATTCTCTATGTTTAATTCTCCTCAGTGGTGGATGATTATACTCAACATTCACTTAATACATAAAACGTGTTTAAAACAATGTGCGTTTGTATGCTCTTCTGTAGAAATATCGTAACGTACTAAGTGGATGCGAGTAAACAAACAATATTTTAGTTGAACAAACAAAAAATCTACAAAGTAAACAAACGCCGCTAGGTTGTTGTTGTACAAGAAGAGAGGGATGTTATGGCTGTATAATGTATAATTGTGTATATGCGACGATTATGAGAGAAACGATGCGGCTAGCGCGAGTACTGTGGCATGACTGAGTGTGTGACACTGCGAGTACAGTCGTATCTACTGCAGAGGGAGTGTATGCAAGTATAACGGAAAGTATTACTACTAGTGTTCTCACAAATCGCTTCAATGTGTATGATTCTGTGACACATTGGGAGTTATTGTTGTGTTGTTGGTGTTGTCGTCGTCTTCATATTTGTTTAGAGACCTTCGTTACTCCTCGTGCATCAGGGATGGCAAACGAGTCTGTACATATTTTATATAGTTATATGAATGAAAAATTTTACAATTTACATGGTTCTATTTGAAACCGGTCCCTTGTTTTTTTTTTGGCGTCCACCGCCGCTATATTTCAACAAACATTTTCACAGAAAATTTAAATTGTACAGTCAATGTTCTAAAGAAACTTTAAGGTCGAGTTTCACACTCGTCATTTAAAAGCTCGTAGAACATTTTCATATTAAATGTCATTTAAATGACAAACATCGGGCATTTAAAATCCATTTAAATGGAGAACTTTCAGCTGCGATACTGAGCCTAAATAGTTTAAATTGTTGTTAACCAACTCAAAATTTAATCCGCAAAAAATATAAACTACTAAAGGGTTTTCCAATAAGAGGTGTTATTTTGGTATTCCAAGAAACATGCCATTTTTGAGATAAATGATCGGATGTTTATTTCATAATAAAGAGGAAGGTATGCCGTTAATAATGAAAAACAACTTCAGCCTTTTCATGAAATTTTCCATAACCATCTCGCAAAGTGGCTGCCGTATGTCCTCGATAGCCTCACGAATTCTATCTTTAAGGTTTTGAATAGACGCTGGGCTGTTGGCGTAGACCTTATCTTTCACGTGGCCCCAAAGGAAGAAGTCGCAAGGTGTTAAATCACAAGATCTCGGTGGCCAATTGTGATCACCTCTTCGAGAGATAACACGGTCCAGAAACTTTTCCTGTAAAAGAGCAATGGTTTCGTTGCTTGTGTGGCACGTAGCGCCGTCTTGTTGAAAGTAAACGTTGTCCAGATCAATACCATCTAATTCCGACCATAAAAAATCATTAATCATCTCAAATTCCAATTCCAAAGAACGACGAGGAATGGACAAACCTGGGTTTTCTTCAACACTTTGGTCTACAGCAGCAATATTCTCAGTTGTTCTTGAGCGACGTACACGTGTTTTATTCTTCACATCACTAACTTGTCCCAACAGCTCGAATTTTTCCACAAATTTCTGTATTGCGGTCCGACAAGGTGCTTCACGACGACCCAAAAATGCTTTAGTTTTGCGAACTGTGACTACAAAATTTTCACCATTTTTGTAGTGAATTTTAATAATTTCAATGCCTTGTTGAAGTCTGTCATTCCATTTTTAGTAATGGCGTAGTTTCTACTTGTCAAAGAATAAAAGCTTCAAAAGTGAAAGCTGCCGAAATACAGGGTGATTCAAAATAACACCTCTTGTTAGAAAACCCTTTATAAAACATGATTGAAATATATTTTTTACTGACCTCGACCTCTTTACCTTACTTTTATTGACTATTTTACAACCTCATGAGGTCAGACATCTTACACATATTAATTAAACAAGCAAATTTCAACACACTCTTCCAACGGGCTCAAGGTGTTACTGCCTGGTCTTTCCAGCGGAGTCGTGGGCGTCCTCTTATCCTGCTTCCATCGAGTACGTTATCGAAAACTTTTCGCGCTGGTGCATCTGATAACATGGCCTAGCCAACGCAATTGGCCTAATTTGATTCGCATAGCTACGTCCACGACAGAATATAAATTGTACAGCTCTTAGTTCCAGCGACGTCGGTACTCGCCGTTTTTATTAACAGGACTATATATTTTACGCCGTTTTTATTAACAGGACTATATATTTTACGGGGAATATTTTTTCTGGAATACTCCCAGGTGTTTTTCATCCGCTTGCGATATGACCCAAGTTTCGGAGCCATATGTCAAGACAGGTAAAATGAGAATCTTATACAACTGGACTTTTCTGCGTCGGGAGAGGGCTTTGTTCCTGAACTGCTTGCTGAGCCCAAAATAACATCTATTTGCAAGCACAATTGTCCTGTTTATCTTCAGGCTGATGTTGTTGTTCTTGTTTACGGCGGATCCAAATTAGATAAATTCCTGTACCACTTCAAAATTAAATCCGTTGTCGACGTTTAAGTGCGGACCAAGTCGAGAGGTTTCTCTAGTCGTTGACACCACCAATTTTGTCTTGCCTTCATTAACAGCAAGACCCAGCTTCGCTGATTCTTTTTAGATTTTTGAAAATACTTCAGTAACCTCTCACAAATTTGGCCCACTGATGTCTATGTCGTCAGCATACGCCAGCAACATATGGCTTTTTGTGTTAGTGGTCTTGTTCGTATTTACTGCAGCTTTTCTCATTATTATCTCCATTAAGATGTTGAAGAGATTGCACGAAAGTGTGTCGCTTGGTACAGAATGATTCAGTGCGGTGTTTCGCCACTTTCACTGCTGATTTGGTGTTGGTCAGCGTCATTCTACAGAGGCTGATCAGTTTTGCCGGAATCCCAAGTTCAGACATAGCGTCGTACAGTTTCCCCCGTATGGGGCTTTCGATAGCAGCTTTGTTATCGACAAAAAGGAGGTATGTATCGATTTGCTTTCCGTGGATCTTTTCCAGGGACCACGTATGTACTTTCTGAGCCCCAATTTTGTTTGTTAACGTAGCCCCCGAGGTGAAATTGAGCCTCTTCGGAAAATATGGGTTTTCGGTAAAAAATTCTCATCTTCAGCCAATCAATCTACAGCCCATTCAGAAAACGTGTCGCATGGTCCCGAGGCTTCGGTTCTTTGTCAAATTGGACTTTATCCGACTACATACCGAGGTCTTTATGAAAAATTCTGCGCAAAGAAGTGAGGGAAATGTTCAATTGCTGCGAACGGGTGCTAGTTGATGTTGATGCCTGTTCGAGCACAATTTCAGCTACAGCGACAATATTTTCCACTAAACGCACTGGGCAAGCACGTAGACGAGTTTTCTTGTTCAATAAGGACCCGGATTAACGAACTCGCTTCACAAATTGATCCACAAACTGCATTGATGGCCATCAATTCCTATCGAATTCGGATAGAATTTTCGGAATTCGGTTAGCCGGTTTCGGTATTGAATTCACTATTCCTAACCCGTTCTAAGCATAGAGTAATGCCACATAGAGCTGCCATCTTTCTCACCTTACGTTTCGTTTCACACTCTTCGTAGTGTGGTCGGTGCGATAGAGAGCTATTTGACGTAAATTGACTTACATCAGGTGGAATAACAAAAATTGTTGACTTACATTTTCATGACTTTTCGATGGAAAGCTGTGTAATTTAAACGTATTTTGCAATTTGTTGTTATCTGTTATTGTTAGTATGTATTTGTGATGTATTTACACAAAAATGTTAAATCCAAACACAAAATACAGTTGCTGTTTTATATTTGGTTTGTTTAAGCCATTGCCTCTATCTGGTATATTAAAGCAACACTTTCCAACATGCAACGTCCATATGCAACACACCGAACTTTGTAAATTTACTGAGTCAAATCGCTTCTGTATATGTAATTTCTCTATGGTTCTAAGTTTATTTGTAATAATATTTCAAACAACTACATATGTATGTATGTATAGTAGGCCGGGTCGATTTGTATGGGTGGAAAAAACCAACAAAGCGGCTAGCAAAAACGAAAACTACAGAAAATTCTAAGAAAGTTTTGCCAAGAAACCATGGGTCTAAAATTAATTCCCAGTTCGCGCAGAGCGACTTTAGATTTTGAGGTCATACTTATTAAATTGTACTCAAAAACCTATAGTTTCATAAGAAGCGATCCGAAAAATTGTGCTTGGTTTCTTCGATTATAACAAAAGTTTTTGCTTCTATGTATGCAGCATACAGATATTCCCATATTTTTTTAAAAAATGCTAAAATTGTGGAAAATACGGTGGATCGAAAATAAAATTTTATTATTGTAATTAAGTTTTCAAAAAATTAAATGTTTTTGTGGTGCAAGTTACAGACATTGGTTTTAATGCTGATGACTGGGAATCTTTTCTAGTTCTAGATTTGTTAGGTTTTAAAGTATTTTTTGGATGCCAAGCGTGGTGTTGTAGTACGACTTTCTATAGTTACGGCCATGATATCGTCTCTATTCTTTGCGATAGCGCGTCGGGAAACTGTTGTCAGAAGCTGTACACAACGCTCAGTTCCTTGGATATGACATGGAATCCCTGGGTCAGGAAGCGGCGGATCATCAGACTCAATAAACTGCAACAACTGTTCGTATGGAATGTTTGCTGAGAATGGAGGCTCAGACAAAACACTGTCATCATCTAGGTCAACCAGATCAAAGTAGTCTGAGCATTCAAAATTTATTGCGTGCTTTTTATCATAAACCCTTAGATTAGTCGGATCACAAACTTTAACACGATAATGTAGTATCTTTTTTATGGCTCTTTCGCGAACATCTTTTCTGTTATCATAAAGCATTGCCAGTAAGATATTTTCAGGATGAGCGAAGTATGAATTATTTTGGATTACAGTGTTAACAATTTCTCGCAGCGTTGGTGGTAAATATCGCGTTGACTGTATAAATTTAAAAAACAAGAGACTGTCGTATACAACTGAGTTGCAGAACTTAATGTTAAAGTACATCGGTACGTAAGCTATCATTATGTCAGTTGCCAAAGTTTTTAAATTCGTTGATGGTGAACTAGTTGTCACGTATAAACGTAAGAGTCTGCTTGCCTTTGTTAGCCATCGAGAGTGCACAATTTGTCCCGGTTTCATACTGGCTAAATTTTCGGGGCAGAAACCATCACAAACTGCATTTGCCATTCTATACAAGTACTGAACGTCAGTCGAGAGCATTTTTTCATGAATGGGTTGAGGCATATCTCCCAACGAAATGGCCTCAAAGTCGGGTACAGCCTACAGAAAGATTTTATTTATTTAGCTCAGATCAAAATATACATCTTAGGCTCTTTATACCTCTAGCTGTGCGCGGTCCGCTTGTAGTGGACTTTTCCAATTCGGAAAACAAGTGACGAAGTGGAAGTTCATTAAAGTGTAATAAGCAAACAAACCAGTGCAATGGTCTATTCAACATGACTTCGAATCTCCTTAAAATTCCATTTTCAAAACCCGTGTTTGTTGCTACTCCATCACAGCAAATTCCAATCAGTCTCTCAAGGGACATATTTTTTTCTATAAGGAACTCGCACAAGTCCCTCTGTTTTGTTTTAGCGTCCTCGGCGTCGACTTTTATGTAACCCAACAATCTGCTCTCAGGCTCTTTTAGAACCACTAAATGTGATTCTTTTACCATTCTCGGATGATATCTTCCATTTTCTTCTTCGCTCGTCAGAGAGTTGTTTTTTCTGCCATCAAAGGAGAAGGCTACCAGATCAGAGTCATTGCGTTACTTTCTTCGAAGAGAATCCCTACATTTCTTTCTTTCTTTACATTTGTCCATAATTATTGGTTCCCCATTTTCATCTTTAAAGTCAATATCTTTGAAAAGCGATGTGGCCAAAAAAGAAGCAGCCCTATTCCCGATTCCAAACCTATCGCACGCCAATTTTTTTTTCGACGAACTTGGCTCTCTTGCAGTTGGCATGGCAAACATCACCTCTGATTCAACATCCATATTTGTTGAGCCAGGAAAAAAGTTGGATCAAGACTAGTTGGCGCCAGTGTTGATTGTTGGTCAACAGCAATCGCCTCGAATTCGGGAATGGTTAGCTTCCTCTTACTGTGCTGATCAATCATAAACTCTTGGAGTTCAATGGGTATTAAACCACAGCAGCAAGGCAATGTTTTTGCGCACTGACATTTTCCAATATAAAAGACTTTATCAATTGTTTCCAGAAACGTTGAAGACTTACTTGGTCTACTTTTAAATTTTATTTCATTATGATATTTATTTAGCAATGTTTTCAGTTTTTTCGAGGCAGTTTTTTCATTGATTAACGGAATGTTTAGTTTATTCCAAATTTCCCAAATTTTTTTTGCCACTTGTGTGTTACGATTACCGTACGATTGCTTTTTTTTTGTTGTTTTTTGCTCAGCCACGCGTAAAAATAAATAGTATTTTAATACGTCACGATTACTTGGTAGATTTAGATCACTTAAATCTTTTGGCAAGCCAATATTCAGACTGGGAAGAACACAAGACCCGGAGTTCATTGAAATTGTGTCAATTTCTGAATTGGTGGAATCAACTGACATTGCAGACGTTTCCATTATAATTTATTAATCGAAAACTATTTAAAACTTGAAAAAATTATTTGGAACACACTATTGCTTATTCAACGCAGACAGACCACTTGTGTGGTAAGAGTACCGTACGATAACTTTTTTGTTATTTTTTTCTCAGCCACGTGAAAAAACAAATAAGTTACAATAGCCTGCTATTATTGCATTAATTGCATGGCATGCTGTTATTTTTAAAACTATAGATTTTTCAGTACAATTTAATAAGTATGACCTCAAAAGCTAAAGTCGCTCTGCGCGAACTGGGAATTAATTTTAGACCCAAGGTTTCTTGGCAAAACTTTCTTAGAATTTTCTGTAGTTTTCATTTTTGCTAGCCGCTTTATGGGAAAAAAAATTCGACCTATACATTGTATAGGGTACCTGCGTAAGATTACACTTTTTTAATTTAGTGTAATTTTTTTTGTGCAAGAGGCAACTCTGAAATCTGGCATCTGTCACATGCATATATTTATCAGGATTATTAAACCTGGAGGGCTTTACGAAAGAACAACGCGTTATAATTGTGAAAACTTATTACAAATATTTGCAAAGTTATGCTGAAACGGCTCGCAAACTTCGAAGAATTTTCAGTCGTGAATGTGCCAACCATTCGAAGAGGGGTCAACAATTTGAAGAAACCAGGTTGGTTATGAACAGTACAATTCCTGTGCGTCAACTTACAGGTCGGTCTCTTGGAAACATTGCTGCTGTAAACGAGAATGTCAACCAAACCCCGAAAACATCACTTCGGCTTCGTTCTCAATAACAAGCACTACGCAACGAATTTCTACAAAAGATCTCCACTCTGCTCAAACCAGCATACCATGGAAAGCGCCAACAATTCGTTCAATGGGTAATGTAGCAAAGGAAAGTCAATGCCAATTTTTCAAAAAAAAAACTCACCTTCTCCGATGAAGCGCATTTCCATCTGAATGGCTTTATGAATACACAGAAATGTCGAATTTGGGGCTCAGAAAATCCTCAAGCAATCCATTAGAAATAAATGCACCCACAATGAGCAACTGTCTGGTGAGGATTTTGGTCAGGCGGTGTAATTGGGCCTTACTTTTTTGAAGGTGATGCAGAGACTGAACGGCATTCGTTACCGGAACATGATAACGGTGTTATTGTGGCCTCAACTGGACGGCATAGATGTGGACGACATGTGGTTTCAGCAAGACGGCGCTACATGCCACACCGCGCATGAAACCATCGATTTATTACAGCAACGATTTCCAGAACAAATTATCTCAAGGAATTCTGATGGCAACTGGCCACCAAGATCATGCGAGTTAAAGCCGTGCGATTTCTTTCTTTGGGATTTTATGAAGTTTCGGGTTTATGCGAATAAACCAGAATCAATTCCTGAGCTCAAATACGAGATTCAAAGGCGGTATCGCTTAGATACAGCCACATCTCTGTGAAGAAGTCATTGAAAATTTCATGAAAATAGTAATGGCCTGTCATCAGAGCCGTGGGGTTAATTTGACGGATATTTTTTTCTATACTTAATCGAAACATGTTGTCTTTACAATCCAATAAAAAAGGTACAAATATCAAAAAAAATACGTGTTTTTGTTTTAAAATAAAAAAAGTGAATTTTTACTAAAACGCCTTTTATAAGTATATCTCTCTTAATTTTCTGTTAGAAATTAAAATTCAATTTTCTATAGAAAAAAATCAAACAATTTAATTTTTTCCTCCATTATTGATTTAATTATGACAAGATTAAAATCCCAAAATTTTTAAAATGGGACGATCAATTGGCATCATTGAGTCTGATATCTAACTCAAGGTTGTCGATATGGAAATTTACATTGAATAGCGTCTGACGATGAATGTTGACACTGACAAATTTCCATCGGCTCCTCCATTACGATGGATACAAATTATAAATGTTTATCTAAATATTCCGAAGGTTCAAAAAGTATCAAAGTACAACTGTATCATGCCTGATATAAACAAAGCAACCACTGTTTCCAGACGAGCGATCAAGAAACAAAAACAAACAAATGTTAAATTCTGTGTGTGACATTTTCTTAGTATCGGTTATACACAACAAAAACCCCAAAATGCATTCGCTCTCACGGATAAAACTTGCCCTATGTGTATGATCAGACAGACTGTCCATTGATAGCTACATACATACATATACACAAATGTATGTACAAATCATGCGTAAGTACAGTGAGCGTCATAAATATTCGATTGCCCATTAAATAAAATCAAATTATGTATATTCAATTTACATCAACACTAGGGTGCAGTGAAAAATATTTTTTTTTTGGAATTTCAAATGTGGGGGGGGGGGGGTCTCAACCGACGCGTATTAAATAGGTGATTACGGGAACGTCAAACTTTTTTTTATTCGAGGGTACTTAAAGTTCCCTACCGGCCGTTGAAGTTTCGATTCCTAGTACATTTTCGAAAATTTTTTTGACAACATGAGGTTCAAACGACGTGTTATGATGAACACATATAGAAAAAAATATTTTAAAAATGTTGACAGAGTATTTTTTTTCCATGAATTCATTTTGAAACCTTTATCATGCATATTTTGTCTTCCCCATTTTGCCGTATTGTACATAAATATTCTATCAACTATATAAAATAAATATATTTGTAGGTGATTTTGAGAAACAGAACGAAAAACCTGCGAATCAAATGAGATTTTTTGAAAAATTAGCTATTGGATAGAATATTTATGTAAAATACCCCATCCGACAGACACAAAATACTTTGCCAAGAAATTCTATGGCCGATAATATGCCGATATAATAAGCGTGTTTTGGTTACACCGCTTGCTTATATGATCGCTTGTTTTGTATGAAGCACTTAGCGAAGACTTAGCGAGAACTTAGCGACGTGAATCATTTTCGCTAAGTTTAAATAAATATTTGTTTGACATCTTTTACCGTTTTCAACCCTTTTTCATATTTTTCAATAAAATTACTTATTGCTAAAAAGTCGGTTTCTTTGCAACTTGTAACCAAAACACGACTAATAAAATAAGTTGTCAAAAGCAATAGAGGTCAGTCATGTATTCCAACTCCGATTTAGATTTAAGATCCGGATCTAATGACAACACAGGAAGGATGTGAGCAGATGTGCGTAAAACAATAAATAGTATTTACAATCCAAATATAAGTACAAGACGACCAAAGGAATATTTACCCGACTATTTTGATTTGGATTTGACCTAATGGGGTATCAAATATGAGAACGACTAGGTTGAATAAAATATTTGTAAAATTTTGAATTAGAATCCGCCGTTATTTCGAAGCAGATGATCCATATGACATTTATGAATTGACAGTTTATTAGTTAAAGGATCGAAATTTACGAAATGGGGTGCTTTTAGAGTGTCCAAAAAATTTTAAGGTTTTGGAAACCGCTTTCCAGTTTGTTCGAAAAAATCAAGTTTTCAAGAAACCGGTTTTTGGCTTTTAATTTTGGCAAAAAAAACGGTAGAACCGGGTTCTTTCGGTTTTTTTTGCTCTAAATTAAATCACACATGTAGTACTTACAACACATTTGTTTAGCAATAATTTCATATACTTATTAGTGTTTAAAACTCAAAATTTCACACCTCCATGCAAATATGATAATTATTTTTTAATTTTAAATAAAACAATTAGGTCATATTCAAATTTGGAATACGTGCTTAATACAAAATTTAAAGGTTTTGATCAAATTTTCATTAAACTGATTTAAACTCGATAATCATATTCAAATTTGAAAGAGATTTTCATGTATGAAAATCTTATTAGGTTTATAAACTAATTTTAATTAAGTTCACTAACTATATGTATTGAAATTTACTCCAAAATGCAACAAGTCATTTTATTGAACTGATCAGTTGTTTATAAATTTTTTTTTAACTTTCAATAATTTTCTTTATCAAACCAACAACATGTTTTATTAAATTTAAAGTTAAATCCAACAACTCTTGTTATTGATTCAATGAACTCCGTTATTGACTGAGGAATTTGTATTTCAAATTAATAACTCGCTTACAATTTTCATTATCAATAATGCTAAAAAACGTCATCACTGGAAATTCAATCATTTTGTATTCAAATGTTAAAATTATTTGTTGTGTGAGCTACGTTGACGCACAGGAGTCTTTCTGAAAATTCTTCGAAGTTTACCAGCGGTCTCACCATATTCTGACAAAATTTTTGTACAGTACGTATTTTCGTTTATATATCTTTTGTGTTCGTCGTGGCAGCTGTTCGGCTGACAAAATGTGTTGAGTCGAGAGTTTGGGAGAATCTTGGAAGGCTGGTTTATCTATCAATCAACAACTATCACCTTTTCATGTCACTGGACGGCTCAAATTACATAAAATCATTATTAATGAAGCGGTTGGATTCTAGTTGTTATTTTCTACCAGTTATTTTTCAAATTTACTACATGAGATTAAATATAAAGCAGTGGTCACCGTCCATAGCCCCCAGGAGCCGAACACGATCGGCTTTTCACACGTACACAACACGAACGTCAACAAAAGGCATATCAAAGAGCGTATGAGAGAAGAAAATTTCATTCGGTTAGTAGCACATTAGCTTTCAACGAAGAATGTTCATGCCGCTTTGTTTTGGAAAACTGGTACCCTGATGTGAAGGAGAATATTTTTTAACTGTTTCTGTATATAGAAAAATATATAAATCTAATAAAAAATATCATTATAAACTCTTATTTTTTACATTGCACAGTGAACTTCAAAAGCATAACAGCACCAATTTCTTTCAGTGCAAATACACCATTCCATTCACATTTCATGAGTATTCTCTTTGTGGCGACCACTGATATAAAGTAATGAACACTTATAACGGGTTTTTCAACAGAGACGCTACAAAAGTAAATCGATAGGGACAGCAAACGACGCCATATTTTTTCCTGCTCTTTTGACATTTCTCTTCAGTAAAGTTTGCCATTTCATCATGGAAAGATATACGAGCCAACAACGAGGCGAAATTATTAAAATTTACTACCAAAATTTGGAGTCAGTGACCTCAACTTTAAGAGGCCTCAACAATCAGCGATGAGGCTCATTTCTGGCTGAATGGCTTCGTCAATAAGCAAAATATGCATTATTGGTCAGACAGCAATCCACACGTAATCCATGAGTCATCATTGCATCCCGAAAAAATTACGGTTTGGTGCGGTTTATGGGCCGGCGGCGTCATTGGGCCGTACTTCTTCCGTGATGATCAAGACCGGCACATTTCTGTGAATGCGAATCGCTACCGTTCAATGATAACCGAATATTTTTGGCCCCAATTGGATAATATGGACTTGGAGGACATGTGGTTCCAACAGGACGGCGCCACACAGCGAATGCCACAATCAATTTATTGGAAACTAAGTTTGGTGAACGTGTTATCTTACGAAATGGCCCAGTCGATTGGCCGCCTCGGTCGTGCGATTTGACGCCGTTAGATTAATTCCTGTGGGGCTACGTGAAGTCTATGCCAACAAGCCAGCGACGATTGATGAACTTCGTACGAATATCGAACGTGAAATTGCAGCAGTATCGGCCGATTTATGCTTGAGAACCGTCGAAAATTGGGTTCAGCGTCTGGACTTCTGAAAGCGTGCCCGTGGTGGCCGTGTATAAGAAATCGAGTTTCATACATAATGGCATCGAACGTACTTTCACAGGAATAAAGAATTTCATTGGTATCTAAAACCGGTTTTGTTTTATTTAAAAAAACTTTTGTAGCGATCTTATTGAAAAACCCTTTGAAAGGTTTGACAAAGAACGAATATTAATGGCACTCACTGTATGTGTATATCACAAGTTGTTGGCACTGTGTTTATTTTTTGAATTGACTTCGTCGACCCACATGTAAGAAAATGTTAGTAATTGTAAAAACTTCAAACACTCTATTGCACATAGACAAGGCCACTCTAATACAGATTTACTACCGTTGTGAAGCATTTCGATATCCCTGTTTTCATTTGTGAACAGTGATTATAAAGTATTAAATGTCTCTTCGGCTCTGGTCATACGCAAAGGGGTGTGTGCTGTGTGTTTAAGAAAATGTATAATCGAAATACATACGATACATATACATATGTATGTGTATGTCTATCGTATACTCAGATTTCTTCTCTCTTTATACGAGTACACAGCATTTTGTTATGGCTGAAACTGTTCCCAGTCCGTGTGTCGCACAAAAAACCAAACAGTAGTAGGTTTGCTGCGATCATCGACTCAGTGGGATTCGTGTGCTTCATTTTTTATGGCTTGGTCATGACAGGTGAATTTATATTGGACACCATACTGTGAGATAGAGGGTATAATTAAAAGTTTGTGCCAATATTTGATGAGGATGGGGTTCAGTTTTTATTATGTACCGCCTCATAAAAAATGGTCTGAGGTATTAATGATTGTGGTCTCGTTAAGAAAATCGTGCTGGATGAAGGTTAGGTTCACGGTTGCAACAGGGATAATATTTTAATTACCAGAATTTTCCAAAAAAGCTACCAAAAGTTACCAAATTTTAAAATTTTTTTATTTAGAACATTAAATGTTTATTTAAAAGAATTCATTACAGAAAATCATATTACATACATACATCAATATAAAGATTAAAAAAAACCAAAAACAAAACAAAAAATATGGTATAATAAAACATAATCTTAATTTTTTTTTTCATTTTATTGCCTTTCAATTACATACAATACAAAATTATTTAGTGTACAAGTATCCTAACCATAGAGTAAATAGGGGTAGAGCCGCCATTTGTCTCATCTGACGTTTTCTTTCACACTCTTCGTGATGCGGTCGGTGTGATAGAGAGATGTTTGACGAAAAGTGATATACACCAGGTGGAATTACAATAACTTCTTGCTTTAATTTTTCATGTCGTTTTGGTGAAAAATTGTGAAATTTAAATGCGTCTTACACTTTTTTATTGACTGTTATTGTTAGCATACATTTGTGTTGTATTTAACACAATAATTTTAACACACAAAGCGAAATGCCGTTGTTGTTATTTTGTTCGTTGTTTTGAACCATTGCCTCTATCTGGTATTAGTAAAGAAATTCTTTTCAACATCAAACGTATACATCACACGAGGACAAATGTCAGAAATTTGGTGAGTGAAAGATTTTCTCTACCCCTATTTACTCTATGATCCTAACACTTATAACACTGAGATAGTTTTTGACCCGAAAAAAAATGAACTTTGATGAATCCTTTTCGAACTATTAGGGGGGAGTCCCCTGAGTTCGAAAGTACATTTGGAAGTGTCAGATTGGCTCCAGTTTTTGAGAAATCGGTATATATGGATATAGCTAAGTCTGCGCTATTTAAACAAATTTTACCGGCCATAGGCCAATTTTTTTTTTGGCCTAAAAGGGCTTAAAAAGCTTATTAAAATAGAAAAAACAAATGTTTGCGCTCGATCCAACTTCTTGAGATATGGGCCTTTAAAGCTTGAGTATATAATTGGCCATATCTCACATATTTATGGTCTGATCTGGTTCCGGTGAATATCATTACAAAGACCATTAAAAACTCTTTAAATCTGCATATAAATATATTACATGTTATTAACCCATTGGGGACAAATTTAAAAAATACGATTTTTTAACCTCACTTTTTTGCTAAAAATCTGATTTTCTCAAAAAACAGCCCTAGTAAACCTATTTTCTACCTAGACTCAGATTGTAGGCAACACTTCAGGCTTTGTTTCAAGGTATAATACTTCGCATTAACCCTTCTAAGACCGGAGATATTTATGTTCAAAGTTTGAAATTCAAGAAAAATTAAAGTTTTTTTTTACTTTTTTCCAAAATTTTATTTATTTTCCTAGCATAGGCCTCAGGTTAAGCTTCAAAATCAAAATATTGGACTTTTATATATTTTTTTCGTTTTTTTTTTAAGTTAATTAATTATAATCAATCAACTTTAATAAAATATCTTTGTATCTTTGTATGTCAAACTTTGAACATAAATATCTCCGGTCTTAGAAGGGTTAATGCGAAGTATTATACCTTAAAACAAAGCCTGAAGTGTTGCCTACAATCTGAGTCTAGGTAGAAAATAGGTTTACTAGGGCTGTTTTTAGAGAAAATCAGATTTTTAGCAAAAAAGTGAGGTTAAAAAATCGTATTTTTTAAATTTGTCCCCAATGGGTTAATAACATGTAATATATTTATATGCAGATTTAAAGAGTTTTTAATGGTCTTTGTAATGATATTCACCGGAACCAGATCGGACCATAAATATGTGAGATATGGCCAATTATATACTCAAACTTTAAAGGCCCATATCTCAAGAAGTTGGACCGAGCGCAAACATTTGTTTTTTCTATTTTAATAAGCTTTTTAAGCCCTTTTAGGCCAAAAAAAAAAAATTGGCCTATGGCCGGTAAAATTTGTTTAAATAGCGCAGACTTAGCTATATCCATATATACCGATTTCTCAAAAACTGGAGCCAATCTGACACTTCCAAATGTACTTTCGCACTCAGGGGACTCCCCCCTAATAGTTCGAAAAGGATTCATCGAAGTTCATTTTTTCGACTATCACAGTGTAATCAGACCAATCAAAGCACAAAGAGTTCGATAGTGCGAAAGAGACGAATATATTAGGTTATTTAGTGCGAACGACGACAGGCGCGTATTTTGGTTAGGCCCATAACCATTCAATTCTCCCAAATAGTGTTGCCACTGCTACATGTTTTCTGCTGTTTGTAGGTAACATTTTAGTTCACATTTCGTCAAAGTTTTCTAATAGAAGTATGAAATCAAATGTTTTTTCATATACTAATTATTTCATTTCACAAGGTTACCAAAATGAATAAAATTTTACCATGTAACCAAGCCGTTTAAATGTTACCAATTTTGGTTGGATATTACCAATCGTGGCAACCGTGGTTAGGTTAGCTGTTGGTGGCAGTCGACGAACGACTCACTAATTAGTACATGGTGTTTCCATATGCTAAAGTGTTAACCCCACCGTATAACCATTTATCTCATATTAGACATCGTCCTGCTGGAAACGCGTAGAAAAGACGTTCAGTGTATTTTTCCTTTTCCTCATCTCTACATCTTCTACATAAGTCATTTACTCCTGAGCTTTAGCCACTCGCATGTTTACGCGAAGCAGACAGTGTTCCGTCAAAACTGAAACAAACGTTGAACCTTGAGGCTTGAGTTCATGAATCTCTTTCTGCCCTCTATCAGTCAGATTTGTCTTCAACATACACAATCTGTGCCCCTAGTCCACCTCTTGTGCATCAACATATAGAAGCTGTCATGAAGGATATGCTTACAAGTCGTTAGGGGTATGTCAACATATTCCTGTGAAACCTGTAAGGAGGTAGTCGCTAGTCTTGCCAGCTCGTCGGCACAGCAGTTCCCTGAAAGTCCCTATTCTCTAACATTTATATGAGGTGAATATCGTAATATTGTGCCATCTCGTTAATCGAGCTGCGATAGTCCTGAGCTTATAGTGGATTCAGAAATACTGATTCCAGCAACTTGATTACTGTCTGACTGTCCAAGAAGACATTAACCCCAGTGGCTGCTGGACTGTGATACCTCAACCAGCTTCATTCACCGCCAACCTGGCACGTACGCTGGGGGGACGGAGGCTTAGAAATACTGATTCCAGCAACTTGATTACTGCCTCACTATCCAAGAAGTCATTAACTGTAATACCACACCCAGCTTCTTTAACCACCAACCAGGCACGTACGCTGGGGGTGTGGTCGGTGGCTGGAGCCCCCCGAAATTCGTTCCTTCAGTGACGTTTTTTAAATGCAGTGCTATTTCTCAACCTAAATTTTAAATTGGGCTCCCCCAATGAAAATCCTGCGTCGGTACTGTTGCCAACAATTATTCTTGATAGCCTGCGAGAAGTAGACTCTCTAGAGTAGACTCATTACTCCACCTAATCATTCATTTTCGATCCATCTTTGTAGAAATTCATATACCACTCTACAACAAAAATTCCTTTGTTCCAGGGATCCCTTGCCGATTTGAGAGTGGTATTTTCGATCTTATAGTGCTTCCGCTTTTGAGTCGGCGACAAATGCTGGAATGTTTGGAGCACCTTCCAACACTGTTCCATGACCGATTTCGAACATGTTCCATTGTGAGATTTGCTGTAAATTTATCACAAACGTATGTGGAATCTGGCTCCGTATAGTGTTCTTGCCGGTGAATGGAATCTGGCTCCGTATAATGTTCTTGCCGTTGAATATGACATTACATGTAGTGCATCAGTGGGAGTATTGCGTAGGTCACCCGTAATGCACATCGCCGGCATTCTGTGAACCCCAGCCGGTAGTTCACAAATGGTGAACCTTCCAAGTTCGTGTCACCATACGGTAAGCTCATACAGCATTATCGGATGCGTCTGAAAATAGTCTTGCTGTCCAGAATAGCAACCAGGTATTGGGAACACTATTCAAACTTAATGTGAGACAAATTTAACTTGATATCTTAGTGAAAAGGAACTTATATCTTCTTGAAAATGGGCCAGCTTGGTTGTGGCCCAGACCATTTCTCCCGCCCCTCCGCCCATAGTGACTAAGATAATATCCCCTAAGGTACGGGGATACTCTCCCTTTACAGGTAGTGCCATGTCGTCCGCCTATGAAACAATTTTGCCACCCGCATTTTCGACAGTGGCCAGAATTCTATCCAGTGGCAGGCTCCACAGAAGTGGAGTTGAGATGTGCCCCTATTAACATACCTGGAAGTGGGCGGCTTACCCAAATCATCCATAACCTATCCAATGGTAAGCATTTCTCCTTCAAGGCCCATAATATCCACATTCATCCAATGGTCGGCAGCGCCAATTCTATCGCACTACGCGTGATATTGTCGAACGCAACTTCAACATCCAGAGCGGAGTGCAATTCCTCACCAGCTAACGGTTTATTTATGAATCATACAGAGTTGTATTCGGAGGTCTGCCCATGCAAGATGCATGCGGCTCACCAAAAAGCAATTTGACGAAAATACTCGCCAGCAAATACGGCCTCTAAGTCAAAGCGAAGTTAGAACTGCAATTTCCCGGCTTAACCCTAGAAGAGTAATCATATTTGATATGCAGTAAAGGTAATCTTTGTCGAATCGACGAAGTCCTATTTCACTTCGACATTTTTAATGAAAAATGTAGCGTAATATTCCGGCCCACTACTTTTAATCAATAATAGACTTTAGCATTTTTTAGAGCTTTTTGATTTATTTTTGAGCAATTTGCTCTTAGGTCCATTTTGTTATAAAATTGAAAACCAGCTACGGTTTTAGTCGGATCGACGAAGATTACTCTTCTAGGGTTAAGAAGAACAAAGCCGCTGGTGTTGATGGACCATCGGCTGAGTTGTTTAAGGCTGGCGGCTTTGAGTTGGAAAGGTCCATGCTCCAGCACATATGCAACAATCTGGCTAGACGAATGCATGCCCGACGGTTGGAGTCTTATCGTACTCTGTTCTGCTTTCAAAAAAGGCGACCCGAGTATATGTATCAACCATCGCGGAATAAACCTGTTATCCATCGCATACAAGGTCCTCCAGAGCGTAATGTGCGAAAGATTAAATCCGTTTGGTGCAGACCTGATCGGACCTTATCAATGTGCCTGGAAAGTCAACTGTCGACTAGACATTCACATTACGACAAATCCTGGATAAAACCCACGAAAAGCAAATCGAAACCTATCACCTCTTTGTGGAATATACGGCTGCCTCCGGTAGCCCCGTAGCGAGCTAAGCTGACTCGCCTTTGTAGAATGACACTGACCGACACGAAATCCTCAGTAAAGATTGGTACAGATCTCACCGAACTATTTAGTGCGAAGCGAGGCCGTAGGCCGGGCGATACCCTATCATGCGATCTTTTCAACATATTAATTGAAGTAAACGAGGCCAAGACAAAACTATTGATTTAGGCACGCAGAACATCAACCCGGTTGGATGAAAGGAGGTACGTTGATAACCGTTATAATTTCGACTTAGTGGGCGAATTTATTTAACTCGGCTCTGCCGTGAATAGAAGCAATAACGCCAGTCTGTAAATCAAAGGGGTATTTCGCAAACACTTCAGATATAAGACCCTATCTCGTAAAACGAAGATCGAACTATATCAGACTCTGACACAAGACAGGTTTGCTTTATGGCGCAGAATTCTGGGTCACTTTGCTTGCTGATGAAACATCATTGGGAGTCTTCGAGAGAAAAATGCTCCGCAAAATATATGATCCTATAATGGGAAACGGTGAGTATCTACGACGGATGGAGCTGCATAATAATTTACACTGGATAGGCCATGCTAGGTAGCAAATCTAAAAGGTATTCGAAGACGTACTCGAAGGACATCGAAAAATAGGACAACCAAGACTACACTGGAAAGACCAGGTCGAATATTGGTTGCGAGAGCTTGGTATTACCAAATATAGAGAACAAATTGAAGATAGAACTGGTTGGACAAATATGTTATCCTCATTTTGTAAGACCTTTGCCCCGCCTATGTTGTTTGATCCCTCTAGGCCACCTAAGTACGAAAATAATTGCTCGCTAGCAGGTGCCCGTCTATCAGCCGGAGCTATGTGCCAGGACTTTCACGCTTTGGGTTTAGACGTCACTCCTTTAAGCTTCCTCCAGTTATCTTGTCTGCCAGGGGGACAATAGATACAGCCTGAAGTGTCGCTGGGTACACCATGTCGGCCCCGGGGCACTTAAAGGGTTTGAAGCTGCCAATAGCCTAATTAATCCCGGACTCAGTAATAATTTCCATAGTAATTTCTGATGTCGAGGAAGTAAGAAGTTATATTGTTTCCTTTTTCATCGAGTACCAATGTTCTGTAACTTATGTGAAAACTTCTCACATCGATAAAGAGTGAAACAAATATTTCCACCGTTTCTCGACATGTGAGTAAAAACTGTCTCTGAAACTCAAAGCGTGAAACATCACCACTGATTTCGTTTGATATTGGAATATTCCAGTCAGATGTCAAAAATCAAAATAAACAAATTATTTAGCGAAGATGTAGCTAGTACAGGTGGAAGCGTTAGAACAACTGATTTTTTTTTTCAAATATTAGGCATATTATTACAAATTTGTTGATTGTTCTCTTTCAGCACTGTTTTATTTGCTGCGGGGGTTTGAATTTCGATAAGTACAACGGTTTCCTTTAATTCTTCTTCGATAAAACAACTACTCGACAATTTATGCCTTTACCTGTTTGAAATGTGGCTGATCTAATTATCGCTGCAAGTCAATCTTTCACACCAGTTCAGCCGTCCCCAGAACCATCTCATAGTAACGCTGTCTATTGTCGAAAATTCGTCAACGACTTAATGGTTAGTGGTGAGATGATATTTGTTTTCGATTAATTCAGACTGTTCCTGCTATTGCATGGTGAGTTGGGATGAGGTAGCTTGTCAACTTGCAGCGACGGCATACTCTTAGGCGTAATTAACGATATTAAATCCAAAAATATAACAAAAACTACAGTAAGAATAGTTGCGTTCTATAAATAGAACTTCGAAAATAGAAATATAAAACTTCGGCACCAGTACGTGTAAGTAGGAAAGCGATGTGTCAATAGTGAGAAATAATCACCCTACACAAAAAAAAAGTATACAGTTAGTGGCAAGTGTGAATACACACTGCGGTTGTTTAACGGGATTGACACTGCTGAAGATAAAGCTTCACAAACATAGAGACGATCGTCCAGCGTATGTGAGTTCGAATCCCACCCCGCGGCATTCAGGATTTTTTTCCCGCTAACCGGAAAGAACATGGTCTGTTAGCCTAAAGGGCATTACAACTCTGAAAATAACTCGGATCAAAGATTAGGACAATGATTAATCAAGTTGCAATATTCAACACATTTGTTGGCATTCTAATATTATTTTGACATAGATAAATGCTAATTAAGCGCAAGATGTAAGATTTTCATTTCAGCTTTCGCATGGTGAAAATAAAAATGACGGAAAATAAGAATAAAATGGACACTTACTAAACGTAAAATTGCCTAAATGTACTTTAAAAAGTGTTACAGGTAAATACGTTTGGTTTATTCCATTTTATTTCCTACCCTGTGGATTTCCAGTAATAAACTTATACATTATCCCAGTAACTGCAATGCAGAGTGCTTTAAAGAGTCGACTTCATCTCGAGTACGATCATTTCGATGTCCCTTTCAAAATTGATTTACGTGAATGAATGTTAACGATAGCTTCTTTGTATGCCTGCCCACTAGTACCATTATCAACATACAGAATCCAATATACAATGATGCTCTTTCCATGCTTGACTTATGTATCTTAATACAGTTTTCTTCTTCTTTTACATTCCATAATACAAACAAGCGCAGACGATCGACGTTCTTGCACTGTTCCCAGACAAGCGGCCAAACAAGTATGAAGGAAGTTCAAATGATCGTACAAATGGTTTGTTTGATAGTGTCAGACGTATGGAGTGCCCCCTGGCTACAGTCTCTGCTACCAATTATCTGTTGGCGCCAATGAGTGTCTGCCACCAAATAATGTTTCTTCCCTCACCAAATATACTGAGTAGTACATGCAATAAATGAAAGCTGTAGTATTCACTAGACAGCTATGCCTTCAGGGCACAGGAATCCAAAAATCAGGGGCCGAATGATCGCATCCGTTACGTAAAGTTGTCTGAATTTTGGAAGCACGAATAATTAATAATTTCTCTAGGTTTAGAAGATTTCATCAAATTGTCTCTTGAAAATCTTTTTCGAAATCGAGATTATGATACGAAACGGATGAGATAATTTGACCCCAGTGTTTTTTTTTTCTTGAAAAATATAATTTTTTTCCCAAATCAAAACTTATTTATTATTTAGGTTCAATTGAAAACTTTTTAAAGTCAATTGAAAACGTTGTTAATTGAAAAATATGTTATAACAAATTTCACGTATTAGCTAAATTATTTGCAAATCGTTTGTTTGAACAAAATGTATTTCTGAATTCATGTAGAAATTCACACATCAACGAAAATAGTTGTATGTTGTTCTTCGAAAATATTTTCATCAGGGAAAAATAATTTTATTCTCTTTATTTTCTTTTATTCTCTTGCTCTCGACAGAGCATAGATAGTGCAACAAACACAGCTGTATTTGTATCACAAACATAAATATATGTGGGTCGCAAACACATATATTGTAACATATTAATCATTGTGTCTCAAACTTGTAATATTGAATAGCAAACACAATGTGTTTGGACACAAGTATATTATATTTGCAACAAGCTACAAACACGTTATATTTGCCTCCAAACAACCCAAAATACAGATTTTAAGCCGGTTTCATTCAAACTCTGCTTACCGTAAAATCATTCATCGCCACAACACAAATACTCACTGCAGCATTGTACATCCTAATAGTTTCGTTGTGGCCACTTTCGATGTAACTAATCATTAAACACAAGAAGTTTCTTCCAATGTACATTAATAAGCAAATTCCGAAAACTTTATATTTATTATCACTTTCTAACCTCATTATTATGCAAAAATTTCAATTTCATATTTCATTGCAAAACCTTCTGCTGCAGAATTCCTGGTGTAACAGTGAAATAAATTTTACATTCAATAAAGCAAATTCTCTGAAATTGGAGATTACAAATTCAAATGACTGCATCGTCCTTGCATTTGAGTTTTTACAAATTTTTGTTCGTTTCTAATGCTGTAGATGTTGTTATTATTCCTGTTATGTTTTATGTCAAATTAAGGATGTTTGATAACTGGAACGAACATTCAAATGTACATAATATTAACATTTTCCTAAAAACTGACTAAAAACTAAATTAATTGAAATGGAAGGACGGACGTGCGGACGTATGTGTAAGCGAGGACTATATATATTGGTAATAGATGTGTGTGACATACACAATTTCATAATCCCACTTATATGTATTAGACGGTTTTATTTTCACAGCGGCGGAGTCGGTTCGCTGTTCAACATTATCCTTTATTTAGTGTGCGAAAATCAAATTGCAGTCTTCAGGTATGTTAGCAGTTCTGTGGAACTTGCATGTCCTAAGTTACCTAGCGTTGCCGATTTATCGATAGAGGATATAAATAGATAAAAAAATGGTTTCTCATTACATCCCATTAAGGAATTGGAAAGACCTTCTCACAACCAGTGAACTGTGCGCTTTCTAGTTTTATACTCAGTGATTGGGACCTACAGTTCTACACCGGTTCCGAACGGTATTTTAAGAAGCCGTCACTATGTGAGGTGGCCGCCGCCGAATGAAATTTAAGGTGGTCACAGCAGGGATCGAATCCATTATCTCACGTACAAGAGGAACGCACACTATCCATTGCACCACCGACGAATATAGGTCATACAGCTCGTAATACATACGATGCACACCTTCGCGGCTATTGATTACACAGTGCGAGACAATTTTCCTACCAACAGCGGCAATATATATAAGTGAAACTATGGACCACCAATAGCAAAATTGTGGACTCAGTTTTTTAGTTTGTGACGTTTGTCCTTTTTAGAGGACTTTTAAAATCTCAAATTTCTATTTAATTTCCAAGGATCTGAAATAAGGTCCATTTAAAATTTTATACCTGAATATCCATGAAAGTTTTGCATCGCTGATATAATATGTATTATCACTACTCTGGCTGATAATACTAGGGACGTTGAATATCCAACATAGTCTATGTAGTGAAATAGACACCCTGGTTGTGGGATCTAGTTCAACAAATAGACAGTGTAGTAATCCATAGCTAGTCTCCCTCTCACTAACAACTTCCACCGGTTCAAGCTAGTGTCACCAACACTTTCCTCGGTGCAAGCCACATATTCGCCGCCTGTGGAATTTTGACATTGTCAACTACCTTCCCCTGGTTCAAGTGAGAGATTCCCTGCCTGTGGGGTCTTGACATGGATGCTTATATTTTCCTCGGACAAGCCAGAGATTCCCTGCCTGTGGAGTCTTAACAGTAACCTACTTTTCCCCTTGTTCAAGTTAGAAATACCCTGCATCTGGCGTCTTGACATGAACGCCTATATTTTCCGCGGTACAAGCCAGAGATTTCCTGCCTGTGGGGTCTTGACATGGATACCTATATTTTCCTCGGTGCAAGTCAGAGATTCCCTGCCTGTGGAGTCTTAACAGTAACCTACGTTTCCTCTTGTTCAAGTAAGAAATTCCCTGCATCTGGCGTCTTGACATGAACGCCTATATTTTCCGCGGTACAAGCCAGAGATTTCCTGCCTGTGGGGTCTTGACATGGATGCCTATATTTTCCTCGGTGCAAGCCAGAGAGTCTCTGCCTGTGGGGTCTTGACATGGGTGCCTATATTTTCCTCGGTGCAAGCCAGAGATTCCCTGCCTGTGGAGTCTTGACAGTAACCTACGTTTCCCCAGGTTCAAGTAAGAAATTCCCTGCCTCTGGCGTCTTGATATGGATGCCTATATTTTCCTCGGTACAAGCCAGAGATTTCGTGCCTGTGGGGTCTTGACATGGATGCCTATATTTTCCTCGGTGCAAGCCAGAGATTCCCTGCCTGTGGAGTCTTGACAGTAACCTACGTTTCTCCTCGTTCAAGTAAGAAATTCCCTGCCTCTGGCGTCTTGACATTAGTTGTGCCTTGGTTACAAGCTAACGATGCTCGTTTTTCATATTTTTCAAAAATATGGTAAAAGACATGAAAAAAAAATGTAAATTTAGCGAACATTATTCGTTTCGCTAAGTCTTCCCTAACTGCTTCACACAACACAAGCGATTATATAAGCAATCGTGTAACCAAAACACTCTTATTGTCACTTACACTCTTATTGTCACTTTTTCCCTGGTTCAAGTCAGTTATTCCCTGCTTGTTATGTCTTGACATGGACTCATGTCTTTTTCTTGGTGTAAGCCAGAGATTCCTTGCCTGCGGGGTCTTGACAGGTACCTACATTTCCTCTGGTTTAAGTCAAAATATCCCTGCCTGTGAGAGACCAAGAGATTCCCTGACTGTTGGGTCTTAACAGCCCCCTACCTTGCGAGAGGCTCTGACTACGAGGTCTTGATTCTGATTCCCACCTTTTCCTCGGTGCAAGCCGGAGATTCCCTGTCTGTGGGGTCTCACTATTGGCAACTACCTTATCCCTGGTTCAAGCAAGAGATTTCCTGCCTGTGACATCTTGATCTGGATACCTATTTTTTTTTCATTAAAAAATAAATGGTTTCCCATTACATTACAGGAATTAGGGAGAGCTTCTCACAACCGGTGAGGTGTGCGCTTTCTAGTTTTATACTCACTGATTGGGATCTACAGTTTTACACCGATTCGGAACCGTATTTTAGAAGCTTTTCCGTCACTATGCGAGGTGACCGCCGCCGAAAGAAATTTAAAGTGGTCAGAGTGCATGTACGGTCTTGGAAGTCACCTAACCTTTTCCTGCTTCAAGTGAGAGATTCCATGGCTGTGGGGCCTTGTCCTTGATAATTATATTTGCCCCAGTGCAAGCCACATATTTCTTGCCTATGTGTCTTGACCTTGTCCCCCTGGCTCAAGATAGAGGTTTCCTGCCCGTAGGTTTTGATTTTTTTTACCTACTTAACTTTCTCCTATTTCAAGTCGGAAATTCCCTGCCTGTACGGTCTTGACAGTCACCTACCTTTTTCCTGCTTCAAGTCAGAGATTAGCCGCCTGTGGGGTCTTGACCTTCATTCCTACCTTTTCTTACGATGTAGGGCAGAGATTCCTTGTTGTAGAGTCTTCACCTTGTTATCTACCTTTCCCTGGTTCAAGTAAGAAGTTCCTCATCTGTTGCATCCCTGGTTCAGGTAAGAAGTTCCCCATCTGTTGCATCTAGACCTTGTTACCGACCTAGGTATTGTTACCAAACAGGTGTTCCCTGCCTATGGGGCTTCGAGCTGGTTAAATAGTAAATGGGAGTACAATGATCCTGTCTATTCCGAAGTACGAAATCCAGGGGTTTCGAGATTCGGGATCCCGGCGTTGGCATTAGTATTTAGTGGTTATTTAATAATAAATAAATATTTTACTATTACTCACCTTGAAGCGATAGGGGAGAGCATCTCACAATAAGTGATTTGTGCACTTTCTGGTTTTATACTCAGTTCCTAGGACCTACAGTTTTACAGCGGTTCCGAACTGTTTCTTATAAGAGGAGTTTTCATGCCTGATTACTTGATATTGTTGAGGTCACTAGGCGAGGTAACCGTCGTCGAATGATATATAGAGTGATCAGAGCTGGGATCTAACCCACTTTTCCCCTATACTAGAGTCACTTCCGACGTTCGTACTAGTTAGAAGCGGAATTCAAAGCCATTGTCATTCCAATACTCACAGCTTTTTAAATAAGTAAAATTGCAAAAGGACGAAAAGCTTCTGGACTCAAAAAAGAAAAAAATACACAGAAGGAGGCTTTGCAACCCATTCTTTCCGCCTCTGGATTTTCGGTCTTTATATGTATGCGTAATTATTATAAACATTCATTATGTTGTTTATTTAATTTAAATTTTAGTTTTTAATTTGTTGGTGTTGTTCGGGTTGCTGTTGTAGCTGAAATTGCTGGCGTTGATATTTACTTGTGTTGTTAAGTGTTCCAGGAAACACTTGGCTTGCCTTTTGGGTCAGCAGCAACGAAACACATCATCACTTCATCATATGCATCATCATCGTAGTCCTCGTCATCACCACCACCACCATCACCATCATCGTCCACAAAAAACATGCAAATTCACTTAACAATTATTATTATTGTTGTTTTGTGTTAGTTGTTCTTGTTTTTGATTTGGGTATTGTTGTTGTAGTATTAGTTTTTGTTGTTTTTGATGTTGTTGTCGGTATGCCATCGTACTACTCCATTTGGACATGGGCCAGAAATTGTCATATGCTGTAGTGCTTGTGGCCATAAAGTGTTAAATGTACAAAATCATTAGTATTGGTAAACTATTTGAGCGAACGTAAATGCAGCGTAAGGCCCAACTAAAGTTTCATAAAGAAATTGCTGAAAGCGCTGACAGAAAGGGACGGAAAATTCTTGCATTTTAAAATATCGAAAACGAAGAAGAGCATGGCTCTTTAAAACCATTATAATGATCGAGTTACCACCAGTGTAATTTATGTAACATTTCTGGGATACATTTCTTTGATGTATCGGATAAGAAATACAATTCGCCGCAGATGTGATATAGATATTTGTTATTGTGTTTATATTGCTGCAATGAAAAGATGCATAAAGCTGACCATGTAATCATTGATGCAATGAAAAATGAAAAAAATTACCATTTTCAACTCATTAGGGGGCTTTGTCTGACATTTAAAAGTGACAGAACATTTACAGTAGATGACATCAGGGTGTCTAAACCCCGATCTTTTTAGAAATTTTCTAACCGATTTGTTCGAAACATCAATTAAAAAAAACATTCGTTGATTTTTATAAAAAACCTTTGAGGCAATTTCCATTCATAGTGAGTCAGGGGACACCCGGTTGGAACGAAATTCCTTTCGCCATATATTACGTACTAGTTAGTTCCAACACTCCTAAGGCACCTGTTGAAAAATACTGTAATTTAAATGGATCTTTAAGAAAATATACTTTTTGTAAAATGATAAACTTTTTTAAAGAAATTTTTTATTTATAGAATGTATTTTTTTAAAAAAAAAGTACATTTTTAGGATCCTTTTGTAAGAATATGTATTATATTTTCCCGAAAAGCTCCTTTCTTTAATGACAGGTACTTCTTTTATTAAAAGTTAATGTTTATTTTAAGAAAAGCTACCATTTTTAATAAGAACTGCTTTGTGTAAGAAAAAGCCTAAGAGTATGCATTATTTTACAAAGAAATACTTTTTTTAAGAACAGGTACTTTTTAAAGAAGTGGTACTCTTTCTAGGAAAAGGTTATTTTTTAAGAAAATTTACTTATTTTCAGAAAGGCTACTTATCTCAAGAAAAGAAAAGCAAAGGTATTATTTTATTTTTAAGAAAAGGTAATTTTAAGAACAGGAATTTCTGTAAGAAAATGAATTTTGTTTGAGAGACAGTATATTTTTTTTGAAGAAAGGCTTTTTTTTACGAAAGAACAGGTACAATTTTAAGAGTAGGTATTTATGTCAAGAAAAGTTATTTTGTTTTACATAAAGGGTACTCTTTAAAGAAAAGGTAGTTTTTTAAGAAAAGTTGTAAGATAATGTACTTTTTTAACTTTTTTAAGAAAAATTACTTTTTTAAAAAAAATCCTTTTTTTTAAGAAAATGTACTTTTTGCAAGAAAATTTACTTTTACTTATTCAAACTTAAAATTCGTGCCCAAATCAAATTATATACAGAGGTGTCCAAATTATAAATCATGTTCAAATTTAGAAATCATATTCAAATCCCCGTGATCGAAAATATATCTGACTTAATACCTGACATGTTTGTTTTTGAACACGCGGAGTTAAAAAGTTTCGCGGGCCCAAATCGCATTCTACCACTTGTTTTAAAAACGTGTTCTTCTCGGGGGTGTCCGTGACACAGCTAGTCGATCGACTATGTAGTAGGAAATTGATAGAAAACAGAGTGGATAGACGAGAGAGCGATAAGCAGCCAGGAGCAAACCACACAGCAAACTAAGTTTAAATAGTGCCCGATTGGTACTCGCCACGGCTGTATTATGTTTGATGTTGGTTGCATCGAACGAAAATACGCATTCTCTTTTATTTCTGTCCGTTTTATGACCAACCAAACGGTAAAATTCGAACTCGATGAAATAGCCAACTACCTCGTTGTCATCGACGGAATGTAAACAGTGGGATAGAAACTCTTGTCTCTTTCTCTGTAGTTCTTTTGGGCTTGCTCGTCCAAGCTTTTCAGGTTCTCATACCTTGCGGGAATCTTCCCTTCGCATTGGAAGGTTGCGAATGTGAAGCTAATAAGCTCGAAAACTTCCGACCAATTACAATATGCCACAATCTCCCGAATGTGGAGGAGAGCATGATTATCTCGTGAATTATCTCGAATTCATCTATTCTATAGGTGATTTGATGGCATTCCTGTGGGAACAGTGAAGTCGGTTCGTACATAGTTATAGATTGGATGGTGGTAAGGTAGTACCTTTGGATATTTCCTAGGCGTTTGCCAGAGTCTGGTACAACGCATTCATATCGAAAATTAAAGCTTTTGGCTTGGGTAGTAACTTCTCTCAATTATTGTGATGGATCGTTCGTGTTGTTATAGATGGAATCTCATTTGATTTGTGTACGATAAATGCAGAGGTGGTACAAGGGTCTGTTCCATAGGGTAACTCTTTAAAGAGAGAAAATTTGTTTCATTTGACGTTTCCTTTCACACTTTTCGTGATGCGTTCAGTGTGAAAGGAGCTTACACCAGGTGGAGTTACAAGAACTGTTGTCATATCGATTTGGTTGAGAACCGTTGAATTTAAAAGTATTTTTGACTTTTTTTGTTATCTTTTATTGTTGGTATACAATTGTGTGCAACGCCGTGATTTTTTTTCTTGTTGGTTGGTTTGAACGATTGCCTCTATCTGGTATTATTAAAGCAATTCTTTCCAACATTCAACGTTTATATCACACCAGGCCAAATATCAGAAATTTGCTGAGCGAAATGGTAAGTCTATATATATGTATTAGTCTATGGTCTGTCCTCTGTTCTCTCTTCTTCTCACTTCTACTTGGTCACACTACCTACTCTATTGCAGATGACAGCAATATCTGCAATTCGCGTTCGCTTGATCGTCGGCCTAATCTTTTCGAGGCACAAGAACAAGGACTCATGATAAGCGATTTATTTAGCAAATATATGCGGTTACTTTCTGGGTGGAGTTAAACTAATCAAGTCGAGTTTAAAGCACGTGAGACCCAGTGTTGAATACCACAATTGACTTGTTTATGTCAATGACTTCTGCCAGGGGATATCCATGACATATCTGATCGACTTTGGACTAGGAAACTGAAATTGAACAGAGTGAATAGACGACAGAGAGAGATAAGCAACCAGAAGCAAACCATGCAGTAAATTAAGTTTAAATAGTGTTCGATTGATAATAATGACAGCTAAATTATATTTTGTGTTGGTTGCATCGAACATAAATAGCATTCCCTTTTATTTATGTCTGTTTTACTTCCAACCGTGGCCGTCGGTGGTGCAATGGCTAATGTGCGCGGCTCTTGTGCACGAGAACGTGAGTTCGATCCTTGCTTTGACCACCTTATATTTCCTTAGACGATGGCCACCTTGCTTAGTGATGGCGACACTATCAAGTACTTAGCCATGAAAAAGCTTCTAAAAATATCGTTCGGAATCAGAGTAAAACTGAAGGTCCCAATCAGTGAGTGTAAAATTAGAAAGCGCACAGCTAACTGGTTGTGAGAACCTCTTCCCAATCATTTATGGGATGTAATGGGTAACTGTTTTTTTTTATATCCAACCAATGAGTAATAGACAACAGAAACTCGAACTGAATGAAATGGCGTGCTACCTCGTCGTCATCGAGAGAACATAAAGAGAGGGATAGAGATTCTTTTCTATTGGTCTGTGGTTCATCTCGTATATGTTTTTCTCTGTGCTTCTACTGCATTAAGGTTAGGTTATGTTGGAGTGGCAGTATGTATGTTAGGCGCACTTAGATCTTGTCGTCCATTGTGGCACCGCGGGGAAAGAAGGAAAAAATGGGATTTTCGTAGTCCCTCCCCTTGAACCAGATTTATTGCTTTAGGAGTTGAAGATTTGGCGGATGTTAACAATTTCCTAAAGAAATGTAAGGCTAGTAAAGTCACAGAATGTGTTTTATTGACTCTTCCCCCTTTTCGTCACCACAGCTTTTGCAAAACTCATTTCTCAAGACATTTCTGCGTGCCGTCGAATGAGACCCGTCATGACAGTCTCGATAAGTAAGACGCCCGGTGTCGATAACGACCGCATGGCGTTTCAAGTTGAGATGCAGCGACATCAGCTGGGATATACTCATTTCTCTCCCAGTGACCACCTGACGTTAGTTTCCATAAGGGCATAATTTCTCAAGAAGAGCTTGCAAGTTGCTTGCAGCATGCCCAAGTCTTATAGTTCTCCTGGTGTATGTAAGGTAGTCGCCACACCCAGACAACTAATTGTTTGAAAAGAGGTTGTAGCAACCACTGAATTGAGGTTGCCACAACCGAATTGAGGTTGTTACGACAGAATTTAGTATCCACAACCGAAATTCGATTGAAGCAACCTTGTTTCATAATTGATTCGGTTGTGACAAGTGAACTTCAATTATATTCGTTCAGTCAACGAAATTTTTTAAAATTTTGGTTAGAACAACCGAATTTGAAATTAATTCGTTTGCAAGAACCGAAATTTATTACCAAATTCGGTTGTAGTAACCGAATCAATTCAGTTGTAGTAAACGAATTTGGCTTCAATTTGTTACTATCGAATTTGGAACCAATTCGGTCGCAATATCCGAATCTAGCCTTAATTCAGTTGCAGTGACCGAATTTGGCATCAATTCGGTTGCTGTAGCCGATTGTTTCATGAATTCTGTAGGTACAACCGAATTCAGTTTCAATTCGGTTACCACAATATAATTCAATGTACATATTTAAAAGCTGACGTTCAAAATTCTATAATCAAATATAATTTTAAAAAGAACGAAAGAATATCATGGTTTGTTTGTTTGGTAAGAAAGATAAGTAAAATATGTTCTATATTAAAATGTCTTATTTTGCAGAAATTATTGAAGCAGATATCAACAGTTTTCAAGTTTTTCAAGGTCGGTCGTGTGAGATATGCGGCAATCGTCTGTATACAAAACGGTTCAGGATCTAAATCAACCGATACAACATGTTAGAATTAGTGCGGTGGACAATGAGTGCCGGGACTTGAAAAAAGGTCGGAAGAGGCATGTAAAGCACATTTATTACTGTAAAGATTTCCCCATATATATGACCTTGTTTTCTCGCTTCTTATTTTTTTCTATAAGAATACAGGAAAATTAATCATCATTTAATAATAAAAATCTTTAATAATTCATTTGTGACACTATCTAAATTCGGTTGTGAGAACCTCTAATTTGGCTGTGCCAACCTCTAATGAGGTTGCGACAACCTCTAATGGGGTCACGGCAACCTCTAAATTGATGCCGACAACCTCTAATGAGGTTGCGTCAACCACTAATGAGGTTGTGACAACATCCAATGAGGTTGTGTCAACCTTTAATGAGGTTGTGTCAACCTCTAATGAGGTTGTGCAACCTTTAATGAGGTTGTGTCAACCTCTAATGAGGTTGTGGCAACCTCCAATTCGGTTGAGACAACCTCTTAATTCGGTTACGGCTAATTCGGCTGTCTCAACTGAATTTTTCCGTGAGTGCTTCTAGCAAGTTAATCTGCTTTGCAGGTTTCTGTTCTATCCCTGGGGCCCGGCATCCAAATCAGGTGAATATTAACCTGTTCAGGCTTCTCATTTAGAGATATGCGACAGTCGACGACATGAAAATACAGTGTGATTGATATCTGCTGGAGTAAACATGTATTTAATGTAAACCGACCAACTGGGTGTGATCAAAACTAGGGGCACAATGGATAAAAGATCGAATTTTTTTGGTTTTAAACCAAAAATTAAATAGAAATACATGTTTGTATATAATTCAAATAAATCATTTGCTTAATGTTCGGTTAAAGTGTCTGCTTTCTAATCGGTACTTTAATGTATCGGAACAGCCTGTTAAGGTTTTTAATGTTCTCATACTCCTATTAACAAAGATATTAGGTTTTTGCTGAAACTTTATTTAGCTCGTATTGAAATTATTAATTAATATTTAATTTGTGGTTTTTAACAGATATTTGACACATAATTTGACACATTTTAAGCCAAGTAATTAATATAACTCGGTTTCTGATTTGTTGGAAATTAGGTTTTTTAAAAAATCGGCACACAATTTAGAGCAGAAAGTGTTTCAACCGATTTTCAGTTTTGGACACTATACTTATATTTCGAACCCTCTAAATTTGGCAAAACGATCTCCAATGGTGCCAGAACACTGTTTACTTTTAATCCAAAAATGTAAACCTATCACAACCCCTCGCATGGCCCTCGGCAAATATACACTCACACAATATAGCTTACAATCGTAGCAACACTTTTCAATTACTCCATAATACAAACATTAATTTGTATGTTGTGGTCTATTGAGTGAACACCGACACTTCCACGTACGTGCAGTGATACAACTACAAGTGAAATTACACCAAATTAGTGTACAAATTAGACAGAGGTGGCGGCTACATTGGATACTCGTGCCCAAGCATATGCCATTCGGACTGAAAGTGATATGGCCAGATGTTGTGCTAAAGGTGTTTCGAACACAATACAAATTTTGAATTTGAGAAAAAAGAAATATTGAAATTTCTTCTATACTTACATATATATTACAATGTTCAAATGCCGTTAAAAAGGAATCTTCTATAAAATCCATTGTTTCCTGAAAATGTTTAATGATTTTGCCAACTGGCACTTTTCATTTTGTTTCAACATTCCAGGTAGTTAAGTGGATTCCCATTTCATTCCTTTTGGAATAAGGCTTTAGGCCTTATTACGAAATACAAAATTGAAATCGAACTAAAGCCACAAAGAAATCTTCTTACTCTCAGTCAATTACAAAGTGTTTTTCCAATTTTTTGTTCTCTTCATTTCTTTAGCCATCGTAGAAATAGCAGCTGAAAATCATAAAAAGTACGGAAAAATGCGAAAACTTCAGCAAATAATTTACGAGACTTTTGATTGTATTTTTGGGAGTTCAATAAAGAAATTTTGTGCAAAATTTTTGATTGGCCAGAGTGATGAATGACGAAATGTTACACAGGACGACGAAGGATTTTTGTTAGGGATTAAGGTGTTTTAAGTAATATTTTACAGAAAAAGTGTAGGAGTCTATTACGTCAATTAAAAAATTGATTGATACTCGTATCAATTATCTACTTATCAAATTCCCAGATATTCAGTCCTTTCTAGCGATTCCGATTCGTCTCATTTAATGGGAGAATGAAGTGTATTACTGAAGCTTCTGAATAATGAAACCTGAAATAAGTCTATACGTTGCAAGCTTAAGACCATCGCAGTCAAAGCTTCATCCCCCAGTATCATTTTATAATTACTTATAACCTGATACTTACAATAAATAAATAAATAAATAAAAATAAGTCTAATGTCGGAAAATTTATCCTTAAAACCATGCCGAGGAAGCAAACGTGTATCTTCAATACATATTTTTATTAATTATTTTTATTCGGACAACAATTGTAGCTATTATCTTGAGTATTCCAAAATTTAAAAGGACAACCGGTCAACCGGTTTTTTTGACGTTCACCAACCGCTGGTTTTATGCAAATTTTTATTATTATTATTAATATTGCTTTATTTTGATACGTACAAGGAGTTTACAGACTTATGAGATATTGCGTAATTGTATTACAGTAGTTGCACGCAGAGAATCTGTAATTTTTTTTTTAAATTGTTTAGATGCAAATATTAAGTGTGTTTGGAGGTTGTCGCAAATATAATATACTTGTGTCCAAACATATTGTGTTTGCTATTCAATATTACATTTTTGAGACACAATGATGAAAATGTTATAATATAGGTGTTTGCGACCCAAATATATCTCTGTTTGTGATACAAATACAGCTGTGTTTGCTGCACTATTTATGCTCGCCCGAGAGCAAGACAATAAAAGCGGGGCAACGAGAGAGTCTATCTTGTAAGTGTTTGTTGGTATTTTTGCATTATTCTCTCAGTCAATGATTCATATATATTCCTGAATTTGCGTGTAAATTGCAGATGAAGTCAGTGTTTCTCATTTTGGCGAATGTATTGCATTTTAGTTTCATTTATTCAGTCGGGCAGATGATATCAAAAGCGCTTGATCAGTGAAAAAATAATAAATGAAAACACGGACGGTTAAATGGTTTGGATGTTTGCGACGAAGAACCCATATGTTTCCACGTAAAAGTATACATGTTTGCCAGTAAACATGATACTGTTTACATTTAAATTCAAGTGAGTTAGGGACTTACAAACATATGAATGTTTGAAGTATGTTCCAAGGATGTACATTGTTACTGCAGAATATGTTTGGGAAAATATATTAGAGAGGCCGTTATTTTTCAGCGTGTGAAAATATACTAATATTTTTGAAAATAATAAAGCAATTAAATATCACAAATTAAGGCGACGGAAATTAATAAATAGTAAAGATTTCATGCACTTTGAACCGGAACCGAAAGTAAAACCCTGTTTCCACCGGTTTTTTGTATTCAATTTATTTTGTTGCAAAAGATTATTTTTCAAAGAAATAAATTAATTCTACCTTAAATTTGTAAACAACAATTGTAAAAACTTTAGGGTTTAATTTTTTTTCACAGAAAAATTAAACGAAAATAAAGAAAAAAATGTTAACGTTTTAAATTTTTTCTTCACAATATTAAAATGTAAATTCTCAAAGGAAATTAAAAGAACCCAATAATTGTGTGTGCAATTTTTATATAGAGCCTAAAAAGAACAAATTGATCTTATTGGTAAGAAGCAGTTAACAAATATTATATATTATTGCAATTTTTCAAAGTTGCACTCATACGGCCTTATTCATAACAATTTATAATTCTACTTATGGACTGTTTTTCAGTCAATCAGTGGGCATCTTCATTTCTTAGTTAAATTGTGGTTAAACATCGAATTGTGTTTTTCAGTCAGTGGTTAACAATGATGTAACCACACAATGTTCGTTGGTTAACCTGTAGTCAGAACCATATGATTTTGACTATCACATTAGGGTTGTCAAAATCACAAATGTTAGATTGTACAAAATACAATTTTCTGTTTTGAGAATATTCACCCATACATATTTTCAGCCTATATAATTGTTGCGCATACATAGTTTTACATACATTTCTGTTAAAACTACTTCGATTTTATTCATTTATTTCGTATTTTACATAATTCCGTTGTTTTTTGGTATTGTCCCTTGCTGTTTTGATATTTATCCCAAAACATTAACTCGCCACTGAAGAACAAAATGCTAAAGTTAACCTCTAATTAACATTCAATTACGGTTAAGAAATCTTATAGTTAACCACTTAAAAACCGGCCATAAGTGGACATGGTGTTTCAAGACTTGGATGTAAAACCCAAAACCGGTAGAAACCGGGGTTTGCTGTCAAAAACCTATAGAACCGGTATATCAAGGATCTCATTTTTCGACGCATTTAAGGGTTTGTCTTACTCCGGTTTCTTGAATTGACTGGGGTTTTGAATACTCTGCTATTAATCTAAAGTCTCATTCCTGTCTTGTTTATTTTATGTGGAATTATACAAAATTAAGCTACCGTTTTTTCTCTTCCACGTTCCTTATAGGAGGCTTGGAGGCTTTGTAAATTCGACAACTTTTGCTGAAGCTGTAAAGAAATACCGCTACGATTTTCGCAGTAAAAGCCCGCGCAGACAAAAAACGGCTTCACGTCCAAACAGACAAAAAAGGGCAAATAGCAAAATATAGGGACATAGCAAAATAATGCATACCCAATGTGCCACATGAATCCGTTACGAATTCGAGACGTATCCGTTTCTGCGGGCATTTTATCCGAAACGGACATCCGTTACGTTTTACATCCGAATCGATTTTTGTACTTTTTCGGATCCGTCTCGAACTTGTAACGGACTTCATATTCGAATCCGTCTCGGATTTGTTTTTTGGAAATAAAATGAATTCGCAACGGATCCGACAAATTGCAATTTCACTGATTCGATTTTTTATGTATTTCACACAATCACAATTTCACTGATTCGCTTTTTAGGGTTTTAAGGACTCGTAACGAGTTCGGGACGGATCCGCCAAATCATTATTTCACTGATTTGCTTTTTATTGTGTTTATGGACTCGTAACGGGTTCGAGACGGATCCGCCAAATCGCAAATTCATTGATTCGCTTTTCTATGTTTTTACGAACTCGTTACGGGTTCGAAATGAATTCGAGAATTCATGTACATTTCGCTTTTTATGATTTTACGAACTCATAACGAGTTCGAAACGGATCCGCATCCGTTTTTGTGCACATAAGGTAAATACAGTTAAACACTTGCAACTTTGACTGTGATTAATCTCTCTTAGTACCCCTTTTATTCTCCTGCTCTCAATAGAGCGTAAATAGTGCAACAAAAACAGCTGTATTTGCATCACAAACATAAATATATGTGGGTCACAAACACATATATTATAACATATTAATTATTGTGTCTCCAATATGTAATACTCAATAGCAGACACAATGTTTTTGGACACAAGTGTACTATACTTGCGACAAGCTCCAAACCATAGAGTAATACATATATGTAGAGTTAATATTCCTCTCATCTGTCGTTTCATTTCACACTCTTTGTGGTGCGGTCGGTGTGATAGGTGCAGGTCGGCTAACACCAGATGGAGTTATAAGAACTGTCGACTTAAATTTTTCATGTCGTTTTAGTTGAGATCCGTGAAATTTAAACATATTTTGAACTTTTTTGTTATCTTTTATTGTTAGTATACAATTGTGGTGTATTTACACAACAATTTTAAGGCACACAACGAAATGCCGTTACTGTTTTCTTGTTGGTTGGTTTGAATCGTTGCCTCTATCTGGTAGTATTAAAGCAACACTTTCCAACATCTAACACACGTTATATTTTCATCCAAACAAAAAAAGACAGATTTTCTAGCGGGTAGGTATGGACACCAGGTTTGGCGCACGATTTAGGTCATATGGAACACGTAGCATAGTTCCTAATTTTGCCAGGACATCGGTTCTATGGTTCCCTGGAATACGGGCCAGCCATATAAGGTTAATATAAAACTGCTAGGCCATCTCATTTAGAGATGCGCGGCAGTTGTGAGCGGTTCTTGAAGGCAGCAACAGAGATTACAGCAATTTTATAGCAGCCTGACTGTCAGAGTATATGTTGGTGCCCCAGGAAAATAAGAACGAAATTTCAGGGATAATACACTGGAACTAAGATAATTGTCGCAAATTGTCGGTATATGCATTACTAATTGGGCTTTACAATGGTACAGTGACTAACTTCCACATAATACGCTTTCCACAGGTTTAGCGACGATGCATCCAACTTTGGACCGACGAATCAAATAAAGCCTTTGCTCCATATTTCATTAAGCCGGTTGAAATTTGTGAATTATATTTTTTTACCAAACACAAAATTGACAACTGTTCTAACAGAAAATGAATGGATGCCTTATGCCTAAATCGTTCGTTCGTATAACATTAAAAATGTGCAATCAACGCTCATCTGTGGCTGCTTGAACTGAGATCGCACTGTCTTCCAACAATTGATGTGGAGTCCAAATGACAGCTGACAACAAAGAACTTGCTAAAAGATCTTGCCAACACCTTGGTTATAAACAAAATCACATTATTACTGAACTCATTCGGGGAAACGTGACTCAGCTTTTTTAAATCTTTCAAATCATTTAGCAAGTCATATTGATTCCTCTTGAGACTTTAAGTCAACGGTTTTTCATTTCTGTTAACCTGTGTAAATCTTACATTGTGAAAGATATTTATTTTTCTAAGGATTTCGAAAATAAAAACTTTGTTTTGTTTTGTTTTTCCACCAATTTTTCTCTTTGACTGGAAAGGGCAAAGACATAAATTCCTTTATCGCCAATAATACTTTTGAAATGCCACCAAAATTCAGATGCATGAAACTTTCATCTCTCGTTGATTTCTTGACTTTTGGCAAATGGAAAAGTATATGGAAAATTATGGAAAGTATGTTGGTATATCCTCTGGCAAAATATTCTTATGTTTTACAACCTAAGGACTAATCGAAGGAAAAAGTTTAACAAAGATGAACAAACAAACAAATAAGCAAAATAGTCATAATTTCTGTTAACATTTCAATGAAATTTTGTATATAGTGATTTCAAAAAGTTAGTATATACACGCTGAAAAATCTGTCCTTTGTTGATGTTTGAATGCAAATATAAAGTGTGTTTGGAGCTTGTCGCAAATATAATATACTTGTGTCCAAACACATTGTGCTTGCTATTCAATATAACATGTTTGAGACACAATGATTCATATGTTATAATAAATGTGTTTGCGACCCACATATTTTTATGTTTATGATACAAATACAGCTGTATTTGTTGCACTGTCTATGCTCTCTCGAAAACAAGAAAATAAAAGAGTAAATGTGTATCTGTATTTTTGCATTATTCTCTCAGACTGTGAGTCATAAATATTCCTGAATGTGCGTGTAAATTGAAGATACAGTGATTCTTATTTTACCTGGTGTATTGCGTTTTAGTTTCATGTATTCAGTCGTCAATGCTTCATCGGACAGAGGATATCAAAAGCACTTGATCAGTGAAAAAAGAATAATGAAGGCTAGGACGGTTAAATGGTTTGTGATGTTTCTTTGGTTTTTGTGTATGTGTTTCGTATATATGTATGTGTGGTACCAAAGTGAGACACAATTTTGAGGAAAAGTCAACAATGTGAAGCCCTTTGTCTGTCCGAGCCTTTACTGAGAAAATCGGAATGGCGGACCATTTGTGAAATAAGTGTAATAAAAAAACACAAGTAATTAATCCACGCTTGGCTTGCACAGTCTTGATTTGTATATAAATATCATGTTTGTGTAATAACGCATAGCTGAAACCTTCTGAAAACAAAAATATGAGAGACAGCAAAGAAAGGAGAAGCAAAAGAGCAGCAGATTCTCATTTCATGAAAAAAAAAAACAAATAATGCATTCAATGCAAAAAAATGTAAAAAGGGTCGTTTTAAATTTACTCATTTTTTGTATTAATTATTTATAAATGTGGATTTATATTGTTAAAATTAATTATAATAAATATTACATATATACAGAAATCGAAGAATAATTCGTTTCTAAATATTATTATATTTGGGAGGAAATTCGCATATTTTTCCACGTGAGTATATGTAGGTTTGGGGGAGACACGCGAATACTTCCACGTAAGTATATGGATGTTTGCGATGAAGAACGGCTATGTTTACACGTAAATGCACACATGTTTGTCAGTAAACATGATACTGTGTGTATTTAAATACAAGTAAGTTTGGGATTTGCAAACATAGGAATGTTTGAAGTATGTTCCAAACATATACATATCACCTTTTGCACACTTTCCAACCTATCTCTCTATGCAGCAACTCTTGCGAGATATCCTGTAACAAGTAAATCTTCAGTGCACTGTGCTTGAATTGATACCATCGGTGGCTCATCAATACGTATATACATATCGTGACCTAGAATCCTAAATGGCGTAACATCGATTCTCGAAATTGGGGGTTTTATTGATTGCAATGTTGGTGATAAAGGACACGATTTTACAAAATTTTCAAACCTTTACTTTCCAAAACTTCGATTTTATTCAAAAAAAGATGCAATAAATTAAGATTTCCAGAAATCAAAATTTTTTCTTCTATCTGTTATTTGATCAATTATTTTAAGATACATATACATATATACATATTTAAAATAAACAAAACTACATATTCCTATCGAAATGTGTTTTGCGTCGCAAAAATAGTATGTTTGTGCCCAAACACATTGTATTTGCTATTCAATATTACATGTTTGAGACACAATGATTAATTGGTTATTATATTTTGTTTTTGTGACCCAAATGTGGTTTTGTTTGTGGAAAACTACTGAAATCAACAACGTGACAGGTAACAATACAATAAAAAAAACCAGCAGATCTTCAATTCATGAAAACACTACTTCCAAACATATACCTGTTTCCTGCAATAGGTTGCTGGGGCCGTTTTTTTCAGCGTGTATCGATCGAAGGTACGCAATTATGAACTTTGAAATCAAATAGTCCAAGGACAAGTGCAGAAGGGGTTTCCCTTTTTTGTGATATTTCCCAATGTTGCCAATCCTTTCGATTGGTTATGAATTTAAAAAGAGTGCAGTGAAAATCATCTCACAACTAGTTTCATCAAAAATAAGATAACGTACACCATTCATTGCTGCAACGGAGAAAGTTCATAGTGGCAATGACGAGGTTCGTACATCGGATGCTATTCGTTGCTGCAATAGTTCCTGCTGCGTTGCTGCAAATAGTCCGATGATGAATGGATGCCTTAACTTACTTTTGATGACACTTTTGTTTTTTGACGACACTTTTTTTATACGCTTGATAAATTACGAAGTTCTAAAACTCAAATGCTCTACACTAAAAGGAAAGGCTTTGTCACACGATGCAAAGTTGATCGACGCCTTGTATACTACTTTTATCGGAAGTAAACTAAAGTACAGGAGACATGTCACGGAGGAATTTGCTTACCACTACCTCTACCAGATATGTTAACAGAGGCAAACCTGAAGGAGGTGTCTTGTCTCCAATTCTATACCCCTAAAATTTAAAAGTATTTTTTCCTAGGATACATTTTTATTCAAAAGCAATATAGTTACGTATGCAAAATGTATTTATTATCGCAAATTATTGCATACTTTTTAGCGCTATCAAAATATTTTTAAATTTTAGGGTTAGAAACTGCTTTAAATGAGGCCTTCATTAGAAAATGAAGTCGTACGTCATCGACATTTACACAATAAATTTAGTACTCGTCGATACCTATACAACGATGTCTTGTAAGTCACAATCGAGCCACAAACAAATTAACTACGATAAAAAAAACGATCACGGGCTCGGAAAAGAATTTTTTGTTAAATTTTCTCGAAATAATATTTGCCCTCGACATTGGGAAAAAAAAATGTTCATGGTGGTCGACCCGGTTTACTGGCCACTCTCAAAAATATGGTTGGAACAAATTTTATTTATGCGGGCGAAAGGGCAAGTATTCGAATACCCTAAGGTACATTCTCCAGGGTAACTTACTTACTGACTTTGGGTGGATAAAAATGGACTAGCAGTACACACGGCCACCACCGGACTGTCGAAGGTATAAAGTACTTACCTTGGAGACTATCATGTTGAATGGTTCCGAAATTTCGCTTGCAGAGTGTCTCAAATAGGATTGGGTAGTTCATGAACTAGATGGTTTCTTTAGGATTACCAAACATGATCCTCACAAACATGATCTAAATACATGTTCGATATGCCGATTGTGTTCATGAGTGATGAGTGCGGGCACCTTAAACGTATGAGTTTGAGAACTACCGAACGAGTGATCCAATGTATGTGTGGTACCATAATGAAAAGGGCGAAAAAGACGACTATACCCAAAATTTTATACATCTATACATTGGACGTCGGTGGTGCAATGGCGCAACTTTGCGCAACCACCTTACATTTTATAAGATGATGGTCAACTCGCTAAATGGATGCCACACAAACGTGTAATCAGACACTAACAAACTTAAAAAAAAAACCTTTCGGAATCGGTATAAAATTGTGGGTCCCAATCAGTAATTAAAAAACAACGCAGCTCTCCCTGGCCCGTTCATTGGATGTAATGGGAATATGTGTATGTATGTATGTATTCAGCACTGGTGAGACCGATAATGGTCTGTGGGATTATCGTGTGGTGTCTGGTGCTACTGACTGGGGTTAAGAGAATGGCGGCGATGCCCACCATGAGTACCCTACTTATACACATCACTCCCACTTATGAACGGAATGTAAGACATATTAACTTTTTTGCCGGTGGACATTAAATTTCTTTCGACGGCGGTCACCGCGTTTTGTGACGGCGACACTATCGAGTGTTTAGCCATAAAAATGTTTCTCAAAATTCCATTCGGAAACGGTGTAAAAGTGTAGTTCCCAAACAGTGAGTGTAAAATTAGATCGCGCACAGCTCACTGGTTTCTGTTAATTTCTCCTTAATCCCTTCATGGGATGTAAGCGGAAACCATTCTTTTATGGGGACGCAGATTGCCACTACGTCTGCCATCAAGTTAAGGCATATCTCACAATACGGCACGGGCTGAGTCGGCCATGGAACTGTGCTGAGAGGGGCTACCCATATTTCTGAATTTATCGAATACTCGAAACCAGAACCACTATTCGATAGGAAGTGCCACCCTCTTATAACCGAAAGAGATTATTGGAACAGAGCAGTTCCTGCCCCAGAGAGATTTGCGAATTTATACATTGAACGACCAGGTAGCGTACGGGGTCTACTTTAGGGAACTAAGGATGCCTCTTTCTCGAAGACTACCTGAATATTGTATCATGTGTCAAGTAGAAACTTTGGTAGGGTATGGGGTCTACTTTAGGGAACTAAGGATGCCTCTTTCTCGAAGAGTACCTGATTATTGTATCATGTGTCAAGTAGAAACTTTGGTGATTAGGAAATTGACCACCTGGATGGATATTATAAGTCGTTCAGCAGTGATTGTGGTCAATGCCTTCTCTGATTGTTAAACGGTAATAAGGTCCCTAGAATCAGTTTTCCTGGACATAGCATCTGCCCAGTAGTGCCGCAGATATTCTCGATGTATGTATGCCAGAGAGAGAACAAAGTCGCTGAAATGCGAATTGAGTTGCTTCACTGTCACAACAACCTTGTATAAAATGTGTCGTTGCAGGAACGACATTATCGTCGGATGTACGATGCTTTTCGTTGCAGCAATGTAAAGTCAATAACGAACATGTTGTATTCCGCAGAATTTTTCTTTAAATGTGGGAAAAGTTGTATTCGAATTTTCAGCAAAACCAGGGTGATACAGATTTGCCAAAGGTCTATATTTTTTGAATGTTAGCACTAACCTTTGAACCAAGCAGTAACAGGTGATTTGTTGTTTAACCTTGTACTTTTTTCTCATTATCACTGTATCCACAAATATGGATCTACCATTTGTATTTCTTATACCTTTTATCCTCCAACATCCGCTAAATATATGTATGATTTCCATTTATATTTTTGGCATTCCTGGATAAACATGAATTTGTTTGCAAACAAAAACTTTTTATGCATCAACTAATTTCAATCAGGATGAGAACAAAACACTTGGCTCAAGTAATAAGGATAATCCTCTTCTTCCAGATCCTAAAAATAGCCAACAAGTTGTGGAAAGGCAAACCAAAGGGAGAGTAACTAAAACTTTGGCAAAATTGCGAAGAAAGTTTGCAAGAATGTCACTACCATCTACCCATACACACAAGCAAAAGTTGGACGCAATTATTTTGATCCTTTTTCTTGGCGAAACGTGGCTATAATCATTGATGTGTTATTGGTGTTAAGGGAATTCATTTTGGGGCTAATATGTAAATTCAATCTATTAGGACGGTTAAAATTGTAATATGTTTTTGTTTGGATACCTCCATGAAGGTAATAACATTTACATATAAAGGATATTTCGGATGGGGAAAACATGCTTGGGATTGATAGAAAAAGTTGTATATTACGGAAGGAGGATTTTTGAAAAATATATGACACTTGTAAATGGGAAAATAAAAATTTTTTAGACGCTCCTTCAACGGTATTGATCCAGTTCACGTCCTGGTTCAAAATTGGTTAAAGCGTCGCATTGAGCTCAATAATTTGGTTATTTTTCCAATTGGATGCATTGTTTTCGAGTTTAAAAAACAAATGGTTCACGTACTTAATTAAAATTGGTTAAAGCCTCGCATAGAGGACAATAATTTTGTTATTTTTTCGTTTAGATGTTCCGCTTTCGATTTAACAAAATTGTTTCCCAATACTTTCCATTAAGGGAGTAATCCAGTTCACGTCCTTTTTTAAAATTCATTAAAGCCTCGAATAGAGGTCAAAAATTTCATATTTTTTGATTAGATGCTCCGTTTTCGTGTTAAAAAAAAATGGATTCCCAATACATTCCATGAAGGGATTGGGATTGGGGAGTTCTGGTTGTACACTCACTAATTGGGAACTACGTCCGTTTCCGGACGGTATTTTGACAAGCTTCTCATGGCAAAGAACTCGATAGTGTTGGCATCACTATGCGAGGTGACCGCTATGGAAAGAAATTTAAGGTGGTCTGAGCAGGAATCGAACCCCCGTATTCATGTACAAGAGCCGCGCACGCTACCATTGCACCACCGACGGCCACGAGTGATAGCCATATTTTTATTTAAATAATTTTTTTTATATAGGTGATTTGTGGAAATAAAGTCTTCCATAGAATGTGACCACTTTAAGAAAATCTCTTAGGATCCTGCAAAAGTTATTTATTTTTGCGATCGCACGGACTGTTTCCGAGATATGAGAGTTTTAGCGATTTTTTACTAGAGAATTGTAAAAACATTATTAAATACATTCAGTGGTTAAACCCCGGCTTTATAGATTACAAATTTGGTTATTTTTTGGATTGGACACACTATTCCAATATTTTTATTTTAGCGGTTTTCTTTTTTTTGAGATTCTTTGAAAAAAAAACCACTTCCATTAGAATTGGATCACTTTTCCAAAACCCTTATAGACGTTTCTTTACTTATAGACGTTTCTATACTTATAGACGTTTCTTTACATGTTTTATAATTTCGATCAAAAATGAGGATGTGTTAGCCTAGCCTGGGTAACCCAATATTCATCGCCGTGGGTAATGTGTAAAAGCCTCTTACATATTCCCCATGTGTAATGGGTAATTCTCCATCTATATGGGAACTTATTTTCACTGTAGGTAATGAGTAAATAGACCAACTGGTTTTTGGATTTAAATAAAAACTTAAATAAAAATAAATGTATTAAATTTAAATGAGACTAAATATGTGAAATAAAGTAATTTATTTTGTATATAATCCTTTTCGTATTTTAAGTTCAAGTCGGAATGAAACACCGAAAGCGGACAGATGTGTTTCTGTTTTATGTGGGTACCTGCCTCGACGGCCTAAACCCACAGTGCTCCAAATACTGATTGGATACAATGCGTCTACCAACGCCCCAACATGCAAGCATATGGGTACCAATTTAGAGACCATGTATTTGGTCTGGGTGCCCCCGCCCCCATGGTTAGGAGCGGAACCTACCTAAAACTCCTTCAAATCTAAATCCCCGCGATTTGGGTATAAATCACTGCCACCACGAGTTTCCCCAAAGGTCCTCACCACAGTCAGGATGGAATCAACCGTTCTATGGGCACCTGACTCACGTGGTACAAGAATTAAGGCTGTGGTCAGACCTCGCAGCCGAAACTACTACCAGTCGAACACCAAATGGTTTAGGGACTGGTGACCCCACAACACAAACCTACAACATTTATAACTGCAAACATACACACCACACACACACATACACATCACATCCTCGCCCTCTTCTATCTTCTATATCCTCGCCCTCCTTCTACCTCGAGCAAACACATTAAGTCTGTCAAACATCCGTCCATCCGTCAACGTATTACTAAAGTCACAGTCCGCCCCAGTATGAGTAACCGTCATATCAACCAAGTCCTTAATGTCGACATAGTAATGACAGTCAGTCAGTATATGTCTCCCAATCCTCCGGTCCACCCCCACATTCTCAGTCCACAGTGCAAGTCTGGCATCTCTTATGCAAAAATTCATTAAGAGAGCCATGTCCCGTCACTAAGTATCCCCGATTCAAGCCGAAGCCAAAGTCTGGTCTGTCCCGTACAAAGGTCACGTCCTTTATAAATTCGAATGTCACCCTACCTTTGTCACTGTCAGTCCACCTACTCTGCCACAAGGATATAAGACGCTCATCCAACAGCATCTTGACACGTTTTATATCTCCTTCTGTCGCATGATCCGTTTTATATCTCCTTCTGCCGCATGATTGCTTTCAACAAAAGGCAAACCCCTCCTGACTAAAATATTACAACTACCACCAAAAACGGAAAATCCGCAAAAAGCGGGACATTCTCGCCAAAAGTGGCATGGTTGATCAGGTTAGTAATGGGGAATCGAAATGGGTAATTAACCATCGCCGTGGATAACTACTAGATATCTGCACAAGACATCTTGTAAGGTCATTCAAAATATTTGCTTTTTAGATATCTGCTTTTAAATATCTAGATATCTGCACAAAACATCATGAATAGCCATTCACGACATTTAATTTTTTGCAAGACATGTACTGTAGCGTAGTTCCGACAACCAAGTACTTCGGGATACTGTCGACAAAGCATTCTTGCGTGTGTATATGTATGTGTATAAAAAGCACAATACGATGTGAAGCGAAGCTTCACCAATTTCACGAATATTTTCTATTCAGTACACTGAAGTATTTGGTTGCCGCAACTTCACTATAGTTCATGTTTTGAAACAAGCAGATGTCTTGAATGACCATGCAAGCAAGACGTCTTTTATTTTTTTATTATTTAAAATTTATTTTTTACAATATTTTATTATTTTACCGATACCCTATGGGTAATGGGTGAATGTTTGTTACCCATTTGTCACAGCGTTGTGTATACGTCACACATGAGTGGATATACGAACTATGAACACAGCCCCATGAATTTCGACGAAAATGGAAAAACGTGAATTACGTTTAGTGAATTACAAACGCACCAATTACCAAAACCAAGAGAAGGCTTAATAGATACTGTGGGGACTCTGTGCCATCAATTTCAATGGTTAAAAAATAGATTACTGAAGTGCGTTCTGGTCGTATCAACACAAATGACTCCGAACGTTTAGCTGCCCCAAAAAGAGGTCGTTACGCCCGAAATCGTTGATAAAATCCATGGAATGATATGGGGCGATCAGAAAATGATATTCCCTGAGCTGTCTGAGGTAATAGGCATCTGATCTGAGTGGGTATATCATATTCTAAATGGTGATTATTTGCTATTTGGTTTCTCAATGTTAAGTTTTTGTCGTTGACTCGTGATTCGTGGCATAAGTCAAAGTCACAAATGTTCAGTTTTCCTTGCCATTTCATCATGATTAGACTTACAAATGAACAATGCTTCCAAATCATAGAGTTATACTATAAAAATTCTTGCTTTGTGAAAAATGTGTCTCGCAAATTACTTCTATTTTATGGTATTCAGCGACGAGGCACATTTGTAGCTAAATGGGTACGTCAATAAATAGAATTGCCGAATTTGGTCCGAAGAGCAGCCATAGGCGGTTCAAAAGATGCCAATGTACCCTGAAAGCGCACTGTTTAGTACAGTTTATGGCTCGGCTACATCATTGAACCGTACTTCTTCGAAGACGGTGATGGCCGCAACGTTACGGACAAAATTGCCGTTTGACTGTCGAGGATTTTCTTTTGCCCAAAATTGAAGAAGAATTGGACTTAACGATGGTGCCACATGCCGCACTGCATGAACCATTTGAGAGGCGAGTTTGGTTAGCAATTAATCTCACGTTGTAGGGCTATCAATTGGCCGCTTCGTGCGTGTGATTTGACTTCACTAGACTATTTTTTGTGGCGGCATGTGAAGTCTCTCGTCTATAGGGACAAGCTAACCACGACTGCTGCCTTGGAAGACAACATTACACTTGCGATTTGTGAAATATCGGTCGAAATGTGGGAAAAAGTGTGCCAAAATTTGGCTTTCAGAATGGACCATGTGAAGCATAACCGTGGGCAACATTTGCCTGAACATTTGCATTAAAAAGTAAATGGCAGGCACTGATTTATTGATATAAATATTTCATTCACTTGTAAACATTTTCTGTGGTTTCTTCGATTTTCAAAAACCAAATAGCAAAAAAAATCACCCTGTACATGAATATATGCACCTGAAAAATCCACACGCGCAATGGGTGCCACGATTACTCACACTCGACCATAAGCGCAACCATGTGTCCATTTCAAAGAAGTGTTTGGCGATGTTCAAAGGAGTTGTTGTGCCGTTTCGTAACCGTGGAGGAACTATGGATCCATCACAACATATCAGACAGCAAAGAAGAGTCAAAGCAGTGTGTTGCTCCGCGAGGACTCATAACAAAACAGCCAAGGTTGGCCATGGCGACAGTTTTTTTTGGGATACATGCGGTGTCATTAACATCGATTACCTTGAAAAGGGTTAAGCGACCACCGGCGAATATTATTTCCAGCTGTGGGTTAGATTAGACATTGATGTGAAATAAAATCGACCGCATTTGGCTAAGGACAACAGTTCACTTTAACCGTGACAATGCACCGGCTCACAGGTGTGTAGTCGTTAGGGCAACAATTCAAAAATTGTGGTACGAATTGCTACCTCATTCGCCAAATCTTCGGATTTACCCCCGCACTGACTACATTCTACTTGCAAACCTAAAGAAATGGAAATGGAGTCTCAGTGTATTATGTCCTGTATTCAAAAGGGTGATCCGTGTGTCTGTTCCGACTATCGCGGTATCAATCTTTTATCCATCGCGTATAATGTCTTGCCGAGCGTATTATATGAAGGACTAGGGCCAATTATTGGGAACCTGATTGGACCTTATCAGTTTGGTTTTATACCGGGAAAGTCCACGACTGACCAAATTTGCACGCTACGCCAAATCCCGGAAAAGACCTGGGAGTTTTCAAGAGAAAATTTAGGGAAGGCGGCGAGTGCCGACGTCGCTGGGGCGCAGGGCTATATAATCTATATTTTGACGTGGACATATCTAGACGAATCAAAGTGGGCCAATTGCGTTGGCTAAGCCATGTTATCAGAAATGATGAAGATCAGCCATCGCGAAGGGTTTTTGATAAAGTCCCCGATGGAAGCGGGAAAAGAGGACGACAAAGACTCGGCTGGAAAGACCGGATAGAGGAATCCCTCCGTAACCTTGGTGTTGCCAACTGGCGAGAAAAGGCGAAGGATAGAGCCAGTTGGAAGAATATGTTGAAATTTGTTTAATTTGTTTGTTGCAAAATAGTCAATTAAAGTAAAGTAAGAAGAAATGGCTCAGCGGTAAGAGATTTGGTTTGAATGAAGCAAACGCATATTTTGAGGACCTTGGGAAAATATATTATTTGGAAGGAAGACAAAAATTAGAAAAACGATGTACTAAATGTATCGAGCTGAAAGGAGACTATTAGAGAAATGAGACATATTTTGTCGAGAAAAAATTCTTTTATTTAAAAAGTAGTGGTGTTGTTAAACTGCGTTCTAAGCCGTGAAAATAACGTTTTTCTTCTATTCTCATATTTTTGTTAATTTTTCTTTTTATTTACAGAATACAATTTTCAGCTCACAATTAAAATTCTCTGCAAAATATGACGAGAAGCTCAAATGGCATTTGAAAATTGAAAATTTATTGTGGTACCCGAATTACAAAATACTTCAGTTGTAGCAACAGAATCGGAAGTAATTCCGGTTGATGTAATCAAGTAAATGGGAATTTCCTTTGCCATAACTGAATCTTAAGAAATGATTTTGCAACAACCGCATTTTTCACAAATACGACTGTAGCAACCGAATTCTAGCCAAATTCGGTTGTTGGAACCACAATAATGAAACAGTTCCACTGATGCAACTTAATTTAATAGGAAGGTTAATTTTACATCATTCAAAAATATAGTTCAAATTACATTTCTGTAGTCACAAGGTATAAGGAATGGGGGAGACGATATGCGTACTACATAGCAATTATAATTTGAACCTAAATCCTCACAGTACTCATTCCCATGTAGCGGTAAAACCAAAGTAATAACACGCTGAACAATTTTTCTATTTTTGTTGCTTGTGTGCAAATATAACGTGTTGGTAGCTTATCGCAAATATACTATACATGTGCCCAAACACATTGTGTTAGGTATTCAATATAACATGTTTGGGACACAATGATTAATAGGTTATGACATAGGCATTTCTGACCCAAAAGTAGTTATTTTTTCTTGGAAACTGAAGAAAACAAACACGTGACAGACACTAAAAAAAAACAGCAGATCTTCAATTCACCAAAACAATGCTTGCTAACAAATATATGGATCCTGCAATATGTTGCTGGGGCCGATATTTTTCAGCGTGAACTTATATTGATATGTTTGTGATAATATGTAAAGATACTGAGTCGAAAACGGAATAACGCTGCCAAAATGGGTTAACTGTTGTAGAGGATGGGAAAATGTACACTAACTGCCACTACTTCACTAAGATCCTTAGATTTTTATTCAATTGTGCTAAAATTCAATTTAAAATTTTATAAATTCAACAGAAATCCTGAATAAATAAAGAACAAGCAATTAGAATCAAACTCAATTAGACTATTTTGCATAATAATTAAACTTCACTATAAAATGCACTACGTGGTATAAAATACGCACATCCATATGTACAAATTCACTAATTCAAGCATAATGCAAATACTACACAAAAAAGTACAGTTGTGGTCGGTATTTTAGCACACATTTCCTCAAAAGGTTTCAAAGTTGGGATAAAAAGTAAAATGTGCAATGAAGCCAATACGGCAAATATGTTAAAATCACTTATTGGCAGTACACGCTGAAAATCTGTCTTTATTTGTTGTTTGGATGCAAATATAAAGTGTGTTTGGAGCTTGTCGCAAATGTAATATACTTGTGTCCAAACACATTGTGCTTGCCATTCAATATTACATGTTTGAGACACAATGAGTAAGGTGTTATAAGATATGTGTTTGCGACCCACATATATTTATGTGTGTGATACAAATACAGCTGTGTTTGTTGCACTGTCTATGCTTTCTCGAGAGCAAGAGAATAAAAGAGGGACAACGAGAGAGTCTATCTTGTAAGTGTGTATCTGTATTTTTGCATTATTCTCTCAGTCAGGGAGTCATAAATATTGCTGAATGAGCGTGTCAAGTGCCAATGAAGTGTTTCTTATTTTGCTGATGTATTGCGTTTTAGGTTCACGTATTCAGTCGTCAATGGTTCATCGGACAGAAGATATCAAAAGCGCTTGATCAGTGTAAAAAGAATAAACGAAGTTTCGGACGGTTAAATTGGTTGTGATGCTACTTTGGTTTTTGTGTATATGTTTCGTATCTATGTATGTATGCTACCAAAGTGAAAAATGATTTTGAAGAAAGAAACTGGAAAGGGCAACAACGTGAAGCCCTTTGTCTGACCGAGCCTTTACTGAGAAAATCGGTGTAATAAAGAAACACAAGTAATTAATCCACGCTTGGTGTTGGACCAAAGAATTTGATGATCCAAGTCACGGGCTGAATATGTAAAGTCAGCTAACTTAGAAACTTTGAATATAAATACCGTGGCTAGAGGGACAGGGCGGTGTTTTATGTGTATGTTGTGTATATATGTTGCTTCAGCAAACGTGCGAAGAAATAAAAACCCAACTGCTTCGTTGAATAGTTCAGCTTACTCTAATTTTATTACAGAACAAATGTTTGGCTTTAGCAAGAATTATAATAACAAGCATAGACAAATATGTGATAGTTTGAGCGAGAATACATACGTATGCATCGCAATGGCAATAGAGTTAGAGAGTAAACAAAGGCAACCATAAGCAAATATATGAGAGAGTTAGCAAAAATTTTAAATTGAAGTGTAATGAGTGACTTAAGTGTAATGAGTGACTTAAGTATAAGTTAGGGTGACCAGACACTTGGCTTGCATGAATTTGATTTGTATATAAATATCTTGTTTGTGTACCAACGCACGGTGATAACCAACGCATAGCTGAAACCTTCTGAAAACAAAAACGTGAGAGACAACAAAGAAAGGAGAAGCAAAAGAGCAGCAGATTCTCATTTTATGAAAATAAAACTAATAACGCATTCAATGCAAATAAATGTAAAAAGGGCCGTTTTAAATCTAATAATTTTTTGTATTAATTATTTATAAATGTGGATTTATATTGTCAAAATTAATTATAATAAATAATACATATATATTGAAAGTAAAGAATAATTCGTTTCTAAATATTATAATATTTGGGAGGAAATTCGCATATGTTTCCACGTAAGTATGTGTAGGTTTGGGGGAAACACGCGGAGGCTTCCACGTAAGTATAGGGATGTGTGGGATGAAGAACGCATATGTTTCTACGTAAAAGCATACATGTTTGTCAGTAAACATGATATTCTTTATTAAATCGTAAATTTTTTTTAGTCTAAATTAATAGATAAATATTGATTAATTAAATATTTATATATATATATATATTCATCTATTAATTTATATTTGTATATAGACTAAAAATAAAAATTTGTAAGCTAGTGGTAAATTTTGGGGTCAGGTAAAAAAAAACTTAGTTTTCTTTATAATGTGTGCTAAAACTGTAGACACCACTGTATACTTATATGTGAACATAAGCAATTTGAACTCAATACTGTTGCTATTTTTATATAGAGATACAAAATTAAATCAAATCACAAAAGCAACGGCAAAATGTATTCATTATATGAATTCACAAAATTCCATTCGTCTCATACAAAAGGACACACGCAAATATTGTACTCCGTTGTATCAACTGAAATCCCAGATGGAATTAAGTGGAAAAGCAACATTTTGCTAATCGAATTTCAACCATTAAATAATAATATAAACTAATGAACCTTTTTACATATCTGCGCACACATACAAACACTCAAATACACACACACACACACACACATCAACACAGCCTAAATTGCATACGCATACAATTACCCATCCATAGAATGATTCTATTTTCACACACAACATACCACTACAACCAGGGTTGTGGAGTCGTTGCTTGATACGGAGGTAGAGTTTTAATGTGGAGTCCAAATATTCCTGAAATAGTTAGAGTAGTTGACAGAAATTTACGGGTATTTCAAGGAATAAATGACTTGTCGCTACCAGCGTTCAAGGGCGCCCTCAATTTGTTGGCGTCATCTGCAATTTTTGACGCATATTCATCTAATTTGGAGCGCAATGTATCAGTGCTCAAGTGCGTTTGGAAAGGGAAAGGATCCAAGGGTTTCTAATAGATAACTTTGCCGTCAACGACTTCTATTAGAAAACTTTGTTGCCAAGGGTGATTTTTATAACTTTGTTGATAAAAGTTACTTTAAACCTCTGTTAGCTTCGAAATAGCTTACGAATGTTAGGTTAAGGGACCACTCAATATTTAATGTTAGTTCAATATTTCAGAAATATTATTATTATAATAAATGCGAACATAGGGATCCCAATGGTACGGTCTTCGTGCGATGCTTCCAGATTCGAAAAACATTTTTACGCACCTAATATTGCAGTATTAGAGTTGAAGCTAATCACATCTACCAGAAAAAAGTTTTAAAAGAAATATTATTTTCAACTAAATGTCTCGAATTGAATGGGAGGTACGAAAAGGGGCGTCGCCAAAACGCACATTTTCAACCACGACCTATGTTTGGACATATAATGGCCACTAACAAAATATCATTCTGACCGGGAAAGATTTACGGGAGTTATCTGGCCGAACAGCCAGCCGGCCGAACAGCCAGCCGGCCGAACAGCCAGCCGGCCGAACAACTTTCGCATGGGAGGTACCAAAATGGGCGTGGCAAAACCACCTTTGTCTTAGTCGGTGCCTTGCGTTTATTGACATGCATCCTAATACCCAATTTCATTAAGATCGGAAGTGTGTCGCGCGTCTAAACGCATTGGCAACACGGACGACCACCAAGCTTTTGCATGGGAGGTACCAGACTGGGCATGGCGACTTCGCCCATTTTCTCCAATTAAGTAGATATTTACAGATTATTAACCAATGTTCGAGTTGAAGCGAATCACATTTACCAGAAAAATGTTTTAGAAGGAACATGATTTCGTTCTAAATGTATCGATTTGTATGGGAGGTACCAGAAGGGGCGTGGCCAAAATGCCGATTTCCAATCCCAAACTAACCATGGACAAATAGTAGTCGCTGACAAAACTTCGCTGTGATCGATAAATATTTACGGCAGTTATTGTGTTGACTAGGCAGCCAGCCAGTCAGACAGACCGACAGTCAGACAGACCGACAGTCAGACAGACGGACATGGCTTAATCGTCTTAAAAAGTCCCAAAACGAATTTCGTCCAAAGATACTGAGGGTCTAATATGGCTCCTTCTATGTGTTACATTTTTTTCCGTATTAAATGATACACAGGGTGATTCAGGAAGTTCCGGACAAATTTCTCCAGCGCATTCCTTGGCTCATTTCATGAAGAAAAGTCCACTAGGACCATGTCCGAAAATGCAAGGGTGCGAAATGGCAGCGGGTTCAAAATTTTCGGATTGGTGGTCGGAGGGTAGTAGGGTAAAGTTGCTAACTTCTGAGCTAGTGGTCGGATTTTTGTGTTTTTGGGCTTGTTGGAAAGGGGTTTAAGAGTCCTTTGAGAATAAATAAATAAAAAAGTAGAAAAATCGCCGAGATAAAGAGCTTTCGGGAAAAACATAACCTCAATTTGCTCAGCCAGACCACTGGGTCAGAAGTTAGCAACTTTACCCTACTACCCTCCAACCGCCAATCGGAAAATTTTGAACCCGCTGCCATTTCGCACCCTTGCATTTTCGGACATGGTCCTAGTGGACTTTTCTTCATGAAATGAGCCAAGGAATACGCTGGGTAAATTTTTCCGGAACTTCGTGAATCGCCCTGTATACCCCCATCCCTATGGGTGAGGGTATAAACGGACAAATATTTCCTTGGCCCTGCAAATATTTTGTTTGCTAATTTTTGTCTCATGGTTGATTGCAAAATTGATACTCGTCTTTTCAGTGCTGTTTTATTCCAAGGTAATAAAACAAGGTTCGTTTTTAAATTAGTATAAGTACAACAGTTGTAGTTCCTTTTATAGTACTTACACAGTTTTAAAGTCAGCACTTTACAATAGGTCAATATTTCAGCCTTTTTCTTTAACTAAAAATTTTCGATGCCTACTTTGCAGCGATAATCTTAGACTAACTACAAACGCCAATGACCTCTCAGCTATTTATTCGAGATATACTTCTTGCCACCAGCGTCTCTACCGGTTTCTGGATTGGTGTACCCAATTTCAGAACCTGTAGTATAACAAATTTGAAATACCACATTTGCAGCAGACTCGACAACTGGTTTGTGGTAAGAGTATACTTTTAGGCGCAGCATTAATCGCCCAATTGTTTACGTTAATTTTAATTTGGGCATTTAAGTTAAGTAAAAGCTTTTACTTAATTGTAACAATACTTTTCGTTTATGTTTATTGAAAAAGTAATTTATTTTGTTAGAAACAAACTTTCATTCACCCGCAACTTATCACGAATTTCTTTCCCGGAAAATAATGCAACCCGTTTAATATAAACCAAAACGTGTATGTACACACATTTCTTTGATTGAAAACATGGGTTCCCAGCACAGCCTTCAATTGATCCTGTATTCTTCCAACAACAACAACAAATCTAATGTTAAGGATTTGATCGCCGTCGTGCAATGAGTGCGATGGCTCAGTGGATGTTTTTTGGGCTCAACTCTATTTTAGGGAATGTGTAATTACTATAATAATTTGTTGCAAACATTTTGATTATTTTAAAAGTAGGACTTACTATAACTCATTTGAGATAAATGGAAATGTTGTTCACGTGTTATCATTTTATTCGATCAGCAATTGTTTGTACTACTCCCTAAATTAAGCCGGAAATGTTAAATAAAAGTTACCGATAACTCGCTTGGCTATAGTTTGTTTTGAAGTATAGAATGTTTTAAAAACATTTTTGTGACATTGCTTGACCCAATAATCTTTTATGCGTGGGAGATATTAATGGTAAAACCTCGCGTCGCGGCTTCAGCATATAATTTTGTGGTTAATACAACTTTCTGCTTGGAAGGTCTTATACGTCTAATACGGGCTTCGCGGCTTCAACATATCTTTTTAAATTTTATTAGTTTTAAGAAGACAGAATTGAAGTGGTGGTCTGAGTCGGAGTTGTGACATTTTTAACTAAGTCCACTACACTGGAAGCTACTAAAGTCATCAGTATTAAATTTCCATGCCTTCATTGGAATCCAAAAAGATGTGTTTGTATGCGCATATGAATGTATTTAATGGGGTAATGTTTTTTAGAGTGATATGTTTTTGTCAAAACAAAAAATTCAATCGAGGAAGGAATTAGGGAGAGCGTTTTAAAATTGGGACCGTTCACAGTTGACATTACAGGGCAGATATGCTACGATATGTTATATTTTGTTAAGTTTCCTGTCAAAAGTTTCTGGCCAAAATTGGACGACTCCGACTTCAACTCCGACTCCACATAAATATTCCAGACTCCGACACCAAGACTCCGACTCAAACCCTGACTCCACAGCACCGCGAGCAACACATGGAAATCATAAAACTTTATCATCAAAATGGATGTTCTCTTGTGACAATGATGCATGCGTCGCATCCATTTTGTGACGTGGCCCGTTTTTGGATAAACGGGTACGTCAAAAAGCTAAATTGCCAGAATTAGGATGATACCAATCTACACGAGGGCCACCAACTGACCATACTCCCGAAAAAGGTGTGGATTGTGGGCGCGCGGTCTTATCGATTCGTAATTTTTCGAAACGGATAATGGAATTGTTGTGAAGGACATGTAGTTCAAAGAGGACAGCGCTAAGTGCCACACAGCAGATGCCAAATATGGGTATTCTGCACGAGCGATTTTAGGACATATTTACTCATGAACATTCGTGGAAAATTTCAAAAGTCTAGCTTTTACCGTTTCCGAATTATTTGAAAATAAAAAAAACGATGCTGATTCCTTTGAAAGCTTTTAAAACCCACAAAAAAGCTTAGAAAAAAGCTCTAATTTTGGGGTTGAGCTTTAATTGGCATAGGCTTATTTTCCACCAAATTTCAAGTCATGACATGTCACTTGGAAAATATTTTTTTTACCTTAGACTACCCCATATACTTGTGGTGTATTAACACAAAAATTTCAACGCACATAACGAAATGCCCTTGCTCATTAATTGTTGATTGGTTTGAGTCATTGTGGCCGTCGGTGGTGCAATGGTTAGTGTTCGCGGCTCTTGTACATGAGAACGTGGGTTCGATCCTTGCTCAGACCACCTTACATTTCTTTTGACGACGGTCACCTCGCTTAGTGATGGCTACACTATCGAATCATGAAAAAGCTTCTCAAAATGCCGTTTGGAACCGGTGTAAAACTGTAGGCCCCAATCAGTGAGTGTAGACACTAGAGCCATTATCTCTGTCAGTTATTATTAAGGCAATGCTTTCCAACATCCAACCGCCCATCTGCAACACTCTAAATATCATCGATTTACTGAGAGAGATGGCTACTCTATACTTCATTACTCTATGGTGCCGAGATATAAGACATTTCAAGTTCCTTTGAGGCCATTTTGCAAAGAATTTTGGATATTTTCCCTCGAAAGAAGTGTATCCACAACGTCTGCATATACGGGTGTTTTAGTTTCAACCACAGATTTTTTAACGAATCAATGAATCATATTCCCTGGAGATATATAAAACTCATTTATGGCAGCAGTGAACCATATACGTCGCAGTAACTGATATTGTAACTATTTACTTTGCGGCGAAGAATCTATCGGCTTACCGTTGATGAAATTTATTCGTTGAGCCGGCGAACAAATTCGTCCTATCAACATCGGTAAAATAGCCACCGATGTTGACGAAATTAATGAGCACGTCTCTTAAACTTGAAAGCATGCGGCCTATATTCCCGTACTGGCCCTTTTCTTTGCTGTTAGCTGTGGATATCATGCTAACAGACAGTTAAACTTCCGTGAAATGGGCAAAACTATTCAGAAACTTTTAAAGTTGTAGGTCCCTATGATTGGTATACAAATTAGGGATTGTAAAAAGTTTCAACTAAATGTTTTTCCATTTTTATATGATCGATCTCAGTTTGAAGAATTTCATTTTCCTACAAGCTGAAAAAAAGGCCCCTTTAACATAGTCTCCTAAACACATTCTGCAGGAACCTTGTATATGCTTGGAATACACTCTAAATATTCATATAATTGCCAGTCCTAAACTCACTTATATTTAAATGCAAACTTTAGCGCGTATACTTGCAAACATTCATGCTTTCGTGTGGAACCATATGCGTGTTTCCTCCGAAACTTCTGTATACTTACGTGGCAGTATGTGCGTATTTCCTCCCAAACATAATAGTATTTAGAAACAAATTATTCTTTGATGTCAATACTCGTATATATGTATTTTTATTATAATTATTTTTTACAATATAAATCCACATTTATAAATAATTAATAAAAAGGTTTAAAAAGGTATTTTTCGTGAAATGAGATTATGTTGTTCCTTTGCTTCTCCTTTCTTTGTTGTATCTCGAGTTTTTGTTTTCCGAAAGTTTCAGCTATGCGTTAGTTGTGCAGATTTAGGGGAAACACGCGAATGCTTCCACATAAGTATATGGATGTTTGGGATGAAGCACGCATATGTTTCTACGTAAAAGCATACATCTTTGGCAGTAAAAACATGATACTGTTTACATTTAGATACAAGTGAGTTTGGGACTTGCGAACATATGAATGTTTGAAGTGTGTTCATATACGTGGTTCCTGCAGAATATTGTTACGAATAAGTAAAAGCTTTTGCTTACTGTTAATGACTCTACTAACAGTATGTAAATAACAGGCGGTTAGTGCTGCGCCTGAAAGTATGCATTGAAACAACGTACCAGCTCGATAAAACAGTAGCATGATTTCACCTCAGTAAAGATAACTCTCCGCCATTCGAGATTGTTCTACAAAGATAAGCAACAACAAAAACATCCAGATTCTAGAAGGTTCTTGAATTCGCTAGATATACCTTCATTTGAGTATGGTGAGTTGGTATAAATAGCGGAGGTCTTTGGAGTGGAGAGTTCAGTTGGTGATTAAACCCCGTAAAGTAAGCAACGCGAATCGATAGTAAAATATACGACTTGTTAAAGTGTTATAAATAAAGTAAACTGTTGTACTATATAAGTAAAATAAAATGAAGTGAAACCGTTGTAATTATCGTAATTTAAAACGAACCTTGTTTTATTATTCGGAATAAAACAACGCAAAAAGGACGAATAAGGAAATTCGTAACAATATGTTTGGGAGAATGTATTAGAGAGGCCGTTATTTTTCAGTGTGTAGCCTTAAATCCATTTTTTTTTCATTCAATGAGAATATGCTTCCGTTTGTTTCTTCTTTCTTTGTTCGTTCCTGGTTTCTTTTTCACGCTACAATTTTTGTTACAATTCTTTGAATGTTCACAAATAGTTCGCCGCTCCGATTTTCTCAATAAAAGCTTTGGCAGACAAAGGTCTTCATGTTGTTATTTTTCTTTCAGTTTCTTTCCTCAAAATCGTTTGCCACTTGGGTAGTACACATACATTCGCAAAAAGCAAGGCAATGACAGAAACCATTTTACCCGCCCGAGCCTTTAATTACTCTATTTTCACTATTTTCGCTATCTTCTGTCCGATGATCGATTGATTACTGAGTATCTGCACCGGAATTCTGCAACGTTTTAACGATAAAAATTGGTAGTTAAATTAAAAAATATCAATACAAAATTTCGGAATATTGTTACCGATTTTATCAGTAAAAGTTTACAGGATTCCGGCTGTGAAACTGAAACGCAGGTGATGTACGAAATACTCAGTGTATCTGCAATTTGCACACGTATTCAGGAATTGTTATGGATCACTGACTGACAAATAATGCAAAAATAAAGTTACATATGAATTTGTCTACGATACCTTGGATCCGCCGCGAACAAGGACAACAACGTCAGCCTGCAGATAAATAGGAGAATTGTGCTTGCAAATAGATGTCATGTTGGACTCAGCAAGCAGTGTAGTAACAAAGCCCTCTCTCGACGGGCAAAAGTCTAGCTATATAAGACTCTGATTTTATCGATCCTGGCATATGGCTTCGAAAATTGGGTCATATCGCAAAAGGATGAAAAATACCTGGAAGTATTCGAGAGAAAAATTCACCGTAAAATATATGGTCGTGCTAAAGAGACCGGCGAGTATAGACGTCGTTGGAATCAAGAGCTATATCTACTACATTCTGACATGGACATAGCTAGGCGAATCAAAGGAGGCCAATTGCGTTGACTAGGCCATGTTATCAGAATGGATGAAGGTGAGCCAACGCGAAAGGTTGTCGATAACGTACCCAATGATAGCAGGAAAACAGGATGTCCAAGACCTCGCTGGAAAGGCCACGCACAGGAATCCCTCCGTATCCTTGGTGTTACAGAAAGATTGAACCAGTTGGGGGGGGGTATATGTTGCAATTTGTTTAATTTGTTTCTTTAATTAATGTGTGTACGACATCTGACCTCATGAGGTTATAAAATAGTCAATAAAAGTAAGTAAGTTTTAGTGTAGCAACACCGACAAAAACATTGCGTGATATAGCAAAACCACTGATGATGAAGGTATTGGTGAGCACGTCTCTTAATTTTGAAAACATGGAGCCTCAATTTGTGCGGTGACTCCTCTATTTTCTGTTAGCTGTAGTTACCTTGCTAAGAGACAGCCATACTACTGTGAAATGGACAACACCATTCAGAAACTTGTTAAACTGTGGGTCCCCATAAGTGGTTTAAAAATTAAGGACTGTGAGAAGTTATAAATAGATAAATATTTTCCCATGGCATCCCATATCTTTACACAATCAGTAAGATACATATACGCTTTCCAGTTCTGCACTCACTGATCGCGACATACAGTTCTACATCGGGCACGAAAGGATTATTTTGAGAAGCTTTTTCATGGCATATTAAGCGTTAATGACGCGATCAGTAAGCGAGGTCACAGTCGTCGAAAAATATGTAAGCACATTCTTATGTCCAAGATCCCCACACTTTTTTGATGTGTTAACATCTATAGCGGCGTATAGGGACTAAATCTATCAAAGTCAAAATCTGCTAAAACCAGATTTTATGCTGCTGCTAAGACCATCGCAGTCGATGTTATGGTGACATACTAATACGTCAGCTACTTCGTACAAAGTATGTGTGATGTTGTGTGTTTGGCTGTTTCGTTGCTGTTGATATAGCAAATATGTGGTTATGTGACACACGTATACGTCAGCTACTTCGGACAAAGTATGTGTGATGTTGTGTGTTTGGTTGTTTCGTTGTTGTTGCTATGGCAAAACAAAGCGAGTCATTTGATGTTGGAAACCATCCTTTTCTGCAAATAAATGACAGTCTCATTGAACTAACAGTTTTCAACATCCATCAAAAATTCTGTCTCTCTAAAAATCTTTTCCATCCTTTTGCATTATGTGTAATATATGTATTTATGTACATCTGTATTTATGTAGATAAAATTCAATAAATTATAAGTGAATAATTATATAATAGTAGTGTGGCTTAATGTGTTTAAGATGTACGAGTATTTGCCTTGAAGCACTAAACTATATCTTGTTTAGATCTGGCACATACTTGGAGATATAAGATACTTCCGGCATACATGTGAGCATTAATAAATATCTTAAGGAAATACATCTCTTTTTTGTGTGGCAGGCCACATTGTGGCAAATAAATGTGGTATTATTAGTTCAAGTTAATGCTTTGGAAAATTACGATCATAATTTGGATAAGATTGCATACAACCTGTAAATTTAATACAATAAGGGGCACAAGGGGAATATTTAGTTCAAAAGTTAATTGAATTTATATTAGATGTCAGGTATTGACGGGTATAAAACACGCCCCCACCAATGCGCCTGCTGTGAGGACATCGTGTCGCCCACAAATCAGGTTTGGATCAGTTGGTAAAATTTTTCTTTGTTTTATACAATTTCACCCACCAAACTACCCTGGTACTCCCATGATAAATGATAACCTGATATCCTAAATATACTAAAGAACTTTTACAAGAAATGTTATACCGTAACAACAATCACTCCTAATTTTTAGTTTGTAAATAAGGGGTTTCCAAAAGGGGTGGGTAGATATTAAAATATAATAAAATAAGTTCCTTGTAAAATACCAACGAATTTCTTGATTTATGTCAAAGAAACTTTACATCTTTCCACACCCATTTTTTTACCTCCCCTAACCTACTTATAGTTGGGGGTTAGCGGTTGATCGACACGAAATCTCAAGTGAACCAAATCCTATCTTAATGGAATGTAGAGCTAGCCAATATTTTGTCAAATGCTACGGTGGATTAAAAATTTACTAATTTTCCACGCCCATTTTTCCATCTCCCATACTAATGTTATGTGGAAAATTGACTGACAGTCATGATAAATCCTCAAAGTCGCAACAAGCCCTAATTATGCCAGACACCATTTTGGGCAAGGTCAATCTCCAATTGAATATGGGCGAATTTATGCTCTGTAACTGAAGTTTGGTCGGCGTCATAAAAATCTAAACATTTTTTAATGGAACTTAAACCCATTGGATGACTAAGGGTGTGGGTATATTTAAGTCGATTCATCAGACTGAAATTTCTGTACTGGATTTATTTTTACGTACGCGGGGAGTTAATATTTCAGGAGAGCTGAATACGGAGCTGGATTATTTGTAACCGAATATTTGTAAAGTACAGCTTCCTAACCGTAGCAAAAATTTCCGTATACACGCTGAAAAATCTGTGTTATTGTTGTTACATGGATGCAAGTATGATGTGTGTTTGGAGCTTTGTCGCAAATATAGTATTCATTTGCCCAAACGCATCGTGTTTGCTATTCAGATTTACATGTTAGATAAACAACGAATAAAATGTTAAATTTATGTGTTACAAATATATCTGTGTTTGTGATGTGATATAAATATATCTGTGTTTGTGATACAAATACATCTGTATGTGTTTAACTGTTTATATTCTGTCGATAGCAAGAGAGTTAAAGAGGGCAAAGAGAGATTATTCCCCAATCTATGTCGTAATTGTGTAACTGTTGTTTTGCAGCATTCTTTCAGTCAGTGTCTCAAAAAATATTCCTTAAAGCGTGTGTAAATTGCTGATGAAGTGAGGGTCTCTTATATTGACTTATTTGTTGCGTGTTAGTTTCGTGTCGTCAATCGTTCTGTGGAAGGAAACACGCGACTGCTTCGACGTAAGTATATGGATGTTTGGGATGAAACACGCATATTGCTCCACGTAAAAGTATGCATCTTTGCAAGTAAACATGCTAATGTTTCCTTTTAAATATACATAAGTCAGTTTATGATTTGCAAATATGTGAATATTTGGAGTATGTTTCCAACATATACGTGGTTCCTGCAGAATATGAGTGAATATGTTATAGACGGTGGCCGTCGGTGGTGCAAAGGTTAGTGTGCGCGGCTCTTGTACATGAGATCCTGGGTTCGAACCCTGCTCTGACCACCCTCAAAAAAAAAAAAATTTCTTTCGGCGGCGGTCACCTCGCATAGTGACGGCGACACTATCGAGTATCTAGCCATGAAAAAGCTTCTCAAAATACCGTTCGTTATCGGTGTAAAACTGTAGGTCCCAATCAGTGAGTGAAAACTGGAAAGCGCACAGCTCAGTGATTGTGAGAAGTTAATGTTATAGAGGACGGGTTTTCATCGTGTAGAGATAAATGTGAACGTATCTTATAAACACATACCTATACCTACACTATCATTGCATGAGCATTACAAAAATTTACTTCGGTATATTCAAGAACTGAGAGGAATAAGCAATATAGAGTTTGCCAGTAAACTAAGTTAAAACGTAATTCATGGTTTCGGCTCCTTTCGACTATACGGGTTATTAGCCGGTGCCAAGAAAAATAAAGTCAGCCTGGAAATCAGACATCCTGCAGACAGGTGATGCCCCCCCCCCTAAAATATATCTACCACCTCTGAAAAATCTGTAGTTTTTTTTGTTGTGTTTGGCGCTTGTCGCAAACATAATATACTTGTGCCCAAACGCATTGTTGTTCAATATTACATGTTTGAGACACAATGATTAATATGTTATAACATATGTGTTTGCGACCCAAATACATTTGCTTTTGTGCTATAAATACAGCCGTGTTTGTTGCACTGGTTATGCTCTCGAGAGAGCAAGAGAATAAAAGAGGGGCAACGAGTGTGTACATCTTGTAAGTGTGCATCTGAATTTATGCATTATTCTCTCAGTGGGTGATTCATAAATATTCCTGAATATTCGTGCAAATTGCCGATGAAGTCAGCGTTTTTTTGGTCGATATATTGCGTTTTTATTTCATGTATTCAGTCGTCAAAGCTCCATCCGACAGAGGATATCAAATGCGCTTTATCAGTGAAAAAAAAATGAACTAACGCTCGGACTGTTAAATGGTTTGTGATGATGCTGTGCTTGTTGTGTATGTGTTTCGCATATATTTATGTGAACTACCAAAGTGAGAAACGATTTTGAGGAAAGAAACTGGAAAGGGCAACGACGGGTATCCCTTTTTCTGCCCGAGCCTCTACTGAAAAAATCGGAATGGTGGACAATTTGTAAAATATAATAAAAAACACAAGTAATTAATACACGCTTGTCTGGCATGAACTAGAGTTGCATATAAGTTCATTGTATGTGTACCAACGCATTGTGATAGCCAACGCATAGCTGAAACCTTCTGAAAACAAAAACATGACAGACAACAAAGAAATGAGAAGCAGAAGAACAACAGATTCTCAAAAAAACAAATAATGCATTCAATGCAAGTAAATGTAAAAAGGTCCGTTAATTTTTTGTATTAATTATTTATAAATGTGGATTTATATTGATAAAATAAATTATAATAAATGTAAGAGTTCACTTTTATTTTTAGCTTAAAAATACTGAGAATTCAATTTTGTTTTTATTTATATAATGTTAATGATTAGTTGATTCTGTGTCTTTTTTTTAAAAGAAGGGTGAATATAATAAACAAAGAATATTTCCAAACTTAGGCCGACTGCGACTAGGCAAAAACGGTTTAGCGACTCTCTTCGACTGACTGTTCATTCATTATCTTCGTCAACATTACTGCCTTGAGAGCGAACGAGACCAGGTTTGCCGTCCACATAAATAGGACATATATATTGAAATCAAAGAATAATTCGTTTCTAAATATTATTATGTTTGGGAGGAAATACGCATATGTTTCCACGTAAGTATATGAAGGTTTGGGGGAAACACGCGAATACTTCCACGTAAGTATATGGATGTTTGGGATGAAGAAGGCATATGTTTCCACGTAAAAGCATACATGTGTGTCAGTGAACATGATACTGTGTGCATGTAAATACAAGTATGTTTGGGACTTGCAAACATGTGAATGTTTGAAGTGTGTTCCAAACATATACATGGTTCCGGCAGAATATATTTGGGAGAACATATTAGAGAGGCCGCTATTTTGGTACACGCTGTATTTTGTTGTTGTTTGTATGAAAATATAGTATACTTGGGTTCAAGCACATTGTGTTTGCTATTCAATATTACATGTTTGAGACACAATGATTAATAGCTTAAAATATATGTTTTTGTGACCCAAATGTGGGTTTGTTTCTGAAAACCGCTAAAAATAGAAACGAGACAGACAATAAAGAAAGAAAAATGGACCATTTCTTTAATTTATAAAAACACTCCTTGCAAACATGTAGAATGTATTACAATGCACTAGAGCAAAAGGCAATTGAAGACCAACATAAAGGAAATCTTAGAATATGATGGTCCAATCTCAGCTATAAACATCTGGTGTATGAAACATTCACGCTAAAACCCTGTGGGTTAGATACAAATATAACGTTGTTGTAGATTGCCGATCTTCAATTTATGAAAACAATCTTTACCAACATATACATGTTTCCTGCAATATGTTGATGGGACCCTTTTTTGTCCATCGCATAGAATACTTTACTATGCCCTAGAGCGAAAGGTAATCGAACACCAATACCAATGTCAAAGCTCCGCTGCAAATATGTGGTGTGTGAAACATTCATGCTGAAACTCTGTGTGAATGCAAATATAATATTTTTGTAGCTTGCCGCAAATATAATATACTTGTGTCCAAACACATTGTGTTTGCTCTTCAGCATTACAATGATTAAAAGGTTATAATATATTTTTTCGTGACCCAAAATTTGGCTTTGTTTGTTGACAACTGCTGTATACAAAAACGTAACATCAACAGACAATAGAGAAACATAAAAGTAGAAAATATTCAATCCATGAAAACAATGCTTGCAAACATGAATATGGTTCCTGCGATATGTTGGAGGGGCCGTTTTTTCAGCGTGTTGTGGAACACTTGTAAGATTAACTGAAGAGAAAACACAAAAAAGGGTCGAATCATTTAGAAACATGCACTGCCCTTATTTTTCCAGAACACTGAACAAATCGGCTTGTAAATGAAAACAAATATAAGAGCAAAATCTTCAATGCAGATACTAAAGACTGTCATTGAGACTCATACATATGTTAGGTTTGTTTAATATGTCATGAAGCATTATTAACCAGGAAATTTTACTGCTCGAATTAAATTTTTCATCTTCTACTAATTTTGCATCTTTTACCCGTCATACAATTTTTTCCTTTTCATTTAGCCTTGCACTCCTTAGAGAGACAACTTTCCTTCTCCATCCACCTTCGATAAGGTAATTAAACTTTACTTAACTTTTACTCTAATTTATTATAATCTTTTTCTCATCCTCTCGCACCTCACTCTCTCTCTCTCTGTATCTACATAATTCATTCATTACTTTTGTTAATATGCCAACAATAACAGCAAAAACAACAAAAAGAAAAACGCATAACAAAACATTTGCGTTAAACTTTGCACCTCATTATTTCGCCATTTGTCTTAATCTAAGAAAGGCATAAAAAGCGAAACTGCAGAAGAGAAAACTGAAGCAAATAATTAAGAAAAATCTCAACAATTTCTTTACCATCAAAATAAGCTGAGCCCAAACTTCAACAAACAACTGATTTTTTGGGCTATAAAAACTTTTTTCCCCTTTTTATTACATCAGCTGGTCCTGTTGCAAGAAACAAAAACAGGACGAGAAAGTAACAAATAAAAACCGGAAATTTTGTGCGGAGTGCATTAATTAACTTTTAGTTTATTTACAATATTTTGTTTTATTCATTGGATACTGGTGTATGAGTATGAGCCGAGTATACACTGCACAATGCGTACATTAGGACGACTTGCCAGAAAAGATTGGCCGTGCCCCATTTCGGGACAATTTAAGATTAGTCCAATCGTCATGTTTTGTTATTTGGTGCAAAAGTGTAGGAGCAATTTATGCGAAAATTTCTGGTTGATTTATAGCCACTTTTCTCAATAGGGATTTTATTACAGATAAAACTGTCAAACTGTCACGGTATTTTTGGTCAGTACTGGTTGACATTTCATCAGAGGCACTTTTATCCATTACCGTTTCAATCGTTGGGGTCCTGAAAAGCTTGAAGAAGATCCTGCGTGCAAAGTTGTGATCATCTACGAGTGTCATTTCCAGCATTATGTCTGTAAAGCAACCTGAAAGAGTCCAAGAGCTGCAATAACATCCAGGAAAAACAATAGTTTGGTCTTATTTATGAGTAGGTGGCATCGTAACCATATTTCTGCAAAAATGAGTCCGGTCGGAACGTAACTTCTTTGTTGTCTGAACGCATTTGTTTCTAAGTCGTTTTCAACAAACAAGGCTATATTTGGGTTACAAAGATATATATTATAACATAACAATCATAGTCACAACATGTAATACTGCATGGCAAACACAATGTGTTTGGACACAGGTATACTATACTTGCGACATTACTATACTTTAATTGCATTCAAACAACTAGAAAATACAGATTTTACAGCGTGCTTCCACAATTCACACCCAACATGGACACTCTGCGGATGCATTGCCACTTGGTGGACCTAGTGTGGATTCGTAGAGTAGCAAATCTGGCAATTTTGCTTGTTGACGTAGCCATTTATCCTTGCCATGTTGATGTGTCTTTATTATCTGCAAAAAAAAAGTAAAATTAATTGAAGATACAAACGCCATGAAGTAGCAAAATCCACCGGCCCGCCCCTATTGGAAAACCCGTTAGTATACTCCCACGACACTTGCCATTCCTGCTCAATGACAGAAGATAGCATACCGGTTTGCGGTAAAATGCGAGTTTCGATTCTGACTATTTTATATGACACCTTCGCATTTCTCGTTTGAGTTATAGTAGTTATAGTACAAGTAGCCGAATCTTGTTTAAAGCAGTCATCGGTCATCACACCTAAATTAAATTCACATTAAAGTTGAGGAATTGCCATCTCTACTCATACGGAGACTTGCACCTTGCTTCCTAACGAGGTTCATTTCTTTGTTCCTGCTTAAGTTTCACCCTCTGTTCTTACGAAGGCTTGTGCATATGGTTTTACGACGACTGTGTCCGTTTGTTCCTGTGGTGGTTCGTCCATCTGTTCCTACAGTGGCTCTGTCTCTCTGTCCCCATGAAGGTCCTTGCCCACGGAGAATTAGACTCATTGTTACTCTGCTATTATGATAATCGTCCCTGACTATATTTTCAGCGAACTATACAACCATCTTCGTCACATCCCTGTAGTTTCATGTCTTGTGTCATCACACAATTTTTGCCATTCCTCAAATTTTTTGGGTTTTTGAATACTGAAGATATTGGGTAGCAATCAAGTAAATAGCAAATGCGAAATTGACATAGGAAATTATTTGCTTCACCTAGCTGCGCAGTTTGGGATTGGCTGGCGCAGCCTAGGAAAACAATGGGCTTTCTCAGAATTGCTGTTGCTGCAAGCAGTCAATTGTTGTTCATACATACTTTGCTTTTGCTTCGCTTTTGCATTGTGTAGTTTTCGCAGTCGAAAACAGCATTAAACCAGGGTTTATCCATGACACAGCTGATCGACTATGCAGTAGGGAAATGATAGAAAACAGAGAGGATAGCCGACAGAGCGATACGAAACTAGTAGCACACCATGCAGTAAACCAGGGGGTTTCTATGGCACAGCTGATCGAAAAGGTACTAGGGAAATGATGGAGAATGAGAGACCAAAGAGGACGGGAACTAATTTTAAATAGTGTTTATTGATACTAATGACAGCTATACTATGTTTTATATTGTTTGCCTTGAACAAAAATATGGATTCCCATTGATTTCTGTCCGTTTTATGTCTAACGAAAGTGTAAAATTGGTAAAATACCGCTGCTAATAAAACTCTATGAAATGGCCTATTACCTCGTCGTCATAAAGAGGCATCGAAGAGAGTAATGGAAACTCTTAAGTATTACTTTATGAGTAAACTAAGTTTAAATAGTATTTGATTGATACTATGTACGGTTAAATTATGTTTTATGTAGATTGTATCGAATGAAAATAGGCATTCCATTTTGCTTCTGCCCGTTTTATGTCCAACCAAACAGTAAAATACAAAAGCAACTCGAACTCGATGAAATGGCCTACTACCTCATCGTCACCGAAAGAATGTAAAGGGAGGGATACAAACTCTTGCCTATTTCTCTATGATAGAACCAAAGATCGAAATCTGTGGTTGCAAAGTGGGACATTGCAAATAAAGTGGTAAAAATGTCAAAACTTACAAACTTAGAATGTACTAGACATTTGTAGGAGATAGGGATGCCAGATTTTAAACGCACCGAAAAAGTAAATCCAGTAAAAAAGGCAGTACAATTAAGGAAAAAAAGTACATTTTCTTTATTAACAAAATTCATAAAATTCAGTAGAGAAAAGCAACAATTTAAGTTATTAAGAAATAAAACCAATCAGTAGATTTATAAATAAACAATTTTTAAATTAAAGAAAAATCGAACGAACTAAGGAATCACAAATATTTTACTGCAATACAAATTACAACTATTAGGTGTTTCATATTTGATTTTTAAATATAAAAGTACTCTAATCTGTAGTACAATCTTTTAATACTGAATATAACCTTCTTGTTTTAATTATTTAATAACACTGTGCGACACCAAAAAAATGATGTGGTTCTGTCAACGGATTCTGGTAGATTGGTCTAAAAAAATATACGTGTATCGGCGTTTTGCCAGATCTGATCTAAATTTTTTTTAGGCCGGGTCAAAGATTCCGCCCCTCGGAACTTTCTCGCAACGTATCGGCATGCAAAATTGTGTGATCCTTACTTCTGAGGTACAAAATATGTTCAGAAGTTTTATAGAAAAAATTCAGATAAACATGTTTGTGGAACAAATTAACCCTCTAACTGTCCCGTATAACCATAATTTTTACTTTTTTTTTGAAAACTCGCAAAAAACTGTTCCAAAATGACGGGGGCGTGGTCAAAATCTTCTACAAAAATTATCGCCATAAAATTTCACTATGTGTGTCCGAACACTCCAAAACACAAATCTTAGCCCAAGTGCTAGGTAATAAGCAAAAACTAACTGCCTTCTAAGGGTTAATAATGAATTTTGTCTTTTTGCCGTTTCCATTCAAAATAGTCCAAATAATATAATGAATTTTGTCATATTTCGCCTGACAACCCTAGCAAGGGAGGAGTTAGTCTTCATGAAGGTTGCATTTAGAGGTACCCTGTTGCAACGCTACAGGGTGTCACAGTAGACCACTATTATTATGCGCTTGATCTGATTTTAAATAAGGCAAAAAGGCATTAAAAATTTAGACCAAATACTTATCATAAGTATTTCCGTTATTCCAGTGAATATACGACCACGTCCTTAGGGACAATGGGGGGTAATTGCTATTTCCGTATAAAAAACTCTACGAAAGAACAGTTAAATTTGTTAGAAGAATAAATCAAATGTACATGCTGAAAAATCTATTTTTTCTCGTTTAGATGCAAATATCACGTGTGTTTGGAGCTTGTAGCCAAGTATACAATACTTTTGTCCAAGCACATTGTGTTTGCTGTTCAATATTATATGTTTGAGACACAAAGACTAATTTGTTGTAATTTATTTATTTCTGATCCAAATACAGGTTTGGTTGTGATACAAATAGAGCTGTGTTAGGTGTACTGTTTACTTCAGGGGTTTTTGTCGCTATGTTCTGTTGAGAGTAAACTTGTAGAGGGTCAAAAAGAGATTGTTCTCCGCCTAAGTTAATGTTATTGCTAGTGTAGAACTGTATTTTTGCAGTATTATTTCAACCAGTGATTCATAAATGTTCTTGAATGCGTTTGTAAATGAAGTGAGTATTTTTTTTTCTGTGGACTGATCTGTTGAGTTTTCGTTTCTTGCATTCAGCCGTCAGTCTTTCGTTTGGAGGAAACACACGAATGCTTCGACGTTATTAAATATATGAATGTTTGAGATGAATCACGCGTATGGTTCCACGTAAAAGTATGAATGTTTGCAAGTAAAGTGATTGCAGTTAAATATAAGTGAGTTTAGAACGTGCAAATTTATGAATTGTTGGAGTGTAATCTAAACATATACATGGAATGTGTTACAAGGCCGATTTTTTCAGCGTGTAGCTTTCCAAACAAGACCCACACAATAATAATTCATATCTCTTTTAACTTTGCTCAGTTTTCCCTCAGAAATGTTGATTCACCCTAATATACATACATATTGAATAACAGTGTACATATATGTTTCCTGGATTTTCACTGCTATCAATGTATTCATATTCAGTGGAGGGTCCAAGTTTAATGTCGACTGGGGAATGGGATTTCTCTGATGAAAATGTAAATGATGACTTTGTTATTTTGGTCCGAGGTCAGATGTGAGAAGTTTTAGAAGAAAATAATACTTACCAATAAGTAAAGTTTTAATGAGTAATTTCTGTGTTGCACTTAATTAAACTTTAATAGAAATTAATTAAACTTTGGTTAATTGGTCGTGAAACTTCCTTCTGCGTGTATACTTTATTATACGTAGCCTTGTGTTGTCTTCTTTTACGATAGTTGATTAGTAATATAAATGAAGTAAACTTGATCCTGGTTAGGTTTTTGGTAATATAAACAATAATGCTTTAAGGCTAAAATAAATAAGATTGGCAATGCCAAAATTGCTGTTTGAACAAGTGGGCGAACCGTAATAATAGTGTTTAAAGTAGCCAGGTAAAGTAAAACCGTATGTATATAAAAATGTTAAGGCTAAATCCCCATAAGTATTTTATGTCCAATATTTCTGATTCCCAACCGATTTGATTCGCAATACCAATTTGATTTCCATTTCTGTCATAGAGATTGTTGCAACCGTAAATTCAGTTGTTGCCGCCGAATTCAGGTTGTCACATCTGAATTCAGTTGCTACAATTGAAATTATTTCAAAACAACCTAGTTTCAGAATTGATTGGGTTGTGACAACCAAATATCTAACTATTTTCTTTGCACTAACACAATTTTTAATATTTTTCCGCCCCAAGAACCCGATTGCTGCAACCGAATTTCTTACGGATTCTGGTCAAAGCAAATTAAATTTAAATAATTACCAATATCGTGGCAGAATTAAATCGAAAAGAGAATTTCATAGAGTAATGTCATATAGAGCTGCCATTCTTTTCATCTGACATTTCTTTGAACACTATTCGTGGTGCGGTCGTTGCGATAGAGAGTTATTTGACGTAAATGGATATACGCCAGGTGGAATTACAAAAGTTGTTCGCTTATATTGTTCATGTCGTTTTCAAGAAAAACACTGAAATTTAAACGTATGTTGGACTTTTTTTGTTATATTTTATTGTTAATATATATTTGCGGTGTATTTACACATACGTTTTAACGTACAAAACGAAATGTTGTTGCTGTTTTATTGTTGGTTGGTTTGAGCCATTGCCTCTATCTGGTATTATTAAAGCAATACTTTCCAACATCCAACCGCCCATCTGCAACACACCAAATGTCATCATTTTACTGAGAGAGTTGGCTACTCTATACGTCACTGCTCTATGGAGAATGTCTTTTTATATGAGTTTGAATCTTCTTACACGCAAACGTAAATTCGGCTGTTGCTACCGAATTACAGTTGCCACAACCGCATTAAACATGTCACAACTGAATTTTGCCCTGACAAAAATCTATAGTTTTTTGTTGTTTGGATGCAAATATACCATGTGTTTGTAGCTTTTCGCAAATATAATATACTTGTGCCCAAACGCATTGCGTTTGCTATTCAATATTACATGTTTGAGACACAATGATTAATATGTTATAACAAAATGTGTTTGTATTGCGTTTTAATTTCATGTATTCATTCGTCAATCAGACAGAGGATATCAGAAGCGCTTGATCAGTGAAAAAAGAATAAGCAAATCCTCGGACGGTTAAATGGTTTGTGATGTTTCTTTGCTTTTTTATGTATGTGTTTTGCATATATTTATGTATGTGTGTTACCAAAGTGAGACACGATTTTGAGGAATGAAACTGGAAGGGGCAACAACGTGAATCGCTTTTTCTTCTACTGAAAAAACCGGAATGGCGGACCATTTGTGAAATATAAAACAGAGACACAAAGTAGTTAATACACTCTTGTCTTGCGTGAACTAGAGTTGTATATACGTATATTGTGTGTGATACGTATACATTGTGATAACCAAGCCATAGTTGAAACCTTCTGAAAACAAAAACGTGAGAGACAACAAGGAAAGGAGAAACAAAAGAGCAGCAGATTCTCATTTCATAAAAAAAAGTAATGCATTCAGCAAGCAAATGTAAAGGAGGTAATTTTAAATATGTATATTAATTAATTATTTATTTTAATTATAATAAAAAGACAGGAAGAATAATTCGTTTCTAAATATTATTATGTTTGGGAGAAACTACGCATATATTTCCACGTAAGTATATGGAGGTTTGGGGGAAACACGCGAATGCGTCCACGTAAGTATATGGATGTTTGGGATGAAGCACGCATATGTTTCCACGTAAAAGCATACACATTTGTCAGTAAACATTCTAATGTTTGCATTTAAATACACCTGAGTTTATGACTTGCAAACGTATAAATGTTTGAAGTGTGTTCCAAATATATACATGGTTCTGCAGAATATGTTTGGGAGAATATGTTACAGAGGGCGTTTTTTTTTCAGCGGGCGACACGAAATCCTCAGTCAAGATTGTTAAAGATCTCACCCCAGGCAGGGCGACTCTAGGTACCTCAATAAAGATAATCCCCTTGTAGAGATCCCGCTGGTACCCAAGACTTTTGTCAGTTTAACTCTTCGTGATGCTGCAACGAAATTTCAAATTAAATGTTGAATACAAAATGTGCTCATTAATAAATTATTAGCCACATACTATATGCACGTAATATCTATTTAAATAAATTATTATGATGCTGTGAAAAAAAAGTAATTATTTATTATTAACCAAAACAAAATGAAATACAAATTTGATTTCATTTGAAATTCTGATTTGTTTTTCGTGTCTGTTTTTTAAAAATAAAATAAAATAAAAGCAATCACATTCGAATGAATTGTTGCCACTGAAGGTGTTAACATAAAAGATCCATATTTTAATGTTTTTAATTTATTGTCAACACAAAATTGTCAACAAATTTTAATAATTCATACATAAAAGCCATCAACGGCGGTTATGTCGTTTATTTATGGTTAAAACCACAATACCATTTTTGCCTTTTGAAGATATCAGTGAATTGCAGCAAATGCCAGTGTACATTTGGTTTTTTTTTATAAAAAAAAGGGAGAAAGGAAAAACTGGGAAATGTTGCGGTTAGTTACGTTGAAATTGCAAAAACCCTGTGATTATGAAATTGAAGTTGGTGAATGCGGATGATGGCAGCAGACACAGGTGGTTCTGGCAATAATTTTTAATCATAGTTTGGTGTTAATGTGGAAATACATACAAATTGGGAGAAGTACAGGCAAAGAAATATAACGAAAAAATAAATTTAAGGAATTTATTTGCATCAAGCGTACATTTGTTACCTCAAACATATCACTTCTTTTGTATAAATAAATAAAACCATTTATGAGAAATTTTCAGAGAAATTGTCGATTATTGATAAGAAAGTGTGTGCATGGATTTCAACTGCTTAGGATTGCAGGTATGCTGGTAGACTTGAGTATATGTACACTGAAAGAAAAACGCTACGTCGCATGGATGAAACATTTTCGTTAATGTTTTTACGTTGTTATAGTGAAAAGTGTCGTATATCCGACAATTTGGTAGTCGCTTGATTTCATACTTGAGTTCTTTGACAATTTTTCATTTCGTTGCTGCAACAATTTTATTTAATTTGAATTTTGTAGAAAAATGGGTTGAAAATTAAAAAAAAAGTAAAGGCACGAGTTTTAAACTACTGATATTTGGTTTATCTCTTACTTTTTATAGTTTATATTTATTATTTATTTATTTTGGAGGTTTGTCAACATTTTTAGTTGACGAAACAATTTCGTTATTGTAGCGAAACTAATTTTTATGATGGTATAGAGAGAGAAACAGTCGACAAAATGAGCGAGCTTAAAAAAAAGGCCAGCAAGAGAAAATGGTGAGCGTGAGTGGTGAGTCACGTTCACATCTTAGATCAGTTCCATTGCAACAATCGAAAGTGGTAGACGTATTTCTTCGTCGGAATAATTTAAATAAATTTGTTAAAACAGACTAATTAATTATACGTAGTAATAATCTTTTATTGGGAAAACTAAATTGTGTGAATTTATGTGTTAGCTGTGATCGTTTGTGGAACTTGCGAATCTATAAATCAAATAGATAAATATGTAAACAGAATGCAAGGAGCAACATGATAGCAAAGACGCATCGATAGCAGAAAAACTACCCCGAAATATGTAACTGAACTTTTGTGTGTGTGTAAGCGCGTGACGGTACAAGTCGCAACAAAATGTTCGTGTTTATGCGTTTTAATCATAATTCGGTCGCGCCTGTTACGTTGTGTTGGTTAGACGTGTACCTTGTTAAAGGGGCACTAAAATTTCTAGAAAGGGCATCCTTTCTGGAAAATGGACTGGTCGAGAAGAGTTTGGTCCAGGACGAGCGCCTGGAGCGACTTCTTGAGTTAGGGTATAGGCCGCCGGTTGGCCTCGCGACCTTGGATAGAGGCGGACTCCTCTTCGTTGATGACAAACTCCTATTCTATCATAGGAGGATAGGATCTTTTGACCTGGACGACCTAGTGTATATTACGGACCAGTAGTGGCACCTCTTACCGTAGGTAGGGTTGTAAATATGTATATAGTGTAAATAGTAGTTTTAGTATATTAGTATTTTAAGTTTTTAGTAGTTAGTCTGATGATTTTTCCCCTTTTATGTAGTCCTTTTTTGGGGAAGCCCCTAGTGGGCAGTAGATTGTTTAGTCTTTTAGTCATGAATGTTATGTATGTAGTTTCTACAACTTAAGTTAGTGTGAAGTATATAGTCCTGTAAAAATTATTAAATGTAGGGAAACACGTAAGGATAGATTTAAGTTATCTTTAAGAAACTTTTGTGAGATGAATTTTAGGGACCAATAAATATGAAATATGAAAACGTTGTGTTGGTATTTGGATTCAGAAGAAAAACGAAAGCAATACCTACATTTAACGAAGAAGTTAAAGAAACAAAGTGTTTCAAGTACGACAAACATACAAAATAACAATTAAATATACAGTCAATTGAATCCAATCGAAATTTTAAAAAATTTGGTTAAAATAAGTAAAAGAGCAGTTGAAGAAATTGCACACAGAGTGATCACTGGCTTAATGACGGGGAGATTTGGCGCTACAGTTGAATATCAAAACCCTCAACACAACAACAATTGGATAATTTAACAAAACAATGATGTGGTTCTATGTTAATGGAGTAGGGGAGTAGAGCTTATGTGCATTGTGAGTACAGAGTCCGCGTGATTTAATATGGCTCTCGACGTGAAGTCCTTAACCACAGGTGAGCACCGCCCCACCAAGAACATGTTTGATACGACTGTTAGCGCCGCCCGTGAGATATCCGTGCTACCCCGCATAGAGGGGGCATTGTGAGTACAGACATATATATGTACACAACTTAAATAGAAATCTTAACAATAAACTCCTCGTACATGTTTTTAATTGCAGGACCTGAATACGACGGCCACAATAACATTCAACCCCTCGACTACCACAATCTTCCCCAGACGAGTGTTTCAACATGGAATGAATATAATCTATTTAGCAAATAGATTTTCGAAAACAAAAATTCAAAAAATTGTTATCAAAACACCTGCAATGTAATACTAACAGTATATTTATGTACAATTGTCAATAAATAATTTCAAACACACTTCAAAACATTCATTGCAGCAATGAAACAAAATCATTTTAGTAATGAAAAATATTCATTACTACAATGACTCAAATTCGTTGCACCAATAAACAAATTCATAGCAGCAATGAACAAATTCATTGCAACAATAAAGCAAATTCTTTGCAAGAACGATACCTATTGATTGCAGCTATGAAACAAATTCATTGTAGCAACGAAACAAATTCGCTGCTATAATGAAGCAAATTCATTGCAGTAACAACCATACTTTCACCACACTAACGAACAATTTGCAGTTGAAGAACACCTTTTCATAGCGAAAATGAAACGTTACGTTAGGTCACTTTCGATGACAAAAGTTGTTGGGGTAATGAACATTTTTATTCGTGTGACGATGCTTTTCCCTTCAGTGTAGCAAACGAAGTAGTTTTGCGGCAAACGACCTCTATAAATGATCCTTTCATTACATGTAAGTATCGAAATTTACTTATAACTTAGTTTCAGTTTGATTGAGACACTGAAAGAAAATCTTTACATCGAAACGATGATATATGTTCATCGATTGTTCTTCACTGAATTGATGACAAATTTAATAAACTCAATGAAAAGGTTCTTCAGTACTGTGCGTTACTTTAACCTTTTAGCCTTCACTGAATTGATGATCTTGTTTACATCAATCTTCATCATCCGAATTTAGAAACAATTAGTGGGATCGATTCAAAATAAGGACATAGTATTGAAAAAATAAACAGGAAAAAAGTACCCAGTAGAAAATTGTAAAGAAATACATAATAGAAATTAGTGCAGTGGACAGAAAATAATATACACGCTACGAACTCTTTTTATGTGCTCTTATACCCTATTCTTCTGAATTGTTTACAACGAAAAATAGTCCAAAGAATTTGGCTACATATTAACCAATTTACATCAAATTGATGACTAACTTGCATCATACTAATGACAACCTTACATCTCATTGACGGGAAATGTACAGCAAATTAAAGACAAATTTGCATGAAAATGATGAAAAATTTACTTCAACTTGATGACAAACTTACATCAAATTGGTGAAAATTTTACATCAATTTTATATAAAGTTGTCGTTGAATCAACATAAACTACTGACGAAATATAGATGAAAGATTGACGAAATGTTCTTCATCAATTCAATGAAATGTGTCATAGGTTGGAAAATTAGGAATGTTTTATTAAACAGCTCTACCGGTTGGCTCTTATTGCATGAGATTTCACAGTGGTCTACACTGAGAGAAAAAGCTTAATCAAATTTATGAATTCCTTCATCCATTTGATGAAACATTTCATCAGTGTCATTAACATTTCACATTACATTCCATTGAATTGATGAAGAACATTTCATCAATCTTTCATCCATATTTCATCAATAGTTTACGTTGATTCCATTACAACGTTACACCAAGTTGATGTAAATTTTATTCATTAATTTGCTGCGAATTTTTCTTCAACTAGATCTAAGATTGTCATCAATTGGGTGTCAGTTTGTCATCAATTTGAAGTAAATTTGTCATAATTTTGATGTAAATTGTTTGTTAATCTTTAGCCAAATTCTTTGGACTATTCTTGCTCACCATGACAGCTTGTACAAAAGTCATTTGTTCTAATTTCTGTTATGCTTATCAAAATAACAGCGGGAAACAGGACGAAAAAAATTCGCTGCCAAGACCAGGTGGAATTGTTCCTGCGACAGCTTGGTGTTACCAACTTGAGAAGAAAATCTGAAAACCGAGCAGGTTGTAGAAATATTATATCCTCATTTTGTAAGGCCCTTGATCCCTCTGGGTTGTTTGATGCCACCTAAGTAACTTGGGGATCAAACACGGAAATTTTACTTGCGAATGTCTGGAGTTTGGCCGTCGGTGGTGCAATGGTTGTGTGCGCGGCTCTTGTGCATGAGAACTTGGGTTCGGTCCCTTTTTTGTAATTCAAAAAATTTGGGGCGTGGTGGTGGGGTTATCGTACATGGTCTTCTATAAAAATACTCTTAAAAAAATCTCGACAAAATATAAACACAAATTTATACAGCCCGACTGCAGCGTCACCTAACGATTTTTCATCTTTGTAAATTCAAAGCGGAAAGTAGTTGGTTATCCGCGTAGTAGGAAATTCAATGCCGCTATTTCTGATATGTCTCCTAACTTCTTCCGTAAAATATATTCTCCTTCTGTTGCTTAGGGGTAATTTAGTAACCCCTATAATATTAATACGTTTAATGGCATACCGGATATTATCTTATCTGAGGATGAAGTTGTTTATGGATTGCAAACTTTAAAACATTCCAATTCGCCTGGACCTGATGGTGTTCCCACATCAATTCTTAAAATGTGTGCTCATGAATTGTATATTCCACTCACAAATATATGTAATGAATCGTTGACATCGGCCAAATTTCCCTCTTATTGGAAATCAAGCTTCATAAGCCCACTGTTTAAGTCTAGAAGTCGATCCAATATTGAAAATTACAGAGAAATTGCAAAGTTGAGTGCAATACCAAAGCTATTTGAAACATTGGTTACGAATAGACTACTTAATTTTGTTGGATGTTTGGTTTCGCCATATCAGCACGGTTTTGTTAAGGGCAGGTCGTACACGACTCACTTACTGGAGTTAAGGTCTCATGTTTTTGCAGCATTTCGTGATAAATGTCAGATGGATGTAATTTACACAGATTTCAGTAAAGCTTTTGACACAGTTGCTCATAATTTGTTAATATACAAACTTGATATTATTAGTTTTCCACCTAAAATGTTGCGCTGGGTATCTTCTTACCTTAGTGGTCGTACCCAAAAAGTGCGGTTTAAACATGTATTATCGTCAACTATATCAGTAACATCTAGTGTTCCTCAAGGCGGTCATTTAGGTCCCCTACGTTTCGTTCTTTATTTAAATGATCTACCGTCTATAGTTCTCTAACATTTTGATGTTTGCAGATGATGTTAAGTTATAAAGGGTTTTTCAACAGGGACGTTACATAAGTAAATCGATAGGGACAGCAAACGACGCCATATTTTTTCCGGCTCTTTAGACATTTCTCTTCAGTAAGGTTTGTCATTTCATCATGGAAAGATATACGAGCCAACAACGAGCCGAAATTATTAAAATTTACTACCGAAATTTGGAGTCAGTGGCCTCAACTTTAGTGGCCTCAATCATCTTCAGCGATGAGGCTCATTTCTGGCTGAAAGGCTTCGTCAATAAGCAAAATATGCGTTATTGGTCAGACAGCAATCCACACGTAATCCATGAGTCATCATTGCATCCCGAAAAAATTACGGTTTGGTGCGGTTTAGGGCCGGCGGCGTCATTGGGCCGTACTTCTTCCGTGATGATCAAGACCGGCACATTACTGTGAATGCGAATGGCTACCGTTCAATGATAACCGAATATTTTTGGCCCCAATTGAATAATATGGGCTTGGAGGACATGTGGTTCCAACAGGACGTCACCACAAGCCACAAAGCGAATGCCACAATCAATTTATTGGAAACCAAGTTTGGTGAACGTGTTATCTCACGAAATGGCCCAGTCTATTGTCCGCCTCGGTCGTGCGATTTGACGCCGTTAGATTATTTCCTGTGGGGCTACGTCAAGTCGATGGTCTATGCCAACAAGCCAGCGACGATTGATGAACTTCGTACGAATATCGAACGTGAAATTGCAGCAGTATCGGCAGATTTATGCTTGAAAACCGTCGAAAATTGGGTTCAGAATCTGGACTTCTGCAAGCGTGCCCGTGGATGGCATCCAACGTACTTTCACAGGAATAAAGAATTTCATTGGTATCTAAAACCGGTTGTGTTTTATTTAAAAAAAACTTTTGTAGCGCTCTTATTGAAAAACCCGATATATGCCTATAGGCGATACTGAGGATTCCACCTGTCTTCAAACTGACTTGGATAGTCTCACTAATTGGTGTTTGGTAAATGGTATGTCGCTAAATCTGGGAAAATGTAAAAAGCTTTCGTTTTGCAGTAGTACTCCGTTGAAGTTTGATTACCTTATTGATTCTTACATGTTGTTGTTACAATGTATCTTCCTTCATGGATTTAGGAGTACTTCGTGATCAAAAGTTGCGTTTTGATCTTCATATTGATTTCTGTATAGGAAAAGCCAGATCACTGTTACCTTTTATAAAAAAGATGGGCGAAAGAAGTTGCTGATCCGTACGTCACTAAACGTCTTTTTGTCTCTCTCGTTAGACCTGGATTAGAATATGCTTGTATTGTGTTTTGTCCGTATAATGCCTGTTCCATAGACCGCATTGAATCGATTCAAAGACAATTTTTACTTTTTGCTTTACGTGGTCTCACTTGGAACATTGATTATTTGCCACCTTATGAAAATTGACTGATGCTTATTGATCTTCCTACATTTGAAAACCCCAGGTATATGTTAAATGCTATGTTTATTGCAAAACTCATTAGGGGCTGTATAGATTCAAATTTTCTCGTGAGTCAAATAAATTTTAATGTTCCCTGTAGACAAACCCGATATTTTTATCCTATAAAACTACCGATTGTCCGTTATAATTACGATTACTACAATCCTTTTCGCCGCGTTTGCCTCATTTACAATGAGATCTATAATTCCTTACCCGCTTCAGATTCTTTGAATATAATTAAGCAACATTTAATTCGTAATTAATCGGGAACTATTATCCAGCTTGTGTTGCCAACTATTTTCCTCCGATAAGTCCTGCTTCTAATAATCAACCTTGTTATAAATCCTGAATTCTACAATGAAGTTTAGCTGATGCTAAGTACATAAATAATCATTAGCGGTTGAGGCCAGATCCTGACATTCATGTTCCTCATCTTCATGTTACTGCTCTTCATGTTCCTGCTCTTCATGTTATGATCTTCATGTTCCTACTCTTCCTGTTTATCTCCCATTATGCTATCTTTATGTTCCTGTTTATCGTTCCACACATATTGTTGCGACGTTCCTGCTCCAGATTTTACTGCCTATGTTATCTACTATGATTTTATCCTAAAGTTCCTGTGGATCATTCCAATCAAATTTGTGGAGACTGTTTGCCATTTCTCTTGTTTCTGCTCATCCCCCTGTTGTTCTACTCCAGCTGATGTTCCTGTTCCTCATGTTCCAGATGTTCCAGTCCCAACTCCTGTATTGTTACTGTTTTTATTATAAGTTTTTTTTTTCTTTTTGTATTTTGTATTATTATAACTAACATATAAGCTAATTATAATAATTTTTTAACTATTTTATTTCATTTTAATTATTTTATGTTAGATAATGTTTCTATTTTTATATTTTTTTTAATATTTAAATTTTACAACTTATCTTTTTATTATTTTAATTTTACTCTACTCTTTTTCTTATGTTAAATGTATTTTAATTTTATTAAGTATTATACGAGTATGTTATGTCTACTATGTATATACGCGGCATAGAGGACGATGACGACGAATATGCTGGGGCCAGTAATGATGCGACCAGTGTAGAAGAATTCCAAGAAGACGTTGCCAAAAGTGCCTGCGAACGCACTTCCTATGAAGAACAATTGGGTTCAAATAAGGACGAACTGACCATGTTGAAATTAAGACTTATCAATGCCGAGGGTGCCGATGAGGTCGTGCAATTGCGTTGGCCATCCTACACAAAATTGGAAGTGTTGCGCTCATATATTGTGCAATGTCATTCGCATATTCCAAAAAGTGGCTACAAGCTGATCTGTGATTTTCCACGTAAAACTCTCGAAACTGAACACGATGCACGTACGCTAAAGGAAATCGGCTTCCATCCCTCGGTCAATTTACACATCACCCTAGATGATTAAGTCCATTTCAAATATAGATCACATAGTTTAGTTTTTTTTGAAACTCTCGTAGAACTGCGATCGATTCGCAGTCTATTCCTTTTAAATATTTTTATTTGTCTTTATGTCTACATTAAATTATTCTATTTTTTCTCTATTTACTTTCCTATTTTTTTTATTTTTTCACTGCTTTTCCTAGTGAATGTCTTACTTCTTTCTGGAACATTAATGTATTATTATAATGTTCATTCTTTAAATTATACAATTAACACAAAAAATAATTAAGAATGGACAAATCATTAAGAAAAAGAACGAAACAAATAAAATATTTAATTAAGCCCATGTTAAGGAATAATTTAAAAATTGAAGAAAAAAAAAAAAAAAAAAGTGGTGGTCGAGTATAACGAAGGATATAATGTCTAGGGTCGTTCGGTATATCGAAAATTCGTTATATCGAAATATATATTTTATATTTTTTTGGTAAATATTAGCATAGTAGCAAGTTAAACTCTATTCGTATTATATTAATTCATTTATTTCAAAAAAAAGGAAAAAATTTACATACATGAGCAAAATCATTTATTTTTAGAAACAAAATCTCCAATATGTGTTTGTTTTTTTTTTTAATTGTTGTACTGAAGTCAATAGCTTGTTCTTGCAATCTCCTTAAAATAACGCAACCAGTGGTCAACAAATCTCACAGTAAATAAACGGGGACTTCCCTTTTTAAAAATTAGGCAAATGAAATGTTTTCTATGTGTAAGTGCACAAAGCAAACAAACAAAAATAACAAAGAATAAAACAAAGCATAGAAAAAGAGAGCATTCGTTATATAGAATACTTAATTTTTCAACCGTTCGTTATTTAGAGTCATCAATGGACTAGAAAAACGCGTTCGTTATACTGGGCATTCGTTATATCGGCGTTCGTTATACTGGACCACCACTGTAATATAAATTTTATAACGTTGGTCAAAATATATTGCCGGCTGTATCCAATTGAGGATTGTAGCTGTGAAATTAATAAATTAAATAAATTGTGAATCTAAACGATTCAGGAATCCACACATAACCGTATAAGAGGAGTTCAGATGTACAGAAGAATTATCTCTACATATATAAAAATTACGTGTATGTTCGTGATCGCTAAACTCAAAAACTACTGGACCGATTTTGACCAAATTTTATATACATGCTCTATGCCGTGAGTAGTGTTTCTGTGTAGTATGAAGTTCGTCCGACAGATGGCGCAATATTTAGTTTTTTTTGTGTTTTTGCACCGTAACTCAAGAACTCGCTGAAGGCGTTGGGTGCTTAATCGGCGCGTGGCGGCGTTAAGTATCCCGACACCGACTCATACATAACCTCTTTTCATAAAAAGTGCGTGGGAGACGAAAAAAAATTCCATAATTTCCATAAATAGGTGGCGCTGCAAAGTAGGTGGCGCTGATGTCGATTTCGGTTATTTATGAACCGATTTGTTTCAAATTCGCAACATATAATTCTTAGGCAAAAGTAAAGGTATTGATAAACCAGATGGCGCCCACGTCGAGATATTAATCATTGTTTACCATCTGATATTATAAATACTTTTGAAGGCAGGACGAAGTCTGCCGGGTCAGCTAGTATACATATATAAATATAAGGCAAAATCTTAGGAGCATAAAAATACACTCGCAAAATAATTTCAATATTACCGTAAACCGTACTTCAACACGCTTCGTTTAAGAACCCCTCGCCCGAAGACGTTCGGTATACTCCTCTGTACCAACTTACACACATTTTATAGTCAAGGATTCATTTTATAGCCCTAACGTATAAAAGTTAGGAAAACAAAAATTATATATTTTAGTCAATTTTGGAAAACTTTCAATCAAATTATTAAATGTTTACTACAACATCAAGTTATGTTGACTTACACTTTGAATTAAACAGAATTAGCAGTCTGTGACATATTTATTTAGGCATTTTTATTTAAAACAATTAAAAATATGTCCAAGTCCATTGGCCCTGAAACGCATAAAACAGAGGCACATTCATTCGCACATTTGATTTATAATGTCTCGACAATAATGAGAAATTATATCGATTTCAACGAGAGACCAAATAAAGCTGACTGGATGCCCCCATCACATGCTGTACAACGCTAAATGCGTGTCCATATGCAACCACAACTGATTTCATGAATTGTACATTTTGGTCAATTGCACTCGCATGAACACGAAGAGCAGATTCAACAATGCGGACGACGATGATGATGATGATTTGGTGAATGCTCCTGTTGATACAAATCCTATGTACATTCAAATGTATGTCCATGTTTCCCAAATACATTGAAAATATCAACCAGTCATGCACCATTCATCCGCAAACAACATCAGCAAATATTATGGAACAAAAAGTTTATCAAATATTTCAAAAACATAGACCACAAACCCTCTCTTTTCGAAAAAGAAAAATTACGATGTGTTTGGGGAATGGGGGCGGAATTTATGGGTGGACAACAAACAGGATTTAGGTTTTTATTTAGTTATAGGGGGGAAAACATGGCTTATAAACATTTATTTATACATTAAATATCAATGAATGACTACTGTTTAATAAAGTTTGGCTTTTAAATGTTTATTGGTCGACAGTAGTGGCAGGAAATATAATAGTTGCTTTATTTTAGAAAAATAATATAGCTGCACTCTTCAGCTCAAATAATTAATTCGAAAAATTCACTTAATTGAAAATGATAACAAATTTATTTTCTAATTTTTGCCTATGACAATAAAGCAAAAAAAACTAATTTTCCAATAGCAATATTTACAATCGGTGCGCCTAAGCCTTATTGCAAGCAGACGAAACATATCTATGAGTCTTCGAGAGAAAAATACTGCGAAAACTGTGTGGCCCTATAGTGTACAACGGCGAGTATCGGCGACGCATGAACCATGACCTGTATCAGCTTTATCCAGACATTGACATAGTTACGCGGATAAAAATAACGCGATTGATTGATAACAGTAGAATGGATGAAAACGAACCAGCACGAAGTGTTTTGGAAACCGAACACGAAGGAAGACGAAAAATAGGAAGACCAAGGTTCCGCTACAGGGATCAGGTTGATGAATCCCTGCGTACACTTGGTATTGCCAACTAGAGAGGTAGTGAAAAAAATCTAACTGGATGGTGAATGTATTATCTTCGATTTGTAAGGTCCCTGACCCCCAGCTGTTGGTCGAGACCGGCTAAGAGACTAACGACCTGTTTTTCTAACTTGTTTTTTCTCTCATCGCACGTCTAGAGCCAAACGAATTTCAGTTTTGGTTTTTGTAAACTTTTTTTTATCGTCAAAATGTAGGTTCACATAAGTCAACAACCTACAATGTTAAATGTCAAAATAAACAATCGTAAAAAATTGTTCGTGTGGTTTATATTGATGTGTTTTCATTTCAATAAATAAATAAAAATGGATTTTTTGACTAAAAAAATTTAAGTATTTTTAACATTGAAACGAAACAGCATATATTGATAATAACAATTGTACTTATCAGAGTAAGAAAGACCAACTCTATCCAGTTTCGTGCCTTGGTAGACTCAATGGACGAGTTCCCACAACTAGCCACTCGGACCCAAATCTTCTAACAGATTCGAAAATACTTCCCTATTAACACTCAAGTTTGCAATAAATCTACAAAACATAATTTCATTAATTCATAAAAGCAAATTATACTGATATACTTCCTGGTCTTCTGGAATCTCAAACACATTGGTCGAATCACGCAAAATCGTAAGGCTTAGGCGACTTTCTCTATCATCATTTTCCGTAGTTTACTGAAACCGAGAGCAACGGAGGAAATCATTTTAAATTGGTAAAAAAGCAAACAATTGTGTTTATTTTCGTTTGTTTATTTTTTAATACCTACAATCAGCTGTTGTTGATTTTACAGCTGATGGCTAGGGTTGCCCCCGTTTAGCATATATTTGTATGAAAAAGCTTTAAGAAATGCCAATAAAAACATGAAGGTAAGAAAAAGAGCTTTTATGCCCAAGCGAAAAGCAACAATGAACTCAATTGAAAACCTGATTCCTTGTCTAGCAATTGCACGCCTGCTCTTTGAAGATAGTTACAAAAACAGGCTGTAAAGCAAGAATGCTAAACCATGCTAAACATGGTACCCATTCCTAGAAAAGATATCTCTATGCTGGTAGCTGTTTAAGAGGCATACACTCGTCTAGACGTTGAGTCACCGATTATGATTACTGCAGAATATATGGAGATGAAGACGAGCACGATTGCGTTGAACATCTCATTTGCTACTGGCGTGCCTTTTGTATATACATGCAGGAGTATATATCTTCATGCTGAAAAAAACGGCCTCTGTAACATATTCTCCGAAACATATCCTGCAGGAACCATGTATATGTTTGAAACTCACTTTAAACATTTATATGTTTGCAATTCCCAAACTCGGGTGTATGTAAATGCAAACATTAGCATGTTTACTGACAAATATGTATGCTATTACGTGGAAACATATCTGTGGTGACAAGGCATAACAGCATAACTTGAGTTATGCTCAAATTAAATTTTTCGAGAATCGAGCTGTATATATCGTAGTACACGCTATACAATCCAAATATGAATAATCCAATTTGTAGCTCCCAAGATATTGGAAAAGATTTATTAGCCAATATCGATCAATCACTACATTACAAATGAAGTTTGAAACCTTAAAACGCTCTCCTAAAAAGTTGCAAAAATAGACATATGCTGTTATGCCTTGCGACCACAGATATGCGTGCTTCATCCTAAACATCCACATATTGACACGGAACCATTCACGTGTTTCCCCCAAACCTCAATATATTTACGTGGACAAATATGCGTATTTTCTCCCAAACATAATAATATTTAGAAACGAGTTATTCTTTCTTTATAAATTATAATTAATTTCATCAATATATATCCATATTTATAAATAATTAATACAAAAAATTAAAATATTTGAAGTGACTCTTTTTACATTTAATTGCATTGAAAGCATTACGTTTTTTATGAAATGAGAATCTGCTGCTCTTTTGCTTCTCCTTTCTTTGTTGTCTCTCACGTTTTTGTTTTCAGAAGGTTTCAACTATGGCTTGGTTATCACTATGCGTTGATGCATAAACAATATACTTATATACAGCTCTAGTTCATTCAAGACAATCGTGTATTAATTACATCTGTTCTTTGTACAATATTTCAGAAATGGTCCGCCATTCCGATTTTTTCAATTCAAATGTTGCCCTTTCCAGTTTCTTTCTTCAAAATCGTTTCTCACTTTGGTAGCATACATAAATATATGGGAAGCACATACACAAAAACCAAAGCAACATGACAAACCATTTAACCGTCCGAGCGTTTGTTTATTCTTTTTCCACTGATCAAGCGCTTTTGATATCCTCTGTCCGATGAACCCTTGACGACTGAATACATGAAATTAAAACGCAATACATCAGCCGAAATAAGAAACACTGACTTCATCTGAAATTTGCACACACACATTCAGGAATATTTTTGAAGCACTGACTGAGAGAATAATGCAAAAATACAGATATATGTACACTTACAAGATATACACACTCGTTGCCTCTCTTTTATTCTCTTGCGCTCGAGAGAGCATATACAGTGCAACAAACATTGCTGTATTTATATCACAAACGCAGATATATTTGCGTCGCAAACACATATGTTATAACATATTTATCATTGTGTCTCAAACATGTACTAGTGAATAGCAAACACAATGCGTTTGGCACAAATATATTATATTTGCGACAAGCTCCAAACACATCTTATATTTGCATCCAAACAAGAAAAAACTATAGGTTTTTCAGCGTGTAGGTTCTTATTTCTGTTACACATTCGGGAAGTTAAACTGAATGCTATTCAGACCTTTCTGTAGAGTACTAATTGGTTCACCAGGGACTAATTGTACATCTCTTCTTCAACCACATCCTGGAATATCACAATAAGGTATCATATGGCTTGAACGCCGCATAACCGTAAAAGGGCAATTTGCAGGTTCAACGATGGGAAAGGAATATGACATCCCGTGTTATCACAACTGTCCTCATTGGACTAAGTGTATCAATAGTGACTGCCACTTCTAACTAATCTAACCTGAGCTACTGGCAGCACAGCGTGTTGCGGAAGGGTTCAGTATTTACTGTGTCGTACACTATAAAGAAGTGTAGTACACCGTAAAATAAGTATAAACAACAACTGACTGCCATGCAGCAACAGCAATTCTGTGAAAATCCATTGATACACTTATCTGCCAATTGCGCAGTTAGGTGAAGCAAATGATCTCCTTTATTTTTTCTCATTTGCTGTTCGCTCTTGCTGCAATTACAAATGCTTTGAAAAGAGTCAAGCAATTTCAAACACTGCATTTAGCAGTGTGCAAGCGATTGGTTTCGTCCTTGCTGCTCGTTTGTCGTGTGTTTTAAAACAACTGATCAATGCTTCTCATATCCCGTTTTCGTGTTTGTTGAAAAGAAAACCAATTGATTCAAGATATCCACTATGTGTAGTTATTTGACGATGGTAGAACAAACTACTTGGAACTAACAGTATTTTTTTTAATGTAATCCATACTTAGACATTTTTAGTTAAGAACCCAATGAAACTGCTACAATTTCGAACATAATTGTTCATTTTCAAATTGATAACATTTTGCTATTTTTCTACATGTAATTTAACACAACTACATAAGTTTGGGCACACACACACACAGGCATATAATTGCACACATGAAGGATCTATTTGGCACTCTGTGGTTTTTGATATTGGCCAAATATGTCACAAAAATAGTAAATGTTATATTTTGGTCTACTACAGCTTTTGTACACGTATTATTATTATAAAATTCATTGGGAATTTTCATAGATTTGCACAAAAGCCATTTGTCGTTTGTCATTTGTTGTTGATGTGGGATTTCTCACAATCCAGAGGTATCAAACATATGTAATTTGTCGGTTTGGCCAGTTTGTGGGATACATGTGTTGTGTCGATTGCAATTCTAGATGGATTTTAGTAAAATTAAATTTCAATAATACAAAAAAAAAAAAATAAATGTCGAAATAATAATAGTTTAATTACCAATAAACTGTACTTATGTATATTAGGTGAATATGTCCGAGTGGTCGGGCCAAACCAAATGTAGACCTCAGAAAAATAGCCAAATAACCGAATAAAATATATATTTTAATTAATTGTTTGCATGCAGCGAAATGCAATGATTTTCAAAATATATATTGAATTTTATTTAAAATTGAGAGGTTGAGTGTTTAAAATATTTGCATTTACAAATCGATATGGTTCAATATTTTATTTTGTGTTTTAGGTTATAAAGTAATTGAGAAATAAAATATAAACCAATAGTGAAAGGCACACAAAAGCATCGAAGCTTGGCAAGTATAAGTGCGAAAAGTGGCGAGTTTAGGAATTTTAAATAAAATTTGAAATTAGAAATGCGACAGCTTCATTAGCCAAACTTGTTGGTTGATGATGATACAAACAAGGTAGATTTTGCTATTTCTCCTACTGGGCATTTGTTTTGTCCCTGGAGGATGGAGAACACAACATTTCTGCTCAACGACGGATACAAAAATATGAAAATAATACAAACGGTGGGCTTTATTCTCGTGCAGGGGAAAGTCATGGAGAAGAATGTGGATAGAGGAGTGAGCGATGGGCAAACCACGTTCTAATTATGTCTGACTGATTCTAATGCCTTTAAATTATATTCGATTGATACAAACAGCTTTTAAATTATGCTTGATGCTAGTTCTGTCATCTGCTACTCGAACTCGATGATATTCCAAGTACTGGGTTGACAAACGGTGGAAGTTTTACACCTGGTGCATACATGACCTAGTGACTCGAATTGCAGGATTTGCAGGCAATTATAGTCAACTTATGACCTATATCGTACGCTAAACCTGGTATCCATTACCACACAATATATGTCTATACTAGTAACTGTGCTCACTGGACACAATTTAATGGGCAGACACTCATTTAGACATGGAGTCTCAGCTCATGATTACTGCAGAATGCATGGGGACGAATAGGAGGACGAGAGCGTCGTACATCTCATTTGTTGCTACACTGCCTTTTCTATAAAAAGTTAAAAATATCAAGGATCTTTTTTCATATTGGATCTAACAGACATTCAACAACATCAATGGTTTCCCATCACATCCAAAGAATGTATTGGGGAGAGCTTCTTACAACCAGAGATCTGCGGGGTAAAGTTAATCGGTGACCTAAAACTTTACACCGGTTTCGAACGGTATTTTAAGAAGCTTTTTCATGGCTAAGTACTCGATAGTGTCGCCATCACTAGGCGAGGTGACCGTCGTCGAAAGCAATGTAATAATAATAATAATTTTTTAATTACCAGAATTTTCCAAAAAAGTTAAATTAAATGTTTATTTAAAATAATTAATTATAGATAATCATATTCCATACATACATCAATATAACGATTACAAAAAAAACATAAAATATGGCAAAAAAAAACTGTAAACTTCACTTTCTTTGCATTTTATTGCATTTCAATTGCAATGCAAAAATTATTTAGTGCACAAGTTACCTAATACGGCATTTACACCGACCAAGATTACCGCGTTTCGATGGTTAACTCTGTTAACCCGCGATAACCCAGAAGATTACTCATACGATACAATTTTAATCTGTAGAAACTGAAGTTTAATTGTTAGCCTCAGTTTAAACTGGTGTTTATTTTGATGCAACACTGTTAGCTACTCAAAAAATGCAACCATAATAAAAACATACACAAAAAATCAACTGCTTGACAGATGGAAGCCGATCAAAAATTTTCCCACTTGTCGCCGCCAGCAATACATTTTTGAAGTTCACGCCGCCGCCAATATAAATGGCTCATATTGGTTTAAACTGTCAGCAGATTTTATCTACTGGCGCGATTTGACTAACTGATCCAATTCTAAAGGTTCAGTCATTTCACAAACATCCCAAATCTGTACAAAATGGAAAAACCAATAGCCGCCAACTTAATTTTTCTGTTGTGCCGCCGTCTTCGATAATTTTGTGTCGGCGCGGAGTTTGTCTAAGCACGGAGTTGCCAAGTGAAATGTGGATGTAATCTCAAATTGGGTGGTGTAAACGGCAAAGATTAGAGAACAAGGCTATCGCTAACCTGGCCGCAATAAACGGCGGTGTAAATTTGTTATAATGCTTTTATAATACTGTGTGTAATTTTTTAAGTCATGGAAATATAGGGTGTCCCTAAATTTACGCAACATTTAAATTTGCTGCTATCGACGTAGAGAAGAGTTGGCAACCCTAAAAAAAAACCCAGCGTGTCTTCATTAAAATGGTTTCCCATTACATCCCATGAAGGACCGGGGAGAACTTCTCCCAATCACTGAGCTGTGCGCTTTCCAGTTTTCACTCACTGATTGGGACCTACAGTTTTACACCGATTCCGAACGGTATTTTGAGAAGCTTTTTCATGGCTATATACTCGATAGTTCGCCGTCACTATGCGAGGTGACCGCCGCCGAAAGAAACTTGAAGGTGGTCAGAGCAGGGTTCGAACCCAGGATCTCATGTACAAGAGCCGCGCACACTAACCATTGCACCACCGACGGCCGTGTCTTCATTATTGAACAATATTTCAAAAGTAATGAAAGTTTTGCGGTCGCAATTACTGGTGTTCTGGTATTACTGGTGTTCGATATCGCGACATGATAATACAGTTTATTTTGCCGAAATTGAATGAAATTGATGTGGCCAATATTTGGTTTCAACAAGACGTTGCCACATGTCATACAGCTCGTGAAACTCTTCAATTACTGCAAGAGACATTTGCAAGTCGCGTGATTTCTCGATTTGGTGACCAGAACTGGCCTTCAAGATCGTGTGATCTAACACCATTAGATTTTTTTTATGGGGTTTTTTAAAATCACAGGTCTATGTTAACAAGCCCACAACCACTCGTGCTTTAAAGGAGGAGATTCATCGTTGCATCAACGAAATTCGACCAGATTTATGCTGAAAAGTCATGGAAAATTTCGACAAACGAATACGTATGTGTATGGAAAGCCGTGGAGGCCATTTGCCAGATGTTTTATTCCATAAATAACCCTACCCTGTGTACTTTACGATTCAATAAAAATATTACCATAAGAAGAATAAAAACTTTGTTATCTATTCAATTCAAATGTTGCGTGAATTTTGGGACACCCTTTATAACCATATACGGACACCACTACGTGATAAAAGACAAAAAAAAGACACGTGTCTCCCAGTTTTGCCGAAAGTGATGGACTTTTTTTTATGGGCCCCCAAAAATTTTGATTTAGTATCTGAGGTAAGGTTGTAGCCCTTGTCATAAAGAACAAAAATTTTGATCTTGATCTTGTTCTCTAATCTTTGCCGTCTACTAAAATGAATAAAATGTTACCATGTTACCAAGCCGTTTAAATGTTACCAATTTTGTTTGGATATTACCAACTGTGGCAACCGTGTGTAACGTGGTCAGAGCAGATATTTAACCCACGTCTCATGTACACGAGCAGCGCACACTAATAATTGCACCACCCAGTCATTCAGGAATTTAAACTGAATGATCTTCAGACCTTTCTGCAGACTACTAATTGATTCACCAGGGACTAATGTACGTATCTTTTTCAGCCACATTCTAGAATATCGGGATGAACGCCCAATAAAAACAAAAATTTAAAATGGTGCCCCATAACATCCCATGAAGGGATTGAGGAGAGCTTCTCACAAGCAGTGAGATATGCGCTTTCTAGTTGTACACTCACTGATTGGGACCTACAGGTTTTCAACGGTTTCGGACGGTATTTTGAGAAGCTTTTTCATGGCTAAGTAGTCGATTGTGTCGACATCACTAAGCGAGGTGACCGTCGTCGAATCAAATGTAAGGTGGTCTGAGCAGGGGGATCGAACCCACGTTCTCATGTGCAAGAGCCGCGCATACTAACCACTGCACCATCGTCGGCCACTTTTCTGTGGTCAGCTTTCTATGTAATGTAGTTACAAAAAGTTGATCCGAGTATAAAGTATATGCCACCAATCGTGGGCTACGCTTTTTATCCATTAAATACAAGGTCCTCTCAAATGTAATATGCGCAAGACTAACGCCAATTGTTGCAGACTTGATCAGATCGTATTTGTTTGACCTTGGACCTGTAGGAAACTAAAAAATGGCAAACCAACACCTACCACCTCGTTGTTGATTATTAAGCTACCATCGATAACCGGATACGAAAATATCATTACGAAACTATGTCTGAGTTTGGTATGCGCCGACAAAAACCACATCCTTAGTTTGGCAAACATCATACTTAACCGGTTGATACTAGACGGGACCTCTGCCAAGGCGACACCCTATCATGCGATCTGTTCAATACCTAAACGGTGATCAAAATGACCGATCAAAATAATGATCAATCAAAATTATTGAGTTTGTTTCTAAGGTTTACGGACTATCGGCTAAGCTGTTTAAGGTTGCAAAATCTGGCTAGACGAATGCAAGGGGTACCGATGAGACAGGTGAAAATGGTTTCAAAGAACAAACGGTGATAGGTGACAGGGTTGCGTTATGCGATTTTCATACTTTTGCAACTACGAGTCAAGCCAAGAATACAAAACACATCAACTGGGAGTAAATTTTGCCAATTAAATCGATTTAAAAAAGGGATATCCAGTGAAAGAAATCAGAACGTAATGAAGTGCTCGAGGAAAATTATTTATATATAGATCCCAATTAACACGCAAATTGTAAAAAATTAAAGATTCCTTTCATTCTCTATATGTTTTCCAAGTCTCCACGGACTTTGTTAGTACATAAATTAGATGTCGAAAACTCTTGTCAATATTACTCGGTGGACGAATGCATGCCAGACTCTTGGAGTCTTAGTATACTATGTCCTGTTTTCACAAAAGGCAACCCGAGTATATGTATAAACCTTTTACCCATTGTGTATAATGTCGTCTTGAGCGTAATGTTCGAAAAATTTACGCTGTTGGTTGCAGACCTGATCGGACCTTGTCTTTAGGCCTGGAAAGTCAACTATCTATCAGATATTCACATTACGACCAATTATGGAGGAATACCACGGAAAACAAATCGAAACCTACACGCTGAAAAATCTGTCTATTTTTGTTGTTTGGACGCAACTATAACGTGTTGGTAGCTTGTCGCAAATATACTATACTTGTGCCCAAACACGTTGTGTTGACTACTCAATATAACATGTTTGCGACACAATGATTAATAGGCTATAACATATATTTTGACACCCAAATGTGTTTTTTCTTGTTGAAAACCACTAAAAACAAATACGAGATAGACAACAAAGAAACAAAACGCAGCATATCTTCAATTCATGGAAACGTTGCTTGCAAACATGTACATGTTTCCTGCAATATGTTGCTGGGGCCGATATTTTTCAGCGTGTGCAACCTCTTTGTAGATTATAAGGCCGCTAAAGATTGGCCGATACGGCGAAATCTGTATCAATCTATGTCGGTGTTTGCGATTCCTGCTAAGCTGAAACTCCGTTATAGAATGACACTGACCAACACGAAATCCTCGGTAAAGATCTCACCGAATCATTTATATTAATATTAATCTTCAATATATTAATTTAGATCATTGAGAGAAAAGCTGCAGTCAACACGAATAAAATTATCAGCAGCAAAAGTCACATGTTGCTAGCATATGCTGATGATTTAGTCAGCATTGGACGAAATCTGCGAGAAGTTACTACAGTATTTGCGTGAATTGAGAAGGAATCAGCAAGAGTGTTTTTGGCAGAAAACGAGGACAAAATAAAATTAATGGTTTCGAAATGCTGAATATCCACCCGATTGGATGAAGGGGTGAACGTTGACAATCGTTATAATTTCGAGGTACAATACGAATTTATTTACCTTGGATCTGCCGTGAATAGAAGCAGTAACGTCAGCCTCTAAATCAAAGGGAGAATTGTGCTTGCAAATAGGTCATATTTCGGGCTAAACAAGCACTTCAGAGATAAGACCCTCTCTCGAGAAACGAAGATCCAACTATATCAGATGCTCATACAACCTGAGTGGCTTTATGGCGCTGAGTCCTGGGTCATATCGCATGCTGATGAAACATCACTGGGAGTCTTCGAGAGAAAATTGCTCCAAAAATATATGGTTCTACAATAGAAAATGGCGAGTATCAACGACGGATGAACCACGAGCTATATAATTTGTATCCCGAAATCGGTGTAGTAATGCCTAGCAAAATGCGCGTTTATGCTGGTTAGACCATGTCAGTAGAATTGAGACAGTAGAATTGATGAGAATGAAGCAGTACGAAGAGTATTCGAAGGACATCGAAAAATTTGACGACTAAGACTTGGCTGGAAAGGCCAGGTGGAATATTGCCTGCGAGAGCTTGGTGTTACCAACTGGAGGAGAAAAGCTGAAGATCGGGTCGGTTGGAGAAAGATGTTATCCTCATGTTGTAAGGCCCGTAACTCCTCTGGGTTGTTTGAGGCCATCTAAGTTGTGAAGGCGGAAGTCATCCGCTCGTTTCCATCACAATTATACATTCGCCATCTGTTGACCAAATAAGACCGACAGCTATTGAATCCAACCTCAACGTTAGTGCAACAACGCCATCTGGAGGGCAATATCCACCACACGAAGTTGTTAACAGCTGTCCGTCAGCTGATGGTAATTATCACTGGGAGCCATCGAGATAAAATTGCCCGAAAAATATATGGGCCTATAATTGAAAACGGTGAGTATCCACGATGGATGAAACACGAGCTATATCTTTATATTCCGACATCGACGTAGTAATGCGTGTCAATATAGTGTGTTCACGCTGGCTAGACCATGGCAGTAGACTGGTTCAGAACGAACCGGGGCGAAAGGTATTCGAAGGACATGGAAAAATAGGACGACCAATACTTCGCTGTGAAGGGCAGGTGGAATACAACCTCAACGTTTGTCCAACAACGCTGACTACTAACAGCTGTCCATCAGCTGATAGTAAAACTGAGAATCACAGCTGTGGCGACTAATATCACCTACCAGCGCGGAGTGTATAAAAGGTGGATGAACTGAGTACTCGAGGTGATTTGGTCAGAAGACGTTGAATAACCAACGTAGCTATAATAGTGTATTAGACACCCTAGTTCAAACGTAGATAGTGTAGTAATCCCAAGCTGGTCGTTCTCTGGCTCGTTCAAGCCAGAGATTCCCTACCTGTGGGGTTTTGAATTTGATATCGGACCGTTCCCGTGTTTGTCTTTGTTCTCTGGTGCATGTCAGAGATTTCCTGCCTGTGGGGTCTTAAAGTTCTTACGAGTCTATGGCCGTGTTGTTTTTGTTCCCCCCGTACAAGCCAGAGATTCTCTGCCTGTGGGATCTTGAAGTTCGTACCCGCCTGTTCCCGTGTTGTCTTTCGTTCCGCTGGTTCAAGTCAGAGATTCCCTTCCTGTGGGGCCTTGAACTTGGTATCAGCCTGTTCCCGTGTTGTTTTTGTTCCCCTGGTGCAAGTCAGAGATTCTCTGCCTGTGGGGTCTTGAACTTGGTATCCGCCTGTTCCCGTGTTGTTGTTTGTTCCCTTGGTGCAAGTCAGATATTATTTGCCTGTGGGGTCTTGAACTTGGTATTCGCCTGTTTCCGTATTGTCTTTTGTTCAACTGATTCAGGTCAGAGATTCCCTGCCTGTGGGGTCTTGAACTTGATACCCGCCTGTTCCCTTGTTTTCTTTGTTCCCCTGGTGTAAGCCTGAGATTCCCTGCCCGTGGGGTGTCGATTCTGTTGCCTACCTCTACCACTGGTTCAAGCCAGAAATTCCCTGCATGTTCGGAATATTGCTAGAGTTTCTCTTTCTCTCAAAAATAAATGGTATGTATGTAACGAACACCTGGAGACCACTAAGTATACCCCAGCTTCAAAGGAAAACCCTGTCGTTACAAAGTAAGTAAGTGAATGTGCAGGCAAGAAAATCTAAAATGGCTATTGTATTATTTTAAATCTATTAGCTTAGCATTAATAATAATATAAAAGGTTTGTAATAACTTAGTATGTTGACTAGTATGTAGTTATCGATGAACATTTTTGTTTCTAACTTCATTAAATATTATCAATTGAAACAGATTTCCAATTAATAATCAATTGCCTTGGGTACAAATTTCAATAATAACTCTAATTGTGAACTAACAAAATTAACTAATTAAATATACCTGATATTTTTTGCAATTATTTACAATAATTTTGTGTTATATTCTGGCAAATTTTACAAATTGCATCAGAATTTACTTTTACCGGAAGCGAAATCACATCCGGTTTATGGATTATTGCATAAAATATATCCCATACAAAAAATTAAACACAAATTGTATGGGATTCATTTAAAATTTCTCATTTGGAATGCAAAATATGTGTAATAACGTGGATACTTTTTTCCCTTGCATTCATATTAAATTATCACAATTAAATCCAATGAATATCCTTCCTTTAAATAATAAATACATTGTACTTTATTAGCGAATTGTAACGATGTGGTAAAAGTTAACATAAAATTAATTGCAGTGTAATATTTCGATTATAAAATTTAAATGTTAAAAATATTACAAAGTACACGATGGACATTAAAGGAGCTTAATGTTCCTATAGAACGTTCTACTGTGATCTAGTGTATGGGAAATGTAGTTACTAAGATTTTAGTGCGCCTCGATATTCTGAGTTCCTCTCCACTGTCTCTTACCAAGTGCCCGCAGGGGTAGTACAAACCTGTTCTTTTAACGAAGTAGCATTTCTGATAGTTGCCTGTATATTCCATCATTCATAATTCCACAGAAACGTTTTTTGTTTTTCTATTTTTAGTGCGGCTTTTGTCCAAATCATTCAATTGGCCTCGGGCGAAACCAAAAAATCTATCTATCTTTCTCAACGAAATAAAGCAGACAATAGCATCTTTGTTTTCGTTATTAAAACATTTGTTCTTGCACCACTTGCCTGGATGTTACAAATCATTCACTCAGCTCTATTGCTTACAAAGTGTAGCGTCAATTTTTTCCCATTTTCGAATGAACAAAGCGCCAATTATGGACACGAATACTTTTGTGTGCCATCCGTTGTTGCGTCGTTAGTTGCAACACATCTTTGTGCTGCAATATTTCTTCCTTGCAGCAGCACGTATTAAAACAGGACCTGCAGTTAATGCGTTTCTTTGAATGAAACATAGGAATCCTTTATATTATAGTTTGTTATGTTGGTGTAGTATGAAGTAAGAAATGGAACTATAGCCGCTTATATTTAAGCATCTTTCTCTATTCTGTTAAAGTTGATTGTTACAAAATGCTTTCAGCAAAATTGCCATTTTCTAAGGTTTCATTACGTTGTACATACACTTGTTGGCAAAAGGAAGGGAAGTAAAGTATTAATTGATTTATAGCAAGATGAGTGGAGAGAAATAATTAAGACGAAGGTTTCTAATAAGAAACATTTCAAGCTGGAAGTGCATTTCGTTGCAAGACTTTTTAACAATCAATGAAGCTGGTCGTTTTCTTTGTTAAGAATCACTAAGCGTTTCTTTTAAGTCTGCATTGAAACCCTTCTCCATTGCTTCTAAACTATCCAGCAACAAAATTGTGTAACAAACATCACCATTTCCACCAGAACTACGCTGTAAGAGTTAGTTCAAATTTGGTTGCTGCGCATTGTATTGCCATTGGACGGCAGTGCTTCGAATTTGAGCACTTTAAAGTTGAATACACGCTGCTTTTTGTCCATAGAGAAATACTTAAGAGTTTCCATTACTCTCTTCGCCTCTTCATGACGACGTGGTGGTAGGCCATTTCATAGAGTTTTATTTGCTGCCGTATTTTACCAATTATACACTTTCGTTGGACATAAAACGGACAGAAATCGAAGGGAATTCGCATTTTAGTTCAATACAAACAATATAAAACATAATTTAGCTGTCACTAGCATACAAATAGTTCCTCTCTTATTTGCTCTCTCATTCTCTATCATCGGCCTAGTTACCTTTTCGATCAGCTGTGCCATAGAATCCCCCTGTTTTTAGCGCTACTTTTCAGAACAAGAATTAGCACACTGGTAGCATGTCCGACTAGAAAACGGCAGGTGGTGAAGGTCTTGGGTTCGAAACCTACCAAAGGTAATTTTTTGTTAATTTTTATTTTATTTTTATTGTTTTTTAACGTTTTGCAATGTTTTCGATCAAAATTTTAGAATTTTTTAAAAAAAAAATTACAAATGTGGCAAGTACAACGAAATGTACGACATGTATATTTACACACATGATATTGAACTCCAGAAATGTTTACGAAACTAAATCGAAACCAGACATTTTGCGGGTGAAATGCAAGTTTTCAGTCTGAAACTGATACCGAAAGAGACACTTCGTGGCTTGTGGCAGCCAATTGTTCTGTATCCGCCAATCTTTTAATTATCGGATTCACCTTCGGCTGTTTGTTGGAGGTGTTTAGTGTTCCTATGAGAAATGAAATTCTTATTTCTACACGCTGAAAAATCTTGTTTATTTGGATGCAAATATAACGTGTGTTGCAAATATAATATACTTGTGTGCTAACACATTGTGGTTGCTATTCAATATCACATGTTTGAGACACAATGATTAATATGTTATAATATATGTGTTTGCGTTACAAAGATATCTGTGTTTGTGATACAAATACAGCTGTGTTTGTTGCACTGTCTATGGTCTCTCGAGAGCAAGAGAATAAAGAGGGACAACGACAGTCTATCTTGTAAGTGTGTATCCGTATTTTTACATTATTCTCTCAGTCAATGAGTTATAAATATTCCTGAATTTGCGTGTAAATTTTAGATAAAGTCAGTGATTCTTATTTTGCCTGATGTCTTGCGTTTTAGTTTTATGTATTCATTCCGTCGTCAATGATTCATCGGACAAAGGATATCAAAAGCGCTTGATCAGTGAAAAAAGAATATTCAAAGCCTCGGACGAATAAATGGTTTGTGATGGTACTTTGGGTTTTGGGTATGCGTGGTACCAAAGTGAATAAAGGATTTTGAAGAAGGAAACTGGAAAGGGCAACAAGGTGAAGCCCTGTGTCTGGCCGAGCCTTTACTTAGAAAACCGGAACGGCAGACCTTTTGTGGAATATAACAAAAACACAAGTAATTATAAGTTTTCGATAACGCACCTGATAGAAGCAGGAAAAGACGACGACCAAGACTCCGCTGGAAAGACTAGGCAGTAGAATTCCTCCATATCCTTGATGTTACCAACTAGCGACAAAAGGCGAAGGATAGAACCAGTTGGAAGAATATGTTGAAATTTGTTTGTTTAATTAATATGTGTGAGACTTCTGACCTCATGGGGTTGCAAAATAGTCAATAAAAGTAAAGTAAGTTAATGGGCACTTGGCTTGCATGAACTAGAGTTGTATATAAATACTTGTATATTGTTTGTGTAGCAACGCATTAGTGATAACCAACGCATAGTTGAAACCTTCTGACAACAAAAACCGTGGAGACAACAAAGAAAGGAGAAGCAACAGGGCAACAGATTCTCATTTCACGAACAAAAAAATATTGCATTCAATGCAAGTAAATGTAAACAGGGCCGTTTAAACTGTATTATTTTTTTGCATTAATTTTTTATAAATGTGGATTTATATTGAAAAAATTAATTGTAATAAATACTACATATATATTCAATTCAAAGAATAATTCGTTTCTAAATATTATTGTGTTTGGGAGAAAATACGCATATGTTTCCACGTAAGTATATGGAGGTTTGAGGGAAACACCCGAATGCTTCCACGTAAGTTTATGGATGTTTGGGATGAATAACGCATATGTGTGCACGTAAAGGCCTACATTTTTGCCAAGAAACATGCAATTATTTGCATTTAATTTCAAGTTCGTTTGAGACTTGCAAACATATGAATGCTTGAAGTCTGTTCGAAACATATACATGGTTCCTGCAGAATATGTTTTGGGAGAATATGTTACAGAGGCCGTTTTTTTTCAACGTGTATTTCGTTTGTTTGTTTTGATTTTGTTGCAATTTTTATTTGAGCTATTTATATTATATATTGTTACGAATTTCCTTACTCGTCCTTTTTCGCGCTGTTTTATTCCCAATATTAAAACAAGGTTCGTTTTATATAACAGTTTAACTTAATTTTATTTCACTTAAATGTATAGTACACCAGTTTACTGTATTTAGACCACTTTACAATAACTCTTATGTTTTACTATCAAATCGTGTTGCTTACTTTCCGGCGGTTAATTGGAAACTGACTCTCCGTTCCAACGACCTCAGGTATTTATACGAACTCACCATATTCAAATGTAGTTATCTCTAGCGAATTCAAGAACCTTCTAGTTGTTGTTGTTGGTTATCTTTCTACTAATTAATGAATCCACCTGTGGAGTTATGTAGAACCACCTCGATGAGTGGAGAATTATCTTAACTGAGGCGAATTCATGTTACTGGTTTAGCGAGCTGGTATGTTGTTACAATGCGTACTTTCAGGCGCAGCATTAATCGCCCTGTTATTTACATAATGTTACTCTGGTCATTAAGAGTAAGTAAAAGCTTTTACTTAATCGTAACAATATATTACTGCTGCTGATTTTTCCATTACGATTCACAGGAATAATTTTTCTACTAAACCGAAAAATTTGTGAGCATGCAAAGGAATACTACAGAGAAGTTTCAGTTCCAACAAATTCCCGTCGAAAGTTACTGAGCTACCGACAATTTTGATACAGCGTTTTTATGACCGTTGTTTTCTGCCAGAATTTGGTTGAAATACAACTAAAAATTAATGAAAACTGTAGAGTTCTTCAAACCAAAACTAATTTTTTGCATATAATGTTACATATTTTAAAAGTCGTAAGTGCCAATGACAGGGTCGTACGCAGGGTGGCGGTGCCGGGGGTTCGGGGACCCCCTAAGTTATTTATTAAATAGGTGATTTTTGAATTTAGTATATTTTTTTAACCGGAATAACAAGCTGGCCCCCGCGAAATAAAATCCTGCGTACGGCAATGGCCAATGAAATCAAATTTAAAGTCAGTATTTTTCGATTCCCATATCGCTCACTATTTTTTATATTCTGTCATATATCAAATTTTAAGCTTGGAGGTCGACCAGATGTGTCATCGAAACGCCCTGGAGTATACACAAAAACAGAATGAAACATCAATTTTCCCCGGATTTGGCGGACTTTCGCGCAACCAGCGGAATAATTGTGAAGTAGGTAGTTGCCAAAATTTCCAAAATTAAAATCTATTCGCCCGAAAGTATACCATACAAATTTTGTCGTGTCTGTAGCGAGGGGTTTAAAAATTTTTCCCGAATCCGATATTTGAAGTCAACCACTTTGTTTGCCAGCCGCTTGTCTCACCATCGGGCTATAGAAGCCATAGCGTTTGGATGAACAATAACACCATTAGTAACAAAAATACTCTCTCTCTCCTTCTAACAAACGCCATAATATCTGTACTGCAATTTCGTATTTCCGTATGCTGAAAATCTGAACATTGTACATCGTGGGACATACTGAAAAGGGTAGAGCCATTGGAACTACTCCATTATATTTTTGGTGGGTAGGCAATTGAAAGGTGGTCATCGCTGAGCTGCCACCTGCATTTTCATCCACTATAGTAGCACACAACAAATACTGCATCTGACTGTGACATTTATATAGTATGAAAAGGAATTTTACCAAATTCAAAAATGGTCTTAAAATAATAAAATTCAAAATGGCGGATGTGTGACAAACTTTAATACAAATACTTTGTGATTATACAAATGTAAACAGTCGGCGGCAGCAGGATTCGAATCCACGTTGGCGGACGATCGTTTCAAAGTTTATGACTCTTCTCACCAATGCCTTAGGCTTCTAGGCCAGAGACCGCTTTGTTCACATTGTAACTAATTGCAGTTGCCGTCGTCGGGGTTTACATTTATATTTTGTTAAAAAATTGTGTTGCCAATCCCTAAGGATATTATTTAGAAAATTAATCTCTGTTATATTAAGAAAAGAATTTGCCACACGCATCGCTGACACACATCGTTTAGTTGCTCTAGTTAATGACATGAAATACTCAACTTCATTTTCAAACAGAAATTTTATATTTAATTTGAAAATGAACAAAACTTTCAATTGAACTACGAGTCATATTAATTAAAAGAAAAAATTAATACACAACGCGAAAAAGTAAACGAAAACTGTCACTTTAGATTTATTTATGTTGGCAAAACTGTTACTGTAATACAATTATTTAAAAACAATGTTGAACTTATGCTGAATATTATTAATAATAAAGAAAAACTTTTCTCAGAAAATCAAAAAAATAAATAAAAATCCACAAAAAAAAACTGCCAGTGAAACTTTTTACAACGCACGAAAATAACATATTGGGAATGGAATATATATCCACAGCAAGGACGTAGCTAAAAATGCATATCGCATAGCGACTGCTCTTTGGAACGCATGATACCACCAGTATTCCGTATAAAGGGAAATTGTTGCCACCCCTGTACTCTGTAGGTGCTGGTGGTGGTGGCACATACAAAAATAAGTGACACTGTTCCCAATTATAACGACGAGAAACTTATTAAACAAGATTTTTCTTTTCCATTCACAAAAATCATCAAGGAAAAAAGAGGAAAACTCACAAATGTTTCGCAAAGTTCAGAAGTTATTCATTGAATGGATGAGTGAATAAACTCACACATTCCACTCGCATGTCGTCATACTTGTACACGAATCTGATGAAGTTGAAGTTTATCCATATGGAAAGTGTTAAGGATGTTTCCTTGGTTGCATACGGATGGCGATGACGATCACGATGATGATGATTATGATAGTTGTACAGGAAATGAATATGGATTGCAATATGTAGCACAAAAAGTTTAAGATATCCTGAGAAAAAGCTATAAATATTTGATTAAATATCGCATGATAACACACATAAAGATTTTCTTTCAAGCAGGAACTTTGTTTCAAAATATATGTTTAAATTTTCGACAGCTATGTTTATTTAAAAAAATGTTTAATGAAATAAAACTCGAATGCAATGGAATACATATTTATGAATGAGAACGTGAAAAGAAAAACTATATGAAAATTTTATAGAGGAATGGAATCGCATCTTGTGCGAACCTGCTACCAAGTAGTGATCAGAATCGATGTTACTTCCTTTGATCGCTCTCCTAAAAATTTGAATATGTATTGTGTATATCTGGCCACCACTATTTTAATAGATGGAAATCCTTAGTTTGAATGTAAAATACTATAACTCCCGAGTATTTGAATATTTGTTGGTCATTAAGCGAGTCAGCGTTTAAGCAATTTATCCCAACAGACACTTGACAAATGTATTCATTCTCACGGAATGTCTTAGAACGAAAGTTAACATTTCAATATAATTCCAGGCAAGTTGTATCAGTAAACCCCACCCTTCTCACCCCTTTCGAAGTGTGGAGGCATATTGTATTGGCCCTTCCAAATGTTTCCACAACTGTTTTGGTTCATGTTCGCGAAAAATTTACATTCAAATATCTTTCGACTATGAAAATGTTGCTGCTGTTTGGAAATGATGCGTTTAATACTTAATATTATTTTGTTCACATTTAACAACCGTGACATAACGACGACCATTGGCAATCATCTTCAGTCATCCAATACCAATTGAATGGCTGGGGGTAAAGGACCGTGTAGGATCTGATGCCAATACTCGTACTCATTCGTACGTACATTCACCGAACGTTTGTTCTTAAGAGTTTCTTAGTCTCACGCATTGTACTTACAATGGAGGTGCGCTTAAGACACTAATACCACTACTTAACCTGACGCTTTTGGTTTGGTTACGCCAAAAAGGACTTGATTGAGGAGCCAGCAGTGGTGTAAGCACTCGAGAGAATGCTTTCAAAATCACCATCTCAACAATGGCCATAAATTTTGTTAAAAACGTTACACTTCATATACATTTTGTACAATTTTTGTTGCCATTTAAATTTTTAATGAAAACTTTGCCGTTAACAGCACCTTTATGTTTCACGTCTTCCCGGGCCGTATTTTGTATCCCACACCCCCGATCTTCTACATCTGCCCTTAGCATAATGAAGAACGCCACAAGTTTTCATGAAATTTGATAGGGGGGGGGGGGAGGGGGGTGGGAGGTTGAAGGAGGCAGTAGTGGGTTGATTGCACAGCCCGAAAAAGCATTTTATTGTTTTACCATTATTACAGGTGTGCTTAAGCAATTTTTATGACCCAAACGTTGCTTTTGATCCGTTTTCGTTGTGTACGTATGAGACGCAGACATTGAAACAAAATGGAGTGAAGTTTCTTGTTTCGGTCGTTTGGACTGCTGGCTCAACCATTAAGATGAGTCCAGGCAACAGGACTTTTAATGTGTACTATAGAGAATGTTGATTATAAAACGAAGTTGATCCTTTTAGAATCAAAAAAAAAGCAAAAGAAACGTCATAAAATAATGATACACTGTGAAAAATATAACACAAGTGTTTCGAAGCTGGATTTAGTGAGATAAAAATATGTTGATTATTTAAGATAGAAACTCAATGTTTTTGGTATAAAATGAGATTAGACGAATGTTCGGCATGGAACTGAAAAAATTTAGGATCACAAATCGTGTGGCGCCGATAAAATACCAGCGTAGCTGTTGAAATATGGTGCATCCACATTAGCAGGTGTCATTGCAACAACCAATAGAAGTGCATGCAAAAACAAAAAATTCTAAAGGAGAGGAAGTAGGTTAGTACTATCTTCAAACAAAGCGACCTAAATCTGTGCAAAATCTGATGTGGCATTACCTAGCTCAGTGCAATAGGCACAATGATGGCAACCCTTGTACTACAGCAGTTCTCTCCAGTGGTGGAGTAGATTCATTCCTGCTCCTTCGTTTGACACCTATATAAACACGCTCCGGATAATCATAAAGCAATTTCTAGAATTGAATTCATATCTTTAGGTTTTTATTTTGTATTATACTGGTTTACAATTTATCATATTACTAGTCTCGCGAACCCATTCGTTGCAGATTTTTAACAAATTTTCAATAGTATAGATCGAAACTCAATGTGGCCTAGCTTACTTAGCAAGGATATAACCTTGAAGATAATATCCTTATTTCAGATCTGTTTAGAGATTTAACGTAAAAACTTCGTTTTAACAAAAAAGAAAGCATTTAAATGAAACTCCAAAATGTGCAGAAAACGTATAAAAACTCTGTTCATCGAAGTTTTAGAGAGGCAACCGCTGCACGCACTCTTTGTGATGGAGTGTGCTGTAAACTCTTTGGCTCCTTGTGCCGAGTCCACGAAAGTGGAGTTGCTCCGTTTTCGTAATTGCAGGTAAGCAGCCAGGAATTCACACTTAATAATACAAAGAAATTGTGTGCAGTAGCTTTAAAACTGTATGAGATAGAGTTCAGGAATGTCGAAAATTCAAAACTTATTATTTCTTTCAATTTCCGTGCGATTGACGGTAGAGGTGGAGAGTTTCTGAAAGCCACTCACTTGGGAGTTTCCAGAAATGATGCCTTCATAGGGCACTACAAGCAGCTCACTACTTTAAAAAACATATGAGCAGGGAAATGGCTTTACCCTCCGTTATCTAGAAGTCGAAACGAAGGCGCAGCCTGATTGGTTATGAAAATACTTTATGCGTCTCAGGTTAAATCGGTGACCCTATCACTGAAACTTTTCCAACTAGTAGACACGTTCCTCCGTCCTTTGAAGACGGATGAGTCAAAACTGCTGGCAAACGGCGGATCAAATCTAAAAAAAGTGGGTTCCCATTACATCCCTTGAAAGGATTGGGGAGAGCTTCTCACAACCAGTGTACTTTACTCGCTGTAGTTTTCACCCACTGCAGTTTTCCACCAGTTCCGAAAGCTATGTTGAGAAGCTTTTTCATAGCTAAATACTCTATAGTGTCTCCAACTCTAAGCGATGTGACCATCGTCAAAATAAGCGTAAGGTGGTCAGAGTAGGGAACGAACCGACATTCTCATGTACAATAGCCCACCACCGACGGCGGATCAAAACTAAAGAAACAAAAATCCAGTTTCGACACACTGCAATCTGGTGAGTGTCTGATCCGTAATGGACAGCTGAAATAAAATCATGCTGGCAGTATAGAAAAAATCTGGTCATCAGAGTTTTCGAGAAGGAAATGCTGCACGCACTCTATGTGATGGAGTGTGCTGGCATATAAACTCTTTGTATCTTTGTGTCGTGTGCGCAAAATCGGAGTTGCTCCGTTGTCGTAATTTCTGGGTATGGAGCCAAAAAACCAAATTTTTTAATATAAGTAAATTGTATGCATTACCTTTAAAACTGTATGAGATAAAGTTCAAGAAAGTCGAAAATTGATATCAAATTATTTCTTTCAATTTCCGTGGGATTGTTCGTAGAGGCGGAGAGTTTCTGAAAGCCACTCACTTGGCCCGAATCGGTTAGGGCAGTCCATAGGGAAGTCCAAGCAGCTCTATATCCTTTATCCTCCGTTGGCAAGTTAGAGTGAGAAGGCGAAGCGAATGTGCAGCCTGATTGGTTATGCAATCCCTGATGCATCTCAGATTAAAGAGGTGGCCCTGTCACTGACGGTTTTCGAACTGGCGGACATATTCTTCTGTCTTTTAGAGCCAAATGTGCCAACACTACTGGCCAACGGCGGCTAAAATCTAAAAAAAGTGGGTTCCCATTACATCCCTTGAAAGGATTGGGGAGAGTTTTTTTTACAATCAGTGAGCTGTCCGCGCTCTAGTTTTATACTCACAGATTGGGAGCTACTGTTTTACACTGGCTCCGAACGCTATTTTGAGAAGCTTTTTCATGGCTAAATACTCGATAGTGTAGTCAACACTAAGCGATGTAGCCATCGTAAAATGAAAGGTAAGGTGGCCAGAGTAGAGATCGAACCCAAGTACTCAATGTGTACAAGAGCCCACCACCGACGGCGGGTCAAGTCTACAGAAACAAAAATCTCGTTTCGACACATTGAATTCTGTTTAACGTCTGGTCCGTAATGGGCAACTGGAATACAATCATCCTGACAGTAGGTACAATTCAAACCACCCACCACATTTATACCGGCAAAGAAAATAAATAAATGGTTTCCCGTTACATCCCATGAAGGGATTAGGGAGAGCTTCTCACAAACCAGTGAGCTGTGCGCGTTCTAGTTTTATACTCACTGATTAGGACCTACAATTTTACACCGATTCCGAACGGTATCTTGATAAGCTTTTTCATGGCTCAGTACTCGATAGCCCAAGAACCGCACACACTACCATTGCACCACCGATGGCCACGGCAAAGAAAATATACAAGGAAAATAGACGAACAGATCCCCTATCTATAAGGCCCATGATTTAAGGATATGTACCTGGACTGTAAAAACGCTATATTGAACGGGTGCCTAATTCCAACTGGCGTATGTCCTCGCAAATCTTAAAGCTGACATCACAGCTATCCTGGAAATGCGATGGACAGGATATTGTTGCATGAGAAAAAACTGCGATATTTACTAAAGTTTCCATGAGCGAAATCCCGAACTCAGCCGTGGATTTGGAGTTGACAGAAGACTGCAACATCCACTGTCAAGGTTCAACACAGTAAGTGAACGCATAGCCAGCGGCGGAAGTCATGACCTGCAAGGCCTGAAATCATGACCAAACCGGCCTTCTTTAAAATACGGAAGGCCTTCCCTAAACATTACCTCCTCCATTCTTTTTAACATTGCGCAAGATTAGGAGGCAGGGCCTTCCTAGCCCATTGCTTAAAGAAGGCCTTAGAAGGCATGCAAAGAGAAGGTGTTTACTTTATTTTATTTTTGTTAAACGAAAATAAAATTAATGTAATTTATTTTATCACAAAATCATTATCCACTTCTACATATTTATTATTGAGTATGTATGTATTTATCTTAGCAAGTTTTACCACACCCAAGTTCAAATTGCAAATTTTAAAAATACTCTGTAAAATATAAAATAAAATATATAATTTTAAAATTTGTATGAATTTTCCAAATAAATTACAGTTAAAAAGAATCGGAAAATAAATTTCTCAAAAGTGTAAAATCTTCTTATATCTGATGAAAAAATTCATGCATTCCGCAGGCCTTACAAAAGAACCATTCCTCATGCCTTATTTGTGGAAGGCCTTGCGACTTCCGCCGCTGTTCACAATTCGCATCAAAGCGAAATATTTCAGCATCTCGTTAATATGTGTGCACGCACCGACTAAGAATAAATAGGAGGAAGTAACTGAATCATTTCGGGAGACTGAGAATAAAGACGATGAGGTAAAAGAATCATTTTATGAGGAGCTGGAGGAAATATAGGAAAGGCAATCGTCTTTCGAACAACCATTGTTACACGCTTTTTATTCAAATACGAACTACATTTGGGACTGACCAATTGGAAAACTTGTCACTTATTTCTCTCAGTGGATATCGCATTAGGAAATACAACATTTTTACAACTCCCGTGTGCAATATTTGCACGTTTTCACAGTTGCTCTTTTCGTTTGCTTTCCCACAGTTGATTTTGACGTTTTGTATTCAAAATGTATTTGGTTCATGGTCCATGTTTGACTGTTGAAAATTTGTTTAACGAATCTATAAAAATCATAGCTTTTGTTTCCATTTCGATTTTTCGCATTCTTCACAACCTTTGATTGAAAGTCCGTCTGGATAGTGATGCGACGAGTTGATGGTGATGCCCTTTTTGCCATTTACCTTTGTCCTTTTACTCCTTTTGAACCCATAGAACCGATGAGATGGAAGTAAAATGATGAAATACGTTGTCTTCCCGACCGAAACATGGTAACCAAAAAAAAAAAAAAATAAAATAACGTCTCTTCTTTATATTCCATTTCATTTGGGTGGTTAAGTAGGGAAGTTGTTACTTTGTGCATAAGGTCATGGAGTTTGAGTGTAGGTGTCATTGGGTTCTAAGTCCAAATCCTGCTATCCTATCAATGGTATGCGTGATTGTATTGGTGGGGGTGTTTTTACTCTAGAGGATATGCATGTGTATGTACTGTTTTGTGTGTCCCTGGTATGAGACCTTCCCATCCCTATCCACGTTTTTGCTGGGGGTTGTTGGGTTGGTGTTGCTGAGTTTTTATCTCAGCATCCGCTAGTAGCTGTAACAGCAGTAACAACGTTGCTGGCGAATGTTGCCGGCAACAAATCGAGTTTTGCAAATAAATGAAATTACTT